>JANHMN010000001.1:104191040-104203727 GCA_030674055.1 Rhabdomys pumilio
TATATATAAAATAATTGTACTTACTTTGGCACTCATGGAAATGTAGTATTGTTGCTTTAACAGATGGTCTTTTTTTCTCAGGCACTTGTGATCTGACCTAACATAATGTCTGGTTTTTGTCTGTTGTTTTTACATTCCAAGTCTTCTAAGATCAGACTCTACATTAGGATTAAAAAATCTCTAGACTTTCTTTTTTTTCCCCCGAGACAGGGTTTCTCTGTATAGCCCTGGCTGTCCTGGAACTCACTCTGTAGACCAGGCTGGCCTCAAACTCAGAAATTCACCTGCCTTTGCCTCCCAAGTGCTGGGATTAAAGGTGTACGCCACCACTGCCCAGTTTGTTTGTTTGTTTGTTTGTTTTGTTTTGTTGTTGTTGTCTCTAGATTCGTAATGCCTAAGTGTACCTTGAGGATTCCCTGAGAACCCCTGGCACATTACAAGGATTTGTTCTTTGACTTATGGCGAAAGGATTATTAGGAACAAGAAGGTTTGTTGAGTAGTTTAAAAATGTAAAAAATACAAAACCAGCAATGTAGCTAAGAGGTGTTCGAGAGGGGCTGTCCAATAGAAAGGATGCTCCATCCTGCCTAGGATACGTTTGTGTAGTCAGTAATAGACATGATTCAGAGACTACTCACATTGGAGAAAGTCAAGCCCTAAAGAATGTATCACTCCTGTTCATCATATGTTCTCTACCTTGAGGGAAAGAGCAGAGAAACACATACAAGCAGCCAAGCACTTGCCAACTCTGTCCTGTGTTCCACCTTCACTGTAGTGGACTGTGAAGATCCCTCCCCCTTTCATCCCAGAGGCTCTGCTGTGAGATCTAAGCCAGATATTTGACATTCAACAGGAGTCTCAGAGACTCGAGAGAATGGTTTGGGATTCTTTTTTGTTTTTGTTTGAGATGATTCTCACTATGTATACCAGGCTGGCTTGGTACTCACTACATAGACCAGGCTGGCTTTGAATTTAGAGATCCACCTGTCTCTGCCTCTCAAGTGCTGGGATTAAAGGTGTCCATTGCCACAACCTGGATGCTGGGTGCTCTTAACAACAGATATTTAAAGGAATGGACACAATCTCTAAGTATGATCTTCTAAGCTGACAACCTTAGACAACATCTAAGTCAAGGCTTCCCGGTCTTGGATTTTTTTGTCCCCTTTGGTCTGGAAGTTGATAACTTTCTGAAATCTGATGACTGATCCTTGGCCTAACTGGCCCAGAATTAATTATGTGGAACCAAAGGGACAGAAAAAAGAAAAGTAATTGCAATTATTTATTTGAAACATTATTTATTTTAAAAAATATTTTCATCTCTGTGTGTGGCAGTGTTTATGCTAGGTGTGAGTATGGAGGTCAGAGGACATTTGGAAGTCAGCTCTCACCTCCCTTCCTTCTTGTTTGAGGAAGGATCTCTTTGGTCGTTTTTTTTACCACTATGTGGTACGTTTGTGTACTTTTTTGTACGTCAGCCATTCTCAGAGTATAACCTTCATGGAGTTGATTAGCCTGGTGACTGAGTCTGATCAAGGAAACAGTGTGGTCTATAAAAGGTACTGGATATTAATGAGTAATTAACTAGTTAACATCTCCATAATTTATTTTTTAGAAAAAATGAGTGGAACTGAGATTGTATTAATAATACTTAGTACATGTCTTTAAAATTGTTTTCCATACCCTCTTTATTTCTTATGAAGAACCTTCCCAAATCATTTGTTTTTGCTTTCTACAAATTCCCTTAATTTCCTTCCAAATCTAGGACATTGCATTCTTGATCTCTTCTTACCCACTTTGTCACATTTTTGAGTGGCTTTTATGTGTTTACAAGCTTTGGCTACCTGAGCCTGGCAGCTGTGGTGTTCTCCTTACTGCAGACTCTGAATCTGTACAAGGTCCTGGGGAATATGGAGGCCACAAAAGCAATTTTGCTTTCAAGACAGGGACGAGAAGCAATAAGCCGTCCTCTACATGAGCATTTGTCTGCTCGACAGGCATTCCAATTATTTTCTCTGTCAAGTACAAGCCTGTCTGTGAACAGGTACTTGACTCAAATTCTGGTGTGCAATGGAGGAAAGTCTCCGGTACTTGAGAACAAGAGAAACAAAACCTGTGGTGCTTTGCATGCAAGGATTGAAAACCATGAAGAGAGAAGACCTTTGTCTTTCTGTTGTTTGCTTGTACTAACTTGCTCTTATTGGTACTTTTTGAGTTTGGGGGATGGAACGGCAGTGAGAAGGAAGGCTGGGTCATACATGGTGGAAGGTAAGACTCTGTACTAACTCAGAGCTGCAGTATGGCCTGGTGAGAACCAGACGCTTTAGCGCTGGACAGCCCCATGTAAGCTTGAATCTCCAGTCACTTGATTCCTAGTGGATCCTGACTTCTTGTCTTCTGCAAATGGAGGTAACAGTTACTGGATAAGACCGCTGTAGGGACCAACAAAGGCTTTATAGATTGCTTAGGAAAGTTCCTGTCATGCATATTCAATCATGGCATTTATAATAATAACAATTTAATGACAATATAAGTAATGGTAGTAATAACTTTAAGGGAAAAAAAAAGCAGGAGGACATTTACTTAAAATTTCTCTACTTGTAAAGTTATAAAGTTAGCCTGAATTCTGTTATATTCTGCCTTTACTTAAAAACTATATTAGGCAGGACATGGTGGTACATGCCTTTCATCCCAGTGTTCAGGCATCAGAGACAGGGGAACCTCTGTAATTTAGGAAAGAGCCTGTTCTACATAGTGAGTTAGAAATAGATAGATGGATGGCTAGATAGATAGATGATAGATAGATAGATAGATGATAGATAGATAGATAAATAGATAGATAGACAGATAGATAGAGAATCACACTGTGTGTGATAAAGTGAGTTCTCAACAAATATCAGCAGTGTGCAAACATCCAATTTAAAAACCTTCTCATATCAAAGATGGAAGGCAGTCAATACTCAAATAGTCAAAATGTATACAATCTCCTGCTGGTGGTTGTAGGTGCCCTCCATTCTGTCTGTGACATCTTTCTTACCAGCTCTGCGCTGGTCTCCTCTTCGTGACCACCAAGGAGAGCTAGAGGTTGGAGCAGAGTAGTCTCAGAATAGTACCGCCTTGATTTTGGCAACATGCATATTGTTTCTTCAGCTAACTCAGCATGCTGGAGATCATTTTAACAGCACAGTGTTATCATGTGGTTTCAGTAGAAAAAAAAAAGACCCTATGTAAAAATAGCACCTTCTTCCTCAGCATGTCTGCTCCCTTTAATGAAAATAAGGCTTTTGCTTAGACTGAGCCAATGCAGTTATCAAGGCGTGAGCTAAAATCTCATCTGCTTCAAACGCTGCTAGCCAAATTCACTAACAGTGGCACTTACAGATCCTGACAATAAGAAGGGCATGGTGGTAAGAGCCACAAACAACCCAAGGGAACTCACATTCAGCAGAGTTCTTCAATGGCAGTCTTCTAGGATGAGCCCCTAGAGAATACAGTCAAGGAGAGGCCTGGCTGCTTTATAAGAGGATTTCCAACAATATGAACAAACCGGGGGCGGGGAGGGGAGAGGGAGGAAAGAAGAATCAGTATCAGGCAGGTATTCTGTCCAACCCCACTAAAATTAAAAGATAACTAATAGCACTCTGGCCATATGGCAAGCTAATGGGTTGCTTCTTAGAGAATGGGGCTTGGCTCGCTCACCAGCTTGTCTTCAGTCACATCGTATTCCATGCTGAGATCTGGGACCCTCTGTGTACATTATCAATGCGAAAATACAGCAGAGCAAAGGGAGCTTTGTTTTGTATGTTTAAGGAAAGACTCAGGAACAATTGTGAAAGTTACCCTAGAAAACATTGATAGTCTCATGCACGCCATGAGAGCCGAGGCTGCACTCAGTGGTAGAAGCCTTGCCTAGTGTGCCCAAGGTCCTGTGTTCTGAAAAATCCCCATCCTGAAAGGAAAAGGAACTAAGGTATCAGCACCCTCTTAGGCTGTACTCAGAACTGGCCCACCAAGCCCAGTGAGCTGATTGATTATGCTATCCATAGTCCCTCAGAAGACTTAATCTTGGCTATTATGTTTGGCTGTAAACATAGTTTGGTAAATTCCCTCATGATCACTCATCATTTTTTACTGAATGAAATGTACTCACAAAATGAGGAGAACTGTCACTTTCAACAGAAGAAATTTTCTAAATGTTCTGGGTTCTAGGGACCTCTAGGCTCTGCGACCAGGGTGAAAAAAGGAGAGTCATGATTTTATTTTGTAACCCATTTGTCAGAATTTTTTCTGTTAAGATCTGTTTATTTTTATTTATGTATATGTGTGTGGCCATGGTGATGAGAGAACACTGGATCCTTTGGAACTGGAGTTATAGGCAGTTGTCAGTCACCTGGTGTGGGTGCTGAAAACCAGTCCTGAGTTCTCTTGCAAGAGTGGCAAGTACTCTCAAACACTAAGCCGTGTCTGCACACCTCATTTCTCAGACTCTTGAGCTATCTTTGCACACCTCATTTCTCGGACTCTCGGGGGAAATAGTGTTTCTGTTTGTTAACCCAAGATACCTTTTATTAAATTCATTCGAGGCTTCCAGACATCTCCTTATACATTACAGCACTCACATGCATACCTCAACTCCTTGGCTGTTGTTGCACCCTTCCCTAGACTGATAGGCATGTCCAAACCTTGTCTTTCTGGGCGTCGCTGCATGAAGTTAACTAGGCATGTACATAACTCATCTCCTTGGGTGTCACTGCAAGGTTACTAGTCTCCCTCTGACACTCTAGCCCTACAGATTCTGTGTGAACATCTGATTGGTCCCATATACGATCTTCCAGGAGGTAATTATCCTCTTAAACTAAGAGACTGTGTTAAGCTTGCATTTAGCAAATGTTAGCCATACACTGTCTTTCTCCACCTCCCTACCCTCTTTCATTTGGAGGCAATGTGGCACAGAGACTCTGAGGACAGCACACAGTCATACCCTCCTGCCACTGTCTTCTCAATGTGTAGTCAACGTGGTTTTCATTACAATTCTAAATTAGATAGTTGGGTAGAAATATCTACTTGGGCCATTTTGAAAACTGAAGTCAAACTCTGAGAACAAATCTAGGAACCAGGGATTTGACTGTTTAATCATTTGCCATAAGTTTATCATGAGCTGGGCTGGCTAGTTTTTATGTGAGCTTTGACATATATGTAGAGTCATTTTGGAAGAGGGAACAGTAATCAATAAAATATCCCCACCAGATTGGTAAGCTGGCAGTGCATTTTACTGATTGATGATTAATATGGGAGGAGTCTCTGGTCCTCCACTGTGGGTGGTGCTACTCCTGGGTTGGTGGTCTAAGGTGCAGTAAGAAAGCCTGCTGGGAACAATACCAATTAACCAGAGCTCCCCAGGGTCTAAACCACCAGCCTGGGAGCACACAGGGAGGGACCCATGACTCCATCTGTACATGAAGGGGAGGATGGTCTTGTCAGGCATAGGTGGGAGAGGAGATTCTTGGTCCCATGAAGGATGAACACGGAGTGTGGGGGCGGAATTCGAGGGTGGGCAGGTGGGAGTGGGGGGGTAGGTGGGGGCACATCCTCATAGAAGCATGAGGAGGGGGATGGGATAGGAGGTTCCTGGGTGGTGAAGGGAATGGGAGTAAGGGGATAAAATTTGAAATGTAAATATAATATCCAATAAAAATTAATTAATTAATTAATTTAAAAAAGAAAAAAGAAAGCCTGCTGGGCAAGTCAGAGATAGCCAGCTAGCAAGGAGCATTGCATCATGGTTTCTGCCTTGGTTTCTGCTTTGAATTCTGCCCTGACTTCCCCGGAAGATGGGCTACAGCTGCTTTTGGTCATGGTGTTTTATTTCAGCAACATAATCCATAACTAAAGCGTTGGAAAAGATGTGTTTGTGAAGATAATGTGAGAAAGAAAGTTAAGCAAGGATGGATTCTCACATTTCATCACAGACGCAAGAACAGAATTTTGAAGGATAACAGTCCAAGCAGTGAACGGACAGACAAACAAAGTGTTGAAGTGTACAGGAAACTGTAAGAAGTGAGGTTCAGGAGATGAGAATGCAAGTAGACCTGTGTGCATGTGTGCGTGTGCGCGGTGGGTGAGTGGATAACAACCACAGGGCAAAGCTTCCAGTTCCTGCCAGTGACTGAGAAGATGCCTTCCATGCTATGGATGAGTTAGCTAGGGTGGTGACTACAGAAGTTAGCTTGTAAGAACTACAAAGTGACTCCAGAAAAGGGTGTACTTACTGGGGCTGGCTGCAGTGGAAAAGGAAAGTCTGTTCCAGAAGGAGCTACCTGAGGGTTTGTCAGAGCCTGCACATGTTGAAGCAGAGCACCCCCACTGCTGAGAAGGGGTTCATCTTTTCTAGGCCCAAGAAAGAACAAGGTGCATAGAAATGGAGACCATGTTCAAGGAAACCAAAAGAGGACTCCAGATCCCTTCATTAGTAACTCTGTTCAAGATAGCGTGCAGCCATCTTCGTTTTTCTAACAAAGCTCCTCTTAACCTCAAAAACAAACAAACAAAACAAAATTACTAAGTGAATCCAGGGTGAAGAAGTAGAGATACTTTGCTTCAAGCCACCATTTTCCCCACCCTCCCCATCACCAGAGCTCTGTTGGGAACATAAGCTTTATCTCCATGGATTAAATGATATCAGTGCTCAGTTTCCTGGTTGCACCCACGATGAGAGGTGATGCACCTGTCTGGATATGGTTGGTTGCAAAATATACACGCCCTTGTGATGGTTAATGTCCATGTCAAGTTGATTGCAGATAGCAGACACACCTCTCAGTGTGCTGGCTTGTGAGGATATTTCTTGGAAGAATTAACTGAGGGAAAACACTTCTCTAGAATAGATGTCACCTTTAGGTGACAGCCCAAATATGAAGACTTCCAAGGGACAGGACTGCTGGCTTTGCCTGCCTGCTTTCGCTTTTTGCTGGTGTGTGCATCTCTTTTGCTGCTGCTTCTGCTGCCATCCTTCTTTAACACTGGAACCCAGGTTCTTGGGCCTTCTGATGTGGACTGAAGACCAGCAGCTCTCCAGAACCTTCTAGACTATCAGTTCTAGATTGGGAACACTGAATATCAGGCTGCTAGACTAAACATCTACAGGTTCTCAGCCGCTCCAGTGTGCAGCCATCATTGAACCACCCATCCAATATAACATACCACTTTGATTGGTTCTGACCCTCTAGAGGATCCTAAGACACTCTTCCTATATTGTACGCATGCCCTTTGCACTAACTCTGTAGACTTTCTCATTGAAATACAGAAGATGGTTTCTCCTTTACGTTTGCCTTTGATGATGTCAGTGACTTTGGATGTGGGAGCATTAAGAAACACGACACAAGCAGAAGCTCTGGATGATTGAAAATTGTGTTTATTTATGTATTTACTTGAGTGCACACATGTGCCACAGCACATATATGGATGTCAGGGGACAGCTAGTCAGGGTTGGTTCTCTCCTTCCACCATGTGGATCCTGGGAACTGAACACAGGTTGCCAGGCTTGGCAGCCAGTGCTTTTATCCACCAAGCCATCTTGCCAGCCCAGGTAGAAGTTTTAATGTTATCTCACATTATGATTCATTTTCTCATGGCCACCTTTGCAACAAGCTTGCTGGATACTTGGAGAAGACATGAAGAGAAGGCCAAACTCTTTCAGCTGTGACCACATAAATATGAGGTGGGTGGGGGTGGGCCGGGTGGGGTGAGCACTGGCTGAACCTGCCCAGCGTAGGAGTATTTCCTACTGAGCCATAGGGCATCCAGAATGCTTGTGTTTCTAATCACAAGCTGCCGCACTCTGGAATTTGGAAAAGGACAAGCTATTCAAACAGAAGAATCCACCTTTCTGTGTCTTCTCTGTAGACAAATAATTCTGAAATAATAGGATGAGACCAGAGTGCCGAGTGACATCATCTTAGAAAACGAAGGACAATTCCGGTGAAGGAAACATTGTCAGACTGTGAAGATCATGAGCATGAACACAAAAGCCAGCTAGACCCCAAGGAAACTCCCTCTCAGAGTCTAAGTGGTTTATTTAGGGCATAAGCCTAGGGTTCCTTCACAACCATCGTATTTCAACTTGGTGACAGAGAACTACAGATCTAGATAGAGACGGTTTTAGAAGCTAGCCGATTTTATTTCCACGGCAGATGTCATAACATGCAAAGGCTATGGTCATCTGTTTGTTAGGAGAACTACGGTATAAGCAGAGCAGTGCAGATGTTTTAGGTGATCTGTTAGGAGAACTAACAAGGTGGTACAAGCCACCTTGGAGATGCTGGAAGGCTGGGTGGTTCCCAACCCTGAGTGCAAGAAAGATGGCCACGGGGTACAAAGAAGCCGTGTATACTTCCACAGTGCCTGAGGGTATGCTATGCCATTGCCCAGCAGTGGCTGATGTTCACTGCGAGGACTCATTGTCATCCCGCACTGGTTGAATGATGCTCTATGTATTCTGTTTAATGAGGCTGAGCCGACAGGGATTCACTTTATTACAGTTTCCATGAGAATGACTAAACTTTTCAAAAGTTTATTGCTTAAAAATTATTAGCGCCAGTTCTTTAGAAAACTCGGTTTTTCTGACAATGCAGATTGGTGAGCTATTAATTTAGACATATTCATTTGGATTCCACATTCATTGTAATGCTACCCAACTGTATAACAGGACAGTCATTTCCAGAGTAAGGGGAGGAGCCAGGACTTGTTTTTAGTTGTAGTGGGATTGTGGGACGTGTGTGTGTGTGTGTGTGTGTGTGTGTGTGTGTGTGTGTCTACATGCGACACTTGTGTACATATGTGTATGCATATGGGGAGGCCAGAGGTAAACTCTGGCTGTCATTCCTCGAGTGCCATCCATTTGCCAAGTAGCTAGGCTGGCTCACCTTGGGTAAATGTCTACCCATCTCTGCCTCTGTAGCGGAGGACTTTAAAATGTGCAGTCATACTCAGCCTTTCGAGGTGGCTTCTGGGGTTAGAACTCAGGCCTACATGCTTAAGAGCCAGTTACTTTGCTGACTGAGCTGTATCTCAACCCCTTGACTATCTTACGAAGCATATCCCGGCATCCTGTGGCCTTGGCATTCTTTGCTGTATGAGGCTCACTTTTCTCTGGGAAGATACTGTCTTTCTTCCAGTTGTCCTCTACTCAGCCAGTGCTGGACTGGCTTTCTGGTCCTTTCAGTCTAGCTGTCCCTAGCTTCAGACAAGCTTTCACAAAGAGTCCATCTGTGGGAAACCTCCATCTGGGCTCCTAGTATGTCCTCCTGATGGCTCTTCCTGTGAGCACAGTCTTGGTACCACCATCATAGCTACTGTTTGTACTTCATTAATGGTCAACATAGATTCTGAACAAGGTGTTGAGAGGACTGCCCTTTTATTCTGCCTCGTCTATTACTTCATATAGAAGGTCTGATTTTAACATACTTTCTCAAGGCTACAGGCTTCTCTCACCCCTATTTCTAACCCAGGTGGTATAGGACAAAGAGTCTTGTGGAAGGGAGTATAGTCCAGCAGCCAAACAATTTTCTAACATATTCAAAATCTTTTGTTCACTGTTTAGGATATGCATATTATATACACGTGCGCACACACACACACACACATACACAAACACACACAAGAGAGAGAGAGAGAGAGAGAGAGAGAGAGAGAAAGAAAGAGAGAGAGAGAGAGGAGGCATTGCTGTAAGACCTGTGCCCTAGGTAGGCTGGGTTCTGCCTTGTGGTCACTGTGATAATTGACAATTGGTTTAATCTCTCTAAGCCTCAGTACATTTATACGGAAGTCATTCTGAGGGATACTTTAGGGTTAATGTCACCATAAAGGTTAACTCACTGCAAAGGTTAATTCGTGTGTATAAAGCACCCAGTAGAGTTCTTGGCAAACAGATGATACTCAATAAATATTGACCCTCTTCGGTTTCTCATTCCTTTGCAATTAATCTATGTCTAATTCAGGATATTGTGTTTTAGATATTGCTTGCTTTGAACTAGGGCCATGTATAATGAAATCTCACAATCTTTTTTTTTTTTTTTTATGGACTTCCAGTTTCTCACAAAGCATATGGGCAAGGGGAGAGCAAGTCAGGGAACATCAGAATGGTTCTTCAGTTACTTGCAGACTGGTATTTAACAATGCCTCCCCAAAACCTCCCTCCATGCTCCTCACTGTCATGTTCATATTCATCCCCACTTTTTAACATCCACAAATTCAGAAAAAAAAAAAACATTTTGCATCCTCAACCTCTGGAACTTTGGGTTTCAAAATGGGAGTATCAACTTTTCTTTTTTTAATTATTGTTTTATTGTGTGTGTTTGTGCACCAGCACATTTGAGCATGGGTACCTGTGGAATATAGAAGAGGGCATTGAATCCTCAGGAAACAAATGATTTTGTTATGGCAGCTGTTTAAATGGTCAACTCAATGGAATCTAGACTCTCCAAGGAAACAAATCTCTGAGCATGTCTGAGAAAGAGTGTCTAGACTGGGCTAATGAGATAGAAGACCTGCCCCAAGTATGAGTGGTAACATTGAATTTCTGACGGAATCAAAAGGAGAATGCAAGCTAGCATGGGTATTCCTCTAGTACAGTGTGACCTATTACCTCAAGCTCCCGCCTTTCTGGACCACACCCCTTTGACCTTTAGGCCCAAATAGACTCTTCCTTTCTTAAGTTGTTTTTCCCAGGGTTTTTTTTTGTCACAGCTATGAGATAAGTAACTATCACACCTGGGGATAAAAAGAGACTATTTATCCCAACTATGGAATATGGTGACATCAGAAACACTAGTTCAGGTCCTCTGGGTTTTCTCTTGGCAGCCGCCTGCCTATGAGACTAGTATCCTTAGTTCCAGCTTCCATAGACTTTTCTGTGTGACCTGGAGCGGCATGCAGTGAGGAGCAGCTTGCCCATGGCCCTCAGCTTCCGGGTGTGTTCTCTTCATGACGCAGCAAGCTTCCCTCCTGGATCCCACTGTACAGACAGAAGCCAAAGATACAGGACTTGCTTTCAGCCACACGCCCACTCTTTAGACACTGTCAAGCAAGAAAGCCAGTATTTGCACCCTAATGGATGTTCAACTATGTCTCAAAGCAGCCAAAGAAAGCTTCAGACCTTTTTGTAGTTGAGGAGAGTGGGCCTCAGAGAGACGAAGTCACTCAAGGCAACATAAGTGTTAATGACAGAACCAGAGCTTGGAGTAAACTCATGTGTCCTGACCTCTGGTCCATGGTTCTCTCTAGAGCACCGAATTGCCTCATCTCAGTTAAGCGTAATTGAGGATAGATCTCTGCAGTTAGAAAAAAATTCTTTGGACCTTCTCTTTGGGCTCTGACACTCTCCTAGATTTCCATTGTTTGTTTGATCTGAACCCCAATGTTACTAGATGCTTGTCCTTTTATCCCACCAGGGAGTGAAGGATGCAAAGACCCCTGTATCCGAGTATGCCCCCAGATCTGTAGGCTCCAGGAGAACCAAGGAATCCCCAACCTTCTAAACCCACACTGTCTAGTTGTGAGGCTGTGTTGGTTCTGTGTAGGATATCTAGACTCAGTCTGACATTTTGTAGTACCCATTAAACTTTAGCTTTTAATTTTGTTTTTAGTCCCCTCTCCCTGCTACACACACACACACACACACACACACACACACACACACACACACACACGGCAAGGACTCTGTCACTGAACTACATCTCCAGCTCTTTCTTTCCATTTTATTTTGAGACAAGGTTTCACTGAATTGTCCTGGCTAGCCTTGAGGTTGTGGTATTCTCCTGCTTCAGCCTCCTGCGTGCTAAGGTTGCAGTCATGAGACACCATGGCTGGATCCTTTCTGTAACACATGACTTCTAAGTTTAAAATGTCCTAGAATGATCTAAGTGCTGTGGCAGGTGACAGTCCACATTAGTATAAATTTTGTCTGATTTATTTTCAAATGTGCATGTTTCCCAAGAAAAACATGAATATAGAGGACACTGGTTGTAGACATATTTAAATTACTCAGCCATAGACTATGTGTCTACAGTCATGAAATTCTCAACTCAGACATTGACAGAGGGGGAAGCTGGGAAGCTTTGCTTATGTCTGTCTAGTCTGTATGTAACTCTCTGGAGCTGGCTTACCCACAGTGCTGTGGCACGAATGAATCCCAAAGATTTCACATTTGGAAACTTAATCTCCAGTGCCATGAGGTTGAGAAGGGAGACCTAAAAGATGTGCTTTGGTCACAAAGCTCCACCTCAGGACTAGATTAACGTCATTGTCACAGAAGTAGGTTCATTGTCACAAGAGGAAGACATAAAAGCAAGCACCCATCATTTCCACCCTGCTTCTCTTTATCTGACTACTTTAGGATCTCCATCAAGAAAGCTCTTGCAAGATGCTGGCCCTGGGCTTTGGAATTCCCAGCCTCCAGAGCGAAAAAACAGTCTCTCTTCTTTATATATTATAAGTCTCAGTTATTCTGTTGGAGCAACACAAAAGCAGAGAGGGAAAAGCGGGGCATGCAGCAGGTGGGGCCCTTTGCAAGGAGGGCCAGACCTCGGGAAGCCCAGAGAGCAGGTCAGGTGACTGCTCCCTGGAATGTACAGGTGACTGGAACATTTTGACTCTCTCTCTCTCTCTCTCTCTCTCTCTCTCTCTCTCTCTCTCTCT
>JANHMN010000001.1:104203827-104235004 GCA_030674055.1 Rhabdomys pumilio
TGTGTGTGTGTGTGTGTGTGTGTGTGTGTGTGTGTGTGTGTGTCTTCCTTCATGACTTCTCTGCTTTGGCAAGAGCCACCATCCCAAAAGAAATGACTCCCACTACAATGTAGAAGACTCTAGGTCCTAAAGTCTAAGGTATCTTCCTGTCTACTAACCTGAGTGACTGGTGTTTAAACCCTAATTAGAGGTTCTTTTTTAAATTCTTGTTTCAAAATCTATTTTTTTTTTTTTTTGGAGAAAAAAAATCAGGCACAATAGGATAGCTTTAGACTTACTACGTAGCTGAAGCTGAACTTCAATTCCTGATGCCTCTGCCTCCACTTGCATGTGTCAGGAGTACTGGATTACAATGCATGCCATCACACCCGGCTTATGTGATGTCGGGGCTAGAACTCAGGGTCTTGCTCAGGGTAGGCAAAGATGATGCAACTGAACCCCATCTCCAGTCTAAGGTTCACTTTTCTCTGGAGATAGTACTTTTTGAAAATACCAAGCATTTTTGTTTGTAATCTCCATATTTGCCCATTATTTTTTCCTGCACCCTAAGTGATAGACTAGGCATATGCTACTTTTAGGGGGGTTGGAGGTTGCTGGGGATTGAACCCACAGCCTCACAGATGCTAAGTACAGTCTCTGCCATTGAGCCACAACCCTAGTCTAGACAAATTCTTTTTGTAAATTAGTTACAATGTGAGCAAAGCTGCTGTTTGATAGAGAGGGGAAGGGGGAAGTCCTCTTGTCCTGGAAGACTATGAAAATCAAGCTGTTAGTTATGTTTGCTCTCATCGATCTTCTGTTGTAAAATTATAGAGAAAAGAGAGAGGTCACCCTGCACTCTTTGAAATAGGAAACAGTTTCTTTGTATACCTTATTAGCAGGCAAACTGTATCCAACTGCTCTGCAAGGTGGGTCCTCCAGGACCACAAGTACTTAGCTGATTAAAAATGGTTTGCTGCATAGGAAGTTGAGAAAGGTTAAATTAGTGTTCTTCAGCTTTGTTTGGTGGCACGTGATCTACATACATGCATATGTACATCTGTGATTGTTTTTTTTTTTTTGTTGTTTTGTTTTGTTTTTGAGAGTCTCGCACTGCGCCCCAGGCTGGCTCAGTTCTAACCAGCTCTGAGGCTGCAGAATGTAGCTGCTGGAACTAACTTGAGAGACTGGCAGGGATTTTCTCAGTAGAAGTGAAATGACTATGTGGCAAAGGGCTGCCTGAGGGTCTCCCTGGCAGGCTGAGAACAACCATGTCCATTATCAATACTTACCATGACCTCCAGTCCCTCCAACCACACATTACATGGAAGTTGCTCGCTGATCTGCTAGTGTCTCCTACATTTCTCTATACAGAGACACACAATCCATTCTCCTTCCTTTGGATCTGGCTGACCCTGTGTCTGCTTTGATTTCAACAAGAACAGAACTATGCCAGTATGAGGACACAGCCTGCAGCCTTTACTCTTGTTCTTGTTGGAGCTGGGTGCCACGTTGTAACAACATTCAAGGGACACTTGATGAAGGAACATAAGTGCAAAGAAGGGGACCATGCAGGTTAACAGGCTATTTTTCTAAGCTACCATCTGAGTACAGCATATGAGTGACATCAGCTCTACCACACAGGACAGAAACTGACATTGTTCCCCAGTTAACCTACAGCTAACTCACTGGAACCAACTGTCATCCTAATAGTTAAGACATTGTTGATTTAAGCCATTATGCTTAGAGAGGATCAATTTACACATCACAAAAGGGGGCTACAATCATGTATCACTTAACAACAGAGACCCACACCAAGAAATAACTTACTAAGTTATTCTGTCTTTGTGGAAACACCATAAAGTAGTATACACCTATATTGCGCTCTCTCTCTCTCTCTCTTTCTCTCTCTCTCTCACTCTCTGTCTGTCTCTCTCTCTTTGTCTCTGTCTCTCTCTGTTTATGTCTCTCTGTCTCTCTCTCCCTCCCTCCTTCTCTCTCTCTCTCACTCTTTCTCTCTGTCTGTCTCTCTTTGTCTCTGTCTCTCTCTGTTTATGTCTCTCTGTCTGTCTCTGTCTGTCTCTCTGTCTCTGTCTGTCTGTCTCTCTGTCTCTCTCTCTCTCTCTCTCTCTCTCTCTCTCTCTCTCTCTCTCTCTCTGTGTGTGTGTGTGTGTGTGTACCCTTGAATTGTGAACACTTTCCTTAAGTTTGTTCTGTTAGGGTATTTTCTTCCACCAACAGGAAAGGAAAGTAAGAAAACATCTGATTCTCTGCAACCTGTGAAAGATTACCTTCTGGGTGCCCAGAAGTGCAAAGGGCCGTGAAGAATGCAGGTGGAATTAACATTACTAATTAACAGACTTCAAAATAGGTGTTTATCTGGGATTATCTTGGCAGGCCCAGTGTCACCATAAGAGTCCTTAAGTGTGGGGGATTTGAGTCTGAGAGAAGGGATGCATGGACTTCCCCACTATGCAAGTTAGAAGGGCAGGGAGATGGCCATCCTCAAAGCCCATAAAGTGCAAACAACTTCAGGTCCCCAGAGCTGAGAGAGACATGGTCTCGATGGCATTGAGATCTTAGCTGAGGGAGACCCACTTTGAATTTCTATGCTCCAGAACTGTAGGACCATCAATGCACGCTTCCTTATGGCACCAAATTCATGATAACTTCATAGAAAAGCCACAGAAAATGACTAGGACAGACATGCTGTATTAATTTAGAACAGAGCTAGCTCGGACTGAGGTGTCTGAGATGGCTTTCAACAGCATTTGTGTAATTTTTTTTCCCACAGCACCTGGTATGGGAGAAGCAATATTGGCTCTTTTGTGGGAAATGAAGCTTCCCACTTCACATTCTGAACACAGTGAGTTAAAGTTGAGGCCTTGCTCCCTCCTTGTTCCAAGACCCCTTTTACAATGACTCCACCTGCAAGAGTCGCACGTGGCATTTCAGAGGCTAGCTTATTTAATTCCTTCCAAAAACAAGGCCAGGGAGAATGAAGTGCCCAGATGGATTAAAATGTTGTCCACTTAGATTCTCCACAGGAGAGAGGCACACAGTGATCAGACCTCTTCTTTCCCTACCCTCTGAATATACTACTGGACTCTCTTTAGTCCCACCGAATGGCCTCTCTTTATGGAGCCTCAGAAGGGCCATAAACCTTCATCATTGAGCACGGAGGGCTGAGTTCATCATGGCCACAAGGGAGGCCATGAGTCAGGGCCTTTCCATTTTCCTTGCTTGTCCACAGCATTTTAGATACCTGTAGTTTCAATTCCACATTGGGAATCCATGCTTGTCACTGGTCACTAATCTCCAAAGTAAAGGCTTTTTAAAATCAGGAGTCAGATTATTTTCAGAGTTTTAAATAAACGCTGTCATCAGTATCATCAATTATTATTCCATGTGATGTGAATTGGACCAATAGTGTGTTAGTAACAACATCACATAAGTCACTACAAAGTGGTTCTGAGGAATACAGCACAGTTACTCTAATGGTAACCAGGGGGTTATCGTTTTGTGCTAGTTGGTTAGTTTTTTTGTCAATTTGACACAAACTGGGATCATCTGGGAAAAGGGCACCTCAATTGAGAAAATACCTCCCTAACACTGTTCCACTATTCTCTCTCTCTCTCTCTCTCTCTCTCTCTCTCTCTCTCTCTCTCTTTCTCTCTCTCTGTGTGTGTGTGTGTGTGTGTGTGTGTATGTATTCATTTTCTTGATTAATGATTGATGTGGGAGGACTCAGCCCACTATGGGCGGTGTCATTCCCTAGGCAGGTGGTTTTATAAGAAAGCAGACTGAGCAAATCATGGGAACAAGCCAGTAAGAGTTGTTTCTCCTTGATCTCTGCATCAGTTCCCACCCCAATGTCCCTCAATGATGGACTGTGACCAGGAAGTGCAAGCCAACTAAACCTTTTACTCCCCAAATTGGTTTTGTCAGAATGTTTTATCATAGAAATAGAAAGCAAACTAGGACAATCAACAGTTTGGGGTACATGGTGTACAACCACACAAGTTATTCAGATGTTTCTGACTTCAAAGTGACTAAAGCAGCCCCTCTCAGCTATAGGGAGCGAGGGAATAATGCAGGGGGGACAGATATGAGTCCAGTGGGGGCTTAATGAAGGATCAGGATCAGGACCAAAGAAATGGGCTGAAAGTCTCTCTCTAGCACTGTGACTCTTGGAGATTCTATAGCCTTTTTTGTTTGTTTTAAAACCTCTCTGTTGACAAAAAACAAAAAACAAAAAAACCCAAAACAATAAAATGGAATAGGCAGTAATGCATTGTTGCCCTGTAGGTTGATATGACCAATGACTGATTTTAGGAAAACGCAAAGTTCTAGGTAGAAAGCAAATGCTTGAAGATATTAGTCATTTAAAAACAGAACTCCAAAGTTACAAAATCAACACACTCACCAGGCACACATGTCCAACACATCACGATGAGCGCCTTTGTCCCTCTAAACCCCTGCTCCCACAAGCTTGTTGGGTGTCTGATCCTTATGTTCCTGGAGCCCCTGCAGTGCTCTAAGAACGGGGACACTGCTTCCTGGTTTGTTATCAAGCCTCCATTGCTGTTTGCCAACTTCTGTCTTTCCCCATGTGGTTCCAATATCAAAATATTCCGTCCATCTGTCCCAGAGGGTTTGGCCTTTCTCTTCATTTGTGCTTCTTGAAATAATATGCTCCCCAGGCACAGACTGTTCCTTCATCAGTTAAAAAAAAAAGGTCAAGCATTTATTAGTCTGTGTATAAACACAACAACAAAGGATCCCTTGTGCAAATGGAATGCTCGGCTTGGATAGAGCTCAGAGTGGTTCCTTGCAAATCTGGCAGATTCCCTCAGATGTCGGAGCCCTTAAAGGAGTCAACGCTGCTGTCGCTGGAGTTCTCCAGCTTCGCTCACAACCTCTAGGGTCCCTTTGAGGTGCAAGCACACTCATTCTTCATGCTTAGAAGTGAAATGTCTTTCTCAGCTCAAACACGTTAACAAGTTGTTGAGAGGAACCAAGTCTAATCCTATAGACAGAACGTTGAAGGCTCCCGTTGCTACACAGATAATGAGGATAAGAGAGGAACAATGAGCTTTGCTGCTCACCAGAAGCCGTTTCATCCAGATGTGATCTCCAAGCTGGAAAGCTAACTCCAAAGGTCTTCATGCCCTTCAGTGATAACAATCTAATGAGGCCAACTGCTTGCTATACATGCCCCGCTCAACCTTCTTCCACCCTGATTGTCCCATACATTATATACCACCACTCTGGGAAAAAGGGAGTCTCTGACTCAGTGGTTCACTAGGTCTGCGTTTAAATCTACTTTCAGATCTCTGTGTGGTGTACGAGTTAATTCTGGTACTCTTCCTTACTGACAATTCCCAAGCTTTCTGCGTATTTGTTTATCCAAAAAACTGAAGAAGAGCTGGATTTCACAGTATTCCATCTCCTTGACACTCGGCCACAGTCTATCTTAGAGAAGTGGCAACCACGCTCCCATGTTCCATTAAGGAGAGTAAAGTTACTCACCTCTAACCTCAGATCTCAGATTTCAAGCATTTTTTGAGTTTGAATGTATGTAAAAGCTGTCGAGATAAGCTTTACCAGTCCTCATACCCTTTCTGGATCAAATGGTTTCAGTGTATATGAAAGCAGGGCTTAGCTTGCTGGTCTTCTTACTTGTTTTGAGACAAGGTCCTGCTATGTATATAGCCCAGGCTGGTGTTGAACTCACTGGGATTATGTGGTTTCCTCAGCAAGCAAGGCTGAGTTGTTGGTTTTCTTGTTCTTATTCTTGCTCTTCTCCTCCCTCCCTCCCTTGCTATTCTTTGCCCACCTCTCCTTCTTCATCTTCCTTCTCAACCTGTCTTGTCTCCTTGCCCAGAACTGGTCATGGAGAAGGATCCACAGCACACTGGCTCTCTGAATACTGACTTTATTGCTGTGAATTCCTTTGGAATATGGCAGGAAGTCACGTGGCAGTAGATTTTAAACTCCATGTCAACTCGCATTAGTTTGTAAATACGTAAGTGAATATCAGGCCCTGAAACTTAGCAGCCTGCCCTTTCCTCAGGAAGTAGAGAGTACATGTTATTGAAGTTGAAAGAAGCAAACATCTGCTTTCAGGGCTGGCTGCGCCAACTCACTTTCCTTGTTTCTTCTGCTACTATATGCCCCATTTGCACACACACACACACACACACACACAGAGAGGCAGAGAGACAGAGTGACAGAGACACACACAAAGAGAGAGAAGGGGAGAGGGTGAGGGCGAGAGTGAGAAAACTGACATATTTGCTATTCTTTTGGCTAGGTTTAGAATAATTTCTGACTTCCAATTAGGTGAATGAATGAATGAATGAATGAATGAGTTATACAGCTACCTGTGCTATCCTCACACTTTTGTTGTTTTATGCAGTTCTTTCTCCTCCTCTCCCTTTTTTATTGAGGGGTTTCTCATCTTTTGATGCTGCCTCACGAAGCCTCCACCCAGGGTTCTCCCTTCCTCCCTGTCAGTCCCCCCCCCCCAGCTTTGTTTCCTTCTTTTGATTTGGCTGCTTGCTCATCTCTTTCATCTTACAATGCCAGTTTCTTCACTGTGGAAAAAGCCCTTTTCCTCCCTTCAGACCCCAGCTCGGGTGTCTTGAGGAAAGCACTAAGATGTTTGTTGTATTGCTATAGGCTGTTTATTGGCTCAGGCTGGGAGTTGCTTCCACACCCTAGGCCTTGGTTATGGACCAGCTGCCCACTACTCAAGATACAGGATGCACATCAGAATTTTAAGGAGGATGTGGGCATCTAAGACAGGTGTGTAGATCTGTATGTGTGGAACTGGGAGGAAATGGGAGACATAGAGTTGGGGGTAAAACCATGGAGTGGGTGAGGACAGCTCAGGTGAGGAGAGAGACTTGCCAAGGCTGAGGATAAACCCGGAAGGAAGTCAGCTTTTGAGAACTGGAGGGTAGATGGACTCTAGTGGTGGGCTCTGAGAAAGAGTGGCCTGAAGAACAGGTAGAGAGCACAAAGGTGACAGAAGGTACAGGTGATGTCAGGCTCAAAATGGTGAGAGTGGTAAGTGGCGTCAACTGGAAGAGCAGCAGGGTGACAGCTCTGAGGGGCAGGACAAAGGAAAGAAGCACTTTGCTTCAAGAGTGCTCATTTTCTTCTCTTTGTTTCTTTGTTTCTTTCCTCCTTCTCCTCTTCCTCCTTCTCCTGCCTCTTCCTCCTCTTTCTCCTCATCTTCCTCTTTTGGTTTTTCAAGACAGGGTTTCTCAGTGTAGCCTTGGCTGTCCTGGAACATGATCCTGTATCTAAGCTAGTCCCCAGTTCACAGAAATCCCCCTGCCTCTGCCTCCCAAGTGCTGAGATTAAAGTCATGTACCACCATTGACTGGCAAGAGTTCTTATTTTCAAACAAACAGTTGATAAAAACCTAAGAGACATAGGAACTCGACCTTCAGTGAGAACATCTGACTTCATCAAGTCTCACCAGGAAAGGTACATTCTAATTTGAATTTGCCTGCTCCTCATATAAGAAGGGCTGAGAAATAGAACACAAACTATCCATAGTCCAGACTACTTCAGCAGGTTATCAACTCCATACCACAGGCCTCCCTGGTTGACGAGGCTTGTGTGTGTGTGTGTGTGTGTGTGTGTGTGTGTGTGTGTGTGTCTGTGTGTGTGTCTGTGTGTGTCTGTGCGTGTGTCTGTGCATGTGTGTGTGCGTGTCTGTGTGTGTGTGTGTGTGTGTGTGTGTGTGTGTGTGTGTAAATGGGGCACCTGAGGAAGACGTCTCAAAAAAGATTTTAGGGCATGGAGAGAAAATTGCCCATCCCTGAACCCTCAGGAGCAACAAGAGACCACTTGAAAGTAAGCTCCCTTGAGCTATGGGTCTGACTTCTGCTGCCGTAATAACAGTTATCATGATTGGATTTACACTCATTTATAGTTTTCTATTTACACGGATGTAAATGGGCCTTCTTTTAGCAGGTTAACTAGTATCAATATGTAACAGAAACAGTTACATATTTTATTTACTTATTTTATTTTTGGAGAGAGAAGATGCAGATCTACCCACAGTCCTCCCTGTTCCTCTTCCTGCTCACCCATCTATCCAGATCTCTGTTTTCTCAAATCATTTTAATCCTCCTATGCATTTTGTGTTTTTTTTCCTTTTTCCTACCTTTCTTTCTTTTGGCAGGGTCTCACACTGTAATCTATGTTGACTTTGAGCTTGTAGTAATCCTCCTGTCCCAGCCTCCCCAGTACGGGATTACAGGTGTGTCCCTCATTCCTGTTCTCTCTGCCTCTGTCTGTCTGTCTGTCTGTCTGTCTGTCTGTCTCTCTCTCTCTCTCTCTCTCTCTCTGTCTCTCTCTGTGTGTGTATATATGTATGTTTATATATGTGTGGACAAAATTATTTTTTTTATCTTTCGACAGATTCATACATGAAAACAATACATTTTGGTGACTTTCACCCTCTCTACAAATATGAGCTTGTTTGCAGCTGTGTGTAAATATGGAAGGCATATGTCAACCCTAAGTATCAGTCTTCCATGCTTCCCACCTTGTTCTATGAGAGAGAGTGTCTCATACTGACTGGCCTGGAACTAATGGAGGAGTCCTGGCTGTCCAGCCAATAAACCACAAGGATTCATCTGCTTTCACCTGCTCAGCTCTGGGGTTACAAACATGTGCCACCATGCCTGACTTCTGAAGCTTGAACCCGGGTCCTGGGCCTGCACGGCAAACAGTTTACCAACATAGGTATCTCTCTAGTCACATTGCTTAAGACTCTGGGTCTACAAAGATGTATAAGAATAGGTGAACACAATGACCACCTGTAATAGGAATTTGATCTGGAATATCATCACAATTAGATCCCAGGGATCAGGATGTTTAACATATTGTTTTAAAAACGAAACCTGAAGCTCAGCTTGAGGAAGCAAGCCTGCACGTCTTCTGTTTGTTCACGCTCCCTGACACGATTGCTGTCACTGATAAATGTCAAAGGGGAGAGTGATATTTTTGGAGCTGAGTTTTTTACTCTATTACAAAAATAGACTCCAAACACATCCGCATATGTCACAGAAAGAGCATAGGCTAATATTTCTGCACAGGGATGGGCATTAGCATATTTTTAAAGTTCACAGTTACTTTGCTGTTGTCAGTTACAGTCATCTGTTGGTTGGGATTCCTTACTTTATGACGACAATCAAGATCTATTGGTTTAATGTAAATTTCACAACGAGATGAGGATTTTAAAGTCAGAGAGCTTCTAAAGGAGGCTGGGCTATGAACGTCATGTTTTCAAGGGAACTATCTTCATGAAAGCCTGGAGCCTACCTCAGCCAACAAGTAGGAATCCCTGATAACACAGACACAAAGCCATCATCAAACTCAGTGCATTAATGTTTTGTTATGTACCTGGTCTCTCTTGGGAGCGTGAGTTTAAGCGTGTATTTTCAATGTAGCTTAAATATACATTAAGTTTGTATCTAAGTATGAAGTTACAATTTAGGTACCAGGTCAAAGTAAAAAGCCAGTCAAATTTGTCCACATGTTATGGTTTGGACCTTAAATGTCCCCACCCCCCAGGTCACATGATGAAGGCTTGTTGGAGTTGGGGGACCTTAAAGAGGTGGGGGCCTAGTGGGAAAAATCTGCATTTCTGGGAAGTATATCCTTTTCTTTCAGGGATGTTAGGACCCTGGCCTCCTTTCTTCTCCTTTAGCTTCATTGTTGCCCTTAGGTAAGCAGGCCTCCTCTCCCCTGAACCTCTCTCTGTCATAAGTAGCCTTGGGCTGATAGCTCTGGAATGCTAGCCCAGGTGAGTCAACCTTCTTCCTTTTGGTTTTCTCAGTGTTTTGTCACCTCGAGGGAGGGTGGCTAAGATGCCATATCATCATGATGTTTTCTCATGGTTCCCTCCTCTCAGAAGAACCCTGGTTTATTCAGGGTTGGAAGAGGGCCTACATTAACTTCATGGTTGCCCAGAGAAGGAAAGGTGTATGCCTTTTATGAGTGTCTCTAGGGTTGGTGGAAAAGGCCTTGCTTGGTGGCCTCATGAGACTGTGCTCTCTAGAGCAGTGTCAAATAGCAGAGGCCAGGGCTGCTTGAACTCTTAATTTTCACCTCTGACAGGCAGCTGGTTTGATGGGTGGAGACCAGCGCTGGGCTTCTCAACCTACAACCTATTTTCTTATTCATGCAGTTCAAGTCAGCGCTGTTGCTATAAGGACAATCCCAGTTACAGCTACAATGGCCTTTCCGGGATGTGGAGTAAGGAGAGTTCTGCTGAGTTGATGTCTTCCCCATTCCTCATCTGGGTTCAGAGAGCAGTCCACGTCTGGACACATCAAAGAGAAAACAGAACAGAGGGCTGGTCGACTGGCAGCGGCTCCTAAAGCTTTGGGTCGGATGAAGCCTGATCAGTCACCCAGAGGGCCAGAGGTCAAAGATGCAAAGGCTGCACACCACGGTTCAGAGGAGGCAGGACACATTGTTCTGTTTTCCAAAGGGGAGGGGACTTCCGGAAGGAGAATGCGGTCTGATTCGGTGCCTTGCTTCAGCAGTCCTGCCCCACGCCCATTTCTCGGCCAACTACCCCAGCCACTTCCCAGCCTCCCCAAACACTGCCTTCCTAGCCCAGCTTCCCCAGCCGGCCATCCAGCATAGCCCAGGCTTCCCAAAGCCTCTCTAACCCAGCCGTTTCCCAGCCTCCCCAGTCCTGCCTCAAAAGGGCATTTGCAGACTCCCACAGAGGACACCCAGATGCTCCATAGAGTTGCCTGTGCTCCATCCCCATCCATTTTGTTCTCCCTAGCCTGGGTGCAGGAACTAGTGGGTTGGAGAGAACTAAAAATGGGGTGGGTGTGAGACAAACACAATTCGTTTGGGAAGTGTCTCTGGCAGTGAAGAGTAACTTAGGTGCCTTTCGGGAGAGCTGCGCCTAAGAGACCCACCCCAAAATACCACTGATGTCTTTGATGACCATTGACTGAGTGTCCCTGAGATACAGATCTTGTACTGGACTCAGGAAACTTGACTAAGCTAGACAGACTCCAACTAATTTGCCCACTAGAAAGCCCGCAGACGGTAGAGTCCGTGTTACACGTGCGCAGGCCTTGGGTTTGCTTTCCAGCACCACATAAACCAGGCGTGGTGGTGCTACATGCCAGTAATCCCCACACTCGATTGTCAGAGGCAGAAGGTCAGAAGTTCAAAGTCAAGGTGAGTCTGGTCTACAGGAGACTTTGTCTTAAAAGAGGTATGCCCACACACCCAGGAAGCCCCTCGCCCCTTCTTAGTCATCCTGGGAGAAAACCTTTTCCCTCCTTCATTCACGAGTGGAATCCCAATTAAATATAGTAAACAAAGGAAACCTCCTACATTGTAATTTTCTTTCTGCTCCTCTTGTTTTATTCGCTGTCTGGATTTATTGCTCTAAGAATGGCCTCCCTTTAGCACCCTTCCCTATTAACCAGCAAGATAAAAGCCACGGAGCCAGGGAACTCTTCAGTTCTCATTGCCAGTTGTGGGGCGGAGCAGGCTGAGTTTACAGAGGGCGCAGACATCTGTTGACCGATCCCAGCCTGCCCTGCACCCAGGCTGTGCTCCTGCTAGGAATGCAAACTGCAGCGATCAGAGGCAGAGCTGCCTTTAATAACCGCCTGAGCCCTGGAGCAAATCTGCTTGGGCACTAGAGAAGAAATTGAGTGGTTTTAAAGCAGATGTATGTTCTTAGTGGGGTCGGCTTGTAAAGCAATAAAACATGGTTTCCCCTTCTCAGTCTATCACAACAGCTAGAGTAAACAGTGCCACTTAAGAGAGCCAGACTCCATCACAATTCCCATGGAATACTTTGTCCCCACCACAGGATAAAACCCAAGTTGGTAGCACATGGGGAAGGCACTTCATTCTCTCGAGCATTATACGTCATTAGGAGCAAACAACATATGTCTCCATGGTTATAAACAAAGGCGTCATGTTTGCAAAACAGACCCTATATGTAGAAAGTCTATAAGTGGACTAAAATGTGGATTTTCGTTGGTTGAGATGGTGTGATGCCACTCTTCGAAGGACAGTTTCTCTTTCTCTGTATTGAGTTGGGGTCGCCTGCTCACCTTTGCTCACTATGCTGCTGGAGCTCTCAAGTCCTGACTACGCATACGACCTTGAGAAAATCAAGGACTCCTGGACTCTGTCTCTGGGTGCGGAAAAACACCTGTAACAGGAAAGGTTGAGGCAAGAGAACTGCACGTCTCAGGCAAGTCTGAACCTGTATACATGGGAAAAAAAGAAGGAAAAATAATAAAAAGAAAAAGGCAAGGAGGACGGGAAGCGAGACTGAATGGGGCGGGGCGGGGAGTGTCTACATTTATTTTAGAAAATGCTACTAATGAGAGTACAGTGGGAATAAATTTCCTGAAATCAGGTTCTGTGATCAAACAAATTCAGGACACGAAATTCAATGCGTTTCCTTCCCCTTAGGAGGAGCATGTTAATAATGGTCACTGTGATTTCGCAAAAACTAAGAAACATCATCATCCCCCTATTAATTTTTCCCTAAATGATTTATTTTTCCTTTACTTGTAGTATGTATGTATGTTTGTATGTATGTATGTGTATGTATGTGTATGTATGTATGTATGTATGTGTATGCATGTATGTATGTATGTATATGTGTGTGTATGTATGTACGTGTGTATGTGTGTGTATGTATGTGTGTATGTATGTATGTGTGTATGTATGTATGTATATGTGTGTGTATGTATGTATGTATATGTGTGTATGTATGTATGTATATGTGTGTGTATGTATGTATGTATGTATGTATATGTGTGTTATTGGTCTGTACAGGAGTTCTGCTCTGTTACTGTATTCCAGAGAGAAGATGTCCCACTGAACCAGGTAGCAGCCTGGCATCCAGCACCCAGCTTCCCCTCCGCCCCATGGCACTTACAAACTCACAGGCTTTGTGTACAGGCTTCAGAGGATTCGGACTCAGTACTCAGCCACTGGACCATCTCCCCATCAGCACACACTGCTTTCTCATGGAACGTTTCTCAGACGTCGAAACACGAGGGCGTAAACCCCTTTGCCTCCCTCCACACATCCTGGAGTCCACTACCTGTCTAGTCTGCCCACGTTCAAACTTTCCCCGCTGTTTTCGGAACCTAACCGAGTGCTTAATTCAAACAAACAGTGCAATTCAGTGTGTTCTTCTCCCTTTCCTTTCTTTATTCCCTTTGTCCTTCTTGCTACACTTTTATTTTGAAAGATTCCAAGCCCTCTGGAAGGCTATGCATAAATGTGCTATGCTTGCACGCAACCATCATTAGCACTTTCCTTCGGTTAGCTCCTGCGACTCCCTCCTTCTCCTGTGCACACATATACTTTATATGTGCTATTTGCATAATTTTATTTCAGAATCACCTGAAAATAAATTGCAGATATTCCAGACCTTCATCAATAAGCCCCTCGAGTTGTGTGAAATAAACTCCATAACCTCAGTGGCACCACCATTAAGACATGCAAGTCCATTAACGTCATCCACTCTGTATTCGATAATTCGCTCTGCCTAATGGACACCAAGATATATTCTTTATATATTTTTTTCTGGTTGGTTTGTTTCTCTGTTGTTTGTTTGTTTGTTTGTTTGAGACAGGGTCTCAGTATCCCAGGCTGATCTTTAAGTCTTGATCTTCCAGAATCCACTTTCCAAATACTAGGGTTACAGTTCTATGTCGCTTGTGGCTGGCCTTTCATACCCTGAAAAATCTTGGTGTGTTTGTTTGAAATAAGGTCTCACTATGTTATCCCTCCCGGCTGGCCTGGCACTTGCTACTTAGACCAGAGAGAACTTGAATTTTCAAAGATCTGCCTGCATCTGCCTCTCAAGGGCTGGAATTAAAGGCGTGTACCATCATACCCAGCCTGCTGAAAATTTCTAACAATATTTTACTTAACGTGATATATTCAAAGTATGATATTTAAACATTTAATAATAATAAAAAGCTATTCATGAGTATCTTAACTTACTTACATTTATTCATTTTGTGTGCACACGTGCTCTATGGCATGTGTGTGGAGTCAGATAACAGTCTGGTGGCATTTCTTCTCCCTCTACCATGTGGATTTTGGGGATTGAACTCAGGTCATCAAACTTGGCAGCAAATACTTTTACCCTCAGATATCTTACTGGCACTTAATGAGTATTTTTGAAATTATATTCTTTTAAAAACAAATTTCATTGTGTCTATTATTATAGAATGTGGCATGATCTGTCTTGCATTGTATATTTTTTTTAGAAACCAGGAACCAGGGAGGGCTTGCACATTACACTTAGCGATTATGCTGTGTGCGTACAACAACTGCCCTGACTCACTTGGCTTCACAATCTTTCCTTCCTTAGTGAAATGTCCAGATCACTTATTTGGTAGAATATCAATCATTTTACTTTGTGTAATTATTTTCCCGTAATTATAGCTGTTAGTTTGGGGTCAGAATGTTAATAAGGGACATTGTTGTATATTTTACAGTGCATCGTAACAGGGGCACTAATTATGTCCCTGTGTCTCATTGGTGATATTTACATCCAATATCACCCGAGTTCAGATGTTTGCCTATTACAAAAGCATATTTTCCTCTTGATAAGTGGTTGTTGATCTGATAGCTGGTTTTTAAATTGATGAATTAGTTTATTTGTTGGCAGTGCTGAGGATTAAACCCAGAGCCTCATCTATACTTGGGAGACATTCTACCCACACCCTGTTCCTTTGCTATGTGAAAATTTAAGACTTGTGAATGACCTATTTTCCAACCATCTTTCACCATCAGCATTACCCTGTCCTGGCCCTCAGCTGACCTGTTGTTGCCTTGGGTGTGATGAAACAGTGTTATGGGAATGGGTCTGCTCTCCACTTTATTAGCTGTCATTGTTCTGCAGAGAAAGAACGGACTCCTCCTTTCCTCCCACTCCTCTCATGAGGCAGCATAGAGAGTTTTATTCACTATTCTATCATCTCTTCTTCAAACTCATCCTTGCATATACTGTGTGTGTGTGTGTGTGTGTGTGTGTGTGTGTGTGTGTGTATGTGTGTGTGTGTGTGTATTTGTGTGTTCACATGCAGGCACACACATGTCCTGTCATGGCACACATGTGGAGGTCAAAGGACAATCTCCCCTTCCTCCTTGTTTGAGACAGGGTCTCTATATTGTTCTTCTGCTGGATAAGTCTGGCTGGCTAGCCTGAGAGCTTCCAAGAACTCTCTCCACCTCCCACCTTCCAGTAGGAGCTCTGGAGTCACAGACACACCCACCTACTATATATCCAGTTTCTTAGTGGGCTCTGGGGACAGGAAAGCAGGTCTCACACTTGCAGTGATCTCCGCAGCCTTGAAACTAATTCTTTTAGAACTTTTTTTTTGGACTCTACGTTGCACCTACTACTGAAGTGACATTGCCCTAACATTAAGCCCCTTTTCTCTCACCTTGCTCTGTAAAAAAATTAGGAAGACATCATCATCAGTGAAACAGGAAGGCGGCTCAAATACTTGAGAGAACCCGAGTACCACTTGGCTTGGGGCTTTCTCAGGTGGGATGAGCCATGAAGACCGAGATGGGACTGGAGAGAGAATTCCAAGCTGTAATTACTGATCAGGTCATGGTGGCTCCAGGAGACAGCAAATGGCCAGTTATTGAGTTGTCACACAGGAAAGGGGGAAAGCCTGTCGCTATCTCTGAGGAGCTCTGATGCCTCCAGGATAGGCATGCAGGATCACAATTCCTCATTCTACTGCAATCCCCAAGGGAGTCTTTAATGGCCATTGGTCACTAGGAAGACCTAGGAACCATGTCCAGATCCTGAATTGTGACAGATATTTGTGCTTAAATATCAAGGGATTGGCCCCTGGGCCAAATGGGAAGGGGAAGCTTCTCCACTGGAGTTCATGCCTTGCTGGGCAGCATCTCCACGTCTTCAGCAGCCTTGGAAAAGCAGTAAAGGAGTCAACTGAATAGAGAGCTAGGCTGTCGTTTTCAGAGGAACAAGCTATCTCTGTTTGGGAAAAGAAGAGACTGTCATGCCCTGGTCAAGTCCTCCGGTGGAGCTCCTGTTCTGAGTTCTGTATCAGAGGACACAGAACTGTGCACTGTGGTGAGGCTGGTGCTTCAGAACCAAGCCAGCAACAGTCAGAAAACCCTGCCCAGGAATGTGCACACATTCCTTTCAAGGAGTTTCTGTTCTTCTTGGAGACTGACAACCCTGGGAAGAAGATACAGTGTGTGCTCCCAAAGGGACTGGCAGACATAATACACAGAACCTGGTGACTTGTCAGCAGGAGGGCTCAGTGGTCAGTGTTGCTCATGGTATCTAGAACCTGTCACCTTCAGATTTTTGCAACTCTGTGCATCTCTGAAGCCAAGGGGAACATCCATCCTACTCTCCTGTCATGGACTCACAGGAAAAAGCCCAGGATTTAGAGAGCAAAGCATTCAAGGTTAAATGCTATTGTCTGAAGTGTATGAGGGGTAAGGCCTTGGCAATTAATACCAGCTTCGTCATCTGTAAACTAGAGATAGGAAATATTTCACAGCCACGCTGTGGGACATGCAGTTTAAGTATGTGTGTTATACAGGATGCCTTTCATTCCAGGTAACAAACTAACCTGGGAGAGAAAGAGAGGTGGTTGTGGTGGTGACATGGCACACAAAGAGACAGGGACAGGGACAGAGACAGAGACAGAGACAGAGACACAGAGAGAATCAAGGTTAAAAGGCCAACCTGGTCTACAGACCAAGTTTCAGGACAGGCCAAGGTTACACAGAGAAACTCTGTCTTGAAAAAAAAAAGCCTATATATAATTTTTTAAAAATTATTGAGAAAACATACATACTGTGAATTTTGGTCATATTGACCCACACACCTCTCCCTAACTCCTCTGGATTCACCAGCTCCATTTTCATGTCCTCTTATTTTGCTTTTGTTTGTTTTTAATAGCCCACCCAGTCCAGCTTCCAATTTTGTGCTTCCCAAATATGCATGGTTATTGCATATTTAAGGCGTTACCACTCCCTTAAAGAAGTCTTACTGTCCACCCCTAGTAGCATCTGTAGCTAAGGGCAGGACCTCCTGAAGCTCTCTCCCCTATCCCTGCTGAACGGTTGCCTGGCTGCCATCTTCTGCAGGCACCTACAGCTGCTGTTGAGTTTCTGTGTGCAGTGGTCCTGAGGCCAGGTGGTCCTTCTGTAGTCCTGGATGTCCTGGAGTAACTAAAGCCAGACTGGCCTCACACTTGCAGCAATCCTCCTGTCTCTGCCTTTCAACTGTTATAGTTACAGGGACGTGCCTCTGTGACCAAATTCATTATCTTTTATTAAAGTCTTTTTTTAACTGGTACGTAAAACCATTGTATACATGAATGGAGTGCCACTTGGTGTTTGAACACGTGTTTTAACTATCAAGCTTCTGGAATATTCATCATTCCAGGGTGGTGCAAATGTTCAAACCCAATTCCTGGAACTTTCTGCAGTATTCAGTACAGATCGTTATCTATAGTCACTATAGTAATGCCAGAAACTCTGCTCTTATCTAATGTAACTTAGTGCCCATAAATCAACCTTTATGTCTTTTCTTTCCCCCAGTGAATGGCCTATCATTCTTTGTGTCAGAAATTCTGTTAAGCCTCATTCAGAGTCTAGAACCCCAGAGGTCATTGGAGACTGCTTCTGCTTCTCTTGGGATATTTGTTTAGTAAGAACTGGCTTTTTTTCCTTCTAAGATAGCAATGCTGATAGAATTTGCATGGAACTCTTGATTTTATGTCTTCTTTTTCCAAAGATGACCCAGAGGGAATTAGAATCTCATGACCCTGGTCTAGTGTCTCACAAGAGCTGGATTCTTTGTCTTGTGATGTGTTCTCTGCTTCTGACGTGTTCCCTGTGGCCGTGAGAAACGTTTTCTGCAGCTGTGAGTGAACCCTAGCAGCAGAGAGATCACAAAGCCCAGATTGCAGACTCTACCTGAGGACTCACCCCTGGGACAAACAGTAGTCACGGAGGGGAACTCAGTCAGTCCTCCTTATCTGGTTTTTCATTCTCTCGAACTGGGTAAATGAGCAGAAAGGCAGACTCAGAGGCAATTGATCAGACTATTCTGTGATAAGTGGGCACTCACGGCGAACAGGAAATTGTGAGGATCGTACGGAATCCCACAGCACTGACACCCAAGGGGAGTTAGCTGGACAGCGGGCCTTTAGACCATCTTTGATCTGCAATTTGACTTTGTTCTCTGAGCTGTGTCTCCATGTCCTTGGAAAAGTCCATTTCTGGAGAACCATTCCCGACAGGAGCAATTCTTCTGTACTAAGGAATGCTCTTTACAGAAGTCACCGGGTTTAAGGCAACAGTTGGGTTAGAGGTCAGATAGAGAGTAAGTAGGAACTGACAAAAGAGACCTGCTACTTAGCTGCCTTTCTTCTTGGTTTTAGAACATATTGTAGCAACTGTGCATAAAATCTATTCTTCCTTCCCCTTCCTCCCCTCCCCGGCGTACTCCCTCCTCCCTCGATGCTCCCTCTCCCTTTTCCTTTTCCCATACATAGGATGTTTATTACTACATTTAAGTCTTACCCTCTGACAGAGCTACAGAGGCTCTGCAGATGTTCCTTGAGTCGTCAGTTTTCTCTGGAAAAGCACAAGGCCAGCCCTGGGTTCTGGGAGTCAGAATGGTGCAGGTGACAGTCCACATTTGGCAAGGAGCTGATGAAGAATCCAGTGACACTCAGAAAACATCTTGGGAATGGGGGTTCGGGGAGGCAAAAGCATCGAGGCACTGAGTGAGAAGCATTAAACTTGAACTGAAGGGTTGGCCACAGGGATGTTCAGGAATTGGGAAGGACCTTGTAAGTGTTCCATATACCACAAGCCATCAAAACAAGAGCTCCCTCTAGGAAGCCTGCAGCCCTTCCCTGAGGTAGGGACGAGGGAACTTCTGTAGGTGTCAGGCCTAATGATACTGAAAAGCAGAATTCTGAAGGGAGACAGTTCTCATGCCAGATACTTTTCTAATACTGAAGAAAGGAATTATATTCCCCACTCACCTCTGTCATAGTTATTTTCCTGTCGCTGTGATAAAAAGGTGCTGGCCACAAAACAACTTAAGGGACAAAGGGGTTGCTTCTAGCTCATGGCCACAGCTCATCAGCTGAAAAGCTGGAAGTGGCCAGTTACCTTGTGTCCACTCAGGGAGGAGGGAGGGTGGATGCTTGTGTTCACGTCTCTCTCTCTCTTTTTTTTTTTATACAGTTCAGGGTCCCAGACCAGAGAACAGTGCTAACGGCATCTCTTTCCATCTCAGTTAGCCTAATCAAGACAATTCCTCACCAATGTGCTCAGAGACTTGTCTCCCAGGTGACGTGAGATTAATAAAGTTGATGATGGAGCTTAACCAACATGCCCCAACACAACCTACAAAAACGGTAACAAAAGAAATTTGTTTCTCTAAATCAGCGGTTCTCAACCTGTGGGCCGAGACCCTTTTGGGGTCAAATGACTCTTTTGTAGGGGTGGCCTAAGACCATTGGAAATTTCAGGTATTTATATTACGGTTTATAACAGTAGCAATATTACAGTTATGAAGTAGCAACGACAATAATTTTATGCTTGGGGGCCACCACAACATGAGGAACTTTATTAAAGGTTTGGGGCATTAAGACGGTTGAGATTTACTGCTCTAAATTTACTCTTGAGGCTAGAAAATTCCAGAGGCTAAGAGCAAGCTCTCTTTTCTTAAGTAACAACAGTACAACCATATAACTGTAGGTTAATTTATAACAGCATTAAAACAAATGATTGAGATGGAGAGTTAGCTCTGTTGGTAGGGTCTATGCTTAACATGCACAAAGCCTTGGATTCCATCCCCAGCAATGCATAGACTAGTTAAGGTGGCACACACCTGTAATTCCAGCACTTGGGAGGTAGAGATAGGAGGATCAGAAGTTCAAGGTTAGCCTTAGCTACCTAGCAAGCTCATTGTGAGTCTAGGCTACAAGAGATCCTGTCAACACACACACACACACACACACACACACACACACACACAGGTGATAAGATCTCAGTAGCCTATATTTGAGGCAAAAATTATTTTCGTATAGTAGCATCTGTTCCTATTGTATTTCTCAATCAATTCAAAACCACAGAGTCACCAGAAATATTTATTACAATAATTCATGAGGAGACACACTTGAGTGACAAGTCCTATTTGACTAATTAGCTCAGCCATATCTTTACCGATGATATAAATTCATTTACAATACTTAGCTCTACAGTGAAAAAAAAACAACAGTATTTCCCCATTGCAAAAATAATATGGCAGAGAGATGAGCCTGGGGGTTGTAATTACCCTGTAAGTCATAACTATAATGATAATATTCAAATTTATCTTCAGAAGATAAAGGTTGAGTTTATCAAGAGGCCGCAAGTGAGCAATAAAGTCTTCCTTATTGGAAACAGATAAATTAAAGTTTTTGGATGATCTTGTTAAATATTCTGTAGTTGTCATTCTTAATGTTATTTCTCAGTTTTCAACTGCTCCCTGTTCTAGTGGTGGCTGCTTCCCACTCTCTGATGCTTCTTCCACTTCTTCTGTGTGTCTGTAAAATGCTAGGACAGTATCAACCTCCCTCCTCTGCTTCTTCCTCTCCCTTTCTGAATTCCTTTCTCTTTTCCCTTCTTTCCACCACTTCTCAGTTCTTTATACCTCACCTCATGACAACGACACAGAAAAGAAAAAAAAAAACACGAAAGCAAAAGTAGGTATTTCCTGACAGGAGAGAGAAGCACAGCACACACTTGCTCACAAACCCTACATGTTGGTCAAGGCCACCATGTCAATCTACAAAGGCTGCTACACTCAAGTGCCATGTGACTTTAGCAACAGAAACATATTATCTTAGATTTCTGGAGGCTAGAAGTCTAAGACAAAGATGTAAAGAAAGCCCAGAGTCTGAAGAGATAACTCATTGGTAAAGTGTCTGTCAGCCAACTGTGAGAACCTGGATTCAGAGCCCCAGCACCCACATTAAAAACCCAGGTGTGGTTGTGCAAGTCTGTAGCCATGATGCAAGGGAGACAGAGACAGACGGATCCTGGAGCTTTCTGGATAGCCGGTCTAGCTAATGAGTGAGCTCCAGGTTCAGTGAGAGACCTGTATTTCAAAGTTTCAGCCTTAGATGAAAGGCTACATGTGGCCAGTGGCTTCTAAGAGAAGAATCAACTGCCTCCAAGGATGAGCTCCCAATAGGTGATCCAGTCCAGGTGGTGAGACATAGACACAAGAACGGATGAGCAATGGTAAACAGATTCAATAGGTTGTATAGTAGATTGAACACACACACACATTCACATGTTTACCCATGTACACATATACACATGCACACATATGCACACATACATATATACATGCACACATACACGTGCGTGCACGAACACACACACACAAATAACCATTAAAGAAGACATCATGAGTTAAGTAAGTTTAGGAGGAGGGAGGGCACATAGGAGGAGTTGAAAGGTGGATGGAGTAGCTAGCTAGCTAGCATGCTATAGATCCAGTGCTGCTCGTCTATGAAGCTCTGAAAACATGAGGAGAAAAGTTGAGGAAGACACATAACATCAACATCTAGACTTCACATGTCTGTGCATACTACACACACGTGAAAACACGTACAAGAGAACCACATGCACACACAGAAAGTAAAAGCAGACATGTTTAAAAAGATGCTAGGTTGTGTCTGAGGCTGCTGCTCTTGTAAAGGTCCATGATTAGAGGAAGAGTGACACCCTGGACTCAAATAGGATGTAGATGCAAAGAGTGTTTTATTTTTGCAGAAGTCCAGGATGCTGGGGTCTCCCCATTACCTACATAGAGAAACACCCAAGTGAGCTTGCAGGCCTGATTTAAAGCACATCAGAGGATTCCTGGGTAGGTGACCTCTATGTTAATCTGTTGGGTCCATCTCTATGGACACTCCATTACCGAGGTGTAGGGACTGGGAACTTGCTGGGGAGGTCTGGAAACTGTTGCTGAGGAAGTCTGGAAACTGCTGCTGACCCTTGTCCTTGCTTCAGGCCAGGTGGCTGGGACATTCCATTACCTGGGGGAGAAACCTGGAGCCTGGAATTTTCTATTAGTAACTGACTAGCCTGGGCTTGCCTGGACTTGCCCAGTTTTAGGCCTAGTCTCCTTAACTGCCAATTTGAAGTCTGTCATGGAATCAGCCTAGCCTTTTCACTCTCTTTAGCTTTGGGGTGGTTGTCTCCCCTCCCTGTCTCACCATGGTCTCCCATTTGTTTGCGAAGTGGTTCTGTGCCTCACTCTGGGTGGCCACACTTTTCCTCAGTTGGCTGGCTCGAATGGCTTGACTGAGAGGCAGAACGCAACTTTTGAGAAGAGGAAGAAACCCTGAGCACATATTCATATTTTAAGAAGTGCTGACCCTGAGGGAATTTGAATTCCTGCCAAGTGGCTTCTTCACAGTTTTTTTTAACATGTGGTTTTGTCTTATTTAACCCTTTGGTAGAAATGATAGTACATTTTGTTTACATTTCCCATATGAGGAAAAAGCAAACAATTATTATTTGACCAGCAAAAATGAAATTAGGTATTTTTCAAAACTCATTGCCTTTTTAATACGGATTTTTTTTTTTAATTTTTACATTTTGGAGATAAGGTTTCTCTCCTGGCTGTCCTGGAACTTGCTTTGTAGACTCTGCTGGCCCCACACTCAGAGATCTGCCTGCCTTTGCCTCTGCCTCTGCCTCCCAAGTGATGAGATTAAAAGCATACACCATCATGCCTTGCCTGACTCAATATGATCTTTAAAGTGAATTGATGTGAAAATCCCATAAATAGATCGGTTCCAAAATATTTATACATCTGGCTGAGGCTTACATAGGGACCATATAGGGACCTTATTATCAACTTGACAGAATTTTAGTCACCTACTGGCAGACCTCTAGTGGCTCTGAAGGTATTTTTTTTGGAGAGGTTTAACAGAGAAGAAAAGACACCCCTGAATTTGGGCAGCTCTTCCCACAGACTGGGGCTCCACACTGAATAAAAGGGAAAGAAAGGAGAAAGCAAGATGAGCTCCAGCATTCATCTTTCAAATTGTGTTTGGTGTGTGTGTGTGTGTGTGTGTGTGTGTGTGTGTGTGTGTATGTGTGTGTGTTTGTGTGTGTGTACATGCGCGCATGTGTGCCATAGTCCATGTGTGGAAGTTACAGGTCATTTTGCAGGAGTCAGTTGTCTCTTATTATGTGGAACCTGGGACTTGAACTCAGGCAGTTAGGGTTGGCAGCAAGTAACTTAAGTCTCTAGGTCATCTTGCCAGCCCATCACTCATAATCTGCCATGTATTTAGCTGCTTTGTGCTCTAACCCCGGGTGCTTTCTCTATAATGATAAACTGTATCCTTTAACTGTGAGCCAAAAAAAAACCTTTATCTTCTTCTTTTTTTTTTTTGTTTTGTTTTTTGTTTTTTCCAAGACAGGGTTTCTCTGTATAGTCTTGGCTGTCCTGGAGCTCACTCTGTAGACCAAGCTGGCCTCGAACTCAGAAATCGGCCTGCCTCTGCCTCCCAAGTGCTGGGATTAAAGGTGTGCGCCACCACTGCCGGCAAACCCTTATCTTCTTAAGGTGTTTTTTCTCAAGGGTTTGGTCAAAGCAGTAGTCTAATGAGGTGATTTGGTTAACTCCAGGTGAAAATCAATTAAAGTAAGGCTTAGTGACAGCAATTCTTTGCAGAGGGATTTAGAACCCAGTGCTGGAAGCAAATCTTGACAAGTGTCACCCTCCATTTTGCTGTGTGTCTCTGATTTTCCTCTTGCAGCACTATTACAGCACTATTGCATGCACCGTCCTAACATTTTAACCACGGGTATGTCTTGTGCTGTGCCCATCACTTTAGGAAGCCATTTGGCCGTTCAAAAGGCATAACTATGCAAGATTCCTTTTGGACTCACTCTGTTCGCACTCGGCTTGGTTTTGTTCCCTCGTTGGTTTGAATGTTCCATCTCAGACAAGAGATGAAATTTCCATTGTTCTCCTGGCTCTTTAGGGAAGTAAACCCAAATCTGCCTCATTGAAGAAAAATCATAATTCTTTTTGCATGAAAAATAAAAGCCAGACTAAGGAAATGCCATAATGACCAAGATAATGGTTTATGTTATCTTTCAAGTCAGTTCCAAAGAGAAATTAACCTTCATTATGGTAGAGCTGATTTCGTGCTTTCTTCAAGAGTCGGGATAACAATAATGATGACGGTGGTAGTGTGTCAAAGGGCTGGAGAGAGAGAGAGAGAGAGAGAGAGAGAGAGAGAGAGAGAGAGAGCCCAGAAGGCAAAATACTTCTATGCAAGCCTATCAACTTGAATTCAGTGCCCAGAGTCCACGGTGGGAGAAGTAACTGAATCCTGAAAGCCGTCCTCTGACCTCCACCCATGTGGCACAGCACAATGCTCCCATAGTAGCATTTACATACAATAATTATAAATGAAATATTTAGAAGTCAGACATTTGTGCAGCACAAGATGATGCCTGTGTTAGTTACTCTTTTGTGGCTGTGACAAAATACCTGGCAAGAAGCAATTTAAAGAAGGAAGGGTTTATTCTGGCTCACAGTTAACAGGTTATACTTCATCTTGGCTGGAGAGGAGGCTGGCAAGTCACACTGCATCCACTCTCAGGAGCAGAGATGACTGCTAAGGCAGGCGAAGCTTCTTATTCAATGCAGACCTCTGCCTGTAAAATGGTGCCTCCTATTGTTAAGGAGGGTCTTTCTCACCTTAGTTAACCTAATCTAGATAATCCCTCACAGATGTGCCCAGAAGCTTAACTCCTATGTCCTTTCCAGATGATAACCAGTGTCAATCATCAAGACACTTATTTTGAGAGAGATCAAGTAGAGAGATTATGCCTTGGAAGACTGTCAGGGACTAATGGTGATTCCAGGGACTCTATTACCAAGCACCAAATGTTTTTCTTATGTTATTCTCCCTGTTCTACAGATAAAGATTGCATTCGGGGTTGGGTGGGGAAGCAGGAACTTTGCATGACTCTTCCAAAGTCACCCCACATACACAAGAGAGAGAGAGGGAAATCAATATGGACTGCCGCTAGACTGTCAGACCCAATTCACCCAACGTGTATCAATTTAAAGCCATAAAATCTGGGTAGGAGAAGAGTTTGCCAAAATGACAGGCTGGGTTTTTTAAATCTTCTATATCGTATTTCCTGGCCCGACTCCTCCAAGAACTGTCCCTGTTTTGAGAGCTTCCGTATCCTAGAAGGAAATCCACCTGCCAGAAAGACTGAGGCCTTCACTGAGGGTGACTCTCCAAATGCGTTAAAGGTTATTTATGTAAAAGAACATTGCATTGTGTTTTGGCATTCGAAAATTCCTCTCTCCCCAAGATACAGAAACATCCTCCAGTTATAGGTCAAAACAGAAGAAGGTGTCGCTTGGGCTCTCAAACACCCATTTCCAGCGTCTTTGGTTCAGAAAATAATGTTCTGATTTTATGTTCCTCTGAGTACTTCCCTCTGTTGGCTTCTCTGAGTCTCAGTGATCCCTGCTTCCACACTCATCAAGGGCAATCACCTCAAGGGCAGGGGTGGGGCAAGCCCACCGAGTGAGAGAGGGGAAAAGACCAAACGCTCTGTCCCAGGGTGAGAAACTCTCCATCAGACAGAACTTTCCCACGCGTGGATCACAGAGACTCCATCCAGATCCAGGGGGTTCACTAGCTGTCAGAGCCTCTTTCTGACTCCCACCTCCAGCAAAATCCTCCAGGGCAGCAAGCACAGCAGGAACCTGCCCTCAACAACCACCCGGTGTCAGTCAGTGGCTCTCAGGGGTGTGGGCCATGCTGTTTAACTCCACTACTGGCCTCATTGAAGACAGTTTTGTTTGATTGTCACAGAACAGAACATGTAGATCTCTCCATCGTAAACACACACACACACTCTCCAGAGCACAAATAAACAACCACGTACACTGGTAAACGTGTTTGCATCATTTAACCAAACCAGATGAAGCGTGTGAGCAGCCTTGCATATAAAGTACCGGGGAGTAGCTTGCCTGTAATCTGTCTTGTACAATACAGCCATTGCCACTCAAACTCACACGCGATCCAGACCCTGGAAATGTTCTATTTTTAGATGGGCTTTGTACACTATACTATTGACAAAGAGCACTGTTAAATCCTTTGAATAGCAGCCAAAATGTTGGGTGAGAACCCAGAAGCCTGGTCTCCCAGATCAGCATGCTAAGCAAGCCAGAGTGATCTCAAAAGATCCTGTCCTTTTGTCTCAGCAGAAGTAGTCAGTAGAAGAGGAAAGGACGTGGGGTGGGGGCAGGGTGGGGGGATGTGCGCTTATCTGCTGATGTTTTTACTCCTTCTCCTAGATAACAGGTCATTCGCTCACTCTTCGGCAATTTAAGCTGCTCTTTGTCAAAGTCACTTTCAGAAAAGATTTGACTATTTATTTACAAGGGAGTCGTTATGACGGCAGCAGGTGCGTCATGGAAATCTCAGACATGGTAGATTCAAAGCTGCTGGGGCCAGGTCACATGACTGCTTGCCTGCATCCTGGCAAGTTTCTACTCCACCCCGACAAGCATATGCCATCCTGAGCCACGTGGCCACACAGGGAAGATAGAGAAGAAAATCTTAGGCAAACTGTTTGTAAGAGGTACGTGGGGAATGAGGCAATAGAGGAGAAAGGTTTGCAATCCAGGACGAGAGGGAAAGCATTAGATACGAACATTTCTGCAACCACTAAGAAATTTACCCTTTCCTGAACTCTCAAGAGGCTAGGAGTGGCAGACGCCACTTGGCTGAATCCGGACAAAGTGACCAAAATTATTTGTATCAGATAAGCACACATCTTTGTCTAATTTTTTTTTTTGCTTCCATGGAAGTTGATCATTTTAAAAACTATTTTATTTTTGAGAAGTACATTTTATTTATTAGTGTACGTGAAAGTGTGCGTGACTGTGAGTGTGTGTGTGTGTGTGTTTGTGTGTGTGTGTTTGTGTGTGAGACACACATGAGCGTGCATACAGGTGTGAGCATGGCATCCGTGTGGACAATTTGTAGAGAGTCATTTATTTCTCCTTTCTACGTGGGAGTTGTAGGTATGGAACTCAGATCATCAAAGTTTCACCTTCTAACCACATTGCCAGCCTCAAAACTTCTAGAACTCGCTCGTCCATGTGATATAGCTGGTGTATCGGACTGGATGGTCTGAGACCTTCCGGTGGCATTCAGTTTGATGCTTCTGCCAGTTCCTTGTAGTCATTTTATTACTTTCTTTACCAAAATAAATAAATAAAAAGCAACAAGATCAGGCTGACCTCAAACTTACCATCTAGCTAAAAATGACCTTGAACTTCTGATCCTCCTGCCTCCCCCTGTCAAGGCTAAAATTACAGCCATGTGCCACTTTACAAGGGGGTTATGTGGTGCTGATGATAGGGCCCAGGACTTCATGAGTACTAGGCAAACATTCTCTATCTACCACCACAGCTGTTTCTTTAGTATTCATAGTGGTAAAGGGTCCTCCTACCTGTTGCTTTCATGAGAGTCTTGTGTTCAGGTGATAAGTAACATGGTGTCTTATTATTAAGTACTTTACCATTAAGTATCAGGCTCTGTTTCAGACCCTTCCTACGAAAACTGTATCCTTACCAATGGCCTACCCAATCAGGTATCTTTTTTGCCTCGAGGGAAAGCACTGAAGCCCACAAAAGGGTACTCAACCAAAGACAGTAATTCATCAGTGATAAACTGAAAATTCAGATCTAGGTTTGCTGGGCTTTCTCTATTATACCAGGCAATACCCGCTGCAAATGTGAACCTGTGTTGTATATCACAGGACAACTGGTTTTGCTTTGATGAAGCTGAATTGCATATTGCTGACAGTTATTTTAACATACTCAATATGTTTATTTATTTAAAAAATAGTATTTGACAACGTTTGGATTTTCACTAGTAATACTAAGCTTGCCAGTTGCAACTTTTTTTAAAAACATTTTATGGATTCTTTGTGAACTTCATATTACACACCTCAATCCCACTTCTTTCCCTTCCCTTTGTCTTTGTCCTCAGCCCTTGAAAAGAAAACAAAAGATAAAAATAAAAGAAAGAAAGGGAGAAACAAACAAACAAACTCATCTCTTCATGGAAACTGCAGTGTGTCACACTATATACAGTTTTATTCAAACGTCTTTATTTACAAATGTTCATTGCATTGGTTCATTGTATGGCTCGAGGACTCTGGCTTCTGCTACACAGTCAATACTGGATTCTCACCAGGACTCCTCTTGGCTATCCTGTTGTTGCCCTGTGTCATGGATCTGCAGTACTGGTCCCTACATGTGGTCCAGTAGTTCAAAAATGGGGTAGATGATGGGTTGGGCCAGCTCAAAGCCCTGGATCTCGGCTTGGGTGGTAGCTGAGTCGTTCAGCTCCACAGCTCTCCTGCATCTACACCACCAGGGCAAGATCTCCAGCACTGTCCTGTGTTAGTTCACCCAAGTGTTGGGCTGGCTCAACCACTCTTATGCCCTTAAAGCCAGCTCTTTCACCTGGCACAGGCAGTGAGGGGCTGAGAGGGAAACATTTATCCCCAGCCCATGGCACCACTCACGAGGGGCAGGGCCAGCTCTCCTGCGATCCTGAGCTCAGGGATGGCTTGCCTGCTCTAACTTTTAATTCTTCAATATTTTTTAACTATTCCGTTTGTCCTGATCTTCCCTATGGATGGTTATGCTAACTATGATCTATAGAAAAAAACATATTGGGACAATCAAGCTTGCTTTAGAGGTGTAGAAGATGAGAAAAGATAGGCAGCCCTGCTTTGCCCTCCAACAGGAAGTTGCAGGCCTGTGTACACAGTTTGACTGATAGCAATCATTGGACAATGTCTGAGGGAGGTCTGGTGCCAAGTAGGAAAAAAGATGGACGCTCATGAGGAGATGCAAAGCAAACAGGAAGCCATGGGAGTTTCACACACTTTATAAAATTGCTTCCAAAAGTGTCTGTCTGCTCAGTAGAGTAGCTTGCTACTCCCGTGTATCCATCCATTTGTCCTGTCAGTGTCACCATTGATAAATAATATCTGTAGATTCTAGAAAGCTCTTGGCTGCAGTGGGGGCAGGAGGTAGCCACTGCTTGAATTCTTTTTTACATTAATTCGTGTGTGTGTGTGTGTGTGTGTGTGTGTGTGTGTGTGTCTGTGTGTGTGTGTGTGTGTGTGTCTGTGTGTGTGTGTGTGTGTGTGTGTGTGTGTGTGTGTGTGTGTATGATGACAGCATGTGTGTAGAGGTCAAAGGACAACTTGCAGGACATGGTCTTTTCCTACAATTTTGTTTCCAGGGATCAAACTCAGGACATCAGTCTTGACAGCAAGTGCCTTTACCTACATGTCATCTGGCTGTCCCATGATGGATGCTCATCTGATTATTTCAGTCTGTTTATATTTCTGTTTTGTCTGGAAAGGACTCGACCTGACATTTCCTTTCTATATTCATACGACTATTAGCATTGCATCTTGCCTAATTTTATTATGACCAAGCAAAGTTGCTCATTGCATTGGAATTTGCTATACATTTTAAAGCTACAGCAGCTGCCGTTGTTGGCATCCTGACGGCCATGGCACTGAATCTCTCCTTGCATTCCTGTTGTATAAACTTCACCTTTCAGAAAGCTATTCCCAAGAGAAAGAAAACAGGTGCTCAGCTTTCCCACGGCACACATTTTCTCTGCTCCCTCCTTGGCTCTGGAAGAGGGCACATGAAAAGCAATTTCAGTCAATTGAATCAATTGAGGCTTTTCACAAGCAAGAGTTTCTTTCATCTACCAAAAATTTGCTTGCAGTAACTTACAGTGAGACCAGCATGCTAGGTCAGTGCACGGGCGCACCTTTCTACTGTCTGTGTATTTACCGTCAAATTTTAATATTTTATTATGAGGAGCTGGAGCTGAGTAAACAGGCAATGATCTTTATATTTTATAGGGCCAAGTTGAAAAACTTTAAATATTCATATTATGTTTAGATAAATGCTAATTAAGGGTTACATGAAGAAATCTCCAGTCAAATCAACTCCTCAGGAGTGTACCTTGTAAGCATGGCTCTTACCTGGACACAGCCAGAGTCAGCACTTTCTGAGGTCAGTGAATTGGGAGATACATCTTTGTTTGATATAGGAAGGAGATGGAGCTGTGGCCTGAAGTTCTGCCCAAACAAGGAGGACATACTGCTGTTTCTATCTTGATTTAAATGTCTCTGTGTGGCATATATGGCAAAATTCAGATACAATACTTTATGTGTTTCATATGCAGGCACAAAAAAATTTGTTGCTGAGCTGGCAGCAGGCTCCGTCCAAAAGCGTGCCATGTGTACGTTACTTAACAATTTAAAAAGCTCACCTCTCCAGAAGAAAGAAGAAATGTAGTGTGAGTGACTAAAAGAATCACAGAATCACAGAGCCCGTCCCGAGGTCTGTGAAACAGTGCTACTGCAGGCCTGTGTGGCCCATGCTGGAGGATTACTCTTCAGCCCCACGAGAGCCCCGTCCTCCAACCCTAAGTTATAGGCTATCAAACGTTACCTTCAGTCATGACACGGTGAAGAGAGTGTGAAATGGGTAGGGAGGCTTGTCATGGGGCAACAGAAACAATTTGATAGGCAGGAAACTGAGTGACTCAGCTAGAAAAAAATTACAGAGCAGGGCTGGAACAATGGGTCAGTGGTTAAGAGCGCTGGCTGCTCTTTCAGAGGACCTGGGTTCAGTTTCTAACATTTATGTGGTGGTTCACAACCATCTGTAATTGCGGTTCTAGGAGACCTGACATCCTCTTCCGTCCTCCTTGAGCACAGGCATGGATGTGGAACACATACACAAAATAAAAATGACTGTTTTAAAATTACATTGTTTCTAGGTCTATTTATTGGGAGTAAAAATGGAACAGTTTAGCAACAGGTTTGGTAACAGTTTTTATGTAAATGAAGAGATGTTGATGACAGTTAACCAAGATAGAATATAAAATACAAAGAGGAGCAACACAGCTTGTGTATATGTCCAGTGTAGCGTTCCCCCATGTGCACAAGCACATATACACAGTCA
>JANHMN010000001.1:104235014-104415388 GCA_030674055.1 Rhabdomys pumilio
CACACATACGGCATGCACATACACCATGCATACACACACACACACACACACACACACACACACACACACAAGCAGACACTCATACACCCATGCATATATACACAATACTTCTCAGTAGAGGTGTCCCTGTGGTTCAGAAAAAAATACCTCAGAACCTCTTTCTTGATTGTGAGAAATTTTTTGACTGTCTGCCAACTGGTTCAAATCTGACAGGGTGCTTTCCCCTGGTTAGTTCTGTTGAGATCTTTCACCCTCTCACTGCAAGAATGGCCCCTAGGAAGGTGTTGAAATCCCTCCAAAGACATGAGAAAGAATTTCACTGGGTTGGCTGCTGAGAACTTCCTATTCCTACTTAAACTAAAACCTCATGTCCTTTCCTTTAGCACTCAGAGTTACTTTTGTTTCCTAAAAATGACACTAACCTGAAACTGGCTCAGAGGAAAATTTATGTCACCAACTCCATTATGTCCTATAAACAAACATTTGCTCAGTATCCCTCCTCTCAAGCCATCCTGTACAAGGCTCCACGAATGATATCTACACTTAGGAAAGGAGGTTGGTTTAGATAGTATTTTCTGGGTCACTGAGAGATATAGCTCAGTGGGTAAAAGCACTTGCAAGCCTGGTGATGAGTTTGATCATGAAAACTTTTTTTTAAAAAACCAGATGTGCCATGGTCTACACATGCCTACATGGGCACAAACATTTGTAAACACACATGGACACACGATACATCCATACACAGACCACATACACCACACACAAAATTCAAGAAATAAGAATTTTAAATGTTGTGGGATGCTTAGTTTTGTGTCAAATTTAAAAAACAAAACAAAACAAACAAACAAAAAAACAAGAAAACCAAAGAGCTGAAGTTGCCATGAGGACTCCAGGAAGCCATTTTCTGTTGTCCTTTGTGCTGAATGTTCTCTGGTTCTTTGGGGAGCCGCCCTTGTGATTTGACTTCCAAATGGGAGAGCCTCAGGGATTCCTTATTGTTTGTCTTCCTTCTTCTCTGTGTAATCCCTCACCCCAGAACTATTGCTCATTTATGGCAATGCCTTCAACATTCCTAACTGGAAGGTTTGCAGGCACGGCACCCACCTTCTAGCCCCAATCTGTGGCTTACCTTCCATGGTTTCCATTATTGAGGGTTAACTCAAAATGATGTGCAAATACTAGTCAGGATTGTGGGCCACTCTGATAGCACGCTGTGGGGCGGTGGGCTGTGAGAAGCAGCTGGGTGCTTGGTGGAGCATAAGCCTGGAACCCTGACCCTTACTGCAGGAGTTCCGGCTCTGCTCCTGGTCCTTTCTTTTCATTTGGCTTCAGCCCTCCACAGCCCCTCCCACAGAGAGGTCTATGGCCAACAGTCAGGAGGAACAGGCCTCAGGCCCTAGAGAGATTTACATACTAATGAGATACCTGAAGGCCAGAGGGTGGAGCCAATTAAATATTCTTCCCCAGCCCCTCCCTCCTCTCACCTTCCCTGTTTAACTCAGGTCTGCCTTGGGTTTCACCGGGTGGGGGGTAGGGGGTGTAGGGGGTGGGGGGTAGGAGGGGTAGGAGGTGGGGGGTGGGGAAGTGCACATCCAGATCCAACCACCATCCGCCATGACATTAAAGCCTGTAAAAACCCGTGGAGTTTTTGTGTCATTGGAGCCATGCCATGAGGAACCGTGGAGAAGGCCTTTAATAGAGCTGTAGCCACAGCCGCAGTGCCTAACTTCCCACCTGGAGGAACCCTCAGTGTTTCCAGCCACCCTACCCACAGCACACCTCTTGCCCTCCAGCCCTGCCCTGCAACTCTGTCCATTTTGCTTTATATAGTTTAAAGCTAAGTTAGTTATCAGGTTTGTTTAAATCCAAGTTCACACAAGCTGAGGCACATATGGAGGTCAGAGGACAACTTGTGGAAGTTCTCTCCTTTCACTCTGGTCGGTCCAGAGCATCAGGTTTTGGTCAGCAGGTTTGGCAGCAAACACCTCTTCCTGCTGAGCCATTTGTGGGCCCTCTGCTTTGTTTTACAGTCTGAGGTGCTAGTTCCTGTTTGATCTTATCAGGAATTAGCTGGGCTGTTTTTGTTTTGTTTGTTTTGTTTTGACAGCTATCTACTTAGAACAAATTTCTCTTCTCCACGTGTTCTAGTTAAGGTTTTATTGTTGTGAAGAGACACCATGACCAAGGCAACTCTCATAAATGAAAACATTTAATTGGGGCTGGCTTACAGTTTCAGAGGTTCAGTCCATTATCATCATGGTAGGAAGCATGGCCCCATCCAGGCAGATATGGTGCCAGAGAAGGGAGAGTTCTACATTTGATCAGCAGTCAGCAGAAGGGGACTATCTTCAACAGGCAGCCAGGAGGGTCTCTTCCACCCTAGGCAGAGCATAAGCATAGGACATCAAAGCCCACTCCTACAGAGACATATTTCCTCCAACAAGGTCATACCTCCTGGTAGTGCCACTTCCCTTGGGCTAAGCATATTCAAACCACCACATCAGTCATGGTTTTATACTTTTTGGTTGAGCTCATACCCAGCAAGTTTCAATCTGTGGGAATCTTATGTGGATTATGATGAAGCTACATCTTTCCAAAGAAATTTTCATCCACTGTTTTCAGACAAATGTGGGCTATCACTGTCATTTTTTGATGTTGATTTTCATTCAGTCAATGTAAATTCAAACTCACACTTGTATAAGCACCACCATGACCCATCCAAAGATTCTTTATCATTTCTCAGAGTCCTAGATGGGTTTTTTGGGGGAGTGGGAGGACCATTGCTGGTCTGGCTCTATGCTAAGACGAAATCCACACCTCTGAATTCACATGGCTTTCACGGATACTAAGTGCCAAAGTCTGACTCCATTGAGGTTCAGGTCCCAAAGAGAAAGTGTAAAGTCAGTGAGGAAAGGAGACTGACAAGATCTGAGGGTAAATCAGGATAGCTGGGTGTTTATTGACAAAAAGACTACACCTTTTATACTCTAGATTTGCATAGTAGCTTATTCACAGGTAATGTTGAAAGCAGACAATGATTCCAAGAGATGTATGATCCTCTCACGGATTCTTTTCTAACCCATTTTAGCCCTGTTTTTCAATATCCAGAATGAAAGATGTAATTAGTTTTATGACAGTATTTTTCTTGGAAGCAAAAGCAATAAGTCTTTATTGTTTTCTAAGGTTCAATAACCACACCAGGTGCCCCTTCACACTTCATCCTTCATGTTCTCAGCCTTTGTGTTCAGGTGTCAGACATTGAGTCCTGAGAAACAAACCCATAAGAACAATTTTCATTCCTCAGGGGGTATGATGCAGTGTTTGTACCATGCAGCATAACAAGCATTGAGCCATTTCCTAATTGTGTTCCTATGTGCCAAAGTCTTACAATATGGGCCTGTTCTCTTCATACACTCCTCAAAGGGAAGGTCTTGACATCTTACTCTTCTAATATGCCATGCCATCCTGATTCCTTCAGTGCCTGCTCCTGGATATGGCAGAGGGGGATCAAACCAGCCTGACTTCTTAACAGAATCTGCTTCTCAGAGGTGGTAGTGGGGGTGAATGCCAGGTCTTGCCATTCATCCTGTAAGTCATGTGCCCAGAGAGTCACTCGTGGGCACTGTTCTCTACTTATTAACTGAGCTCTTGTCCTCGGTTGCCAAGGCCTCAGACTCTGAGTCTGGGCTCATTGTTTCTCTAGATTTTGTGCTTTCATCCGTGGGACCAGGTGTAGGTGCCAGAGTGTTTCTGAAACCATTTTTCAGTTAATAAATCTTTAACAGGGGGACACAATAGAGATTCTTGTATAGGCGTAGGCAGAGGTATCATGCTGTACAGTTTCATGGTGGCAGATATTTCTTTCCAAAGAATTATTTTGTTTAGAGAGACTGCCGTTATATACATATATTGGCATTCACATCCTCTACCAAAGCCCATACAGAATTTCCCAAAGAAGAAAGGCCCAAGGAAATGCCCACAACACACAATTCAAGTCATCAAAGATGAGAGTAACAGGATGCAGGAGAACTGGGACCCTCAGTGTCCATGTGCTGGAACTTTGTCAAGCAGCGGTCACTGCATGGTCCAAACCAATCAAGAAGAGAAAATTCCCTGGTATATCATCAGCTTGTGCCTAACGTGTCAGTCAGTTTTCACTATCATAATAAAATACCTAAAGCAATGACATTCCAACAATAAAAAGTTTCTTCTAGCTCACGCTTTCATAGGTATCACTTGGCTTGAACATTTGAGCCCTGAGGCAGAGCTACACCCTCCAGCTGGAAGGGTGGCGGAGCCAACACCTCCCCTTAAAGGGAGGGAACAAGGAGAGGTGGAGGACATGCCTGAGGTCCCACTTCCCCCTTCAAGGTTTTGGTGTCCCTAAAGAAGACCACAGGGTAGACTCCCCTGTTGAACATCTGTAATTTCCCACTAGTTACACTAGACTAGACTAGACTAGACTAGACTAGACTAGACTAGACTAGACTAGACTCCCTCTAAAGCCCCTAAAGACTCTCCTTTAACACAGGGATCTTTCCTGAGCCAAGCTAGTGACCAAACACCGGAGTCTCCCTTCTCACTTAATTTGCCACAGTAGGGGTTTATTTGCCTTTCCTGTGGTCTCTGCAGCAAATGTTATCTCCCCTGTCCTCCCCCAGCAGAAGAACCTGTGAGCTGTCTTTACGTTTTATGTGTCCTCTGAAATCCTTGCTTCACCATCAGCCTCCTGGGCATCTAGACTCTTCCCTTCCTTTCGAAAGCAGCTTGCCTAGGACTCACTCTCTTTCCCTCTATTCCCCTGCTTGAAGCAACTTCCCACACTCCGTTCTTCTACCTTTCCACAAGGGAGCAGTGCCCAGCAGTGGCCTTCTAGCTCCCAACCTTATCAATGACCCGCTTATGTCCAGCTTTACCCTACACTTCATCTAGCGTGACCTTTCCTAAAACGAAGATCTGAGAACATTCTCCCCTTTATAAAACCTCTAAAATAAAAACGACTTTATCAATAAAAAGAAAAGTGGATGAAATATATTATTTTAAAAATATCAGTGTTGGGGCTGAAAAGAGCCCTCCGCAGTTGAGAGCACTTGCTGCTCTTGCTGATTTGGTTCTCAGCACCTGTAGTAGGCAGCTCACAACTGCTCGTGACTCCAACTCCAGAGCATCAGACACACTGTGACCTCTCTGGGCACCTGCACACACACACCTGCCGGCACACAAATGCACATAAGTTAAAGAGATTGAAAACGATATATAGCCAGTGGTGATGGTGGAGGTCACACCTTTAATCCCAGCAACTGGGAGGCAAAGGCAGGCAGATCTTTGCGTTTGAGGCTAGCCTGCTCTTCAGGGCTATACAGAGAAACCCTGTCTTGAAAAACAAAACAAAGCAAAAGTAAACTAAAAACCAGTCTATATTGCCCATGCCGTGACAGTCGTTGTGATGCCGTGGGAGTGCTCTAAATCTCAGCCACAGATGAACATTCCAACGAAGGGCAGCAATCTAGAGAACTGCACAAGGCTCCAGCGCTCGCATGACAGAATTGGCACGTGCATTTCAGAGTAGGTAACAAAGTGACAGGGAGAGTAATCCAAGGATAGGAAAAGAGGGCTATGGTGATGTATTCAACTTACTTTCAAATGGTATAGAAAAAGGATATGTATGTACATAAGTATATACATATGCAATATACACACATGTCTAGCTATATGAATATACATAAACACACACACATACATGCATATAATTCGATGGTAAAACAGTAAGACAAAATATCAACAACAGGTCATGCTAAATGAAGGGTGAACCTTATACTATTCTTGTACTTTTCTACAAGTTTGAAATTATTTACAATTAAAAGCATAAAATAAAGCAACAAAGCCCTTTTCTTTCTTTCTTTTTTTAACTGTCCTGAGATGACATCTAGAGCCAGGACAGCCTGACTTGGATCCCTCTGGGTTGTGTCTGCTACCAACTATCTCCTCACTCTCCAGGAGCCAGATCTGTGCCATCCACTCCTCCTAGCGTAGCACCCCACCCCACTGTACCCCACCCCACCCCCACATCACTGCACCTGCAGATTCTGAGGCCTGGGGAGTAATCTGGCTCCTTAAGTCCTCAGAAAGTCCTCATCTCTTTCAAGGCTCATCTGAAATTATTTTTTCCATGCAATTCTCTAAAGTCAAATTTTAGTGAATTAAGAGAAAAACTAAAATCTCACTGCGTATCCCTAATTGACCAGGAACTCTCATTGTAGACCAGGCTGGCTTTGAACTCACAGAGACCCACCTGCCTTTCTCTGATTCAAGAAAAATTTTAGACAAAATCAAAGTGCTCAAAAGCAAGAAAGAGAAGCAGTATGGACTTGTTTAATATAAAATGGAAAATAAGAGGCTTTTGGAAGAGTTAGTCAATTTCATTTTTAAAATAACTTTTTGAAAGATTTATCTTTAAGTGTGTGTGTGTGTGTGTGTGTGTGTATGCATCTGGATGTGTGCACATGAATACTGTGCCCTGGGAGCTTAGAAGAGGTGTCAGGGGTTACAGGAGCTGAAGTTCCAGGAAGCAGTGAGCTGCCCATCATCAGCTGAACACAGATTTTCTGCAATAGCAGTACATGCCCTGACTGCTGAGCCGCCAGCTTCCTTTTTAAAAAATAAGTTTTCACAAATCTCTGTAAGGTTTATTGCACATAGTTTCAAAGTTTTCACTCACTATGAACTTGGGTTTTAGTTTTTTGTGTTACATGCAGTGTAATACATGGCAGCAATCATTTCCTATGTTCTTTTTGACATGCGGTGCCATTGTTAGTTGGCCTTCTTCATGGGCTTCGGCAGCCTCAGCCTGGAAAGGGAATTTCTTCAACTGTATATCCTCTCGAACACTTGGCAGGATGCCTGGCATGTAGTGGGTTCTAAGTAAATTGAGCGGTCATTGTCTAAAGTAAACTAATTACCAGATTTAATTTTAACATACATAAACACACACTTCTTAAGTTCAACATGGCTATCATCCTAGCAAACAAATGGCAAACACTCCTGAAAGCTGTTTCCATAGACCCCCTCTTCCCATGGGCAGTCTAATAAGTAAGATCTGTTTTTCTCCCTTCTCATCAGGCCCAATGGTTTGTAATGTGTGGAGGAATAAATGTCTACAGGACTATACCGGCCTGAGCCTTTTAACAGAGAATTTACATGGAGCCAAATCTCATTAGAGTCAGAATTTGAAAATCCCTCCAGACGCAAAGCAATTTGTAAGAAACAAAACTCCATTTCAAATCCATTTGTCTCTGATTTCCGAGTCTATGTTTTAAAAATACTTCTGTCTGTTGGTAAATCAGTCTCTGAAGAAAACAGCGTATCAGTAAAGCTTCAGTGGCTCTAAATTTGTCAGATAAATATGTGTATTCATCTGCTTCCCTGTCTAGAAAATAAGTAATTTTACACTTTGAATTCATGGGAACAAATACATTAGTGGGTATTTAAATAACTGCCACATATGTATTAGGTTTTCTAGAAATAAAAAAGATAGACTCCCCTCCAAATAAAAATTAAAAGTCAAAGTAACTATTGACAATAAAACATACATAGTTTTACCAAGTAACATTCAAATTTTAGCTAAGAATACCTTCCTACATCAGTGGCCTTCTCAAATTTTAATATTTGAAAAGACAGAAGTATTATTTCCTGAGAGATGAATTAAATAAGAATTAACTATTTTATTATTGTTGCCTCTTTATTTTGTGTTGCTGGGAATAGAACCCACAGCCTCAGGCATGGGAAACAAATATTCTACCACTGAGCTACATTTCCAGCTCAAATTTTTTCTTTTCACTCTTACAGTTAGCGTGCAGAATAATGGGTTTCACGTTTTATACATATGTACATATGTATTCTGCTCGTGCCTGCCCCAATATTCTTCTCTTCCTCACCACAACTGGGTCCCATTCCTCCCCTGACATTGGTCACCCTTTGACGTTCATGTCCTAAAGCATAAGCCTGGATTCTGCCTATGAGAGAAAACACACAGTGTTTGCCTTTCTGAGTCTGAACAATTTGGCTTAACATGATGATTCCAGTTGTTCCCGCTTTCCTGCAAGTGACACAAGGACTGAATAAAACTATACGGTATATTTGCCCTGTGTTTTCTTTATCCATCTGCTGGTGGGCATCTGGGCTAGTTGCCTGTCTCTGCTCTTGTGGGTAACACAGCACTGAAGATGGATGTGTGAGTATCCCTGTTGTAGGACTTAAATTTCTTCAGGGATACTCCCAGGAGTGGTATAAATGGGTCATATCTATATGTGAGTGCTATAAATTGGTTGTTTAGTTTTTATGAGGAATTTTGTATCTCCATATTTGTTTTTATAAGGACTGCTGTTTTACATTCCCACCAGCAGCCCATAGGGGCGTGTCCTCCATGTCCCATAGCCCCTCCCCCTCTTCTAGCCCCTCCTTCACCACTGTTTTCTTGGATAGGCATTCTGACAGGGATGAGAGGGAATCTCAGGGTAGTTTTGATTTGCATTTCTCTGATGGTTGAAGATGTTGAATATTTCTCATGTACTCATTGGCTGTTTCTATGTTTTCTTTGGAGAAGCCTCTATTCATTCCACCTGCTTTTTGAGTCAAGTTTTCACTGTACAGATGAGGCTAGCCTCCAGTTTTCTATGTAACCAAGGTTGGCCTCAAGCTCCTAATCCTCCTGCTTCCCCCTCCTGGGTCCTGGGATTATAGTAACGCACCACCAATGGCTTCATTACATTTTTAAAAAATGATAAAGCTGTAGTGTTTGGAATATTATTGTATCTTTGTCCAACATATTATCATAAATTTTGTTATTATCTTACACATCTCAGACCACAATCTTTTTTTTTTATTTTGTCTTTAAGTTACGTGTATTCATGCAGATCTGCATGGGGCTACATGTACATATGATTGCAGTTATCCACGGAGGCCGAACGAGAGTGTAGGATATCCTGGAGCTGGACTTACAAGCAGATGTGAGCCTCCTGAGGACACGGGTACTGGGACCATATGGGGTGGGGAGCATCGTCTGTAAGGACCGCCATTGCTTCTAGCGGCTGAGCCTTCTCTCCAGGCTGTCAGAACACAGTTCATGCAAACATTCAAGTAAGTCTAATGTCTTATTACCCTGGCTCCGAATAGTCTCCCTCATTTATCAATTCCTGATTTATTTTCAGTACTTTCGGCTGAGCTGGAAACAGAGTTCTTGAACTATAGAACTTACTGATTATACTTTACATAAAACCCTCTGGTCTACTCTCCAGGACTAATGAGGACATGTTGACCGCAAAGGTTGAGAAGCACACGCTTGATGACCTACAGCCAACCCTAACTCCTTAAGTCCCTATAATTAGCCCCAGCGTGCTGTGTTCTGCCCCCTTCCGGCACATCACCTTTGCCCAGCACGTGGCACCTCATTTTGAGAGCTACAGATGGTTTTGTTGTGGAGGAAGAGAGCTAGAGTAAACATAATCTTAACGGACAAACACTCAGGCCTCAGCCTAGAGAGGAGCATATGGTGGGCGGGATTCCTAAGCCTCACACTGGGAACACGATGCAGAGACTTTCCCACTGCTGCAGCTTCTGCTCTATAGTCGTGGAGAACCCAAATCCACCTGAGGGAGGTGGTCAAGGAGCCAGTGCTCAGATCATCTGCTGGGCTGTTGTCAAGTGACATATGACCCTGGGCCGCACGATTCGATAGTCAGGCATAAGATCAATAACTGCGTAGCATGAGAGATTTAAAGCTTACAGTGTTACTGCCATGCTCTGAGCTGTCTCAGCTGACATGTTGTCAGCAGAGATTAAAGTCGCTGAAAATGCTCAGTTTCCACATCTGTAAGTAAGAGGGCTTGATGTGATCACTAGTACTCTGTGTACTGTAGATCCTGAGCCTTGGAGGGTGGGCCACTGCGTGATTACCTCACTAATGTCATAAGCATATGACATTTTAGGACACACACACACACACACACACACACACACACACACAATGACAGTTAAGACCTTGGCAGTCAGTTCATTTTTACTGATTCCGTCTTAATCTTTTTGATTGATTTTGTCAGTGGGAAAAAAAAAGCCACATAACTGAAATAATAAATAACCTCTCAAATCATTTGTGTTTATTAATCTTGTGACAGAACCTTTCACTGTATTTTGTCAGAACTGAATTTGAAACAGCTGTAACGTGCAGCTCTGACAAGTTTTCACCATTCAAAATTCAGGATGTGCACCGGGCTCTTTCATTGCTGAGCTCAGTGGTTACATCATATCCTGCTCTACGGCAGGAACTGATGAGAAAGCTATGCCATTGACTCAGGATGGCTAGAAAATCTCACATCCTGGGACCCACCCACCCCAGCCTGTTTAAGGATGGAGATGTAGTTTCTCAGGGCTGCCAACATCCCAGTCTCCAAGACCGGATGGATTGAGAGGGAACTGGGAGGACAGCGGGAGTTGATTTAGGGAGGTAAAGTGAATACATAAATAATAAATGAATGAAAAAGATTAGACTTTGAGGTTCTTAACTTGTCAGGTAGGCTCCTGCGCTCTGTGGGACTTTCAATGCCTAGCCTCTGAGAGAGCTGTCAGGTGTTGAGGCCCAAGTCTTTGACACCATTATATGAAGCTGCACAGACTTGAAGTCGCCACTTCTGACTCAAGAATATTCCAGGCAATGGCGAGAGAGCTCAAAGGAACATCCATACCTTGAGTCTGGTGAGCCAACGGAGCACTCCCAGGATACCAATTCTTTTTCCGCTCTTAAAGCCTATGTCTAAACTCCTTCAGGGACCAGGCCTGCAGTCAGATTAACCCGAGTACTGCTGGGCCAAGACTCTTGTTCCGTCCATCAAAGCAAGTCCTCGCCTTCAAGGAGCCCTACTGCGTATTCCACACAGTTGATCTATGTCAGCCCCTCATCTTCCTGCTCATACCTTCCAACTGGTATGGCTTGTTCCTGCAGACAGTTCTTCAGTGGCTCCCTCCTGGAGCTTTTCTCACACCCGGATTGAAAATAAAGCAGTTATTGCCATCTGTGATTGGCTTGGTTTGCTCCATATGCTGGTGTCTTATATGTGGCTTTGCTGTTATTTTCCTTTGATTTTGTTGTTGTGTGTTTATTTGAGAGTTTTTTGAGATAGGGTCTCAGGCTGGTCTAGAATTCACTGGGTTGCTCAGGCTGGCCTCAAACTTACAGCGATTGTACTTTCCACAACTTCCAAGGGCTTGCATTGATAGTTGCTCATTATCTAGATGGGTTTAAACGTGTTTTAAAACAAAGATTAGGCACTCTTAGCTGGTAATGTAGCTCAGCTTCACTAGTACGCATGAAGCCCCTACCCATAAACTGGACTAGTACCATACCTCTAATCCCAATGTTGGAAGGTAGAAACAGGAACACCAGAAGTTTAGGGTCATCCTCGGCTATGGATGGAATTTAAGAGTAGCCTGGATACATGACATCTTGTCTCAAAAAGGAATTATGTCTACTTTCCCTCATTTCTGTTTCCAGACTCATCCTGCTATGCTTTGGAGACCCTCTCCTCTGAGTCTAATGTCAATCCATTTGTTTACAGACAGACCTTTCCTGTCTGCAGGCTCCCATCCCTGGGCTGCTTTGCATTCTGGGAGTGGTGTGTGTGTGTGTGTGTGTGTGTGTGTGTGTGTGTGTGTGTGTATGTGTGTCGGGGGGGTTGTTTACATCTTTGTGAGCTGTCTTTCCCACCATGAAACCTCTGCACAGTTGGACCCATGAGGATCATCGGGACTTTGGGCAGTGAGGCACTATTGATGTCCTGTAGACAGGAGCCATGCCACTGTTAAATGTGGCCTCTGTGGCAGGAATTGATTTTGTTTTTTTAAATTTTAGTATTTTGATGATCACATACATATAGCAAGTGTGTTAGAATTGTATTGCCCACATATCTTCTAGGGTATGTATGCCCATATCCTCTAAAATCTCCTTTCCTTCTCCCCTGAACCTCTTTTCCTACCAACACTCCCAGTGACGATTCCATTGGGTAACATAACCCCACATACATACACACAAGCAACCATTCAGAACCTTTGGTTCTTCAACAGAGGTGGGAGCTCCTGTGGCCAAGTCTTCTGCAGGTATCCATAGCAGCTGTGTGTTCGTGGTTCCAACAGCAATGGTGGATCTGCATGGCAGCATTTCATGACACCCTTTCCCACCTCCAGCTCTTGTTTTTCTGTTTGTTTGGCTGGTTTGGTTTGGTTTGGTTTTTTGTTTGTTTCTTTTTCTGCCTTTCTTCTGCAGATGTTCTCTGGGCCTTGAGTGTGTATGACAGATAACCCCCGTAAGGCTGAGGGCTCACACTTGTTCTCTATCTTTTGACCATGTAGGAGTCTGTGTAATAGCTGCTGCCTCCTACTAAGAGGAGCTTCTCTGCCCCCGGGCTGAGAGCAGTGTGAGTGTACAGGAATCAACAGAAACAATTAGAAGACAGTTTAACCACATGCTCATTTAGGGAAACGACGGTTGTGTGACTCTCTCCTGGCCCCTGGTCTTCCCCAGCCATCTGCTTTTAACCAGGTTTATACTTATCAGGTATGTATTCCCTCCTGAGAAGCGGGGTATCCAATCACAAAGCAGTCAGTTACCCTCAAAATAATCCAGTCGCAATTGCACCAGGGGGCATATCTTGCCCAGCAGGTAGGTATTGAGACCATTCTGAGTTTTCTCCCTTGGCAGCTTACATACCACCTTCCTGCACTATGAGAGCAGAGCTTCCAGCTGTGTTCCAACTTAATTTCTCTGTGCCCTCTCCTCAGAGCATGTGTTGTCTTCAGCAGCATAGCTCTCCCATCTAGTACTGGAGGCCACCCAAGAGCAACGCAGCAGCCTGCAGCTTTTTTTAAGAGATTTTTATTTTTATTTTGTGTGTGCATGCATGTACATGTATGTGTGTGCACATGCAAGAGAGGTGTGTGTGTGTGTGTACCACACATGCTTGTGGAGGTCAGAAGAGAGTATTAAATTATTAAATCTCCTGACATTGGAGTTAGCAGACAGTTAGTTTAGAGTTAATTCAATGTGTCAGGAACTGAACTCAGGTTTTCTGGAAGATCAGCAAATGCTCTTAACTGCTCAGCTATCTCTTCAGCCTCAAGAATCTGCATTCTTTGGGGGCCTCTAAGACCTCTCTCAACAACTACTCATAGGGAAGTATCTCGCACCTGGTACTTGGGTTCTTGTTTAAAAGCCCATGACTTCTGGGAGCAGCAGCATCTAAGGATGGAAGGTTATCTCGAAGACATGAATCTTTATGCATTTAGTCTGAATCAATGTGAATCTAAGTAATGCTGCGTGCTTACCAGCTGCCGCTGTGGCTAGTTCAGCTTTGGTTACTCATCAAGCCAGGGTTACTGTGGTCGGCAGTCCTAACTTGCCATCTGAGCTCAGGGATCTCCGCTGTGTGCCACCATGTTATACCAGCTCGGCTTTTATTCTCGCCATCATAGTGCCTATCATTCATCATAGCTTTACTTGATGGTGCTCTCCTTGCTTATCTGGAGCTTTTAGCACAGTTCCTGGCATATGAGGAACAATTGTTGTCGTGTATCAATCCATGCATGTCCATGATGAGAAGAAGAAGGGGAACAGATTAAACTTGATGAAAGGAATTTTCAGTGCTCCAAGGAAAAAAACGATCACACCCTTGGAATTAGGGACACCCTCAAGCAGTTAAGATGGGTCTGTCTGGCTCCCAAGCAGTGACAGGAATTGGTGTCCCTGGGTGCAAAGATCACTGCCACGAATACAGGCTGAATGAAAGCTCCCCGCCCTCACTGAAGGTACTATCTTTCACTGGCTGCCTTTCTAACTGTCTCAACAAAAGCAACCTGAGGAATGAAGAGTTTGTTTTGACTCACAGTGTGAGGGACAGTCTGTCATGGTAGGAAAGGCATGGTGCAGGCGTGTAAAGCAGCTGGTCACATTTGATGAGGGATGAAGGATGGAGCTCAGTCTGCTGTCTCCCTGCCCATGTTTAGCGGGGGCGGGGGGGGTGTCTTCCCATGTCAACTAACCCAACCTAGAAAGTCCTTGGCAGACAGAAAACCAGAGTTTTATCTCCTAGGCAATTCTAGACGCAGCCAAGTTGACAATCAGTGTTCCCTGTCACATCTCATTATCTGCGTCCTGTCAGGTTACTACTGGCCAAAGTACAGCTGTCAAAACATCATCTTCAGCAACAGAACACTGAGGCGGATCATTTACCCCAAAGCGTTCAGGCTGCTACTTACCGTCTGTAACTTTAAAAACACTGGGGCAATGTATTTGAAAGTAAAACACGTTGTTTCAACACCTGATCCACTCACTTTAACATATGGCTTACATCTTAAATGTGTTTTTAAAGGATTATATATTCTCAATTTGATAGGATTATAATTTGCCCTATTTAAGGGTTACACGATTGAATGTAGGCATGTAATTTTTGTGGAAACAGATGCAGTATGATCTATAATATCCTAAAACATTCCTGCTGTCTCTCCTACTGATAGTCCCCCTGGGAAAAATAGGAAATATTTAAGCGCAAGAAGGTTGTTCCACCTCTAACAGCTCAATTTTTTTTCCAGCGATAGATTTGAGAATTTCTAATGTCAATAATTTTTGAGGATTCTGCATTTTATTCTAATTATACTTTTAGTATTCAGTTTAGTGAAAAATGTAATGGTGAAAGCTATGAACCCTGAAATTCTCTGAAGTAGTCTATTAGTCACCATAGTACCTACATGTACATAAAAGACCAGTACAAATGTATGCACTGTATTATTTATTCATATTATCAACAGTGTTTGTAGTAGGAATACACTCATACAGTTTCCTGATAACCTCCACCATGATCCACTGTTTGTTTCTGTTGTGTGTATATTTGGTAATTCGACTTCTCAGACTACATCCAATATTTAGAGTAGGAAATGGAAGAACTAAACGGGGATAGTCTTAGCCAAAATATAAATAATCACAGTAACACACACACACACCTCACAAGAGACGCCCAGGGTCTGGAGATGTTCTAAGGGCTCCTGTGAACATATCCGTACACACACACACACACACACACACACACAGAGAGAGAGAGAGAGAGAGAGAGAGAGAGAGAGAGAGAGAGATAAAGAGAGAGAGAGAGATAAAGAGAGAGAGAGAGAGAGAGAGAGAGAGAGAGAGAGATATGCCCGGGGTTTGGAGGTGTTCTAAGGACTCCTGTGAACATACCCGCAGACACACACACACACACACACACACACACACACACACACACACAGATGCCTGGGGTCTGGAGATGTTCTAAGGGCTCCTGTGAACATACATACCCTCAGTATAGCTGCATTTGGACCACAACAGAAATTGCTGGATGATTAGGTGCAGTCTGTAAGGAGACAATGTTCCTGAGAGGCCTGATGTGTACTCACTCCCTCTACCCCTTGACTACGGCCGCTAGATTCCAAACGTCCAGCAAGACCATTTGGTTTGGCCCCACTTTTATTAAGTGTGATAAATGCGAAAACCCAGTCAAGTGTCTACTGCAGATCAGGATAGCACGCCAATCCCAAGATACCTTTCCCTTACTCACATCACACTTCAGCCGCCAGACATTCACTTACAACATACTATCATAACGTCTCCATCAGCTTGGCTTTGGCATTGAAAAAAAAAAAAAAAAAAAAAAACAACCCAAACCAAACCTTCATTTTTAGAGCTGTCTCCGCCTTACCCAGTTTCAATGAGTACAAGCAAAGTCTTTATGGGGCCATAACCCCGAGCACTTCTCTAAGAGCTAATCTAACTTGTGACATGCTTTCCTTTGCCTGGTCCATATCAGAACGCTGCTATTGTGTTGCTTTGTGTGCAGTTAATTTGCTCGCATCTGTAAGCCTTCCTAGCTGCTAGCTGTTTGATTTTTAAAGGCATCTTTAATGAGTCATAGGAAACATCTGCTGAACCACGACCAGGTTGTTTAGCTTGTGCTGAGTCTGAACTTCTGAATCACCAGCTCACCTCTTTATTAATCTCATAAACTTGCGACCTCCTGATCATGATGTCAAGCTCTTTCCTGCTCCCAGCCCTCTATAAACAAGTCTACTTTTTTGCCTGTATCCCCAAAGGAGGGTTCCTTTGTCTCGAAGGCTTCTCCTTTGCTGGTGGACTTCTTTATCTAGTCATCTTCCAGGATACATAGTGGCAATTTGATAGTAGCCACCTGCCCAGATGGCCAAGCTCGGTCCCACTCTGCTTCCTATAGAATTAGGTTGCACAGCATGCTTCGGGGAGAGCTCTGAGCTACCCTTTATTGCTCATATTGATCCATCATCAGATCTTCCTGCTAATATAACAATTAATACTAATCTGTCACACGTTGCAACACAGACTCTCGCCAAGACTATCTTGGTGTAACAGACACTCAGTAAATTTTACTGAACGACTGAATGAATTAGCATATGGTCTTGGATTGGAAAGCTAAAGGCTCAGCTCTCTTTCCTGCCACCACAATATTGGAAGGCATGGTGGTGAACATCAGTTGTCAACTTTATGGGATCTAGAATAACCCGGGAGACAAATGTCTGGGTAAGCCAAAGAAGACATTTCTTGATTGGATTAACTGGCCTAATTAGGTTAATTAACCTAAATGTGGGTGGTGCCGTCCTGTGGGCTAGGGTTATGGGTGGAATGGAAAGAAGAGAGTGGGATGAACAACATCAGCTTTCATTGCCCTCTGCTTCCTGGCTGCGGATGCAGTGCAGCCCACTGCCTCACGCTCCTGCCACTGCGCCTGTGTGACGGACGCCCGCAAACTGTAAGCCAGAATGAACGTGCCTTTGTCACTGTGAGGAGAAGAGTAAATGCACATGGCAACGCTGCCTTCCATACAGTTCTGTCACTGCCTGCCGCAGCGTGCCAGTGTGAAGCCAGCGTGTACCAAGAGGTGTGTCTCTGCACACACCGCACATCAGTTCCCTTCCTGTCCCTGTGATAAAATCCACTCCCTAGAGCAGTTTACAGAAGAAAGAGTTGTTTTGGCTTATAGTTCCAGAGAGATGGAGACTGCATCATGGCGGAGGGGCATAGCCGCAAGTGGCAGGGAGGCAGCACTTCCTAAAAGTTTCTAACAGCCCCGAGGATTCAAATGTGTGAAGAGCCTGTGAGCACATTTCTCATTCAAACCACGTCATCTTGGGTTGTGAATGATACGTTGCTAATCTCTTTGTCTGAAGTAGACTTAGGATACAAAAGAAAAATCAAAGCCAGTCTCTGATGCTATTCATGTTGTAATCTTTGCTTCCAAGTCAGACCACCACTTCATGGTTTTTCCCTTCTCTATACTTTGCCTTAGACCCATGTCTAAGTTGAGTAAGGAATTTTCTCTCTCTTTTCTCTCTCTCTCTTTTCTGTAACTCTCTCTTATACACAGACACACACTCACACAGAGAGACACTTGTATACCCCCACACAGAGACACACACTCATACACACACACAGACACACACTCACACACACAGACACACCACACACACAGACGCACTACACACACATATACACTCACATCCATACACAAAGACACGCAGACACACAAATAAATAGATGCACCCTAACTTTTAGAGGAGTTATACCCCAAGAGAACAAAGTAAGTTCATGATATTATCTGTCAAAATTAATTAAAGTACAGTGATTAAATAACATCATTTAGCAATACAGCATAGAGTATGCACTCATGGTCACATGGCAGACTTGGGACCTGTTGGCTCACTCCCTTTGCCCAGAATCATGGGACAGTATTGTTCATTCTACACACTAAGATCAGATACGAAATATGGGTTTTCTGCACACATATCATTTTTGCCTAATCATGAAGTTAAGAAATCATAAGCTCAACTGTAGTAAGTTGTGTGTGTACTCTCTAAATTGTGTGTGTGTGTGCTCTCTAAGTTTAGAGTAACTGGGGTGGGAGAGATGAGGGGGAAAGAATCACACATGTTTTGAGAGTGTCCAGCTGCCTTAGGGTTTTATTGCTGTGGAGAGACACCATGATCAATGCAACTCTTGGTCAAACATTTAATTTGGGCTGGATTACAGTTAGTTTCAGAGACTCAGTCCATTATCATCATGGTGGAAAGCATGGCAGCATCCACACATAGTGCTGGAGGACCTGAGAGTTCTACATCTTCATCTCAAGGTAGCCAGCAGAAGACTGTCTTCAGCAGACATCCAGGAAGAGGGTTTCTCTTGCTCTGTGTGGAGCCTAAGGGTAGGACCTCAATGCCCACCCCACAGTGACACACTTTCCCCAACAAGGTCACAACTCCTAATAGTGCCACTTCCCATGGATCAAGCATGTTCAAACACTACAACATCTAATACCTTGTATGCTAACTTTTAAAATACAAAAGTTAAAATAATAAAAGGATCTCTACTGTACTTCAGTGGCTGTTGGCATTAAAGAGTTTAAAATACCCATATTTTATAATGTATGGAAATCCCTGACTGCATGTAAATGGGCAAAAACCCTGTATTCTAGGTTTGAACTGGCCTTTTTGTGTAGTTGGATAACATTTTTGTTTTGGTCTTTGGTCCACTCATTCGTTTGTTTTTCTGAATCAGACTTGCACACAGTCTGAGCTCTCTTTGGTAGGAATTGAGCTGAGGATGACCCTGAGTGACTGGCCTTCATGCTTTTGTATCCTGAATACTAACCCAGGGCTTCTGGATGCTGGGTAAGCACACAACCAATTGAGCTACCACCCTAATCACCATACATGGATTTTGCAATAATGGGAACTGAACTCAGGACCTTGCACATGCTAAGCAAACACTCTACCAGTTGATACATCCTCTGCCCAGGAATTTTCCCCCTTTAATTTATTAACAATACCATTAAACTATATACTGAATACAGTATACCTAGAAAATGGACTTTGCATTCTTTATACTAATTGATACCATTCACCAGCACATAAAATGTATGCCTTCCAAAAATAATTCAGCACCTTGTGATTAACATACCAAATTAACATGTTTATATAAATATACATATTTCATTTTATTACAATCCAGCTAAGATTAAACTGAGCAAATCTTTGTATAGCTGACTATGAAATAGTCCCAGACAGTCAGCAGCCACTTCTAGCTAATGTTAAAGAAAAAAGATTGGTGGTGGAGAGGTGGTTCAGTAGTTAAGAGCATTGACTGTTTTCCCAGAGGATCCAGGTTCCATTCCTGGCTCTCACGTGGTGGCTCACAATTGTCTCCAACTCCAGTTCCAAGGAATATGATGCCTTCTTCTGACCTCCACAGAAAATGGTCACCTAGCACACACGTGGTATACATACATATGCGCCAGCAAAATTTCCATATACATGAAATAAAATAAGTCTGGCTTGGGCGAAGAGCTTCCACAGTTCCTCAGGGTCTTCAGCTATCTCAGATGTAACAGAATGTAAAATTTTCTATGTAGAATTCCAGGGCAATTAAAACTCTTAATAATTATCTTTCCCAATGGTTTTGTCTTTATTGCTTGGCAATTAATGATTTGACTTTTGACCAATGTACAAAAAAAAAAAAATTCTTTCTCAGAAAACTCGTGGTAACGGATTCAGTTTCCCAGCTCTAAGATGCCAGTGGGAATTGACTCTGAAGGTCACTGCTGTGATGTCTGCATGTGAAACCTCCCGGGAACCCCATTCTAGTAAGAGGCAAGTGGGAGGTACTCACTCTCTTTATCCAGGAACTGGTCCTACATATTCCCTCATTGAAGGCCTCCCCACAGTGGCCTCTCCATCCTACCACCAGCTCAGCTGAAGCATGAGGGTAGACCCGGCCTGGGCCATGGCGGTGATTTTGGTACCAAGATCCCATGCTGGTTTCCCCTGGGCTCCTCCATCCTTTTGATTTCTGTGGAATGAATTTAGATGTGACATACAAGGCACAGAAGAGATGCAGAGTCTATTATGGAGTGAAGTGGTGTACACCCACGGAATAAGAGAGGGCATGATTCCATGAGCCTCAGAGGAAAACACTCTTGCAAGAAAAAGTGGACAATGGCTAAAGAGACCACACAGAAGAAGACATCTTTAAACAAACTTGTTTGTTTGTTTGTTTCTATGTATGGCTGTTTGCTTGCATGTGTGCCTGTTCATGATGTGCATACAATGCCCAAGGAGGTGGGAAGAGAGAGTTGGATCCCCTGGAATTACAGTTGTCAGCCAACATGTGAGCACTAAGAATGGAACTTATGTCCTCTGTAAGAGCAGCAAAGGGTCTTAACTGCTAAGCCATCTCTCCAGCCCCAGAGAAAGACACTAGACAGAAAGACTCTTTTACCACGATTTTTTATGTAGTTTTTTTTTCTTTTTGTGTATTTGTCCATGGATCTATGTAGTCCAGGGCTGGCCTCAAACTGATATGTATCCTAGAATGACCTAGAACTTCTAATCCTTTGGCCTCCACCTCCCAAGTAATAGGATTACAAGAACATGCCTGGCTGTATGCTGTGCTAAATATCAAACCCAGGGCTTATGCATGCTGAGTAAGCACATTACCAATTGGGCCACCCTCTGGTCCACAGTTGGATTGACTTTCTTAGGGCAGGGGACAATGCTGTGCTTTTGCTCTTACCAGAAAGCCTCTGGTTAGATAGTGATCTTATGCTGTAAGAAGTTTAGAATGTTACCTCTCCACCTAGGTCTGGAGATAGTGACTCAAATGCCATTCTGTTGACAAAGAGTCGGTGTCCTGCAATTATAGGAGCTCATGCTGCAAGCTGATGATTACCAGGGAGGGTCCAGCCTCTCTGACCTTTAAGCTTGCTATCACCTAGCTACTAGGACTCTCATGGTGACCTCACCAGTCTAACAGCATTCTAGAGGCGTGACAGAAGCCATGAAGCTAGGCTATAGAGTAACTCAGAATGCCTCAAATGTCCTCTACATCTCTAAGACACCCTTTTACTCACCTGCATGGCAGCGTCTCATTGGTTATGGTCCTGGGAGGCCTACATGGTTTCTTACTGCAAAGCAAGGCAGCGGTTGTAGACTATTCTTTTGCAGTCTCTTTGAAGAAATCAAGCTAAGACACAGGACGGCTGGAAGCTGGTTTCCAGATCGTTTAACCTCTCACTATATAGACAGGCATTATCTAATAGCCCCCGATGCAGCTGCTCACCAGTTTAGGCTCTGGGAAAACAATACACACAAAAGATGAAGCACTACTTTGAATAATTAGCCAAGTCTTTAGGACTAATGAAAAGATTATTAAAGTTAAACATTAGCTTACACAAAGCAACATTTTCTTCCAAAACAGAGTGGAGACATATCATTGTCCAGTGAGGCAGTTATTTTCAAACTAAAGACAATTAAGATGCTGGGCTTCGGGCCATGACTCCCACAGAAACCAACATAGACTTCCTCTATGCCCCTGACAGCCAGCCCAGGGTTGAGGATACGGTAGGAAACTGAACAGTTTCATACCTGCACTAACACAGGACAGGTCCCACAAAGGTCAGGCTCACTGAGCATTCCTGTGTTGGCTGAGGGTCTGCCAGTGCTCCTGCAACCTTCCCAGGGCTTTTTCAACCCTCTGATTCACACCCAGCATCCAACAGCAAGATGTGTCTGCCAACAAAGAGAGCCTGGAAGTGAGCCAGCCCCTTGGTGCTAAAATGATGCCTGCCTCAGCATGGCCCACCAGGCCAGGCATTTATGGGAAAGGCCTGGCACCAGGACTGACATTCAGCTCCTTATCCGGTGAGGAAGAGGGTGGATTGGAAGTAAGTCTCAGACGATTCATCAAATAGACAGATATCGTCATAGTGTCTTTGGAGATGGTGTGGCTTTCCCATAGCATCTGTCCCTATCCCATCTAAAGCATACAAGCTTTTCCTGGTGAGACACGAACAAACAACTATTAGCCCAGATAGACTAACCAAGGTACCAATTGCATCCAAGTCCATCTCTTTAGCATGCATAAAGAGATGCTTTTAGGTTCATGGATGATCCTAAGGCCAGTTTCATTCTTGGAAAGTCCTACCCTTCATGGATGATGGCCTCATAGACACAGCATCATGGAGCACTGCTTTTCAATTAATTTTTCACTAACTGATCTCTCAAGATCAATTGTTGCAGAGAGGAGACAGGACAGAGAATCCCTCTCCTCCTTCTACCAGGAAGTGTCAGTAGTTCTGTTACCATTACCATAGACCTAGCTATCCCTGTAATATGCTGCTCAATCAGTTGCCATGGCTACTGGGACAAGGAAATATCTACTCCAAAGTGGCATGGGATTATGGTGTTATACCCAGAGAAAAGGCCATTCTACAACAGAGAAAGAGGCAGAGTGGTGAACAGTGTTGGCTAACAGCAGGCTAGAGGCAGGGTTCTGATGGACACATCAGACATGATAGGCTGTTGATCAGGGACCTCTCAGTTCTCCTGGCCTCACACAGAGCTGAAGGAGGCCCTGTACGTGCAGCATTCCTTCAGCATGCCAGAAATTATGACCCATTGAGCAAGTGGCTGGAACCAAAAGCTCTCCCTGCTGTGTGCCTTTTTCCTTCAGGCATACCATGACCATCCCATTGCATCACAGAGCAGAGATAACATTGGCCTTGTAGTCATGGCAACACAATAAGCAGAACAATACAGTGACGGCTAGCTCTAGTGGTACTGGGAGAAGTAATATTCCCCAGCAGAAAGGGAAGGTGGATCACTGGTTCCTCAGCTGGGATGCGCCACCACTCCCTGCTGCCCTCTAGCTGCATGGGGTCTTGGAGCGTGCTTAGTGTGGAAGGCTGGCTGGAGGAACGGTTGCACGAAGCTGCTATGGTTCTACCGCTGCCGAGGTGGGACTGTTCTGTGATGTGTGAGTTACAGCTGCTGCTGCAGGGAACCCCAGTACACTCATCTGTTCAACACAGTAGACTTGAGTAGAGTCTTTTCTTTGGTTTGACATTGGTTTCCTGCCCAGGTAAACCAATGCAAGTAGATATCTGTTCATATCTCCCCAGGAAAAGTAAGAGAACACCTCCAAATGGACACGGACTTTGATCCCAAAAGTAGTTCTGTGGAAGACAGAGGAAGAAGGCTGACAAAGGGAGGGAGCAAGGCATAGGTATGTGTGTCCCCTCGTACTCCCTGAGCCTGCTTGCCCAGAAGCATCACTCCTCGAGCTCAGTTTAGGTTTTAAGGCCATTCAGCTGTGACAGTTAGCACAGGTGAGTTTAGTGTCACGTCAGCAAGAACTATAAACACTTTTCTGATGTGACTCTTCAGAGCAAGAAAATGAGCATGGTATCAGCAGACACTGGTTATCTGATATAGGGCCCAAACACCCTTGTGTCAGAAAGACAAAGGCAAACCAGGCAGAAGCAGGAAGAAAATGCTCATGAATACCCACACTCACACACTCACACACAGGCACACACACACATACATACTCACACATACAGTCACACATACTTGCACATACATATACGTATTCATGTACACACACATGCACACATATACACACACACTCACACACATACACACATATACACACACACATACATACACATACTCAAACTCACACACACTCACATATACACACACACACACATGCATTTACATACATGCACACACACACACAGGAATACCATGGTTACAGGTGCTTACTTACCATGTCTCATGTGTCTACCAACTCCCTGCTGCTTTGCTTGGAGTCCAGCTCCACAAATCACAGCTCATAGGAAGACAGGGGCCATGGTACACTCTGTGCTCCTGAGATAGTCAGGCCTATCCTAAGCCTCCAGTGAGGGGAGCTACTGGGTTCAGAGCAAATAACAGCGACCTGACCTAAAGCATTTGCTAGCACAGCTGCTCCATCTCTAACTGGGAAGCTTAAATAGGGTCCCTGATCCACAAAAAAGCCAGGCCAGTTCCATGCTTGGTTTTGACCTGATGGAGGGTTCCCTGGCTTGAAATCAGAGGCCCCAAGCTTAGCTTTCATTTGGAGTTTTGGGGTTGCTGAACCAGAGTAGATTTTTCTATCTGTACCCCTCTGTCTCTCTCTGTCTCTCTGTCTCTCTGTCTCTCTGTCTCTCTCTCTCTCTCTCTCTCTCTCTCTCTGTGTGTGTGTGTGTGTGTGTGTGTGTTGCTGTTGTTGTTGTTGCTCTCTGCCTGATTTATTAAAACAGGATCTCATACTAAACTTAAAGCTCACTAGTTCAGCTGTACTGGCTGGCCAGGGACCTGTCTTATCTCTGCCTCCCCACCAACAGAGGTTGCAGCTGTGTGCTGCCATGCCTAGATCTTCACTTGGGTGCTTGGATCAAACCCAGGTCTTCGTGCTTACACAGCAAGTACGTTACCAACTGAGTCACTTCCCGGGCTGGCGAGACTTTCTCTTGAGGAAGAGCCATTAAGGACTTTCTTATCATGAAATCCAATGACCCTGCTGATTTTTTTCCATAGACAAGGTAACACTCCTTCCCAACATTCAGGGTTCTGTTTCCTTCAAGGCAGTAAATCCAGTCTTTCCCAGAGCCTATGAGGCAAAGTTCCCCATCAAGCTGTCACAGAGGGCCAGACCACCTGTCTGTGGCTCCAGCTGCCCAACAAGCTGACTGATATCCAGCATTGGTCTCTAGTTCTGGTCCTTTTACTTGACTCCATCCATCCAAGAATTCCCAAGTGCAAAATGTCTGAGTCTATGTCTGTGGTTCACACAGTTGTAAACACGGTGTCTTAACGTGGCTGAGGACACAGTCTTAGCCAAATGGTGGTGACTGAATGGATTGGTGGGCGAATGTGTATGAACCAGGCTCAGGATTCAGCAGGCATTTGGTAACTTGCAGATGTGATCTGAGCCCTCACTAGGTGAGTTAGAAGATGGGAGAGGTTCCTCAGGGACATGGGTCACTGTAGTGTTGTGAAGAATAAGGGTGAGAAATGAGTGAATGAATCTCTCAAACTGCTGTGGAAAGCCCCTCTAGTCACTCTGTCTTCACCCAGGGTTGCCTCCCAAGAGGAAACATGTAGGTTCACAGGGGAGTCCTCCAACACAAACTGACAGCCTGTGTGTGTCAGCCACCCGGGGAGCTATTATTGTCTTTCACTCCTGTCTTCTCTTTTCAGATATCTCTTCTTAGTGAGACAGAATGGGAAGGAGCAGCCTTTCTGTGGGTGATACATTCAGGGAGACCCACCTCTGCCTTGTGGCTGCATATCCTTTCCCAAGATCTGTTACCTCAACGCCACAGTACCAGGCAGTATGCCAGGCTCTGTACTCTGCTGGGCACCTCCAGTGTACTCTCTTTCAGGATATTCTCAGATACCTCAAAGGCAGATACCACTCCACAGAAGAAATGGGGGGGCTGTCTCAGGAAAGTTGAGGTACCTGGCTCTAGGGACAGGAAAGAGCTGGGCTTCTCGAAGATGTGGGAAGGCCACTGTGACCTATGTCCCTGCGGAACGTCTCACATTCTGACTCACCTAGAGAGAGCTCAAATCATATCTGCAAGTGCCTGCTATATCCTGAGCCTTTTGGGGAATAAATGTTTAAAAGAAAATGAAGCCCATGATCTTGAGGAGCTCACAATGAAAGCCCCAGAGAAGACACTGAGGCCTACAGACGGGGAAAGGCTTACTAGGGGAAATGGTTCTACATACACAAACCGTACCAGTTCAGCACTCGGAGGCCCTGCCCTTGAAGATGATCCCAGCTGCAGGGGTTTTGACTGCACAGTGTTTCAGATTTAGTCATCAGACTTGGCTGTCTTTCTAACGCTCATACTATACATATAATTTCCATTCAAATTCAAAATCTTTCCGATTATTGTGTGAATGCAATGTTATTCAAGGATTTTTTTTTTCCTGAAAGAGCACCTATCTGACATGCATTTTTAATTTTATGTGCAATATGCAAATGTCATCACTGTAGCTGTTAACCGCGGTGCAGGATTGCAATTAACTATGGAGCTGTGCATTTTAGTTATATGCTAATGCTAATGAGATTTTCATAAAGCAAACTCCAATTACCAGCCCTATTTTTTAGCTGCAAGAGCTATTGCAAAGCAAAGGTGTTGCCTTCCTTTGGAATAAATTACCCTTTGTCCTTGGCTCCCTCATCATATTCAATCATCGTAAAAAGTAACTCCTGCTTCTCTCAGTATTTCATGCTGCCTTGCTCTCCGATAGGATATTAATGGAGACTGTGGGCAAGCCTGTTTAGAAACCAATTTGCCCTGTGCAGGCTTCGGGGAAACTTCCTCCTGGTGTATACTGCCCCAGCAGAAGAGCAGAGCTTCCAGTGGCCCAAGTAAACAGGGGCTGCTGGAGACTGAAACTCAGACACTGAGCTAGCAAAATAAACCACAAGAGAGCACTGGGCGGTGCAGCCTTGGTTTGAAGATGCCAGGCTGGGAACGGGCCATTAAGCTCGGATTTATGGTCAGACACACCACTGGTGGAGGACAACTACTTTAGAAAGATACAGTCTGTCATTCATTTAAAAGATGGTCCTGTGGTATTAGGCCAGCAAGATGGTTCAGCAGGTAAAAGTGCTCACCCAGCAAGCCTGGTGACCTAAATTTAATTCTCTGATTCTATGACAGGAAGAAAGAACCAGCTCTGAAAAGTTGTCTCTGTGTATCTGCACTCACACAACCTAACACATGACTAAAATAAGGTGGGGGGAAGGGAAGATAAGTGTGGAAAAACAGTCCTGTTTTTGGTCTGGGGATGTGGCTCAGTTGGCAAGAATGCTGGTTTAGCCTGCAGACTCTGGATTTGATCTCCAGCACACCATGCTAGTGTACAGCTATATTCCCAGCACTCAGAGGACCGGGAGTTCAAAGTCAGTCTTAGTGAATTCAGTTCTACACTTGAGATTCTAAAATAAAGCAGACAAGGAAAGGGAGAAAGATCCCAGGGTTGGCTTTCACTAGTGTTGTACTTATTTTATTTGAGAAGGAATCGCACCACATGGCCAGGCTGCCCTCCCACATCGGCCTCCTGAATCCTGAAATCACAGGCAGCCACCACAGCGCTCGCTCAGCCATTTACAGATTGTTTTGGAAAGAAAGTTCAAGAATTGTGTGAGCAGTGAATGGCTGAGCAGGTGCATCTCCACCTCCAGAGAGGACGCAGCCAAGTAGGACATAAATATGGCAGAAAGAATGATACACAGGGGAAGGAGGTGGTCCTGAGAACAGCATGGAAAAAATAAAGTTGGGATGAAGCTGAGGGACAGTGTCAGTGGGTACCAGGATGCATACCATAGAGCACACTCAGGAGGGATTCTTCATTGCTATTGTGTCTTAGGGTTTTACTGCTGTGAACAGACACCATGATCAAAGCAACTCTCATAAGGACGACATTTCATTGGGGCTGGCTTACAGGTTCAGAGGTTAAGTCCATTATCAAGGTGAGAGAATGGCAGCATCCAGGCATGCATGGTGAAGGCAGAGCTGAGAGTTCTACATCTTAATCTGAAGGTTGCTAGTGGAAGACTGGCTTCTAGGCAGTTAGGATAAGAGTCTTAAAGTCCACATCCACAGTGACACACCTACTCCAACAAGGTCACACCTACTCCAACATGGTCACACCTCCTAATAGTGCCGCTTCCAGAGCCAAGCATATACAAACCATAACACATTGCATGAAATTTTTTGAGACAGTGTCTTTTGTACCTAAGGCTGGTCTTGAACTTCTGATTCTTTGACCTGCACCTCCCCAGTGTTGGGATTACTGACATGCACCATCAAGCATGGGTGGATGGAATTTTGAGCTTTGTGCATTTTAGACTAGCCCTCTCCTAAACGAGCTATGCCCAGCCCAGAAGATGGTGATTTAGAGGGGATAAACAAGGAGGCATTTCTTCTTCCACAACTGCCCCTTGGAGAATAAAGTGGAAGGCTGACAGGGTTGAAGAGGGGAGTAAGTCATCCAGGCTCAAGTCTCTTGTTTTGGCTGCCTCTGGCAAGACCCTTTGTCTCCACGCGAGGCTGATCTAGAGACAAAGAAGAGGTTTTTGCTTGATTTTGTTTTCCCTCATGCAGATGTTTTCTGTGTCCCCTTGGGAAGCAATAAAACAAGTTCTCTTGTATTCTGAATATTTTCATCTAGAAAAAAATGGAATAATAAAAATGAATGCATGAGGATGTTGGTGTAGGAATTGAGGGTCTTTCCTACTCTTAGCTTCTAAACAAGGACAAAGAATGCACAGAAACCAAAATATCACTCAGGAAATTGAGAGAGAAAGAGAGAGAGAGAGAGAGAGAGAGAGAGAGAGAGAGAGAGAGAGAGAAGAAGAAGAAGAAGAAGAAGAAGAAGAAGAAGAAGAAGAAGAAGAAGGAAGAAGAAGAAGAAGAAGAAGAAGAAGAAGAAGAAGAAGAAGAAGAAGAAGAAGAAGAAGAAAGAGAGAGAGAGAGAGAGAGATTAAGGTACCACGTAAACCAGTCAGGAATTATTTACAGGTGATGGGGGCTACAGTGTCTTCTTCCACACCAAACCATCTGTCTGCCATACCAGGAAAGCATTCAGGATCTGGAAAAGACCAACAGAACATGGGATCTTCAGAGCTCAGGCACAGGGAGTTGGCTTCCATTAGAGATGGATGTGGATAAAGTTCCCCCTCATCGAAAGGACAGATGGGTTCAGCATCTCAGGACATGGATGAGGGACAGGAGTGGTGTCTACCAGGCTTTCCTATTAACTGGGAATGCAAAGTGCCCCTCTGAGAGCGAAGGAGAAAGAGTTAGGACAATGAAAGTTTGAGCAAGAAGGTCGTAGAGTGATGTTCATCCAAGACTTGGTGACCAGATGACTTCAACAGAACCACCAAGGATCAGGCTGATGGGTGGTAGATGGATGCAAATATGAGCACTGAGAACAAGCTAGGAAGGTAGATAGCTAGTCAGGGCAGTGGGCATCACGCTGGCTATTCAGAGAAAACAATGGCCAGGCCCAGAGTGAAGCTGGGATGGAAGGCAGAGGGGGTTTGTGAGGTCACTGGGTAATGACAAGGTTAAAGAGCCTGATGGTTACTGATTAGATAGGTCACACAAAGGATGTAATACTGCAGTCCTCTGTGGCTGTGGAGAAAAGTAGAGAAAACACCATGGTACGGCAAAGGACACTGTCTCAAGGTCAAGACGGATCGTTCCCACCCCCTGGCCACTTTTCTTGCTGATCCAGCCTTCCTCCCCTAAGAGGCTGTATTCTGTGTTCATGCCCCATGCCATTAATAGGTGTGGGGTCAACACCACAAAGGCATCCAGTAAAGATTTTCCTCCTTGATAAGAATGTATAGATGAAGGGAGCTGTGCTTGGTGCACATGAAGCAAGCTGGGCATGGTGATGAGAAACGCAATCCTAGTATCTGAGGGCTGGGGCAAGAGGATCAAAGTTCAAGGTCATCCTTGGTTGCATAAGATCCTGTCTCAAAGAAATAAATTAGCAGAAAGAATAAAAGAGCATTATAGATGAGAGAATTTGCACATCTTAGTATATGGCATTTTACTGGGATAAATAACAGACCTGGGAGTTGGGAAGAGGGTGTAGATATGATTAAATTTGATTTGAGACAAATCAAATTTGTCTTGACTTGAGTTGGGACATTCTCTTACACTGCCCAGGTAGGTACTAAAGCGATCTCAGTGTCTCTCACAGAGAGGAGAACTCATGGTCTAAAACTCATTTGCCGTCAGACGGTGGTTAGAGAGATGCAGGCCACAGCTCGGGGACGCTGGAACCATCAGAAACTGTGGGAGACAAGGATCATTTTTTTTTCCTGCAGAACCTTCAGAGGGTGTAGAACTCTGACAACACCTTTATTTCACCTCAGTAACAGTGACTTCAGCCTCTTGGAGAATAAGCCCCTGTTGTCCTAAGTACCAAGTCTGTGTTAATTATTACAGAAGCTGTGGGTGATCCAACCTGACCCAGCTGGGAAAGACGCAATGGCTGGAGTTGCTGCCGCTGTCTTGTAACCAAGATGGAACAAGCCTGAGGATTAAATCCAACATCCTGGATGAAACATAGCAAAAAGACCTGTTGAACTAGTCAATTATCACACAGCCCTTCAATTTACCACGTACTCTAATAATAAATGTCCCTTTGTTAGGTCCTGGCAGTTGGACACTATGTGACTTACTGCCAAAGGCATTCTAATTGATAAAGCTTGTCCCAAAGGGTGGGAAACCTATGACTCAGGAGCAGCAGTGAAGACATTGGAGGGGACTTGACCCACTTTCCAAACACAAAGAGAACGTCTACTGAGTGGAAATGATGTGAAAAGTGGTGAGGCTTGGGCTTTGTTAATTATGCAACAGGCTGCTCAGGGGGATCAGGAAAAAGTGAGGGGGGGGTGAAGGAGGGGAAGGAGGCTTCTGGAAGGATTAGGTGAATGTGCACAGAGTGTTATTGTGATAAGATTGTACAATGCATGGCCGGAGTGGGGAGTAGGAAGGTTCAGTTTTTGGACAGTGACCAAAGAAAATAGGTATGAGGCATGATGGTTTAAAGAGCCCCAGGGCTGCCAGGAAAACCCTTTCGCAGACGCCAGGCCTAAAGTGGTTTTCAACTTTAGTGCTCACACAGCAATGTGGTGTTTGTTAAGCACGTCAGATTTCCAGCTCAGTAGATCTTGGTAGGAGCCATAGTCTATGTGTGCAATGGCTATATGGAGTAAGCTAGCTGCAGTTGATTCATCTTGAGGTACAGGGTCTAGAGCAGCCACTTGCTGTTTTTTTTTTTACACCAGAATCTATAGTAAACCACATATTAATACCCAAATGTCTCTCTCTTCTTTCTTTCACACACACACACACACACACAGAATCATATCTATAGTTATAATCACACAACACACACACACACACTCACACACACACACACACACACACACACACACACACAGAGAGAGAGAGAGAGAGAGAGAGAGAGAGTGTAAAGTAGCCTGTGTGGAAGGGTTTGGGTACAATATTGGAATGTACACATGTCCCATTAATCAGATTCCAACAAGCAAGTGTCAGTCACACTGCCAGCTATAAAGGAACTGAGAAATGGAAGCTCCCACAGGCGTTGGGAGCACAGACTATTCCACATTAGACAGATAACATGTGCATTTAACTGGAGCTAAGTTTCATAAAGTAACACTCTCAGGATATCCAACATCATCTGATGCTTTTCTGTTTGTCTGCCCCGTTCTCCCTTCTGCTTAGGGGTGCTTTGTGTTCTACTCTCCCTCACAGTGGGGAAGGGGTGCACATTCGTTCACACGAGTGAGAAGTCCATGGTGTGAGGGACTCTGCCTTCTTTGCTTGTTCAGCACCATGAACCCACAGGGAGTAAGTGGCCAGTGTCTTGTTCTCTGGCCTGTGTTAGTGACATAGAGGCAAGAAGGAAAGGTCACAGAACTCTTCCTTACCAGTGGGGATGGGGGTGGGGGGGTGGCTGTCAAGAGTCTAGAAGTGAAACTCACTACAAGGGCCAAAGGAGGACCAGAAGACTGGACACCATTAACAAAGGGACTCGGCTTTGCCCTTGCACTTGGACAAGACACACAGTCTTCCCTAGATGTGGCCAACTGGTCGGGCTGGAGACCGGAAATGGATGGCTGCACGTTCACACACGTTTTGCTTAGCCTTCTTGACACTGCCTGGATGACTGGCTGTTGGTCAATGGCTCTTGTCTTCACTTGTTGCTATATTGCACAATACCAGAAATGGGATGATTCACTAAAAACACAGATTTCTTTCTCACAGTCCAGAGGACTGGGTAGTGATGGTAGGGATTGTGGGTACACATGCATGTTGAGGGCACTCAGCCCAAGGTCAAAGCAAGGTCAACCAAAGGCCAGACTTTCAGCTGTGGCAGCAGGAAGCCCTCTGATAAGGCTGTGTATTCTCCTCAGGAGCTCTGGTGGCCTAGTGACCTCATCAACGCCTTCCTCTTAACACCATGACACCAATGGGGTAGTGTAAAGGTCACAGCCTGAAGGCATCTTGAAGTGTTGCTTCTCCCCTGGCCTGAACCTTCATTTCCTCCTCTGTCTCAAACATCCCTAAGAAAAGGACAGAAGGAATGTTGATGAGGGAAAAGGAAGTGAGAAGAGAGGAGGACTATGGTTCAGCTGGCAGAGAGCTCAGCCTGCACCTTTTGAGGCCAAGCACCACATAAGCCAGGCATGATGGTGCAGGCCTGAAATCATAGCATCAGAAGATAGAGTCAAGAGTACACAAAATTCAGGATCATCCTTGGCTATATAGCAAGTCCTAGCCAGCCTGGGCTACATGAGAGCCTGTCTCAAAAATAATACAACAATCCAAGAATATTACACATTCTACAGAGATTAGGGAATTGGGTTTCATGATAGAGAAAAACACTAACTGCCATTCAGGAATCATAGGCTAAGGACTTCCTGTGTGAGACAGGTTAATGGGTAGCATTTGGAAGGAAAAAATTGAGCAGCAGGTGTCTAGGAAGTCACCAAGAGTCAAGAGTCACTGAACCACAGAGAGGCCTGGGGCAGCTTGGCATCCACACTCACCATGGGTAATTTGAACCCTCAGAGTCTGGGGAGGCCAGACTGCAGTCTGGCATTCTATTTTTAATTCATAGCATGGCGATAAGAGTTAAATATAAAGCAGATTAAGGCTTCCCTTAAGTCTCCTCTACAAAAGAGAAACTGGAATTAATCCACAGGAGCACTCTGTGGACAGCTCAATACCATCATTTCCTATGAATAAAATTAGAGGCAGAAAACTGTGTCCTTATCCTTTTGACATCCAAGAATTATCACCATCAAAGAACTGTGGCCCATGAAATTATTTCACAGGTTTCTCTGGTTGGGTGGAGCAGTCTCATTCGGTGAAAACATGTGTTTTTAACAGAAAGCAAAAGGGAAAAGAATTCTTTTGACCCATAGGACAACTGGTCTTACACTTGGCCCATTAACATATTCTGACACACATGAAAGTCATTAGCAGATCTCAAGAGCACACCTGCAAAACCGAGGTCAAGCACAAGGGCCTCAGTTTATCTTGGAATTTTGGGTCACTTGAGCATAGGGTTGAAATCAATATATAGCCTGGGCTCTCTGTGCACTACAGGTTAGCAAAGCTACCCCAACACAGGCTGGAATATTTTTATTTAAAATGTACTTGTTGGTTTTGCCTTGTGTATTAGTGTGTGGGGGCGTATGTATGTGATATATACACATGTATGCTTGTGGGTACGCACATCTAAGGGCAGGCATGGAGTCCAGAGAAGGCATCTGCTCCTTTGGGGTCCACTCTTGAGGTAGTGGATTTAGTGAGATGGGCTGACACAACCAAGCCCCAGCTATCCCCTTCTGTCTGCCTCCAGGGTCCTGGGTTTTAAGCAAGTGCAGCCATACCTGTCATTTTACAGGATGGCGCATGCAAGGCCCCTTACCACACAGCTGTCTCCCTAGCCCTAAGTTTAGAATTTTTAATCACGCTTATGAATATTCTCTTTGTGGATTAAGCATCAGATAGGAAGCTAATCCAGGCATAAGAACCTTTGTGACCAGTTGTGTTCACTAGCTTACACAGAGGCCTTAAAGTAAGAACCAACACAATAGTCTCAGGAACAGCTACCCTGGCTTTGAACCCCAGGCCTGCCAATTACTCTCTGTGTGACCTTGGGCAAGTTGCTTAATCTTTCTGTGCTGGAGCTTGTGTAAAAGGAAGGCAGTAATAGCCCATGCCTCCAGTAAGGATTAATTGAGAAAATAAATGCAAAGTAGTCAATGGGCTCCTGGCAGGAGAGCGAGCACTGTCAGCGGTTGGTTGCTGTTTGCATTGTGCCTCTGCAGATGTGAGAAAAACAGGTCTGGAAGGCTCTTGCCTTCTGCTGGTTTAGTCCAAGCCTGCTGAGCTGTGCAGTCCTGGGGACATGGCAGGCCTAGAGCTATGGCTGACGCCAGCCCAGTTACTCTGAAGGACGTTGTGCACAGTGCTCAGCTCATGTCATCTGTAGTGTGCACCTCAGATCATCCCAGCGAGCCAGAATGCTTTCCCAAATACTTCTCTGGGTTTGGGTGATATTTTTAGGGTGCAGAAAAATCATGAAGCAAACCTGTATCTGTAGCCCACAGAAAGACCGAGACAGGGATTCCATGTGCCCAGAAAATTTTCAATCTTTTAAAAAGACCCGACATAAGAAGAAGCTGTATGGATCGGGTAATATGAGGATACAAAATTGAGAAAGAAACATTTCTCGATTGCCAACTAATTGCCAACTCAACATTTCTGAGTTGGCAATTAGTTGAGGGCTGGTTCACTGGAGACCCAGGCAGAGTAGGCCATATACAAGACAGGTTGATAGTGTCTCCAGAGAATCAGGGGACAAGATGCATGGTGGTATAATGCTCAAAGCAGATCATTCACTCAGCACACACTCACAGGAAGCTGCTGCTTACTCAGGACTGTCTGGGTGTTGGGGTGGAGCAGGGAAGGAAATTCCTGGTAGCTGGAGAGTAGTCAGTGCAGTGCACACAAAGATATCAGCAAGCAAAAAGGACACACACACACACACACACACACACACACACACGCGCGCGCGCACACACACGCGCGCACACACACAGTAGGGGTATTGTAAAGAGCAGTAGTAGGGTCATGGTGAAAAGGAAGTGAAGTGACTCACTTCAGTGTGGGGTAGAGGCAGACCATCCAAGAGGAGGGGGGTGGAGACAGAAGTGAAAGGCTGAGAGCCTGGGGAGAGACATGGGCATGAAGGATGTGGCAGAGGCCCTAGCAAGCAGGCAGTACCAGGGCTAACAGCACAGCACTTGGACTCTGACTCTGCTCCTTCTGATCTGTCTCCAGTAAGACAGCTTTCCTGCAGGCTTTACAAGTGACAAACCTAGGAAGAAAATTAGAGCCGTGGTTGTCAGGGTGAAGACGGTGGGGAACCAGGGAGACAGTGTAAATGAAAGCACACAGATTCATCAGCATAGGAGGAGCAGGGCGCCCAAAGTTTCCAGCTCTGTATGGGATACTTGCAAACTGCTGAGAGAGTAGATGTAGCCCGGGCTGTCCTCAATCTCGCAATTCTCCTGCCTTAGCCTTTGGCATGCACCACCAGGCTGGCTAGAATAGATCCTCAAATACAGTTCTTTTTGCCTCAGCTGAGAGATTCTGCCTCTGGCCATAGGGTAAGGACTTTGTTTTCCTTAGTTAGTTCTCTTCTAGTTGCAGCAACTCAAGTCATCAAAGGCAGAGTATAGAAACATGTCAAGCACAGAACACAAGACGATTCTGCGTGAAAGCATCTTCAAAAGGCCAAGATCATCAACTGCACCATGTGGTGTGTAAATGCGGAAGCTTTCGTTCCTGCCTCAAAGGGAATGTGACAGAGAAAAAGAGGGGAGGGTGGAGAGAAAGAGAGAGGGGGGAGATAGGGAGGGATAGAGGAGAGGGGGAGGGGAGGAGAGAGGAGGAGGAGGAAGAAAAGGGAGGGAGGGGGAGAGGAGGGAGTGGGAAGAGTGAGAGAGTGAGAGAGAGGTAGGGAGAGAGAGAGGTAGGGAGAGATTGAAGGGTGAAGGAATGGAGAAAGAAGGGGTATATATTGATTTATTCTGGAGCCAATTCTCTTGGGCTATTTCTGAGCCTCTGGTCATTCACTGGCCACCGCTATGTGTGACTTCCCATCCTTGGGATATATATGTACGTCTTTTTGGAATGATCAAACAGATCCTTAGCTTCTACTAACCTAAAAGCTAAAAATGTCATCAAAAACCATCTGAGACCCACACTGATTGTCCTGGTTAGTTTTGTGACTTGACACAAGCTATAGTCATCGGAGAGAAAGGAATCTCAGTTGATAAAATGTCCCCGTAAGATCCAGCTGTAAGGAATTTTCCTAACTCTGAGCGAGTGGGACCTGGGAACAAAGGTTCAGGTTCTCTCAAAGGCCATGTTCCAATGTGAGAACAGCTCTGGGAAGTCTTTATATATTGCAACAGAACAAGGAAGGTTATAAATCAAGGTGTTTTTCAAATACACTGGTGGAAACATTAGGAAAGTGGGTTACGACAAAAGAGGGAACTCTCAGGGTTATGCTGTGATGAAACGCCATGACAAAAGCATCTTGGGGAGGAGTTTATGCAGCATATTCTCCCACACTACAGTCAATCATCAAAGGAAGTCAGGACAGGAACTCAAGCAAGGCAGGAATCTGGAGGCAGGAGCTGATGCAGAGGCCATGGAGGGGTGCTGCTTACTGGCTTGCTCACCATGGTTTGCTAAGCCTGTTCTCTTATAAAACCCAGGACTACCAGCCCAGGGGTTGCATTGCCCACAATGACCTGCGCTCTCCCCTGTCAATCAGTAGTTAGAAAAAATGCCTTACAGCTGGATCTTATGAGGACATTTTCTCAACTGAGGTTCCTTTCTCTCTAATGACTATAGCTTGTGTCAGGTCACAAAACTAACCAGGACAATCAGTATGGGTCTCAGATGGTTTTGGATGACAATTTTTAGCTTCCAGCTTACTAGAAACTAAGGATTTGTTTGATCATTCCAAAAAGACACACACACACACACACACACACACACACACACACACACAAAGTTCTTTTAGGCAGGTACCACAGGAAACAAGCAGGTCTTATACCTGAATAAATCTACGTTGTAACATTTCACATAGCTTTTGTTAGGCGCTACATTAAGTAGCTAGTGTTCATTTAAAGGCAATATTGTTTATAAAAAAAATTTTGCCAATGTTAGAATTGCATCCAGTGTCTGATAAATCAAATTAGGTTGCAAGAATGGCAGATTAATGTCCAGGAGTTTTTGAAGCAATAACTAACTAGGTACATATACATCAATGGTCTCGCTCGTCCTGACCACTGCATCAGAGTGTCCATTGCACAAGGTGAGCATCCGTGGGTGGAGCTTCGATAGAACAGCGTTAGTGTCTCCTGCCCCCATACTCTCGTGGGTGCAAAGAAAGGAAGCTGAGGATTCCTGAGCCTGTGAGGAGGGCCCAGACATCCTAAAGGTGACTGACAGTCAGAGAAGTCCTAGTTGGGTCAAAACGAATAAGTAGTTTGTGTCTTGGAGACTTTTTGCTGACTCCAAGCAGTGGGTACTAGCCAACGTCCAGAAATTAGGAAGAAGTCATGAGGTAGACAGACTAGAGATGAGCTAGCAGCACCATGAGATGGGTCAGTTCCCTGAGGAGGGAAAGAGATTCAGAAATGAAAGAGTCTCGTAGGTGCCCAAATATATACTAGATACTAAATAAGAAATAACTGTGCTATCTCTAATAATATTATATACTGCTTATTAGAAGCTGAGAGCCAAGTTTGTTTGGCTATGGAAAAACAAAGATATTTCTATCATATGAACAGCACTCTGTGTTATAAATATGCTTTGAGCCTCAAGCCATGACCTCAAGTCACAGTAAGGGAAACGGCTGGAAGAGTCATGTACAGTTGGAACCATTCTTTCTTTGTGCTACTGAACTTTTATTTCTCTCTCTCTCTCTCTCTCTCTCTCTTTCTCTCTCTCTCTTTGGTTTTTTGAGACAGGGTTTCTCTGTGTAGCCCTGGCTGTCCTGAAACTCACTCTGTAGACCAGGCTGGCCTTGAACTCAGAAATCCACCTGCCTCTGCCTCCCAAGTGCTGGAATTAAAGGCGTGCGCCACCACCGCCTGGCCTGAACTTTTATCTCTTAAATGCCTGTCAGGCACTATCTTCACATTCTTTGTTTCTTTGCACCTATGCTTCCCAAAAGAAGTAGGGTCAAACAAACAAACTCAATAACAACAACAACAACAACAACAAAAAGGAAAACAAACAAACAAACAAAAAACCGAAGGCAGTAGTATGCTTGGATTTGTAGCACACTGAGTGTGCCCACTGAACCACACATCCATCAAAATGCACCACAACCTACATAGAAAATGAGAAAACCTGATTTTCTTCTTCATGCTTGGGCTGAGGGTGTGGCTCGGTGTGTAGTTAGCACACACGAAAGCCCTAGGCTCTGTCTTCAGTGCTGCATAAACTGGGCATGCTGGCCCATACGGGCAATCCACACCATGTGGGAGGTAGTGAAAGGAAAATTAGAAGTTCAAGGTCATCCTCCTCGCTATAGCAAGTCTGAAGTCAGCCTGGACTACACAAAACTGTTCCATGCCCCTTCTTCCTGCAAGATCCCTTTATGCTCAATAAGCTGAACAGCCTTCTGGATTTTTTTTAAAGAGTCGAGACTAGGCTACCATGTTGTCCAAGCCTGGCTGGAAACTCCTGGGCTTGAGCAATCCTCCTGTCTCAGCCTCCTGTGAAACTGGAACTACTGGCAACTGCTCTGCTCCCAAGTTCCCTTTCCACAAGACAGACTCTTCTGTCATTTGGGTTCTCGGCATTCCTAACTCTAAAAGACACTCCAGAATCACATACATTCTATCTTGTCACCCAATTTTAAATAAAGCGTGACATTCACCAAGGATTTTCCAATTTAAAAAAAATGGTTCATGAGCTGCTTTAGAGTCATTCAGAGTGGAGGTTGGTGCTGGCGTCTCAATATGAAGCAACAGAACATGGGAAGGTTTAGCTGTGTCATGTGGTATTGAGACCCTGCCTGCCTCAGATGCTCGGAGCCTGGAGTCCAAACCACCACGTGCAGTACCAAGCGTAGCTTCATCTTCAGGGATTAAGGTTACTGCTTCACTTGTGGACAAAAGAGCTGTGCTTGTCCGCCCTGGCCCAGTGCTCCAGAAGGCTGTTCTGAGGCCTCCCTTGGAAAGGCAAGCAGCAATGGGTTGCCGCTGGCATGGAGAGATGGACCCAGATCTTTCCTTTCTGCTAAGAATTACTGAACCAGGCAAAGCAGGAGATGAAAACCACTTTTACACCCCACAGCGGCATGCGAGACTGTTAAAAGGTTGAAACTGAGAACAAATCTATTACAGCAACTCAATTAGCTTTTGAGAGTAGTGTCTCTGAGCCATCTCCACAGGGAGGAGACAGCTTCTCCCAGTGACCTGGACACGATGGCACAGCTGCTCAGGCCTCCAGGGCCCAGGGGAGAGAAATTGAGCAGGGCAGTGGAGATGCCTGTGTCCAGAGAGCATGTCCCGTGTTCACACTCTGGCAGGCAGCCCAGAAGGAGCCAGGCTAGATGTTAGGTCTAGTGCTTGTCTGTTTAACCTGTTGATACCAGGAGCAAAATCCTAGCTTCTAGTTAGAAAAGCATTTTCCAAGCTAAAGCTCATGCAAGTCTGTGGTCACTGCCAATCAGGCAGGGCTGAAAGGATGGCAGGCAGATTTGGTGACTCCTGTGAAAAGACTCAGTCTAAAAGAAGGTATTGGGCCCCAAGTTCAAGGTTCAGAACCCCTGTTAAAAAGCCATGCATAGAGGGACACACTTGTAAATCCCAGCTCTAGTGAGGTAGGGGCAAGGAGAGCATTAGGACTGCTATCAAATCAGTGGGTTCCGAGCAAGAGACCATCTCAGAGATAAAGTGGACCACACTCCTGAGGGACCTCTAGCCTTTACCTGCACATGCACATATGCACCATCCTTGCATATAAAAATGAAGTCATGCATGCATGTGGGCACATACATGGGGGAGGGGGAGGGCAGAGGGATGGAAGGAGGGAGGGAAGGGAAGAGAAGGGCATTCCGATTAGGAATGCCTAAATCATACTCCCTTCAGTGTAAGATTACAGAGCTGAAAGCATCCGGAGAGTCTGGATTTAGGGGAGAATCAGTAACTCAAAGTTGAAGGGACTTGTCCAAGATGTGCCTCTATCTCTTAGCAAAGTCAGGGATAAAACCCACAGGCCAGCAAGAATTCTACTGCGCATGACAGCTGCCCCTTGTGTCCATGTCCTGTCATCATAGCTAAGTATCTGAAAAGGATGTTTTGAAAGTAATTTCTAGAGAACATTTGTAGGTTTTAAGTTGAAGAGTTTTGTTGGGTACTAACATTCTTTCTATCATTTTGCGGCATTTTGTTTTTAAAAGTATTGAGCTTTCTAATTATAATTTTTTTTTCAATTCTGAAGATTTAGGAATAAAGACTAGGTATGGTAGAACACACTTATACTCTCAACAACTAAGATGGCCAAGGCAGGGCTGGTTAAGAGTACTTTTCTTCCAAAGGTCCTGAGTGCAATTCCCAGCACCCACAGGGCTGCTCACATTGTCTGATGCTGTCTTCTGGTAGCAGATGTACATGCAGACGAAGTACCCATATACATAAAATATATAAATCAATAAATCCAAAAGAGGAAGACAGAGGCAAGAGGCTTGCTTTAAGTTCACATCAATATGTCAAGTAAAGCAAATACTATTGTTTCTTAATTACACACCTACTCATACTAAATACAAAATGGCATTTAAGAGAGAATGAGTATCTATCGTCAAGAGAACAAAGGACAATAAATTCTGGTGAGGATTGTGGCACGTGCACACACACACACACACACACACACACACACACACACACACACAGACAAACAGGAACACTTATACACCACTGTGGGAACATATCAGTCCAGCCACCATGGAAATCATTATGGGGAATCTTTACAAATCTAAATGTAGACTCATCATCTGACCCAGGCACAGGACTCCTGGCTGAATCGCAAACAACCTTCAAGCTCTACATTTATGTTTATTGTGGTACTGCTTACAATGCCGGAGACATGGAACCAGCCTAGATGTGCACCCATCAACAGATGAGCAGAGGAAAAGCATCTGCTTGTACACAATGGGATTTCTTCGAAGGGTGAGGAGATATAAGGCTGTGACGTGTGCAGATGGATGGAGCGGTGTGCTAAGTAGATGAGCTAGGTACAGAGAGACAAATGTGCGGAATTAGATGTGCATGCCTGGGCATGAATGTGTGTGTGTGCACGTGTGTGATGAAACTAGAAAAGAGACAACAGGGAAGGAAGAGAGAGAGCTTAAAGAAGAGAAGGAAGGTTAAAAGGGATGACAAAATGCAAGTGTCGTGAAGTCGGAAGTGGAAAGGGAAGAATCGGCACAGGTGCAGGGGAGTGCACAGATGACAAAGATGCCTGAAAATGCCATAATGAAACCAACTGCATGTTAGCTTAAGATTAATTAAAATAGCGTTGGAGAAATGGCACAATGGTTAAGAGCACTGACTGCTCTTCCAGAAGTTCTGACTTCAATTCCTAGCAACCCACACGGTGGCTCACAACCATCTGTAATGGGATCTGATGCCCTCTTCTGGTGTGTCTGAAGAGAGCAACAGTGTACTCACATACATAAAATAAGCAAATCTGAGAGGAGAGAGAAATAGAGAGGGGGGAGGGGAAGGGGATGGGGAGGGGAAGGGGAGAGGGAGAGGGAGAGGGAGGGGGAGGGAGAAGGGAAGAGGGAGAGGGAGGGGGAGAGAGAGGGGAGAGGGAGGGGGAGAGGGAGAGGGAGGGAGAGGGGGAGGGGGAGAGGGAGAGGGAATTAATTAAAATAATTAGAAATTGAAAGTAAGCATGGAGCAGGAGATCCAGGGAAGGGCAAGAAGAAGACACCATGACAAGTTGACAGACAAGCTTACAGGCCTTCGTAAGAAGCTCCTGGAGACCCGGTACAAGAGAGGGCCAGAGGTCCCCGGTTTTGCTTTACATTGACAAAGTAAACTCAGAAGTGATGAGAGATCAACATGTTTGATATATGGAAATGTAAAGTCTGGGTATAGAAAGATACCCAAGCATTACCTTTAAAATGCAAGTGATAAATGAGAAGTTGCCATGGGTGTGGCAGACAAGGAGTTAAACCGTGTACAATAGCAACACCTACAGATTAGTAAGAGGTTGATGAACAGTGAGAAACAAACATGCAAACAACAGGAGAGAAAACTCACAGAGAAGTGCATCTAAATGCTGAGTAGACCCATAAGAGGCTCATGTCACTTGCTGCTAGAAAAAACACAAATTGAAACAAGAACAATATATTCCTCTCACTCATCGGATGGGCAGTCTTGGTTTTGGTGTGGTTTTGAGGAGCTCACTCACATTCTGATGTTAGACATTTAAGCACACACACACACACAGACACACACAGACACACACAGACACACACACACACACACACACACACACACACACACACCATTTAAGCCAAACTCCTAACTCTGGGAAATCTGTCTCACAAAATATTAGTCATCTCCTAACAAGACGCAGATAAAACATGAGTGGCAAGGAACAGTGTTAATAAACTGGCTATCCAATCATCACCATGTCCATGGAGGATTGAATCAGCCCCCACCCTTCTAGGATACCAGCACCTGCAGAAGCTCATGTCCCTTATATATAATATCATGCTGTTTGCATGCTGTCAGTAATCGCCAATATAAATGCAATATTGTGCTGTTTGAAGAAGAATGACAAGAAGGAAGTCTATATGTATGTTTAGCACAGATGCGGTTTTATTTTTCTATTTTCTGTCTGTTATGATTGAAACCCCAAACAGAGAACCCATGGGTACGGAAGGGCAGCTGTATTAATATTTTCTTCTACACATCAAAAGTTGCAATAAATACATTTAAAAGAAAAAATCATAAGCTGGAAGAGGGTAGCTGCCACTCACAAAAGGATCCAAAGATTAATATCCAGAAAACTTGTTTCATCTAGGTGAAATTGCCAATATATAATTTCTGACCTACAAAATGGCAATTTCATATGCTTACAAAGATTTTTTTTTTCCAAATCAATATGAAAAAGACAACTCACCAAAAAGAAGAAAATTTACAAAGGATATGAATTTAAAAATGAGGCAAACTAGTGGCAGATAAATGTTTAGAAATAAACTTTAGTCACTAGAAATCTGGGGGGTAAAATAAAAATTGCCAGGAGGTAGTATTTCATATTAGAAGGCCAGGGAAATGTGAAAATGTGAAGAAATGGGAAGTGGTTTCTGTTTGCTTTCTTTGGGGACAGGGTCTTGCCACGCTCTGTGGGCTTCCAGGGACCAAGCTAACCAAAGTGGTAAGGGAATGAAGAAATGACAGACAGACATACAGTCATGGAAAAGCTGGGACCGGCTCTCTGATGGAGAGACTGCAGCAGCCTGGTGGCTCACATGCTGACTATAAACAGTTGAACAGGAGAGGCAGGTTTATCACAGTCAGTTAAACGAGGAGCCATGGCTGTTATATACAGCCGAACAAGGAGACCGGTTTAGCAAATCTCAGTAGGAGCGAGCTCTGCGGGGAGTAGTCTTCAGGCCGTAAACATCCAGGGGAGAAAGCGGTGGTGGACACTTTCTGCACACTTTATCAACATCACACAAGGACCAGAGGAAGGCTATGCCATTTCTCTATGAGCCACACCCAGGGATAGCTTTTCCATTCTCATGAATCTGAGGCAAGTCACCTATGTCAAGCAATGTGCCTTCACTCAGGACTTCACTCATTCCCTAAAGGATCTATTTTAACTGGGGTTGTTCTTGACTTCACTATGTAGCCCAGGATGACCTTGACCTCACCATGTAGCCCAGGCTGACCTTGAACATGTGCTCCTCTTCCTTCTACTTCCCATGATCTGGAATTACAGGTGTGTGCCACCTTGCCTGGGTATAGTATGGTAGTTCTTACTATATAAAGGCATAAAAATTGGTACAAATTTGATAAGACCATTCGAGGTTCTAAAACATTCTCTTTGACCTTTCAACTTTGTCTAAGTGAAAAGACATATCTAAGAAAGATTTATAGGATATCATTTAAACTAGTGCAAACTAGAAATAATATGAATGGATTTATACTTTATAGTAAAGAACAGATACACTGAGATAGATACCTCTGAAAAATTAAAGAATTAGCTCTATGTATGCTAATTGATACAGTTTTTTTTAAATGAGTGGTTACAGTTTTTTAAATGTAGAATAAGAAATGTATCACACAGCTGAACAGAACAGGGTGGCACACACCCTTAATTCCAGCACTCAAGAGGCAGAGGCAGGTGGATCTCTAAGTTTCAGGCCAACCTGGTCTACAGAGTGAGTTCCAGGACAACCAGGGCTACACATAGAAACCCTATCTCAAAAGAAAACAAACAAACAAAAAATGTATTAAAAAAGAACACTTAGATTAAAAGCATGAATGTATACTTAAAAATTATATAAAACAGCCAAACCATGCCTTTAGTTGAAGCACTCAGGAGGCTGAGGCAGGTGAATCTCCATGGGTTCGAGGCCAGCCTGACCTACATAATGAGACCCTGTCTCCAAAAACCAATTATACGCAGTAACATGCAGTAGCACGTGGATGGGGTAATTCATTTAAGACAGTGGTGAAGGAAGGACAGCAGAAATATAAGAATATAAGAGACCTGAAATAAGAGTATCTCTGTGATTTCACATTATTTTGGCTTTGTATGTTTGAAATATACATATATATGTTGAAATATATTATTCGAGAAATATATTCATATATGTATACATATGTATGTTGAAATACATATTATTTGAGAATTTTATACATGTATATAATATATTTTACTCATACCTGTGTCCACTTCCCCTTTCATCTCTCTACAGGCCTCCTATCTTCACGTACCCTTTGTTTTTATAATCCCCTGATCAATCAGAGTTGCCAATATGCACACGGTATGTGACCATGAACACTCAACCAACGGTCATATCCCCAAGGAGAAGTAACTGCCTCTGCTATCAGCCATCAGCTGCCAAAAGCTCCTCAGCTAGGGGCGGGGCCTTGTGAGCCCCTCTCCATTCCCCCTGGGATGTTGACTGGCCTGATCTTGTGTAGATGTTATGCAGCTAGTCACAGCTGCTGCCAAGTTTCTGAGTACTGTTGCCGTGCCATGTCCGGAGAAATATTTAAACCTTAAAAAAATAACAGTTTCCATCCAGACAGTTCCACAGACTGGATGCCTGTGGCAGTGTTGTTTCTAGAAGAGATCGGTGACCAGCACAGAGGCGTGAAAGCCATGTTTCCTACACATGATGTACTTCTCTCAGTAGTGGTTTGTTGTAATCAGCAGAATTAAACTCCTATTTTATTGAAAGGAATGTGAGACTGGGTTAGAAGTGATGAGTCATGTGATACATGTACGCAGTCCTCTAAAACCGCTGTGTCATATTTCCTCATTTAGAAGCAGGTGATGTCATAGACAAATGTCCCCCCACTTGCCCCATCCTGTCTGTGAATGATCCATTGTGTCCCCTCCGCTTCTTCAGAGTCTTTGAAGGTTCGGTTTGAAGAGTCACTCAGGAACCTCCAATTCCTCTGTGGTTCTGACTGGAGCCCTGAGGTCACATAGCTTTTCGGGAGAGTAAATTATGACATCAAGGTCTTTCGCTTTGATTTAGGATGAAACAGAATGGTCTTTATTAACAAACTTTCTCATCCACTTATGTGGGTGGAAATTCTCAGAGAGCAGCTTTTCCCTTCCCTGTCAGGAAGGGATGTGCTCCTCCTCTGACCTGCACGTCTGTGTGCGGTTTCTTTCTCAAGAGCTCAGTTAACGACTTGTCGCCACGATCCTGGGTGATGTCAGGGGGGAGATGGAGTTACAGTCATTCTAACACATTTCTTCTAGATGTCCAAGAACTGGGGCAAACGTGCGTAGCCTGTGCCCATCGACACTCGCAATACCAATCACAGACACTGGCCAACAGTGGCCTCCACTCCCACTGGGCATCTCCACATACTCTGTTCCTTGTGGCCAGGGCTTACGAAGATTGTTGTCCTGACACAAAGATCACATCGTTGTTAGAGAGTCAGTAACACTCATGTGGCTCCTTAAAGACTCTGTCCTCCAAGCTGTTCCTTTGGCAGATAATTTAGGAGCTGCCTCTATGCACTGGACACAGCCTGCTGATGCCGAATAGCTGGGAAAAGATTGTTCCTGTATCACACCAGGGCCTTCCTTCCAAAGGCCTTCTCATCCAGAAATAAAATACCACTTCTTAGGAGGAAAATGGAAGGTTTTTCTTTTTCCTTTGCTTTCCTTTCCTCTTGTACTGTCAAGAGCACCTCACTGGGGAAGATTGGATCAAAATCTCCCAAAAGGCCACACAGACAAAAAGGAATGTCTGAAGTGTCCTTAAAGCAGGCTCTACCGCTGTATTTCCTGTCAACACCTCCACAGGAGGCGTGTCTTCAGACAGGTGATGTTCGGAGACCACACACACAGCCTTCTCCAGCCTGGAAAAGGAGGTCAAACTGATAAAGTCATCCCTACACTGCGTTTGTAAACTGCTCCCACTTGAGGGTTTTAAAGCATTTTTGGTCAGTTGAGAACAAAGGAAATGCCCTTTTCGGGGTTGGAAGAAAATAAGTTAACAACCTGAATTGCTTCCCCTGCAGCGGCTAGCTGGTGAGGTCTCTTTTTACCGGGAATGGTTTGTGTGTGGGAACACATTATTGGGAAGCTGCTTTATCTGAGACAGTATCACTCTGGGGGTCACTAAAGAGCAAGGCTTTTTCTGGTGCATCTGTAAAACCCAGAATCAGGTCCCCAGAGACAGCTTAGAATTGTATATCAAATGTACCGAGTTAAAGAAGAAAGAGATTTTGATTTAAGCCATTCTAATGTGTACTGTGAGTGCACACCCAAACATTTACAATATCCCCAGATGAAGCTCATCTACTGTCCTCAGAGACACCCATAAACTCCACTTTTGGGGGCTGAAGAGATGGCTCAGCAGGTAAAAAGCACTGGTTATTCTTCAAGAGGACACAGGTTCGATTCTCAGAACCCAAACAGCGACTCATCGTCTATAACTCCAGTTTCAGGGGACTCAATACCCTCCCTAATCTCCAAGGGTAGTGGGCATTCACATAATACCATGCATAACACCCATATACATAAAATAATAATAAAAAGCAAAACCTCTACATTGTGACTGCTGTGGCCTCTGTAGAACCTGAAAGCCGCAGCACTAGTCAGTGTTTTCTAAAACAGAACCAATATGATCAATACAAATATTTAAAAACTATTAGATCAATTTTCCTCAGAAAAGTAACACCCAAAAAGCTGAGAGCCTAGTAGTTGTTTGGATATTAAGGCTGGTCCCTTGGCAGCCAGAGTAATCTCACTATGGCAATCTATATTACCCAGAAGAGGCCTAGAACCCAGAACTTGGTGGTTGCTCCTTCCATGGGGCTGTGTGCCTTAGCAGTACTGATCTAGGTTGTTGGGAGTTTGCTGGTCCTCAGTCAGTGATGGACACGCTGGTCCAGGTACCAGTAAAGGCAGATTCAGAAGCAGCATCAGGGGAAGTTGGCTCAGTGGCAAGAGGGGAGTCCCAGTAAGCCCAGGATGACTGGTCTTCTTGCTGGGCATGCTCCTTTTCATCTGGGCTGCTTCCAGAAGGTGCCGCCCACATTTGAGGGTAAGTCTTCCCACATCACTTAAGGCAATTAAGACAATTTCTCAACTGAGGCTCCCTAATTAGGAGATTCTAATTTGTGGCAAGTTGACATTAAAACCAACCATCACAGCCTCCCTGGAAAGGAAATACTATTGATTTTTTTCCCTCCTGTTTAAGGAAGTGTCCTGAACAGTCACCGGGAAGGGTTTCATCTGGACTGGGACGTCCATGCCACGGAGAATGGGGAAAGGTGCTGCTGTGAACTGAGCTGAGTGTCTTTCTACATGGGTGGTTTGAGCACTGATGCTCTCCTAAATGGGGAGATAACTCCTAAGAAGAGGAACTAGAGGTGATTAAGGTCATTCGTGGGGGACTCTGACATGAATGAGTGGAGTACTTACCAGAGACACCACAGAGAACCAGCGATCTCCTTGGACAAAGAGCTCTCTAAGCAAGAATGCAGACAGTCTGAGGACACAACCTCCCAGCAAGCTCTTGGAACTTGACCAACTCAGCTTCCAGAACTTCAAGGAGCTCCCATCCATGACAGTAGTTGGTGGGATTTTGTCACTACAGTCCAGACTGAGTAACACGGGAACATACCTTCAGAATCTCCCATGTTCTAATTTAAAATGATGGCAAGGAGTTCTCTGTGAGATGGACAAAAGGGACCAGGACACAATGCCCTTGGATATGTCACCTCAGTGTATTGTACCCAAGCAGAGGCAACTGAGAAACAAGTGTAAAGACAGACTCCCTCTAAACTTCTCTAATTAACTAAAGATAGACTCTGTGAAAGACACTGCACTGGGGCCAGCAGGGTGGCTCACTGGGTGCAGGTGCTTGCCACCAAGACTGATAACACGAGTTCCGTTCCTAGGAAGCACGTATTATAGGTGATGAGAACTGATTCTAGCAAGGTGTTTTCCGGCCTCTGCATGTATGCAGGGTCATGTGCATGCACATGCCCATGTAAACACACACACAAACAATAAGTAAATCAATGTTTTTTTTTTTTTAAGAATTCTAAAAATGGGACTGAATTGTCCAAATTCCCACTCTGGGGATTTCTTGAGTTAGAGTTTAATTCTTGTCACAGGGTGCTGGGACATCAGCCCAGGCAGAATGTAAGGCGACTCTCTGTCTCCTGACACAGACAAAAAGAGAAGCGGGGTGTAGAACACCCTGCCCAGACTGAACTTAAAGCAGCTCTCTGTCTCCTGTCCATTCTTCTACGAGTCATTCATCTTTCGTAAAAGTCCAGTCACCCTCCCTCAGTGACCTGTCACCCCCCTCCTCAACCGTCCCTGCTTCTGTCCCTCTTTCTTGCAATGTCCCCACAAGGAAGACAAAATTATAATAAGCCCTCATCCCTCCCTCTGCTAACCACCCACCTAGTGGTTTATTTCATAGACCAGCTAAGGTTTCCTTGGAAGCATGCAAAGCTTTGGCTTTAGATCTCCTCCCAGTCTGGGACAAAGGGCCCTGAGTTACTGGAATTACCTTGACATTCTGAGGAGCAGCTGGAGGTGACTGTTTGGTCAGTAAAGTGCGTGCCTTTTAAGCAGGAAGACCTGACTTTGATTCCCAGAGCTCATGTTAAAACAACAACAACAACAATAACGAAGACGACGACGACGACGACGACAAAAGTGGGTATGGTGGCATGTCTGTTGCTATTGGTTTTTACCATCTTCCTGGTTGTACTTGGAGAAGGATGAAGGGTGAAAAGCAAGGTGTCAGGGGCCAAAGATGAGGAAGAAGGTCAAGACCCTCTGGAGGCCTCTGCACAGACTGTGGGCTGCGTATGCACATTGCTTCTGCACATTTCTTTTCCTTATATTTCTCACACTCTACCACTGTTCATAATAGTCAAACCACCAGGCTCCCAGCCATTTCCCCAGCCTTGACTGACTTGTTACTGAATCATAACTCAGCTGCCCAGAATGACAGAAATCTGTCATTTATTCAGTGGCTTCTCTGCGATGGAAGGAAAAGACATGCTTCTAGAACGTGAGCAGACCATAGTCATCAGTCTCCGCCACAGACCTTGCGTTTCTTGATTATGAAAGACAAGTGAAAACTGGATTTATAATAATTAGTAGCCTATTTGAGCCACTTTCCTCATCTTGAATAACGAAGTTGACTAGCACAACCTTGATTTTTTTTTTCTTTTCAGTTGATAAAATGTATCGAGGTTTTTGGAAAGAAACCTGGTACATTGCTGTGATAAATTCTACTGGACAACATTATCAAGGGTTTCACAGGAACTTTCAAGAATTACACTAAGCTGAGGCTAAGTTGAAATGATGGGTTGAGAGAGTACATGCCAGCAGGCTCGAAGTCCTTGGTTCAATCCCCAGCACCGCACAAATGGAACTTGGCAGTACTCACCTGAAATCTCAGCAGCAGGCCGTCTTCTAATACATAGTAAGTTCTGAACTAGCCTGGGATACAGGACAGGCTATTTTGAAAACCTGTTGCTAGGCAATACCTTCTAGCTAGCGATATGAGAGGGCACCCTTGTGAAATCTCAACAATATAATCATCTAAACAAGACCTGGATAATACCACGGCAACTGAGATGTCGATGCGGATGGGAAATCTCAGAAGGTCCCATGCCTAGATGATGAGCTACAGACATCAATGGCTGCCAAGAAGGGGAGAATCAGTGTTCTGGATCCAGGGACAGGTCCCTAATAGGGCATCCAAGCCTAAGTGCCCAGCTCTAAACACGCGCACCAATGAACAATACTAGGTGGACTCAGTAGGGTGCCTCCCCCCCTTGTGTATGTAATAACAAAAGTATAGAATTTGAGAGGAAATGGTCAGGAGTGGGGGAGGGAGAGAGGTGAGAACGATGTAAATGCAGTATGCATGCATGAAATTCTAAAAAAAAATGTAAAAGAGAGAGCCTGTTTACAAAACAACGAAGACAGCACCCCCTCAGCTGGTGTACGTGTCCTGTTACCCTTTGTCTACCCAACTTGGGCAGCTGTGGTAGCCAGCCAGAGCCCTCTTTGCTTCTACAACATACCAAGAAAGCAGTGGAGAAATGCCAACTGCCCCCTGGTGGTGGAAATGGGTCAATACTCCTGAACACTGAGCCTCTCTGATAACCCTGGCTCCATACCACTGTATCAATTTCAAAATAACTCCAAGAGCTTTAAATACTTGCTTTTAGAAAAGGAGGCCAAAGGGTCTGGAGAAAAGGCCCCTGTTTAAGATTTTCCTCCTGCTCTGAATGGATCTGGGTGGGGTTCCCAGCACCCGTGTCAGACTGCACACAACAGCCTGCGACTAAGCCAGGTCTGATGCCCTCTTCTGGTATTTAGCCATTTGAGTGCATGTGTATGTGCGCGCGCACCTGAAGTAGTCTTTGAAGACTGAGTCTCATGAGTGGCTGCCCTGCAAGATGAGATTTCAGATCCCCACACCGTTGTTCAACTCCTGGCCTTGACATTTAGTTAGTTGTAAGATTTGGACAAGTCAACTAATCTCTTGGACCTCGTTTGCAAAACTATAAAGGCACTAATGCATCGCACACAGGTCGTCATGAGGATTAAGTTCCATTATTATCTCAAGGCAACTGTTTCCATAGGAGAGTTACAATCGGAAGGTGTAACAAGGCAGAGGAGCCAATCCCCCTGGAGGTTCGCAAGAATTAAACACTAAACTTAAGACACTCATCATGGATATTAACATTATTACACTTGCTTAATATTTAATTCTTAGTGTTCTGTAGGGGACCGGACTCTGTGGAGAATGTAGATTTAGGCATCTATGGGCTTCTTGAGTCTCAAAATAAAATGCACATATAGCAAAAACTTCTCACAGACATGATGGGAGAGCCACTTCCTACAATGGTCTCAGAACACACTTACTAACAATATGGACACTGCTTTAAAGAGGCCAGCAGAGAGCTTCTATGCTGCCTGACTCCTTTGGGAGAGATGAGAGTGTGTTGTGGTAAAGGTTAGTTTGTAGGTTGTACTGCCTGAGCTAAGCTTTCCTGCTCTAAAAGCTGGACTATTGGCAAGGCTAAAACGCTGAGGACTGGGAAGTTCCTCAAAGCTATTCAATGCAACCCAGAAATTTGTTAGCTCTTTTGAATCAATATTGCATAGCACAACATCTTAGTTTAGGTTTCTATTGCTATGATAAAACACCATGACCAAAAGCAACTTGGGGGAAAGAAAGGGTTTGTTTGGCTTATACTTCCATATTATAGTCTATAACTGAGGTTAAGTCAGGGTAGGAACTCAAAGCAGGAATCTGGAAGCAGGAACTGATGAAGAGGCAGTGGGAAAACTCTGCTTACTGCTTGCTCAACCTGCCTTCTTATATATCACAAGATCACCTGCCCAGACCACCCACATGGGCTGGGCCCTCCTGGAAAATGCTTCAAATGCTTGCCTAAAGGTCAATCTTCTGGAAGAATTTTCAGATGTAGTTCTTTTTCAACTGTTAGCTCTGGCTTCTGCAAGGTTGAGGGAAAAAAAGATAAAAGCAAAGAAAACAAAGACAAACAAACAAACAAACCACCACCCACAGAACAATTGACAACTGAAACCCAGGACAGCCTGTGTTTTGTTTTTTGTTTTTTTTCTGTTGAGTTCTCAATCTTTAGTCCACTTTTGAACACTGTCGTTTTTCTGGGCGAGGAATCAAACAGTGTCAAACCCAGGACAGCGGCTTGCGGCTTGGGAGCTCCTTTGGGAGGAAGAACTGTGTATCTCACTTTGCATTTATTTTGCTCCGGGCAAGTTTTTCTGAGCTCACACCTCACACAGTGTATATTTAATTTAGTGAATTGATTGGGTTGCATGGCAAACACTGCTGAGATGCTAAGAAGGAAAGTCACACTAGAGAAAGCCTTTCAAGAGCACAGGCAGCTCTTCAAATACTGTTCTTCCTGTGTTTCCGGAGGGAAAACGGTGGTGAAGAATGTAGCTAAGTACACATCACTGCCACAGCTGCGGGACCCACACTCTTCAGAGCATGCCAGCAGAGAGTGGGCATGCTCTGCCTATCTGGTCATCCGAACTGGACCTGGAGGGCCTGTATCCAGAGCCTGCCACTTGGTTTACACCCTGACTCATCCTTTCCTCTTCTTTTAGCAGGAAAAAGGAACCAAGAGAACGGCTGGGGCAGGAGGTTAGCTCAGCGATCTTGACGGAAACCAACTTACTGAAGCCCTGGAAAAGGGTGATCGATCTAGTGCCTCCCAACGAACAAAGCGATGGTCACAGATGGGATGAGATGCTCGCAGACCGGATACGAGACGCGATGTGGGTCCGCAGATACTTGTTTTACTTATGTTAGTCACAGTGGGTATCAGGGGGCGAATCCACAGGCCTGCTGCCCAAGGAACTCCTGCGCTCCCAGGACTGCTACATCTTCACTTAACACAGCTCAAGTACGTCTGTGACTTCAACCATGTCCCAGCTGAATTCTTCCCTCTCTTTCACAGTTATAAAGTGAAAAAATATTGATGTCTTTTTTTCATTGTCAATATTTCTCAGTGTTTTGCTGACTGCTTCATGTCAGTTCACTGTATACATTTAATAGAGTCTGTTTCTACCAGTAAAACAGAACTGTGAATGAACATATATATGTGTATATATATATATATATATATATATATATATATATGCACCTTATAAACTATGAAACACATAAAATATGGTTTATGTATAAAATACATTGCCTATTGTAATTTATGCATTAATGACAATTGTGCATATTTTCTTAATGTAACTTTTTATAATCTCAAAAACTATTCTATGGCTATCAGTCAAATAATTATCACAGCTTTTGTTAATATATATATATAAAAAATGATAACCTTCATTATGTTCCTTGTTGGCCTTTTTAATGCTACTGAATTTCTCTATAGGTTTGCTTATAAACTCACCACTTATGGTAAACAGATACATGATTGAATTTCCAAAGTACTTCACACAGGGGAAGCACTCAGCCAGTACTTGGCCTATAGTTTCCATGAAGATTTTTGCCATCTCAGAATTTTACAGAGAATTATTTATAGAGTGACTATAAATAGTATTGAGCTTAAATACAGTAGTTACACATTTTTCTGCGTAGTTCTTTTTGCTCAGGTTTACAATGTAGTGAAAGAATTGTAACAAATCCTCTGCTGGGAAAAGTTTTATCAAGAAACTTCTTCTGTTCTTTCAGGAAGGAACAATTAGTCAAAATCCTTGTAGCTCACTCGCTTCTTAAGAGACTACTACGTAATCTGGTTCTGTCTGAAGGGTCTGAGATCAGCTAAAACCTGTGGCACATTGTTTGATGGCCCCAGGAGGCACACAGCATCCTTCCATTAATATCGACTGACCTTTTGACATACAAATAGAAGCAGCCTCGTGGAAATTTCCCCCCTCTGTATATCCCTGGAAAACTAAAGACCTAAGACTTGAGGTGAGAAATACTTAAAGACTTTTATACAACAAGTAGATCATTTATTTCATAACATTGCTTCAAGTATCAATCATGAGCATAGTCCCACGCCAATTTTAGGAAACATACACAAAGCAGTCAAATGTGTCCTCAAGGATACATGACACATTCCGACGCACTTATGACATATGACAAGATGCTACAAGGTGGAGTCGAAGGCAAGAAATAGCACAAGAGACATGTAGACAGGAGGCAAATTCTTGAGGTAAGAGCTAGTTGACTCAACTAATATTGCGTGTGTGTGTGTGTGTGTGTGTGTGTGTGTGTGTGTGTGCATGTGTGCTCACACGCCTGCCAGAAAGTGTACAGTCACAGCATAACTGGAGTCAGTCCATTCTTTCATCATGAAAGTCCCAGAAATCCAGCTCAGGTAATCAGGCTTAGCAGTTAGGCCTTTATTTACTTAGCCATCTTGCCAGCCCCTGTGATAATTCTGCAGTTTGCAGCACAGGTCTGTTTGCGGCAACACTACACGTCGCTGCCTAATGTCTTGTGCTCCAGTGTTGCAACGGCTGTGATGTCATTAGACGACAGGAACTATTTTCAGCTCCACTGTAATTTTGTGAGAGCACTGTTGTCTAGGCACCTTGTTCTTGGTGGTTTTGACATTATTCAGTGAGGAGTTCAAGGGGTTAACATGTAGAGACAGTCCTAGCGGCTTTGCATTGGGCAAGCTGGCTGCTCACTGGCTGAGAGTTCTGGAGGGGGGAGGGACTATGCATCTAACGTACCCTTAGGCATTGAAATGGGATAATGACTAAAGAGAAAAGAAAGAGCATCCATGTGGCATCAAAGAAAAGAGTCTCTGGGAGGTAACAATGCACCTGGGGTTAAATTCTTCCCCTGCAAATCGTCTCAAAATTGTCTCAAAACACAGAAGCACTATCTTAAGGACCCTTGGGATTTTATCTGAGTTAGCAGAGTTTGGGTGTCCCATCGCACTCATTCCAGACGTATGACTCCATCATAAAGGCTTGGCATTTGCAGCCAGGTCTTTGGACGAGGGGCTCGGCCCTGTGTAATATCAGATTCCACATGATTAAGTAACATCCATCAACTGAAGATGGGCCTATAAACACCAGCGTGGACATAATGGACCACATTTGGCCTGCTTGTTTGGGACTGCAAGGAAAATAAGATTACATAAAAAGCCCCCTGGCCTCAAGAAAGAATTTTCAGTTGTAAATCGCTTTTGAGACCAGTACTGAAATGTAATAGTTTATCCTTAAAACTGAGAAAGGATCTCTCTCTGTCTTTGTCTCTGTCTTTGACTCTCTCTCTCTCTCTCTCTCTCTCTCTCTCTCTCTCTGTCTGTGTGTGTGTGTGTATTTCCAACCCAAAGTTAATGCTAGTCAGTTTATCCCTCGATTTCTCTTTCTTAATACCAACCAGCTTGTACATTGGTAAAAGAATTGAAGCCAAATATCCAGCCAGGATTTGAGTTGCCTCTGTGCAAAGCAAATAGTAGCAAAATGTCACTTTAGAACTCCATATTCTTGACTATAAATGAAAATGATGATGCACACACATCCCCAACCTCGGCGCTTGCTCACAGAATAGAATGACCTAGAACCGGGAGACACTGAGGCGCTTTTCATAGCAGACTTTACTGTGTTTTCCACAGCATCCAACGTGGCTCTCTATCATGGGGCAAAGTTAAGGTGTAGACACCAAAACAATCTCCAAGGCTTTCAAAAAGAGGGAGGAAGAGGAGGAGAAGGAAGAGAAGGAGGAAGAAGAGAAGAAAGAAAGAAAGAAAAAAAGAAGAAAAAAAGAAGGAAGGAAAGAAAAAAAGAAGTCTCAAATCTCAGCTTCACTCAGAGTGGAAAGTGCCCATGTAATGCTGCACTGGGTAGGTTAAATTGTTCCTAAATATTTAGAAATGTTTAATCCCTTTCTACAAGACTTTTTCTGCCTAAAGTAATGTGACTGGCCTACTCTCTGGAGGTCGCCCAATGCTTCAGTTGTTTCTTTATCGGCTTACATCTTGGCTTGGCTTTGAGTCTAAGTTCTTATTTAGCCAAGTTGTTTTATGTGTGACATTGAACTTAAAAAAAAAAAATCTTCTGAGCCTCAGTTTCTTCACTGTTAAAGTTCAAGAAGCCCTTCTTTAGTCCAGGTAGAATATTTAGAAATGGGATCTGTTGCTGTAGCTCCATTAGTAGGAAAAACTAAGCCTGAAATCTGATCCCAACAGTGAATATCAGCTGTAATCCCAGAAGTTTAAAGGTGGAGGCAGGAGGATCAGAAGTCAAGTTCATCTTTGGCTACACGACAAAATAGTGAGTTTGAAGTCAGCCTGGGATAAATGAGAATTTTAAGGAAAAAAAAAGAAGGAAAAAAGGAAGGAAGAAAAGGGGAGAAAAAGAAATTTAGAAATAATACTTTCAATACCTGCATACTGCCTGAAACATAGTAGGCATGCATTCACTAAAATATAAGTTTTAGCCTTTGTTCTGCATTTAGGATCAGCTATGTCACTTATAAGAAGTTTAACCACTGAGCTAAAACCCTATTGCTGAAGATACCATATACTTTGGTCACAAGACTTGGAGAAATCAAGTTGATATTAACTTGATTGCTTCCTTCCAGTTGTCTAGTTTACACAGAGCTGAAAGGTGCTATACAAGCTGCTAAGGTTGGGATAAGAGTTATCCATAGTTTTATCCAACTTCAAACCTTGAGGGCTAGGGCCAGCCTGAAAAGATAATGCCCATTGGTACATGAATGTTTGGGGGTGGGGAAGCTAACCAACCACTTTCTGATTAAGTCTTTTTCCACTGGAGGAAACTCATGCCTGCTTTTATAAATTTTATTAAGAACCCATGAGTAGAAAATTTATAGTTCTCAGAGATAAACTACTGTTATTATTTTACTAAATGGACATTGTGTCTAACTGCCCTTTAAATTCACGTCTCTAGACCTATAGATAAGTGCAGCTCAGTGTAGAGAAATTTTAATCCAGCAATATGGCTGCTCTGATCTCATCCAAGGACCTTCTAGATCTGTATGATCCAGCTGGATCCTTAGTATGCACCTTTAAAGTAAAATTAGTTTGTAGAAAGAAGCAACCGTGTTTGAAAGGGATGTCTAATTGAGGGGCAGACAAAGTGACAAATTAGAAAAAGATTTGACAAAATGAGTCAGAGATAGGGAATACCTAACTCACATGAGAACAGTACAGAAAAGAGAAGCTATTTAAGAGCTGTGCAAGGAGAGAGAATTGGTCAGTTGGGAGTCAGTGCAGTGTGGTGGAGTCAAGTTTGTTCTTGAGTTCCTGAAGTTCATGTCAGTCAGCAAAAAGTTGAAGCTAGAGAATAAGAAGGAGCCAAAAGATTAGAACAAATTGCTGGAGTTAGTTTTCGACCAGGAAGAACAATTCAGTGAGAAGTCAAGAGAAGTCAGTTTGAATCAGTCAGCTTGGAGAGGCGTTTGAGCCAGAACAGCTAAGTTGAACCAGTCAGCTGGGGTACAGAAAGAACTAGAAAGGGTGAGCTTATTCAGCAGTAAGCCTACAAAACAATAATTACTTGTGATGAGTAAAAGCAACATTTAAACTTCTCTGTTCATCAGAGAAGCTTCTTTGTACAATGAACAGCAGTTACTGCAGAGACTCACAACTGGTCAAAACACAGTGATTAGTATCTGTGAAGTATTCAACATTAAGTAAGAGTCTATGTTACATCCCATCCTTCAAGGCTCAGGGAACATTACAGAAGAAGAGGTGTGTAGTAGTTTTAATGAGAAGGGTCCCACCCTCTTATGTTTGAATACTTAGTCCCCAGTTAGTGGAACTGTTTGGGAAGACTAGGAGATGTGATCTTGCTATGGATGTAGATTTCTTGGAATAGGTATAGTGATCTTGAAGGAAGCTTGTCTCTGGGGATTGAGCTTAGGAGTTTCAAAAACCAGTCTCTCTCTCTCTCTCTCTCTCTCTCTCTCTCTCTCTCTCTCTCTCTGCCTCTCTCTCTGTCCCTCTCTCTCTCTCTATGTGTCTGTTTCTCTGTTTCCCACTATGATGATAATAGACTTGATCTCTAAAACTGTAAACAACCCCCCAATTAAATGCTTTTTAAAAAAAACAAAAAAACAAAAAAACAAAAAAACAAAAAAAAAAAAAAACAAAAACAAGAGTTGCTTCCATCATGGTGCTTTATCTCACCAATAATTAGACAAGAGGGAAAGATTTTTAAGAGCCAGAGGTCTAGGAGAAGTGAGTCAAACCAGCATTTTCCGGACATTGTTTCACTTACAAACTCACAGCAGATATAGTTGTCTGCCCAGAAACTGCACATGATTAAGTCAGTCAATATTCCAGTGTAGATGAAAAGGAACACACATGCCCCACCTGTAGGTGGAAAGCTTCAGAAGGTAATGAGTGCTAGGGCAGAGAGTAACTGTGAGAATGTCACAGGCAATTGAAGTGGATCGAATGGTGACCTCCCCAAAAGACACATCCACGTCCCATCCTCAGAATGTATGAATGTGGTCTTATTTAGCACGTTTATTTTACAGACGTCATTAAAGATCTTAAGATGAAGTTACCCTGCATGGTCTGAGTCAGGCCTTGGATGTCCCTCTGAGAGACAGGAGAGGAGAAAATGAAGAGACTGGGATCAGTGATGCTGTTGAAGAATCTCTGAAGGAAGCAAAGAATGACTTTTGCCCAATATCTAAGGGAGCACAGCACGGCTAACTGCTTGCCTTCAGTCTTCCCCACTCCTGATTGTCAGAGAATAAAATCCATGGCTTTAACCCACTAAGTGTTTAGGCATTTGTCTGAGCAATCTAGGAAAGCAGTGTAGAACAAACGGCTTGGAATGATGTTGGCATGTACATGACAAGCTCCTCGCCAATGGCAGCTACAGGTGTGCATCCTCAAGCACTCTAGTTCCCCAGTGAGCAGATCCACATGTGAGTCTGCGGGTACTGTGAGGATGGTGCACTGAGCTGGCAAGCCCGACCTCGCTTGTTTAAATAGCTTGATCTACCACAGGCTGTCGACACCGGGGGCTTTTCCATTTTATTTTTGTGCAGACTCAGTCTCGTTTTTGAATCAAAGAATTTGTTCTCCTAAAACTCTCACTGCTTCGAAGGCTCAGAATTTAAAAATAACATGCACGAAACCTCTGTTCAAAGGCGTGCATAATACACTTCTAAGATCTTCTGTGTAACAGTGGCCTGCCTCTTCCTGAAGCTATAAAAATTCAGGGAGCCACTTTACCCAGTTGTGCAAGATAAAAGAAAAACAACTGAAACAGACAGTCGGACCAAGGTTGGCAGCTACCGCTGCCTGTGGGTTGAAAAAGGCCCTGAATGCTAAAAGAAACCACTGGAGAAACAGGGGTGTGGGTATGACAGATGTCTGTCGCCTGTGCTTCTGAGTGTAGACTCCTAAAGGAAACTGCTTCTCCCCTTCCACCCCATTTCTCCATCTCCCTCTCCATCTCTGTCTCCCTCCTCTCCTGCCACTCTCTGTAGTCTCCCTCTGTGTTGTCTTTGTGTGTGCATATGTATGCAGGTACATGTGTATATGTGGAGATATGCTTGTGTGTGCATATGTATGCAGGTACATGTGTATATGTGGAGATATGCATGTGGATGTTATCTTGGGTGTCATTCCTCAAACTCCACCCTCCTTAGTTTTTTTCAGATGGCCTCTCACTGGCCTGGAACTCATCACACAGTCTAGACTGGCTGGCCTGTGAGACCTAGGGATTCACCTGGCTCTGCCTCCCTAACACTGGGATCACAAGCACTCGGAATGCTTATTTCATATGAGTTCAACTCAGACCTTCATAATCAATGGTCCATGTCATTTCCTGAAGGAAGTAAGCCTTTTTACATATTTCTTTGAAGGCCATATCTCACTTGTGAAACTGTTGGAGCCAGATATCTATGATGGAGTTTAAGATTACAAACCATGGGCAACCACATGAAACATGCTTCTTTGGTTGATTCTTTAATGAACTTCAAAGTCCTTATAACCCTCCTACTGACAGGTGATAACAGCAAATATCTCATGATAGGTACTCCATGTGTCAGGTTCATTTCCTAGGTCAGAAGACAGCCCAGTCCTCATATACCCTAAAACTATGAACTATCAGAATCCCTACTTTACAGGTGAGCAACTAATACCACAACCACATTTGCCCAAAACTGTACAGTGAGGGCATAGAGCCAGTTCAAACCTGGGTCATTCGGGGGAAGATGCTATATCTCTGTCACTGTGTTAAACCACGAGAAATTAAATTAATGCTGTCAGTGGAAATGATTGCCCATTGCAGGCTCTTTGTATTTATGGGGAAGAGTCTCTAATGTCCGTGGTGGCCCTTGGGCCTATGTTTGGTAGCCATCTACTGTTGAGAGTTACTGGGAAGCCCCGAAGTCTATTCCCTGTTGATCTCTGGCCCTGCTAGCATCTTGCTTCTGGCTCTCTCATGCCATGAGATAGCAGTCACCTTGTAGATATTGGAAATGAGTCTTAAAGAAAGGCCAATCTGACTCTTGTTAAAATGCTAAGAAAAACTTTGTTCAAAACCTTTACAGTACAGGGTCCTGTCTGTTACAATAGGAAGGAGGGATTGTGATTGAGTCTGAATATAGCAAAGGCAGGGGAAGATGAAGAGTATCCTTGTTTGCTCTCTGTTTCTGTGTTGAACACCATGATTAAAGGAAAACTGGGGAGAAGAGGACTTATTTCATCTTATACCCAACAGTCCATCATCAGAGAAACCAAGGCGGGAAGTCAAGCAGGGCAGGCATCTGGACTCCGAAACTGAAGATGAAACTGTAGGGGAAATACTGCTTACTGGTTGTTCTCCAAGCTCATATTCAGCTACCATTTTTATACATCTCAGGATTATCTGCCTGGGATAGCACTGCCTACATTGATCTGGGCCCTTTGCTATCAAATATGAATCAAGAAAAGGCCACCACCCACTTGTTCACAGGCCAGTCTGATAAAGGAATTTTTTCATGTCTTCCCATGTGACCCTAGCTCAAGTCAAGTTGGGAAAAAAACAAAACAAAACAAACAACAAACAAACAAAAACCCCTAATCAGCTCAAAGCAGAAGCCAAAAAGCAGAACCAGGGAGTCAGAGTGAATGGAAAACTACTAAGAGACATTAAGGAGAACTAGGCACTGTGGTACACGCTTGAAATCCTAGCTCTTGGGAGGTAGAGACAAAAGGTTCAGGGGGTCAAGGCTAGCCTGAGATATGTGCCAAATTTGAAGCCAGCTTGGACTACACCAGACCTTGGGTTTGGAAGGGAGAAAGAGGGAAAGGGAGGGGAAAGGAGGAAGGGAGAGAGGAAGAGAGGGAAGGAGAAAGGGAGATAGGTTAAGAAAAGGAACTTGATTCATGGCTACACTGGAGGTAACTCAGTGAAAGTCTTCGCTAAGTCTTGGTTGAATGGGTTAAAGACAAAATGGGGACCAAAATTGATACCTAATGAAGAAGTGGGAGGGCTCAGGGAAGTCTCACTCTCATGGACAGAATCTTTGTCACCAGTCACCCACTCAGGTCAGTCTAAGCAAACATCTTCCATCCAAACATCCTCAGATTCTTTTGCCCGCAAATTGTTTGAGTTTCTCTGGCATCTTTCTCTTGGCCTCCCTTTGGCTGAGGCCTGGAGAATGGAAGGGGCTAGATGAATTTCCAGAAATGCAAACAGCATCTCTGCTGAGTTGAATTCCCTCCAAGCCTCTGCTTCCCCTCACAGAGGAAGGCTCACTTCCTGTCTGGTAGAGACTTTTCTCAAATGTTTAGCTACCCCATGCTCTGCTCTTTCTTCAATTCCAATGCACATGTGGAGAGATGTGGAAGGAAAAAAGAAACTTTTACAGGACACCTGTCAATATCATTGTCCCTTCTTAGCTCTAGATCCTGTTTGGGAAGTCACAAAACAAAAAAATCAGCCTTTTTTTTTTTTTTTTTTTTTAATACTCCAGCCATCTTGATTATTCCTGACAGGCAGATATCTATCAGGAAAAGAAAACTCACACAAAGGTAGTACAAAAGAATCTATATTCATATCTTTTGAAATTAAATTATTCCCACTGCAAACCAGTTGGTGTTTACTGTCCACCATCAGCCTACTCTCTGCATACCTGTGAAAATTCAGTTCTCACAGTTTGAAATGCATTTGGAGAAATTCATTCTCCTTAATTCCAAACCCTTCCTGGTTTTCCTTTTTACCCCACTCTAAGACAGAAGGCAAAAATGGAACAAAACAAAACCCTGCAATTTTAATTTGTAGGGGACCACAGTTCTTACTCACCCTGACTCTACCTCAGCCCGGGGAGACATTTAGAGAGGAGCACAGAATTGGGCAGGGGCTGTGCCTGCATCAGAAGGAGGAAACATTCTGGGACATTGCAGAGGCCTTTCTGTCTTCCATCTTTGTCCCAGCAACTGTTCTAAGGACACGGTAGAAATACAGAGGAACAATTCTTCTGGGTGTGTTATACTTGGCTGAACTGTTTTGAGTCCTGTAGCTTCAAAGACTGTCTTCATTCAGTGATTCTTTGGGCTGTGTTATATTCTTTAATTTCTCCTGTTCCACTTAGACTGGCTCCACTGGACTGTGGTCTGCAAGTCAGAGCCCCGTCAATGTGCCTATGGTTGCTTCTCCAGCAACAGACTCACATTTGTAGAAGTCAACATGAATCGCCATAAGAAACATTACAAAGCTTCCTCCAGTACAGGGCATCTGTAGTGGGAGGTGCAGCGAGTGGCGGAGGGGGTGTTTCGCATGCTCTGAGGCCAATCCCCAACACCAGAAAAATAAACTAATACTGCATAAAATGCAGCAAATATCAATACATCTAAGGTACTACTTGAACTGTCTTTTGAGACAAGGTCTCGCTATGTTGGTCATCTAGGCCAGCATACGTAAGGGGAGGTCCTGACGCTAAGCCTGTTCCCCAATTGGTTCTTGATTTGTCAGTAAAGAAAGCAATGGGCTAATTGCTGAGTAGAAAGTAGAGAAGGGACTTCTGGGTCCTGGAAGACAGGCAGGAGGATGGGATGAAGGAGAGGTCTTTCTGCCATTGTTTGGAGAAAGCGGAATGCAGCAACCATGTGAGGTCTCAGGGGAAGCTGGGACCTGTGGCCTCCACTACAGGTGGGTGGCCAAAAATATTTGGCAGGGATTAGGTGGGACTAGCCACTGAAGTGTAGGGCAAGTGGAGAGACAGAAATAATAAATTGGTCAGGGCAAGCTTTTCCAGGCGGGAGGAGTAACGCTTAGCAAGTGTGCCTAGAAAGCACGTTGTAAAGTAACAAACTGTGTGTGTGTGTGTGTGTGTGTCAGTGTGTGTCTGTGTATGTGTGTGTGTGTCTGTGTGTGTATTTCTCTGTGTGTTTCTGTGTGCATGTCTGTGTGTGTGTGTCTGTGTCTGTGTGCTGTGTCTCTGTGTCTCTGTGTGTGTCTGTATGTGTGTCTGTGTGTGTTTCTGTGTGCATGTCTGTGTGTGTGTCTGTGTGTGTTTCTGTGTGCATGTCTGTGTGTGTGTCTGTGTGTGTGTCTGTGTCTGTGTGTCTGTGTCTGTGTGTCTGTGTGTGTGTGCTGTATCTCTGTGTGTGTGTCTGTATGTGTGTCTGTGTGTGTTTCTGTGTGCATGTCTGTGTGTGTGTGTGTGTCCGTGTGTCTGTGTCTCTGTGTGTGTGCTGTGTCTCTGTGTGTGTCTGGGTGTGTGGTGTGTCTCTGTGTGTGTGTCTGTGTGTGTGTCTGTGTGTGTTTCTGTGTGCATGTCTGTGTGTGTGTCTGTGTGTGTGCCTGTGTATGTGTGTCTGTGTTTGTGTGTGTGCTGTGTCTCTGTGTGTGAGTCTCTGTGTGAGTCTGTGTGTGTCTGTGTGTGTGTCTGTGTGTGTGTGTCTGTGTGCATGTCTGTGCATGTGTCTGTGTGTGTGCCTGTGTCCATGTGTCTATGTGTATGTGTGTGTGTGTCTGTGTGTGTGTTGTGTCTCTGTGTGTGTGTGTCTGTGTGTGTGTCTGTGTGTGTGTTTCTGTGTGCATGTCTGTGTGTGTATGTCTGTGTGTGTGTCTGTGTCCATGTGTCTATGTGTATGTGTGTGTGTGTCTGTGTGTGTTTCTGTGTGCATATCTGTGTGTGTGCCTGTGTGTGTCTGTGTGTGTGTCTCTGTGTCTGTGTGTGTGTCTGTGTGTCTGTGTGTGTGTCTTTTATCTGTGGATTCAGGGATTCTGGGAGGGGTTGGTGGTTCTACTGATGATGGAGAAAAAGGCAGTAGAATAAAAACTACCTGCAACTAGTATAGATCTTACTATGTAGCTGAAGCTAACTCCTCACTCAAAGTCTCCTGCCTCAACCTCTGAAGAGCTGGGATTACAGTCCATTGCGCCATCGAGCCTGGCTCCTGAGCTGTCTCCTGCCTAAAAGAAAAATTTACTAGGAGAATATTAAGAGCCATGTGGTGCCCTGAGACCTGGAAAGCCTTCAGAAGACAGTCAAGCAAGCAACATCTGTCCCCCTTTCTGTGCTTCTTTGCCCACAGCTCCTCAGTTTGTGTCACTGAAGTTTAAGACACATGCACAGATTATTCTTGGTGCTGATTTTTAAGATTGAAACTGGGAGTTAAGTGGATTAGCTCAATCCAGTGAGATAAGGAGCATTGCATAGCATACAAACATGGCTGTAGGTGGCAAAGGATACACTAAACTGCCCGCTCAGAGATCTATATTTAACAAACTTAAAAGAGCTCAAGCCGTTCAATATTTTAGTGATAGTCAGGTTGTCTATGGTCCAGTCCAGTGTGTTTTGAACACTTCTAGGACATGTGAAGAACTGGGTGGGACATCTGGGTATCATCAAAAAGCATCTATTTTGCTCTTGCAAATAGATGCCAGAAACATACAAATACATAACAAGAATTATCCACCTGAAGTCCTTACTTATCCAGTCTTAGTGATGCAAGTCTGTAATCCCAGCACCTGGGAGGCTGAGGTAGGAGGATCCCAGGAGTTCAAGGCTATCTTGAGCTACATAATGACACTGTCTCAAAGGAAAAAAAAAGTTTCTCACTATATCTTAATAACAGGGTTCAGGTCATCATCAGTATGGCTGGCTTATGGTGCCATATTTGAAGAAGGGCTAAAACCCAAGACTCATGTGGTTGAAGCTAACGGAAGCTTTTGTAAGGCAGTGTGGGCTTTAGCCTGCTGTATAGTAATATATCATAAGCATGCTATGGCCATCTCTCTCTAGAACAAGATGCTGAAGCTAGAACCTGGTCATTTCAATGAATTGCCTACTTTTCTTGGCCACCGTGGTCCCTCCAAATGTGGCTTCACACTTACCAGTTTCAGTTATGCCTGCAGTCAGTCATGGTCTCAAAATAGTAAACAGAAAGTTCCAGAAACACACAGTTCCTAAGTTGTAAGTGATATGCCATCCTGCCTAGCAGGAAGAGCTCTTGTACCTTTTCCATTCAGTCCCACCTGGGGTGTGACTTATCCTTTACCAGGTGTTTCTAGACCCTGATGCCACCATACCTATCAGTCATTTGGGAGCCACCTAAGTTATGACTGACTCTCACAGCCATACAGTGCTTACACCTAAGTAACTCTTATTTTATTTAATGATGCTCCAAAGCTCAAGAGTGATGATATTGACTATTAGGAAGAACCAAAGGTAAGCCACAAAGTGTTGACTTTGAGTTAAAAAAAAAAAAAGAAAGTTCTCAACTTATAGAAAGAAAAAGAGTGCAAAATGAAGTTGCTGAGACCAACGATATATTTTGAGAGACCACAATAATGTGATATTTGTTATTTTAATATTTTAATATGATTTGATATTTTAATATGATTCTTGTTCATCTCTTACTGTGCCCAACTTGCACATTTATCATAGGTGTGTGCTTAGGAAAAATGTCAGTACATATACTATATGTGGACAAGGAAAGCTTACTATCCTGATTTTTAAAATTTCTTTTTATAAAGACTTATTATTTTGAAAATAATGCTTATGGATTTGAAGTTGCTGGACAGCACCCAGGAAGCAGGAAGACCGGAAGTTCAGGATCATTGTCAGCTACACAGTTGAGTCCAGGTTAGCCGGGGCTACAGAGCTTATTAGTCAATCAGTAATGGAACCAAAGATTCTAGTATTTTCTCGGCCACGTTAAGATGGAACAGGAAGTGGGTGGGTGAAGGAAACAGGTCCTCTTCTTCTAAACATTGTGAGAAACTTTGGTTGATGTCAGTCTTCCTCAGAGAGCTGCTGTGTAGGTGCTCCATGTTGACTCTCCACACAGCAGTTAACGAACTGGTTTCTCACTTGTCAGAGAGCGGCTGTGGCCCCCAGCAAGCTGCTCAACCCTGAGCCGCAATCACCTCCTGTATAAAACTATCACCGTTACATAAACCACCTCACTGTCTCTCCCAAGCCTGAGCTCCGGGTAGCCAGCCCTCAAAACCTTCAGTTTGGCAACAGGGCAGATCCAGTGAAACCTGGCGTGGAGAGCAACGGCGGCCAGCTCTGCGATAATGTGCAAGCTCAGACAGCGAAAAGAAAACCAGTCACTTTCCAAAACATTCCTTGTGGTGTGCCTTCAGTTTACTTCCCCAAAGGCAGAGCACTTTTGATGTGATTCCAAAATGGACATAGGCGCTTGCCTCGAGGCATCTGACTGCTTCAGAGATGAGCGCTCTCTGGGTTCTCAGACAACCAGACCTCGGAGCTGCGAAGAGGAAGGAAAGCTGGAGCAGTCCCTACAAGGGCCTCCTCTGACCTTGGCATACAGGGGACATTCAAACGAAAGGATTATTTTTTTAACTGTGTAGTTTTCCAGGAACAGGAAATCCACAGCAAAACATTCCTTATTGCTTAGAGTAGCAATACCACCACGAGACCCAAGGGTCCACAGAGAAAGTCTGATGTGCAGATCCTCGTATTTTAGCCAGCTTCCCCTGACACACTACTCCTTGAAAACATGCACGTAGACCTCTAAACCCCCACACATGTAGAAAATGTAAGTTCAAATGTCTTTATGTAACCCCTCTCTTTCGTGTGTGTGTGTGTGTGTGTGTCTGTGTGTGTGTGTGTGTGTGTGTGTGTGTGTGTGTGTGTGTATAAAGAAACAAGTGTTGGGCTGTGTGTCTGCCTCGGTGTTGGGGTGCCCAAGTCCAGCAGGTAAGCCTCTCAGCTGAGGCAGAACAGAGTCCTGTGATAGGGGTCCCAGCTCACATTTTCCAGGGTGAGAAACAAAAGGATCAGGGATGGATGCTGTGCTTCTGGGCCTCCTGTCACTCAATAGCCACTGGGAACTACAGGGAGTTGGGAAAAGGGGTCCGAGGGTCAGCACTTTTCCCTAAGCACCAGGCAGGAAGTGGATGGCTGAGCCCAGACTGGGTGGGATCCAGTTTGGTTCCAAGTGAGTGCTTTGAGTTCTAAGGAGCTGGAAGAAAGAAGTCCTTCTCCAGGAGATTTAGGTGCAGCTCTTTACTAAGAAGCTCCTTCACCTCCCTTGCCCACCCCCTAACACCAATCCTTGATGAACGAGATGGTACTTGCTTGTCCAAACTGCTTTATTTGGTGGGGGATGTGAATTCAGATATTTTACTCAAGATGAACCAGAGATTAAATATCATTTGGAGAAGGGATGCCCAAGAAGGAAGCTCATAGGCTAAACACTTGAGACCTATCTAAACACCTTATTATCATGGAGAACTCCAGGTTTTTATACTATGACTGATTGCCGTGGTCTTCTCAGTGGGGTGTCATGATTACATGTTCCAGGACAAGTAAAGCTTGGCAGGGAGCTGGTTCCACACTTGACATTATCAATTCTGAGATTCCCTGGGGCTTTGAACCTGCTCAAACATACCAGTTCTTCTGTCTAGTGGCATGGTTCACTTGCTCCACAGCAAGTATATAGATTTAATAATAAAATTTACTAAAAGATACAGATTTAATAATAAGATTAAATAATAAGATTGTAATAGAAAAGATTCTGACTCTGCTTAAGCCACTGAAATGTCATAATTTGTCCACCAGGGTCTTGTGGCACTCTGGTCTGCCAGAGAAAGTTCCAGAAACATGAAAACAATTCTTGAATAATGTACAAACTTCACTGCAGTAAAATCTCTGTGGGCCGTTGAGTGGGCTGTTATCAAGGTATCTATGCATCATAGAGCCCAGTGGACAGAAGCCCCAAGATGGGAAGGAACAACTTGCTGGGAGAGGGACACGCAGCGATGACAATATCAAATCAAAACCAGGGAGAACATTTCTTTGGAAAGTTGACATAACCAGTCAGGTGAACATGCCGCTGTGCCCAAGGACAGCAGAGTAAGTAAACCAACCAATATGAGAAGCTGGATCATGGAAGCCATCACCTTACAATTCTTGACTTGTTAACTTTCGATTTTCTAATGTGCTGACAAAAACTCTTAAAACTTACAAATATGTTGTAAATAAAAAAAGTGTGAGAGCCAAGTGTGAGAGCCAAGCTGGCTGTGGAAGTGATGCCAGAGACAGGATCAAGAGTCCCAGGCCACACGGGGCTATGGTAAATTTAAGACAGCCTGGACTACATGAAGAATTTTTGTCTAAAAATAACAAAACAGGGAAAGTGGTGATTATAGGAAGCATTTGGGGTTTGATTTTGATTTTCCTACAGGGGCTAATCCTCTTGTCTGTGCCATGGAGCTGCTGAGACAATGAACCCAGGCAGCATTTGATCTTGTAGAGCACATGGATTAAGACTCTGCTTGTGGCAGGGTTGAATGTCTCTCAAAGAGATACTCTTAGTCTCTATTTAACGAGACAGGCTGATTCCATGACAGGCTTCAAATTGTCAGTTCAGGACACTAGGCCTAAATCTCTGTTTCCAAGAAACAGGCAAGTCCAGACCTCAGAAACTGCCCCGCCACATGGCCTGAGGCAAAGACAATAGGTCAGCAACAGTTTCCAGACCTCCCCAGCAATGGTTCTGGATTGTCCCTAGAGATAAAGCCAACAATAGAGGTCACCTATCTCTCCCCAGTATCCACCTAATGTACTTTAAATTGGGCTTTTGAGCTCTCTTGAAGTCTCCATCTTTGAATGGGAGACCCCAGCATGGAGGAATGTCTACTGGAATTGGTGAGGTTACTTCAGTGTAATAAGAAATCTCCAGGCAGAGAAACTCTGAGAGTAGGTATCTGACGTCATAGCTAAGCCTTTTGTCAGGGCTGATGTTTCCATAGGAAAGGTGGAAGGAGGTGAGCTGGTAGTCGGTCATAATAGGAGAGTGGACTGACCTTCAATGTTATCGAATGATTGACAGGTCTTTAGCATAAGGCCGTGTCTGAGGCTTGAGGAATTGAACGTGTTCAGGAACTTGAATAGCCATTTACAGATCTCAACACTAGCGCATTTAAAAGTGACATTTGTTAAGGTTTAGCTTTTGTGTTAGAAAGAATGCTTAATAGAGACACATCTTAAGATCTCCTAATTCAACGTGTTAAATTTTTCAGTGTAAAATTTCTTTAAATTTAAATGTGTGCAGCAAAATAGTTCTAATTCCTAAAACCAAACTGGAATTCGACCCTAGTAGGATTTTTGTTTATGGGAACAATAGGGATAGCCAAACTGAATTAGAATAATGATATGAAAATCTAGATTAAAAATTCATTGTTAAAAAGTTAATGTCAGCACTTGGGAGGCAGAGGCAGGTAAATTTCTGAGTTAGAGGCCAGCCTGGTCTACAGAGTGAGTTCCAGGACAGACAGGGATACACAGAGAAACCCTGTCTCGAAAAAACAAAACAAAAACAAAAGTTAATGTTCATGGCTCTAAGCACAGCAAAGCCATTTGTCTATCAAGGACGTAACCCTGAAACACTAACACACAAGTCAGAACCCAAAGGCCACAGAAAACCGTGTTTCTGTCCCTGATCAGTACAAGCAACCCTGTCCCAGCAGCAAACGGCAGCAAGCATCTCAGTGTTCTCTTTCATTCACTTCTTAAAGTTTCTTTTTATTTGTTGTTGGTGGTGAGTTTTTAAGGTAGCCCATGTAGCACAGGCTGCCCTAATACTCACTGTGTAACTGTAAATGCTGCTGCATCCAACTCCAAAGTGCTGAGATTACAGACGTGTGCTTCAATACACAGGAGTGTGCCGTGGACAGTATTTTAACCCCAGGCATCCTCATTGATGATATCATGTTACATGAGTCAGTATTGACCCATGAAGGGAGCAGGTTGGCAAACAGGCTTTAGGTGTTAGCTCTTAGATTATAGTGGTATTTATTTTGAATCAAAGGTGGAGCCTTTCCTCCCCACTCTTTCACCTCAAAATTAACCCCAGGAAATAAAATGGTTATCACTTGGGAGGCTGAAATATTTTTAATCTTAAAAGACATGTAATAATATGTAAATTACAACTACCAAGGCACAATGAGTCACAAAGTAAAAAGCAAGGCAAATACCATTAAGAAGATTCAGTGTCCCATGCCAGCTCCACAACATGGTGCTTATGTGTTGATATTTGTATCCTGGTCTAAACATGTTTTTTAGGAGCTGTTGATAGCCACAAAACATGTTTTAAAGATAGTTGCCAGGGCAGGACCATGGGACAGACGTCTCCAGCTGGTGGCTTTAGGCTCTGCATTGGTGATGATGTCAACAATTTACCTGTTGATTGATGTCACAAGCAGTGGTGGAGAAAGCCACCCCCATCCCCAGTCTGTCCACTCCCTCTTTCAGGCTGGTGGGACACTTGGTATCATTCCTATTGTAACTTGTACTCAAGCACTATTTATTAGCAGGTGATATGGTTTCTCATTCTTCTTGAAGTATAAGTGGTTCACCCATTGATAGGATGGTCTAGTAAACAGAAATTTAAGAACCCAAATCCACTTATTGTTTCAGCTGGAAAGAATGAAGTCCAACATCAACTCTCCACAGCAGAACAAACTGTGGTATTGAGAGATCAAGTCACTTGCCTAGGGTCATGGAGTCACTAAGTATGGAGACTGGAGTTAGGTCTTCTGCTGCTGACAGGTCTCCATGGTGAAAGCTCCTGGGCTTCACACTGACTGTGGAAGGAAAGGAACTTTGAGGGGGAAATGAAAACAGTTTTCATCTCTCAAATGACTTGAAAGTTATTGACTTTTGTTGGTGTTTCTGAGAGCATGGCCTGGCAAGTCTGTGCTATCTGACTTCCCCCATATAAACCCAGAGTGTAGCCAAGGATCTTGGCTACCTAGAGGATAGAAAGGCACTAGGGGAGTCTTTGAGACTCAGAGACTAATCACACACATGCTTGAGACTGGGTACAGCATCCTGGCTACTGGTGAGGCTCCAGGAACACTGCAGTTTCTCAGTCAGTTCTGAGGTCCTCAAAGTCCTAGTCATTAGGGACAGACTTGGGAAGGGTCCAGGAAAGAAGGCCAGGATACTACAGCAAGAATAAAGGATATTCAGCAGGGCTAGGCGATGACGAACCGAGCCACAGATGTTCTAATATGCAGCAGCAGCACAAACTCATCAGCAGCCTATTTCAGATGAAATGCTCTCAATGGAATGCTCAGTGTATTTCCTAGGAGTAAGGCCGGTACAATATACTATGACAAAGCAAACGTACCTGAAGTACAGGATAGTCCCAATACTTAAGGTCCAGGTGAGCCACAGTGTGTAGAGCACCAAATCCACACAGCCTTTGGGTTTTAGGCCCTGAAATTCCTCCTTCCCACCACCACAATTTCTATTAACATGAGAAGTAGGGTGTGGGTGGGGGATGGGGTAGAATACTACATGCTGTATTGAAAAGAAAGTCACAAAAAGCCATGAACTGAGTGCAGAATAAAGGCTGCCAGAGTTTCATGGATGTCTTGTCCCCCTTTTCTCAGCTCTTATGTCTACCTCTAGGCACATCTTGACTGGAGAAATGATTATGGTCTGCCAGACCATTTTTACCATGTCAAGACTGAGCAGTTGACAGGCACAGTGGCACACAGCTGTGATCCCAGAACTTGAGAGATAAAGGCAAGAGAATCAGGGGTTCAAGGTCATCCTCAGTTATAAGAGGTTATTCAAGGATAGCCTGGGCTACATGAGAGCTGGTCTTTAAAACAAAGATAAATGATAGATACAGATATCTACATCTATCTATATATCTATGTATTTCTATATATGTGTATATAGACATAGGTATAGATATAGGCATAGGCACAGATATAGATATAGAATAGATGATAGATAGATAGATAGATAGATAGATAGATAGATAGATAGATAAGAGATTGCTTAGGAAAATTTCCTTTGTGCTGAATTTGCTAGAACTCTTTGGATCTGCCAGGAACTCATTCAATGACTAATGTTTTCATTCATCTCTTGTGCTTCATGGACAGAACTCAAGAGGAAGGTGCTGGTATTTATTACGGAATTAAACAAGGCTGCTCTGGTCTGAGTACCTGGTAGTAATACCGAGCCCCAGAATGGATTGTCAGTGTCACGTGTGACCTGTATTGTGTAAGAATTCCACAATAAACCTTTTACAAGGGGCCACTGAGATCACTGAGGGCAGTGTCCAGTTTTCTGAGAAGCACAGTGCCTCCTAATCAGGTTTTATTATTTATAGAACCACGGAAAGGTTTGCAAAGGCATTCTCACCAGGTTTCGAATCTGCCCTTTCAGACGTACCCAACGCCTTCTGAAATATCTTCTGTTTATGGAGTGCAACCTCTAGGATGAGGTAATTAAAAGAAACCTATCAATTTGAAAATTTTTCCTCTCATGAGTAAATAATGCTGACATACTGTTCAAATAAACCCACAATTTGCCACAATCTGTTTTAGACAAGCCCTTCACTTTAACCTCCAAATGGGAGAAATGAAGTCTTTTCCTTTCTGGTTTAATCAACAGCATATGTTCAAAGATAGTATCGGAGGCTTCTTCTGGGAAGAACCCCACTCTCCCCCCACCACAACCATGCAGTGAGCTGAGGAGGAGCCTCACCAGGAAATGAGAGTTAAAGCATATCAACCTCCTGTATGGCAGAGGTCACCCCAGAAAGATGGCCCACTGCTCAAATAAACACTTGGCTATCCAAAGGCATACAGAAGCAGAAGCAGCCATCTGTGATAAACACCAGTGTGTGTGCACCAAGCTGAGGCCACAGGGAAAGAAAGGAGCTAGAGTGAAGTGTGTGTTTGTGTGTGTGTGTGTGTGTGTGTGTGTATGTGTGTGCACTTTCTTACACACAGCATGCTGGCCTAGGTAACACCCACCATTTGCACAAGGAGACCAGTTGCTCCCCTTTGGGAAGAACGCTTGGGAGGCATTAATTTTCTCATTAAACCTATGAGTACACACAGTGGCAAAAGGCCAAAACAGTCCTCAGAAGCGTGATGTTTAGAAACATCTGTTAGGGGCATTGAGATCCTAAGTGGAGGGGGTGTGGAGACAGAGAGAGAGAGAGAGAGAGAGAGAGAGAGAGAGAGAGAGAGGAGGGAGGAGGAGGACAAAGAGGAGGAGGATGACTCAGGGCCTAGTACTTTCATTGCCAGACTGTGAGTCATAAGGCAGGTACGTCAGCTCCCCTTGCCAGAATGCACTAACCTGAGCGTGGCTTTACTAACACCTAAAGTCCATTTCGTGAGAACCGAGCTTAAATAGCAAGCTGCTTATGGAGCTTGAAGGGCTCTGTCAGGTCTCAAGATGCCAAGAGTCCTCTGGAATCTCAAATGGAAGTTTCTGACAGTATAGGTTTACTGTGGTATAAAGGAAATTATGGCGATCTCCCCTCTGAGCATAAGGACTCAGTTCCTAGAGGCACCTGCAGGCCCAGGCAGGTTACTTGGCCATATCCCTTTAAACACCAAATTATGGCCTATTAGGCTGCTGCTTGAAGTCTTCCGTAATGTAAAACCCTGACAAATTCCCAAATAAAAGCCATAAAACCAACCATCTTTTAAAACCTGCATGACTGACACTGGGAGAATTACAGCAGCGTGGCAGGTCACTGTGAAATAAAGCCACCATAAAGAAGCTTATGACGCTGTCATGGAGAAGGCAATTAGAAGGTGACTCTCAGGCCCTCTGATTGGCTCTCGCTCATCCCACAGCTCCCGGTGCCCCCCCCCCCCCTCCCTGCTGCAAGGTGGTTCAGTCTACAATGAGTGGTTATATCCCTTTCCATTGCTCCACTTGAAAAAAACGCATCCATATTTGGAATTTGACAGGAACCAGTGTCGTCTGTGATGACCACCCCCACCCCCAACCAAACTGGTAGAAAAGGTCTGGGTGTGCCATTCAGTCAGTGTGAGGTGTTTGAAAAGCTTTCATTTAGAGGAGATGATTTAAACAAAACAACAACAACAAAAAACCCCAAACAACCTGGGCATTAAGCAATTTGTTTGTGGATGTTTAGTGCACTGCCTACACATTGCAGAATGGGAGCCCACGTTTAAATGAGAAGCAGAAAGCTTACGCGCTCTAGGCGAGATGTAAGAGAACACTGAAGAAGGCACAGAAGTCAGCTGAACAGCCACAGAGCCACATCCGGGAGCAGAAACAGCATTCTCTGAAGAGGCCTTTGAATAAATTGCTATGTAGTGTTTGCAGCATGTAAAACAGGCCTGGCTTTTAGTTAGCAGAAACCAAGTCTCCCTGTGTTTAGGGTAAACATATTATCGCTCTACTCCTAGCAGGGTTCCACTGGCCCAGAAGTACTGACATGTCTCCCTCCCACACAGCTGCCTCAGGATGGGAATGTGCTCCTGATCTCATAGCCACCCTAATAACTTGTCCAACCCAGGATAAAGCACCTCAAAGATGCCTGCTTTTTTATCTTCACACCCCCTGAGTGAGCCACCTTATCTAGGGAAGGGGACCATGCAGACAGGACTAAATTGGAGATGGGAGATCATCTTGGATTATCCAGGTGGCCCAATGTAGTCACAAGGGTCCTTGGAAATGAGGGAGGGAACAGGGAGTGAGGGTCCCAATGAGAGCGCCACAGGAAGATGCTCTACTGCAGTCTTTGAAGGAGGAAGGAGGCACCGTAAGCCAAGAAATGCAGGTGGCCTCTCAAAGCAGGAAAGACGGTCCTCCGTAGAGACTCCTAAAAGGAGGAAATCTTGCTGACACCTTCTTGGCTTCAGCCCAGTGAGACCCTTTCGTATTCCTGATGGCTGGAACTGCAAGGGGTGTACATTTGTGCTGTCGTGAGCCACTGAGGTCTTGGTGATTGATTACAGCAGTAATAAGAAAGACAAATGCAGGGCTGGGGTCCCACTTGCCCTCAAAGCAGTATTGCTTTCCCACTGCTGGTCTGTACCTCAGTAACAGGGAAAAGACTGGACTCTGGATGCTTCTGCTGTGGACTCCAGTGCAGAAAACATGAATGATCCTGAACCCCGATCCTGGGGTCAGTCCAGGGCTGTAGTGCAGGGTGCAGGGTGCAGGGTGCAGGGTGCAGGGTGCAGGGTGCAGGGTGCAGGGTGCAGGGAAGTCTGCCTCTTTGAGCCAGAGTGTCTTACCATTGGCATCATGAAGAATCACCATGAGAGATTTTTGCTTGGCTCTGATTTTCTTTCCCCTTTTTCATGTGTATGTAGTATGCATGTATACATGCTTGGTTTGGGGTGTTTGGGCACATGTGTGTGCATGCATGTGTACATAGAAGCTGGAGCTGATGTCAGAAATCATCCTCTCTCACTCTTTACCTTATTCGTGGAGGCAGGGTCTCTCAGTCAAACCCAGAGCTTGCCCCATATAGCTAGTCTTACTCGCCAGCTTCCTCTGGTACTCCCCTGTCTCTACCTTCTGAGGTTGGAATTATAGGCAGGCCACTTCATCTGCCTGCCATTTACATGGGTTTCTGGGGGTTCAGGCTTCAGCCCACACACTTGCGCATCAATCACTTTCAAGGCTGAGCCATGTCCCTTAGGCAGGGCATCCTCTCACTGACTGACATGGGATAATTTGCTCTGTGTCTACTTGATGGAATCTAAAGTTACCTAAGATATAAACCACTGGGATGGCTGAGAGGACATTTCCAGGAAGTATTACCTATGGTGGGAAGAATCACCTTCCAATAGGTAGTGCATATGTAAAGAGTTTCCACTGACAAACACTTCTGTTTCCTTCTGAGAAAGTACATTTATCACTTCAGAAGCCAGCTTCTTTGGCTTCCAATATGGTCTGAGTATCAGGAGATGCTTTGTCCTTCAGCAGTCACAATGGTAATCCTGTGACATCCAGCTCCATGGACTGGACAGCTACTCAATACTCAGCCTCTCCAGCATGCAGTCACTGTTGGCTGTGTGGCCCACACTGTATAATAACCTACTTTGGTAATGCATAGCATCCATCGTTCTGTTCTCTAGAGAAACCTGGTGAAGTAAGCCCTCGTGGTTGCTCTCTAGTGTATTCTATTTCCTGTGTTTCCCATGTGACTGCTTCCACAAGAAAAGCTCAGTTGATCCCGGTTGAGAAATGAGTTGATCTTAGTGCCTGAGCACTAAGATCTGTTCTGTTCAGGAAGCTGTCTCCTGTGCCGATGCCTTCATGGCCATTCCCCACTTTCTCTTCTATCAGGTTCAGTGTATATGGTTTTATGTTGAAGTATTTGGTCTGCGTAGACTTGAGTTTTGTGCAGGGTGATAGATATGGATCTATTTGCATTCTTCTACATACAGACACCCAACTAGACCAGCCCATTTGTTGAAGATGCTTTCTTTTTTTTCCTTTGTATGGTTTTGGCTTCTTTGTCAAAAATTATGTCCATCAATTAATAAATGGGACCTCATGAAGCTGAAAAGCTTCTGTAAGGCAAAGGACCCCATCAATAGGAAAAATGGCAGCCTACAGAATGGGAAAGAATCCTCACCAACTCCACGCCTGACAGAGGGTTAATATTCAAAATATATAAAGAATTCAAGAAGCTGAATATCAAGAAAACAAGCAATTCAATTTAAAAGTGGGGTGCTTATCTAAACTGAGAATTCTCAGTAGAGGATCTCAAATGGTTGAGAAACCAGTTAAAGAAATGTTCAACATCTTTAGCCATCAGGGAAATGCAAATCAAAATGATTCTGAGGTTCCATCTAACACCGGTCAGTATGGCTAACATCAATAACACAAGTGACAGCTCACGCTGGTGAGGCTGTGGAGCAAGGGGAATAACCCTCCATTGCTGAGAGGAGTGCAAATTTGTCCAACCACTATGGAAATCAATATGGTGGTTTCTCAGAAAATTTGGAATCGATCTATCTCAAGACCCAGCCTTACCACTCCTGGGCATATACCCAAAACACACTCTATCCTACTACAAAGACATTTGATCAACTACGTTCATAGTGGCTTTGTTCATAATAGCCAGAAACTGGAAACAACCTAAAAATACCTCAACCCAAGAATGGATAAAGAAATTGTGGTACGTTTACATGGTGGAATATTGCTTAGCTCTTTAAAAAAAAATGACATCAGAAAATCTGAAGACAAATGGATGGAACTAGAAAAGATTGTCCTGAGTGAGGTAAGCAACCCAGAAAACCAAACATGGTCTGTACTCACTTATAGTGGATATTAAGTAACAAAGAGGTGTCTAGAGGGGATTATGGATCTCCTTGGGAAGGGGACATGGAATAGATTTTGTGAGTAGATTAGGGGCAGGTGGGGATGGGAACAGGAGGGCTCAGGTGGGGGAGGGTAAAGAGTAATGGAGGAGAGAGTAGGGGAGAGAAGACTGGAATTGAAGGGCATTGGGGGTGGAGGCTATGAAAACCTAGTGCAGTAGTGAGTCCCAGGATTCTATGAGGGTGCCCCTGGTGAGGACTCCTAGTAATGCCTGACACTTGCATGAGCTTCCTCTTGTGGCATGGGCCTTAAATTAGACCAGTCACTTGTTGGCCACTCCCAAGTTCTGTGCCTTCATTTCCCCAGTACATCTTGCAGACAGGGCAGATTATAGGCCAGAGGGTTTTGGTTACAGAAGATGGCTTATTCAGGCTCCCCACCCGCCATTACTAGGAGTCCTAACCAGGGTCACCCTCACAGAATCCTGGGACTTAATACTGCACTAGGTTTCCATATCAGCCCCACCCCCATGCCCTACAATTACAGTCACATCTCCCTGAACTCTCTCCCTTCGTGCCCCTCAACCTGATCCCTCCTGTTCCCATCCCCACCTGCCCCGAGTCTACCCATAAAATCTATTCCATGTCCCCTTCCCAAGGAGATCCATGCATCCTCCTGGAGTCCTCCTTGTTACTCATCCTTTCTGGATCTGTGGAGTGTCTCCACGATTGTCATCTTAGCAGCTAATATCCACTTATAAGTGAGTACATACCGTGTTTTTTTTTTCTTTTCTGGGTCTGTGTTACCTCACTCAGGATGATCTTTTCTGGTTCCATCCATTTGCCTGCAAATTTTATGTTGTCATTTTTTTTAAACAGCTAAGTAATACTCCACCGTGTAAATGTACCACAGTTTCTTTATCTATTCTTGGGTTGAGAGATATTAGGTTGTTTCCAGTTTCTGACTATTACAAATAAAGCTGCTATGAACATATTTGGTCAAGTGTCTTTGTAGTAAGATAGAGTGTGTTTTGGGTATATTCCCAAGAGTGGTAAAACTGGGTCTTGAGATAGATTGATTCTAAATTTTCTGAAGAACCACCATATTGATTTCCACAGTGGAGCCCGGGGAGTGAGGTATGCTCTTTTCTAAAGGACAAAGAAGAACTGGACCTGGAATATGTGTGTGTGTGGAGGGGGGACTGGGAGGAGTGCATTGGGGAAAACTGCTGTCAGAATTTATGAAAAACAAAATTAAAATAAAATAAATTTAAATAAAAGAAAAGAAACGAGTTGGTAAGAATGTACAGTATTATGGTGCACCAATGATTTCTGCTTCTTAGAACACTGTTCTGAAGTAGGCTGTGCTATGCTAACAACCTGTCTTCTCACTCTCCCATATGGCATTCATTAATCTCTACAGGTAAAACTGAAGGGTTCTCTTTTGGTGGGCCTTTCCCAGCATTGCATATGCCTCTTCATACTGGAGCAGACTTTGGAGTCAGAAAAGACATGAATTTGAACCTCGTTATCACTGTTTACTCATGGTATGCCCTTGGGAAAAATTATTTATCCTTACTTTATCTGTAAAAGATAATAACATGGGCCGTTCTGCAGATGAGAAATTAATGGGATTTAGTGTTGAAAGTGTTTTGCACAGTGTGCCCCTCACTAAAACATGAAGTGGAAGAAGGCTAGGGTATGTAGAATCACAATTCCAAGGCACAATAAACCTACTGTGAGACCAGAAGTTCCAGATGATAAATGCTGAAGAGATTCCCACTCAGTATGGAATAACCGCAAGCAATTACACAGCACCCTCTTCCTTAGTAGTGGACATCAAAGCAAGACAGAACAAGCCATTCACAAACGACTGTGTACAGCCCTATGCTGGTGACACCATTCCTGGGAGATATCCTCATCCAAATAGGGAACTGACAACAGACCAAACTAACAGCACTGACCCACCTTGGCGAGCCAATGGGTTGGTTACTTACAGGATTGTGGATGACTCAAAAGCAGAAGCATCATTAAACGTTCATCCCTTGCATGGATGGAGACCCACAAAAGCAGCAACTCTTTATGACCTGCAGGCAGGTAACAGCTCAGGGGTCAGAAGTCACCTCTGCCCAGCTTATGTAAGCTCTAAGTCACAAATAACTTCCTCCTGATTGGCAGCAAAGTGACTTCAAGGTCCCAGTAAACAGCTCATTCTTCCTTGACCATAAGTGATGCCTTGGGAATTCACCAAAGGCCACAGTGCAGTAAATATTCATCAGGTAATATGTGCCCACACCAGGATAACAAAGCACCCAGAACCCAGTGTATGAATTCATAATCAATATTGCCTTGTATGAGACAGAGACTCCCCCCACCCAAACCATTTTATTAAGATGCTAAGAAAAATCAATGACTTATTAAACGTCCGTTACATCATTAAAGCAAACTATTAATCACCTTGGTTGTCATTATGCAGGACTATGGCCTGACTTGACACATTTTGTAGTGGTGTGCAGGCTCACCTTCAACAAAGGCAACAATGGCGCTCACGATACCAGCACTAGGAAGGAAGGTTCAGCCTCAGGGCCTCCATTTTTCCCTACCACAATGGGCGCTGTACCCTCAAGCTGGGGAACAAAATCAATGTGTCCAGCCTCGAGCTGCTTCCTGTTAGGCTTTGAGAGCAGCAGAAAAATAACCCAAACAGATGGACACAGTGGCAGCACTTCCCATGCTTCCTGTCCCTGCAGTGTTTTGTCACCAGCCACAGCCATGTGTGTTAAGGCTCTGGAGATGGCTAGATGGTAATGTTCTTGTCACAAAGGCAGGGGGACCTGAGCTCAGATCCCAAGCACCACCCATGTCAAAAGGCTGGGTTGGTGTCATGGGCGGGTGACCCTGCACTTGGGGATCAAGTCGAGACTGAGAGGTCCCCGATGCTCACTGACCAGCAAACACAGGCAAATCCACGAGCTCTGGGTTCAGTGAGAGACTTAAGAACGTAAAGGTGGGAGCAGGTGTGGTGGCAAATGCCTTTAATCCCAGCACTAGAGAAGTAGAGGCAGCAGACGTCTGAGTTTAAGGCCAACCTGATCTATAAAGAGAGTTCCAGGGCAGCCAGCGCTACAGAGAAACTCTGTCTTAAAAAGCAAAACAAATAAACAAACAACAAAAAGATGGACAGTAGGAGGAAGACATTTGACATTTAGCTTTGGTCTCCACATGTGTGCATACACACACACACACACACACACACACACACACACACACACAAAGTTATGCTATTTCCACTTGTAAGGTGCACCCTTGGTCATATAAGAGTGCATATTAGTGTGCATACACATGCTCTGTGCATACACAGGCTCTGTAATGACCCAATCAGTCATACTACTAGAATCATTTTTTTAGAAGATGGACATTTACCTCCTATTTCATCAAATCATTTCCTCCCAGGGCTAGTTAACATTTTAATATTTTTTAAATATAAATTTCAAGTTATTTCTTCCGTGGCCACTCTGCCTTCGTTTCCCTAGGAATATAGAGAAAGACTGAAGCCGTGCCCTATGAACTTGTAAATAAACTGTTGCCTGTGACAATGGCCCTTCCTGGAAAAGTACGGTCAGCATTACAGAAGACAAACTGGAGAAATGCTGAGTTAAGACAAAATGAACTCATTAAATTACAAAAGACGCAGGGACCTCCTGCTAATATTGAGTGGCCTTCTGGTGATGACTAGACCCAAATAACAAGAAATAGCTGCTTTATTTGGAAGTGGTTGGTGTCCATGTAAAATTCCGTCAGAAAGCAGGAGCGCACCAGTCTCTTCTTCGTGGCATGCTTGAAGGAAGATGAATGGAATACTTTTTAGTTGGGTTCCAATTTCTGCAGTCACCCTAAAATACGGTCTTCTAAGTTGTTTCTCTTCTGAGTTAAAACTCTGTTAACTCTGTGTTACGTGATGTTCCTCCTCTCTATCTCACTTGAATGCCATTAGATTGTAAATATAAAGAAATTATAGATCTGAAAAGTATTGTATAATGTCTAGGACTTCAGCTGGTCAGTCTTATTGTATTAACAGCAAAATAACAGGGCTGGCAAAGTGGGTAAAGGTGCTTGCCACCAAGTATAACGACCTGAGTTCAATCCTTGGGGCCCTCACAATGGAAGGAGAGAGCTGGCTCTGTAAGTTGCCCTGTGACTTCCCCATACATGTTCTGTCCCCTGAACAATAAATGTAACAAATATTTTACCAAAAGAAAGAAACAAGAAACCCATATCTAAAACTTAAGGTCACTGTAAAGTGAATGTGTATCTCTTCCCAGCACTTTCTTGGGTGGCTAGCTTGCTCCTTTGAGTCTCTTACACTCTGTACATGCTTGGAGTTAGGTATCTCTACTCTGCTGTTCAAACTCAGGACCAGAAACTTGACTGTTCCTGTCTTTTCCTCAGTCTCTTGACTGTGTATTCCATGTTGCCTCTCTGCCTTCTTCCCCCACAGCAATGACCCAGATTCTCTAACAGGAAAGCCTAGGGGAGACTCCAGCAGACAGGGGCTCTTTCACATGCTGCTGCTTCCCACAGGTGAGTAGCCAGAACACAGAAATGAGAACACGCTACCCACTAACCATTCGTCACTAAAGTGAGCTTCATTGTCTGCCTGCCCCCAACCCCAACCCCCGTGGAACAAGAGACCCCAAAGCATGCACTAAGCTGTTTCAAAGCTGAATTCAGGACAGTGCTGTCTCCTGTCTCCCTTTAGGTCTGTGATGCATGCTGACATGAAAACAGGTTAGACACTTAATTGTGAGCAACATTTCTTTTTTAAAAATCAGGGCAATATTTTTGCAATTTCTGATTGCAAAATAAAATAATTAAAGCAAATATTTAAGACTTGAAATAATATTAGCTGTGCACAAATCTGTGCACGTGCCTGCATTGTGGATGTGCGCGTGTGTGTATGCCCATACACATGAGTACAGTTGCCTTCAGAGTGCAGAAGAGGGTTTTATATCCCCTGGAGCTGGAGTCACAGGAAGCTGTGAGACACAGGAAGTTGTGAGCCACCAGAAAGGGAGCTGAGAACCAAACCCAGGTCCTCTGCAAGAGTAATATGTACTCTTACATGCTGAACCATCTCTTTAGCCCGAACAAATCTCTCTCTCTCTCTCTCCTTCCTTCCTTCCTTCCTTCCTTCCTTCCTTCCTTCCTTCCTTCCTTTCTTCCTTCCTTCTTCCTTTCTTTTGTTTTCTTTTTCCAGACAGGGTTTCTCAGTGTATCTCTGGCTGTCCTGGAACTCACTCCGTAGACCAGGCTGGCCTCGAACTCAGAAATCCGCCTGCCTCTGCCTCTGCCTCTGCCTCTGCCTCTGCCTCTGCCTCTGCCTCTGCCTCTGCCTCTGCCTCTGCCTCTGCCTCTGCCTCTGCCTCTGCCTCTGCCTCTGCCTCTGCCTCCCAAGTGCTGGGATTAAAGGCGTGCACCACCACTGCCTGGCCGAACAAATATTTCTTAAACTGATCTTTGAAGGTACAATAATAACATAAAGGGTGAATAAATTTTCCTAATTAATATGTAAATCTCTCCCTCAAGAGCGGAGACAAAGAAGTGAAAATGTGAGCCACAACTGGGAGGATGCTTGCACATTATTCGTTATAGTGGGGTGCAGCTCAGTGGGAGAGCAGTTGCCAAGTCTGCGTGAGGACCTGGCTTCAATCCTAGCACTGAAGAAGATTCAATTAAGAGTGTATACAGAACTCCCAAAAATCAATGAGGGAAAGGCAAGTGCAGCTATTAGAAATTAGATAAGAGCATGAAGAGTGATGAAGAAGAATCCCAAATAGCCGGCAAACATGTGAAGATGTTCAAACTTACTAATAAGAAGAAAAATGAATACAGAATGGTGAGACAGGCCAAAGACTCAAGTCGACAATCCCATGTGGTGGTGGAGCTGTGGGGCAAGGAAGTCTCGAGGCCCTTGCAGTGAAGGGAAAATGGAAGCATCCCCTTGAACACAGTTTGCTTCCGCCTGTGGCACCCAGGCTGCGACTCCCCTCACATCCAGTTAGGGCTATATCCAGCAGAGATTCTTGTACATCTACTCTAAGGAACACAGAAAAGAAATTCCTAATCTATTGTTTATACTAGGAAAACACTATATTCAGCATCCATCAAGTAAGAACAATGCAAATGAATTGTGTGTCCACGATAGACAGTAACAGGTATCATGTGTTACAGCTATGTGCACAGACACAATGAAGCCCAGAGATACAGAACTAAAGAAAGAACATCTCAGGAGGCTATATATAGTATCAAAAGCTTTTAAAATGTGAACTGGGATTTTAATATATAAGAGAACCATGATACAAAAGTTAAACATTGGGGGAGGAGGGCTGGAAAGATGGCTCATTGGTTAGAAACACAAGCTGCTCTTGCAGAGGACCCAGGGTCAGTTCCCAGTAACAATGTCTGGCACCTCGTGACTGCCTGAAACTCCAGTTCCAGGGGATCCAACTCCCCTTTCTGGCCTCTGTGGAAACAGACACTCATATGCAGGTACTTCAGTTTGGTAAGCACTGTTCTGGGCTTTGCAGCCTTCCCCTCTTGGCAGAGAGACCCACTCTGGCTGAAACCCCTGGCCACCACTCCAGCAGGACCAGGATACTAGACCAAACCATAGCTCTCCCAGGGCCCTGCTTCCTCAGGCTGTGTTGGCACGTCCCTAGGCATGTGTGACATGTTTATTCCAGTCTCACATGAGGTTTAAAAAGAGCTTGTTGTGGAATTATCAGGTGGTCTGCACTGAAATTATCAGGATGCGCCTGAAACAAGTGCTGCTTAGCTATCCAGTATCCCAGGGGTCTATTTCCCTCCTTAGCCTGCTCAGATGCAGAAGGTGGGAGGGACGGTGGTCCACACAGCCATGCAAGCTCCCATGAGAATGAACACTTCGGAGACCTGGGTGCTTTCTGTGTTTCACCACAGAAGTATTTTCTGAGGAAAGCTCTCTGTAAGGCTTATACCTATTATTCAAATGTAAACAGCTCTTGCCGTTCACACCTTGGTGGACACGGTATGAAAGCTCCACAGCTGGTCGCATTGCTGAGAAGTGCACATACGTCAGTCAGTCTCTCGCCTTTGCTGTGAAAGGGCTTTTGAGTCAGTGTGACTGCAGCTCTATGAAGCTCCACTCCTGTCCGCCGCCTCTAGCCTTTCATCCCTTGTTTGTATCAGGTTTAATGGGGTCAGGATAACAGGATTGGATGGTCTTAAACGGAGTTGATATTGATCGCCACTAACTGTGGAACAGCCTACTATAAAGTCCTGGCTCAGGGGGATATTGCGTTTTGGCTAACTTTGTCTTCCACTGTGAGGATGGACTCCAACATCCATCACCTGAGGAGATTCACTCTGCTGCCGTGAAACTCAGATCCTGCAACCAAATAATTTATATTTGCAGAGTCTCCAGACCAAAGCCTCTGCTTTTCTAACACAGTGTCCCTTTGCTTTCAGGAGTTGTCACAGAAACAGTGACTCACATTTATTTTCTCTGCTTTCTTCCCCTGGAAGCCTTGGGCCTTACCCTGTTCTAGTGAAGAAGGAGTCGTTCATCACAGCGAGGTGCAGGTGGTCCACGCCCATGGTTAGTCTATTTTCGTCAAGTGGAAAACTGACTGTGGTACCCTCTCTGGCTTCATCCTGGACAATGATTGGAGGGCAGGCAGCTGACGTTTTCCTGAATCCAGTGGGATGTGGTGATCTGGGCAAAGGAAGACACAGGACCTGCAAAGCCATCTCCTTTCTTCCTGTGCCTCCTTGTATCAGTTTCTCCATTGCACACCTTCTCAGCCTTCTCCCCCTACCTGTCTTGCTGTACTTATGAGCAGAACTCACAAATAAAATCCTACCACTCTACATTCTGATTTGAAACCAGAGGGCAGCGATTTCTATTCACCCAACCCATGAAACTAGATGTCAGTCGTGTGGGCCACCAAATGCTGCTGCAAACCACAACCTCTGATTTGGAGCGCCCAGGTAAGAATGTTATTAGTGAACTGAGATGACATTCTTATGTGTATCTGCTTTAGAACATTTTATGTTGCTGTAACAGAGCATCCAAAACTGGGTAATTTATAGAAAACAGAAATTTATCGTCTCAGCATTCTGAGGTCAGGGGATCCGTATCCAGAATGGCCTTCTTCCTGCATCGTCCCATGACAGAAGGGCAGAGAGGAAACAAGTTGACTGAGCTGTAGACTCTTCACCTTCTTATGATTGGCATTAACCCTTTGGGCAGGTGGAGACCTCACAAAGCCAGTGCCTACCGGCATTGTTGCACTGGGGTTAAGTGTCCAACATAAGGTTTTGGGGGAACATTTTCAAACTATGGTAATATACAATATGTACAGGTGTGCTTAAGAATACATTAAGGTGACCTCAGCAGGTAAAGACATTTTCCACCTAACATCTTGATTTCTGAGACCTACCAGGTGAAAGAAAAGAGTTGACTCCTGCAAGTTGTCATTTGATCTACACACACGGACACACAGAAACAGATACAGACACACATAAATAAATAAATAAATAAATAAATAAATAAATAAATAAATAAATGTATGTGTTATGAAAAGTGTATGAAAGTGTTAGCATTGACTTGATGTTTTTATTGGGACTGGGTTCTTGGACTCTGCAATTTGATAGGTTGTGGTTTTTCTGTAACTGCCTTCATCTGGAAGTTTCCTTGATAAAGTGAAGACTATCTATGGGTATAGATTATAAATTGTTGTTAGGAAATTTGCTGGTTTAGTAAAGCAGCAGTAGTACGTTCTCTTCTAATAACCATGATTTCAGTAGCACTGAGTGGCTAGCTAGGTTTCCAGTACCAGGCATCTCTCCCTCTTGCTGGGCAGGTCTTTGTTTACCACCGAGGTATGAAGGCATGCTACTACTTCATCCATAGGGTTACCATTTCATACTGGTTGTTGGTATGGCTCATGGGCATCACAGCTGGGTAGGACTGTTTGTTGCCTTAAGACTCAGGGAACATTGTGGAAGGGGAGGTGGAGAAAGTCAGAAGATCAGTTAGTTTGCTGTGAGATTATGTCTCCTACTAACATCAGAAGCTATACCCATAAAGTCTCACCGACACAACTGCCCAAATGTGTGCCAAACAAGGAAGCCACTAGCAAAATTGCCAAAGTGTATGGGAAAAAGCCCAAGAGGCATCAACCTTACACAAGAAGCTAGTGGGGAATTGAAAGCTAGGGCCAGGAGAGGTGATTCTCCCCCCCCCCCCATCCCCCCCGAGCACACCAATCAATTGTTCAGCAGCAGAAAGTCATTCTAGAAAACAGACATACAAGTAACATCAGTTGGACTCAGCAGGTTGTATTTATAAATAAATATATATGTTGTATATTCAATACATGCATGTGGGTCCCACGAGGGCCTGTAGCGGTGTCCCGCCACACTTCCCACACCGCTGGCCAGCAGGAGGTTCCACATGCATGTAGCCGCTGCGGGCTGGCAGCTGCAGTTCAAGGTTCCAAAGTTCCAAAAGCTGGCAGTCTGGTGGCAGGCACAGGAAGGCCCAGGCAACACGTGGAGTTTTCCAAAGCTTTTATTGTTCATGGTGTGGTGAATGGGTGTAGATGGTATGTGCTTTCCCCGCAAAAGCCAGGCTCCCCTGACTTTTTATAGGGAGGGGGAAAAAGGGGAGGGGATAACTTAATTAGCTACTCCCCCAAGCCTTTAGGTAACTCATTAATATTTTAATCTCTGGAGGTGGAGACCTGCTAATCACGCCCTCTACCTATGTGCTACGTGACCAAAGGCACAGGTTAAATAAAGTTACCTCATCTAGGGCCCAACACATGCATGCATGCAATAACAACTGATAAATATAGAGACAATGAATTTGATGGAGAGCAGGGAAGGGCATGTGGGAAGGTTTAGAGAGAAGAAAGGGAAGGGAGAAGTGTGATTACAATCTCACAAATTAAAAAAAAATCTAATTAGCATAATAACACTTAAAATTGATTGTAACACGTGTTACTATTTACTTACATAGTTAGTAAATTTGAATATTTGGTGAATACCTCATTGATCAGGTACTTTGTGAGGCTCTGAGGACTTCAGCAGATGAGGATCAATGAGGGCCAGTCTGAAGTGGAGACTTTCTAATACAATGATAACAGACAGCAGCTGTCACATTAAAAGTGAGGCAAGGATGATGGAGCTTGAGAAGAGAGTGCAGAGGCCCTGCCTGAGCCTGCAACTGCTGTTTAGTGTCTAGGGAAGGAGGGACTGAGCCCAGCAGAGGGGATGAGGTCCTCGGTGGGAAGGGAGGTGGAGTGCAGAACAGGTTTAGAGGAGACTGATCCAGTGTGCTGGGGTGATGAACCCTGCACTGAGGGACTGGGAGTTAGTTTGTGGTTTTTTGTCTATGCAGGGAAACACAGCAGCTGGAGTTCATGAGTTCCAGGGTCCTGTCATGTCCAGAAAACACTAATTTGCTTGGACCTTTGTGACCCCACGCTCTCATGATTTTGCTGCCTCCTCTTCCACCAGGGTTCCTGAGCTTTGTGTGTGTGTGTGTGCGTGTATGTGTGTGTGTGTGTGTGTGTGTGTGTGTGTGTGTGTTATAGAGTCCCACTTGTGACTGAGCACTCCCAGACCATTTTTTGTGCATGTTGACCATTTGTAAAGCCACAAGAAACTTCTCTGATGAGGTCTGAGAGCTTATTAATCTATGAGTACAATAATGTGAATATAGAGGGTAGTTTGAGACTATGTCTATTTAAGAAAATAAAAGTAATAGGTTCACCTCTAGGGTCTTGAGCAGCCCAACCTTGGGTTTTAGCCAGATTTATGTACCAGGCGTTTGTTTACTCCTGTGGGGCAGCTCTTAGACACAACTAGAGAGTGGTTTGTTACTATGGTAACAGTCATGCCATTATTGCACCCATGAACATATCTTGCCTGCTGATTTATATTCTTAAAATATTACTTTGTGGGCTGGAGATACGGTTCAGTGGTTAAGAGATACGCTGTACTGTGATACACTTGTAGAGGACCCAAGTTTGGATCCCAGTACCCATAGGGTGGCTCACAAGTGTCTGTAACTCTAGTTCCAAGAGAACCAACATCCTCTTCTGTCACCAGGCATGCATGTGGTACAGGTAGATATATGCAGGCGAAACAGTCATACACATAATAAAACAAAAATAAAATACTTTAGAAATAAAATAATAAATGATGACCTAGGGTGGTGCTATGGGCTAGCGGGATCAAATGATCAAATGAGGAAGTTGTCCGGTTTTAGGAGAAACAGAGACTCAATACACTTTGCAGAGAACGGCCGTTACTGAGATAGGCAAACTTACAGTTTAAATGTTTGTGTAACACCCCCAAGATTGCATATTGAAATACAATCCCAGTGTGATAGTGGTAACACTATGTACAAACTAAAAAGTGATCCTTCCCAGATGTATTCATGAATGTGTTTCCACTTTGATCTTTCCAGAACTATGAGAAACAAATTCTATTGTTCATAAGCTACCCAGTGGTAGAATTTCCTACCAGCACAAATGGACCAAGACAAAAGAGCCCAGGGTATAAGGTAGTTGGGTTGTTGGGTGAGGAAGTCCCATGGAGAATCCCAAAACAACTCAGGTTTAACGCTAGGACAGAGGGTTGCTCTCTGAAAAACCAGTGGTAGGGCAGGGGGGGGACAGGGGCAGGGCCATTGCTGAGGACAGCATTCACACAGCTCATTAAACTAGCTCATGCCTGTACTGAGCTCTCTGGTCCTCTCTCTCTGGTGTGGGGAAGTATTCTGCAGACCACTGAAAGAGAAACCTGGACATCAACCCAGCCACAAAAATCTCTACCTGCGATCTTTCCTGCCTACGTGTGCCAAGGCAATGGTAGAGCAGACTTTATGGGAGTTGCTAACCAATGACTGGTTTAACGTGAGGCCCATGCCACAAAACAGAGCTCATGCTTGATATTGCCAGAAACTGAAAGTGAATAATCCAGAGACTACAGGCTTTTGCCTTGTCTTGTTGTATCTCGTTTTGTCCTGTCCAGTTATTGTCTGCTGCTTTCTAAAGGGAATGGATGGGGAGTGAATCTGGGGTTTGGGAGGTGCAGCTGGGAGGAATGAAGGGAGGGGAAACTGAGGTCAGGTTGTAGTGTATGAAAAAGAATATATTTTCAATTTTTTAAAAAGGCAGTGCAACCAGAACTTTCTAATGAGAAAGAAAAATAAAAAAGGAGCCCTTAGTTTATGTTTTCTTAGCAGGGTAGAGAGCCATTTTCTGAAAAGGGCCGGACCACAGTGACTAGAAAGTTTTTGTGACACACTCCAAAGCCAGCACTTGCAGTCCAGGAATAAAGGTTCCTGGAAAGAGAACTCTCCTGGGTTCCCATGTAGTTTGAAGGCTCCAATCCTTTTAGAACATTATCCAACCATCCTTCCCCTCCAAACCCACTTCCCTGTCCCTTGGATGCTTAGAGGAAGAAAAACTCAGAGTTGAAGCAGAGCTGAGAAGCGGTGAATTGATCCAGATTCCAACTTAATTATTATTATTGTGTGCATGACGTGTGAGTGAGGGTGTTCATGCCATGACATGCATATGGCCAGAGGACAACTTTGTGGAGTTAGTGCTCTCCTATCTTAATGTGGATTCCAGGGATTGAACTCAGGTCATCAGGCTTGAGCGGCAAGCACATTTACCCATAAGCCATCTCACTAGTCCTTGATTTTAAAGCATTTAAATTTTATTGTTTATTTATTTATTTATTTATTTAGAGAAAGAGTGTGTGTGTGTGTGTGTGTCTGTCTGTCTGTCTGTCTGTTCAACTTTGTCTGTAGAACCATATGGTTCAGAATGCCTCATCAGCCCCCCCCCCTTCTGTAAATGATTAAGAGGAAATACATTCAGCTCTCCGTGTCTGCAGATCCCAGGCAAACAGATACAAGTAGCTACCCAAGGAAAATATGCAGGAAAAAGTATTGTACCTGCATTATGTGCAGAAAATTTTCTTTGTCACTGGTTTCTGAACAAGAGTGTGTAGCAGTTGCTTACAGAGCATGTCCATTGTGTTAGGTATTATAAATAATCTAGAAGACACTGGAACGACGCAGGAGGATGGGTGTAGGTTATTTGCAAGCACGCACTGTTTTATAACAGGGAACTGGGCATCTGTTGGGGGGTGTTGTGCAAATAGCCCTGCACATACCCTGAGAGACAATACTATTTTCTTCGTAGTTTTCATTTCAATGTGTAAGCAAAATGTTCAGCAGAGTGCCTGAACTATATGCACACTCAACACACTGGATGTCATTAGTCCTAGCGTTTCCTTGTTGTGCCTCTTTTTCCCTCCAAGAAAATTTATTACCAGGTACCAATTCCTTATCTGGAGGGTCTGGAAATAAGCTTTGTTTGATTTTAGCACTACAGACTAGGAATGTTTTAGCACTCTAATGATTCAAACAGAAATACAACTGGCAGGAAAACTGTTTCAACTACATCTCCCAAACTACAAATGAGGACAGACCTCTTTCTGAGAATTTAAGTCTTCATTCCCTTGATCTTACTGTTGAATCTTAAAGAAATAAAATCTAGTGGGATGTCCTTAACTCATAGATATGTGCACTTGAAGAGGATCCAGAGCCCTGTAAGCCTCATGGCCAGTGGGATGATGACCAGAGGAGAAGAATGAGCAGAGTCAGCCCCGTCTTTGCAGGTACTGGGTCAAACTCTTCCAGACATTGACCTTGTGGGTAATTCTTCTTATACAACCAAGCATAGTAAAACTTTGGGAAGAAGTTTCCACATGTCAATTTTCACAACAAAGTTTTTGGCAGAGCTACATAGCAACTCCATAGCAAGGTAGCAAAGTACCTGTGACCTTTACAGTAAGAATGAGTTCTGTTGTCTGGTAAACAGAGCTCAGAGCTAGGGCCTAGCAGAAGGATCTGGGGCAAACATAGGGATGGGTTTTATTGGTGGAGGTACATGGGGACTTCTTCATAGGCATGAGCTCTGTTCACTGAGAGACAAAGCTCAGGATTAGTGCCTAAGCAATGTTCAGGATATTTGGGTGATTCAGACAGAGGCTGGTTTCTAATAGAATAGCAAAGGTTGTTTGACTACTTTCACCCTGGCATTCCAAGTGACCAGGGACCATTCACTTCCTTCATTTGAAGAACAAAAGGCCCATGTGATTGACAATGCTGGTTTCTCCAATGCTTACTCTAGAGGCTGTGCTTCCTACAGAAGAGGAGGGGGCGGGGATCAACATACTCTTTTTTTCTCTGTAGTTTCCTGGGCATAAGAGGGCCAGTTTGCTGTTTTATATACCACCCTTGGCCATGTGCCTTTTCCCTTTGGCACACCCGTGAAAAGTTGAAAGCAATGGAGTTCCCTAATCTTGAACTAAAATCTCTAAAAGTGTGTGAGCTACAGCAACTCTTTTCTACTTATAACTTAAATATTTCAGGTATTTGGTTATAGTGTAACAAGGCTGACTAATAGAAAGAGTGGAAACAACAAAAGAAAACCTCCTGAGGACCAACAGCTTTGTATCTCTTGACCTACCAGTTTCAAGTGTACATAAAATGTGTGTGTCTACTAAGGAAAGGTTGATAATTCTCCTATGAAGTTAATTTCTCACATGACTCCCTCCATTAATGTCTGCCTTGGCCACAAATTTCCTCTTGGAAGACATCTTTCAATAAGGAGGATTATAAATACCCAGGATGAGGAGGTGCCTTTGAAGTCATCTGATTCAGTGCTCCATCTAATGAGATACAAAATTAGCCCCTGCTGTTCCAGTGCTAGCCAAGGACTGTGGGGCTGTTCTCATCACCCCACACTCAGCTATGCCTACAGGAAACACTAGAAGTCCTTCCAGACAGGTAGGCATTGATGCCTTTACATGGCGGGTCACCAGATGAAGGGCTGCATGTGTTTGTGACCCTTGAAGATCAGGCTGTGACACCCCAACCACTGAAGACTCCTTGTAGATGCACAGGAAATTGATAGTCACGTGCAAAAGACCTTGGGTAGAAGGTGACAGAGGGATGACCAAGGGGCACAAAATCAGAACAGGTCTGTGGTGACAGGGGCTGAGCACAGAGTAGCTAGTGGTGATCAGAAGTGTTGACATTAGGCAACACCACTGCTGCCCCCACCAAGCCACACTGAGCTCACGGAAAATGTGGACTGCTCACTTGCAAAGCTCTTTTCCTTCATAGTGGCTGGACTTCCAGATGTCAGTGTGTCACCTCCTCAGATCCTCTAGACGCCAGGCTTGCAGTTAACTAACTCTCTTATTCAACCCCTAATCAGTCTTTGGTGGTTTTATTATCGGGTATATGTATTTATTTATTTATTATCTTCCCTGGCCAGAGTGTAGTCCCCATGAGAACAGAGCCTATGTCTCCCTCATGGTCATTCTCTCTAGGCCTATGTCAGTACCTGGTACATAAAAAAGCTTAATCAATACATCTTGGGGGAGTTGAGGAGATATCCCAGTGAGTAAAATATGTGTGGAACTGAGTTCTTATCAGCCCATGTAAAAGTCAAGCATGGTGGCTTGTATCTTTAACCTCAATTCTGGGAGACAGAGATGTTCGGATTCTAGGGGCTGGCTGGCCAATCAGTTTAAAGGTTTATTTTTGTTATGTTTTAATCATGTGTGTATGCCTTTGTGTATTGTGTGCATAAGTGCAGTTGCCTTTGGAGTGCTGAAAAGGGTTCCAGGTCCCCTCAAGGCAGTTGTGAGCTGCCCAATATGGGCACTCAAGCCCTCTGCAGAGTAGCAACCCTGAGCCATTTCTTATAGCCCTACATCCAGTTTAGCTGAAACAGTGAGCTCAAAACCCAGAGAGATTCTGTCCCAAGAAAAGTATGTGGAGAAGAGACTGAGGAAGACATCCCAACACCGGTCTCTGCCTGCACACCCAAGTGTTTGGGTGCACAGCACTCATATGGGGTTGGGGACACATGGAAGAAAATCATTTGAAAGATCTTAGTTACTCAAAGGTGCTTCAAGCATTACTACAAAGCCTTTAGTCTTAAGATACCAAGAGATGGTGCTCACACAGACAGCTAGACATAAAGAAACGGAGGACAAACAAATTGTCAGGGAAGTTGAGCAGTTTTAGCAGGTGAGCCTGAAGCAACAGTGCTGTTTCCTGTTGCCATTTGAAGGAAACAACTCAAAGCTTCTCCGTTTCTTTTAATCTCCCTGCATTGACTGTGTCTGCTTCCTCCGTCGGCAGCAACTGGCAACACCATCATTCAGGAAGTTCTCCAAGCTGGAAAGCTAGGAATCCATCCTGGACTTCTTCTACTCGTTCCAATATCAGGTCAATTTTCAAATCGCCAAAGCTATGTCTTTTCTTTTCAACATCAAAAACAAAAACAAAACAAAACCCCACCATAATAAAGAACAAACAACAACATAAAACCAAGCCAAACCAACCAAACAAACAAACAAACAAACAAACAAAAAAAACCCCCAAAACCCCACTTTGCATACTGCTGTTTCCTTGAGGGATGATTTCGATGGCTACCTTGCAATTAATTTTTGAAAATAATTACACTTCCTTCAAGGTCAACTTAGCATTTTACACTGAGTGAGAAATCAAACTGTTTTTCAAAAGAAATTCTAGCCGAAGAGAAATTGGAAAACAGAGTTTTGGAAGCATCCAGTGTTTTGTGACTTTACTGCCAATAATGAGCCGGTGCACAAACATCTCTATCAGAGAACTTTACATTTTTGGCACATGGAAATGATTGACCTATTTTAAATTCTTTTACTCAGAGGTTCATTGGAGAGCAAACCTATGTTTTTTTAACACCGTGAAAAATGTATACCCCTCTCAATGAATTTATGAGGACAACTGACTGACATCATGGATAAAAGATACATATTAACTAGAACTCACTTTTTGTTTCCAAGAAAGATTGACAGAAAACACCTGATATCCTATTCTGGCCTCTGCATGAGTGCACAAAAGCAAGTGCATCAACATATACATGCACGCACACACACACACATATGCACGCAGGTCTGCGTAATTGGTAGATACAATCGATAGCATGGTTTCTTGATTTAGGAGTCGGTTTTCTGTTTGGAGCTTTGTCCCTCTGCAAAGCCCTTCCCAGCCATGGCAGCCACTAGAATGAAGAACCGAAATCTGAAACAGAATCAAGATATAATTCAATATAAATAACTAAAATGAGACTGCTCTCCCTTGGAGCTGCTCTCACTCCTGGGAGTTCTTTCTCACTTCTCCTCAATAAATCTTAATACATGTATACTTGCTTTGCCCAAAAGATTACAGTAAGATGAAAATTGTTGTAAATGAGTTTCTTTTTTTGGTTTGGGGTTGGGTGGAGGTAAGTTAAACACTAAGCAGGTAAGTTAAACCTCTAGGCCTGATTGTAACTGTTTTAAGTATACTTTTTTGTTTAAAATTTTTTATTTTGAAGCGGGCTTTTACTTTATTTATTTATTCTGTTTGGGGTTCTGCCTCTGTGCTTGTCTCTAAGACAGAATCTCATGCTTGAACTTAGTTTGTAGTTGAGGATGGCCTTGAACTTCTGATCCTCCTGTTTCTACTTGCCAAGCACTGGAACTGCAGGTGTGTGCCACTACGTTGGATGAGCATGTTTTAAAATGTACACACTATATTATGCTATATAATGTATTGCACAGCAAACTACCACGAGCATGTAACTTACTTGAAATAGAACAGCACTAGGTATGGTAGCTCACACCTGCAATCTCAGCACGTAGGAGAATGATACAGGGGGATGACCACAAGTATGAATTTGGTCTGCTCTACATGGCAAGTTCTGAGATTTTCTTGTATTTGAACACTGCTCAGTGGCTCACAGCATTGGCCTCCTCGATGCTATGTGTCAATACAGCTATAGGCCATTCGTGGCCAACAACATGAGAGACGCATACCCTGGTAAGTGCACTGTTGATCCCTGTATGTGCCCAGATTCAACGGAATGTCAGCTTCTGGGTGCAGAAAGACGCAGTGGCAGTTTGTAAACTCCAGAGCCTTAGCTCGCTGCTTAGAGAAGGGGAGCGGAGAGAAGCCTTGAGCCCTGGCTTCTAGCCCTAGCTCTTCCCCTTTTTCTCAAGAAAGCATATGGAATGCCAGTGGGGGAGAGCCACCACATTACAGGGGTGACCTTCAAGCTGCTCTAGTGTGGGTTTTTTTCCCGAGGAGGGAAACCATTAGGAACTTAATAGTTTATTATTAGTAACACATTATTTGTTCACAGCCTGGTAATTTGAGACTCATGGGATAAGAACCTTAGACTTACTCAGAGTCCAAGCTGAGCTCCCCACCACACCCCCAGCAGCACTCTGACTCTGCTTTCTGCCCTGGCTCACACTGCTCCTTCTCCTCTGCTACCTGCACAAGCGATGCTATTCCAGTCTCCTGACCCCAAACTCCTACACCCCTCCCCACCTAGCTAACTTCCACTTACCCATCACTAAGCTCAAACAAACAAACAAACACCCCACCCCATCAAGGAAGTGTCCCCCAGCAGCTGTGCTCTGCCACACACTCCCATGGCTCTGAGATGCAGTGTGGTCATGGTTGTAGGAGCTGACCATCTGCACCAGCTCGAATGCTTCTCAGAAGCCAACAAGGGAGTCTCAAGGGCAGTTATGGCTCCTGGCACATAGAATAAGCACTGCAGTTGGTTGCTGAGTGAATGGGAGCCTGTGTCATTCTGCAGACATTTAGGACCCATAAGATCAAAAGTTAGCCTAGTGACAAAGCCTCTACGCTAAGTCATTGATAGTTTATAGCCAAAAACAATAGCCAAAGGATTATAAAATTGTACAACCAGGGGAGCCTTCGGCCTGCCCACAGGAAACTACCTTGCCCTCCATAGCACTTTAACGGTTGGTCAGCCGCCTTGGTAGATCATATCACCTGCAGTTAGTTATGTCAGATGATACTAACCACCTCTGTATGTCCAAGATAACTCTTCTCCTTCCAGTGCTGAGGTTTTGGTTTTGTCTTTTAACTAGCTGAGGACACTTCTCCCTCTTGACATTACAGAGAGTCTCCTTCTCAGCAAGCTTTAAACAAGCACAACGTGATACCCTCCCCCTCCCCATGCTTTTTATTCCTCTTAAATTTGCCTGTTGTTATTAAATCTGTGTTGTTATTAAGGAGAACCGGGCTCTTCCCTTTTGCAATGAAAAAAAAAAAAAAGTTGGCTCGGACCAGACCTCAGAGGCAAGAAGGCAGCTTTTAGTCAGCAAGGGCTGACAGTTCCTCGCACTGTCTGCATCCTCCTCAGTCTTGATTTGGCCCTTAACCTAGTTTTTACAGAGACTCTGCCAAATGACAAACACATTCCATCACCCATGGCTGAATAAATGAACCAAGCTTTTGCCAGAAATGATAAGTCCTGTTCCCAGAGAAGGTTCTAGGCTGCAGCACTCAATCTGAGAGGTTTTTTTCTTGCCGCTGATCGGTCTAGTTTTCACTTGGCTGTCCTTTTCACAGCAAGTGTGGGCTGTGGCTGCATCCAGTATTGAGTTGCTCTGAGAAGATGAAAGGTCAGGGGCTCAGAAACCAAATTCAAAGGGACCAAAAATAGTCACAGTGGCAAAGCAATTGAGCAAATTGTTTTGAAGAGTTGGCAAATGCTTAGGGGAGGGGAAGAGAGACAGAGAGAGAGAGATAGAGAGAAGGAGAGAGACAGAGACAGAGAGACAGAGAGAGTGGGAGAGAGAGAGAGAGAAAGAGAGAGACAGGGGGAGGGGGGCTTTTGTCATCTTTTGTTTTATTTTGTCTTGTTTTGGATGGTGGAATATGAATAAAATACACCTGATCCTGAAGGTGTAAAAGTTAAAATGACCTTCAGGGCTACCGTTCTGAATGCCCTTTTCAACTGTATAGTGCCACTTCCTCGTGAACAAGTCTTTACATTTATGAGCCTACAGAAGCCAATCTTATTCAAATCATGACACTCCCAAATAAGAAGAAAAAGAAGGAGGAGGAGGAAGAGGAGGAGGAAGAGGAGGAGGAAGAAGATGAGGAGGAAGACAAGGAAGAGGAGGAAGAGGAGGGGGAAGAAGATGAGGAGGAAGACAAGGAAGAGGAGGGGGAAGAGGAGGAAGAGGAAGAGGAGGGGAAGGAGAAAGGGAACAAAAGAACAACTAACTTAAGGGAAAATTTGTTTGATTTGGTTCACAGTTCAAAGGTACAGTCCACCATGGCAGGGAATTTAAGAAGATGGGAACTTAGCAGTTGGTCATATCACACTGCAATCAGGAAACAGGAATGAATGCCTGCTGCTGCTCAACTCAATTTCTGTATTTATATGTCCAGGATCTTTGCTAGAGAAGATCCTATTCACAATTAAGATGAATCTTCCTGGGGACTGCACGGATGGCTTGGCTGGTAAAAGCACTGACCAGACCACCAAAGGCCATGTTGGAGTCTGTGGTCTGTGATGTGGCTGGAGGCTATGCTGATGTCTGTGGTCTGAGCTCCCACAGGAGGCCGTGTTGATGTCCGTGGTACCTTTGAAAACCATGTGGATTTCCATTGTCTGTGCTGCTACCTAAGGTCATGTCGCTGTCCTTGGCCCATGTTGCTGCTGGAGGCCATGTTTATGTTCATGGCTTGTGCTGCTGCCAAATGCCATAATGGTGTCTGTGGTCCATGTTGCAGTTGAGGGCTGTATTGATGTCCGTGGTCTGTAATGCCTCCAAAGGCCAGATGGATGTCCGTGGTCCATGCTGTTTCCAGAAACTATGTGGAATCTTATGATCTGTGCTCCTGCTGACTGTAACAGGCAAGGAGGCTTCTTTTGCAGGGGTGTGGATGACTGCAGACTCACAGTTGAGAACTGGAGACATAGAAGCTTGTGTGATGATCTCTGTATCTCCACCCGACTCCCTCCTCAAAAAAGAAAGAGAGAAAGAGAGAGACACACACAGAGAGAAAGAGACAGAGACAGAGAGAGAGAGAGAGAGAGAGAGAGAGAGAGAGAGAATCAGCCTAGTCACAATTGAAGAGAACTAATAAAAATTGTGATAGGGATCCTGAAGTGTGTTTTTTTCACATTTGATGACTTAGGGTGGGAGTGGGGGTGGGGAAGAACTCAGTTTTCTCTTAGGGGCTGGCCACTGGGATTTTTGACCATGCTCCAGTGAGCATATGAGCAACACATATTGGACTTGGCATTTTCTTTTTTCTTTTCTTTTTCTTTTCTTTGTGGGAGGTCCCAAGAGTGGATGACGGTGGGCCTGGGAAGACTGGAAAGTGAATGTGTCGGGTGCATCATGTGAAACTCCCAAATAATTGATGATATTATTATGCTGGACTGAGAGGTTTTGAAATAAAGAGCTGTCAGGCACTGACCAGGGTTCGATTCCCAGAGTCCATATGGCAGTGTAAACTGTTACCACAGTTCAGGGGATCTGGCGCCTTCTTTTGACCTCCCTAGGCACCAGGCATGCGTGTGGTACACAAACATACAAGCATGCAAATCACTCATAGTCATAAACATAAATAACATTTTAAAAGAAGAAAATGGACCTTCCATGGGCTATCAGGATGATTCCAGGGATCAGGAAGGACAGTTGCCACCAAGCCTGAAAGCAGAGTTTCTCTATTGGTGACATGAAGCTGTGTGGCAATACAATCACTTGAAGACAGTTTTAGGCAGCGGTTGTATTTACAAATGCTGAATGCATGTATTAAGATGCAGAGATGTTTCTTTTAAATGCCTAATAGAAATGCACTTAAATACTAAATCCATGAGCAGAGTGTCCCTCTCTTGATAGAATCAGGGTCTTGGTGACAGCTACATATTCACTGGCAGTGGCTACACATCTGCATTTTTAACTAACATGCTGGTTGACTCACACCCAGGGAATTTTGAGAATCTTTGTATCCAATATTCCGAAGATCTATTTGCACAACAATCATAATTGTTTCAACAGCTCTCAAAATCCACCAGGCCAGTGTATTTGAGTTAGTCAACAGAACAGTGTATGTTTTCAATGCTGAACTAGCAACAGGGCATCAAGACGGAGTTACACTTAAGCACCGTCTTCGTCCCCCCATGCCTGTGAAATCCAGCCGTACAGAAAAAAGCATTTCACAAACAAGTTAAAATTTTAATTACGTTCTCACAGCCATGGTCCCGGGCAGCTGCTGCTGAGTTCGGTCGCGTAGCCCTGTTGTGAATGAATATTTCAGGCAGGCTGTTTTCCCATGAAGTTCTTTTGATTCAATAAAGCCAGGATATGTAAGTTCAGGAAATAACTGAAAACAAAAACCCCTCAATCCTCAGAAACTGTCAAGAAGCAACTGAGAAAAAATCCTACACCGGAACAAGTTGAGAATTTATGTGCTTAAAGCAGCTGGCACATTTGGAGTCTTCACCTCACAGAGAGTTCCCCTAAACGTGAGCAGCCCTTGACACTGAAACAGAGGGCCTACAGGTCCCTTCATAGGAGTGAAAGGGTAGTCAGGAGTGCAGTACTTGACAGATCATCTCGGTTGTCCACTTGATGGATCTTGGTTGAAGAATTGCCTCCATCACTAGCCTGTTGGCTTGTCTGTGTAATTTACTTGATGGCTAACTGCTGTAGAGGGGTCCAAGGGTCCATCCCACAATGGGCATTACCATACCTAAGCCAGTGGACTTTGATTAGATAAGAAAGGTAAAGCCTGGGAGGAGGTCAGGAAACAGTGTTCCTCTGTGGTTTCTTTTTCAAGATTCTGCCTTGAGTTCCTGCTCTAACTTCCCTTAGTGATGGATACTGACCTGGAGGTGCAATAAAACAAACACTTTCCTTCTAAAGTCACTCTTGGTCACAGTTCATCATAGGAACAGAAAGCAAACTAGACTATAGACTGTCCCCTTAAAGACAAACAAAAGACGCAAGCCATTCTTGATGTATGGGTTTTCCACAAGTTGAAGAGGTCAAACAAACCCATGTGCAAAATCTTTGGCAACCTAACACACAGAATGGAAAGGACATTCAATCAAAATTAAACGTTGCTATGATTCAAAGTCAACCCATAAAGCCAAATTCCTAAACACTCAGCAAACTAATCCCTTTCAGACCTTCTGTGAAAAATCTCAGTCAGTGAGAAATCTCAGTCATTAGTGAGAAAAGACAGAAGTGACAACTTCTCTGAGTGTAAACCACAAAGCTGCCATTCTGCCCAACCTACTGCCATTATAGAGCCTGTTCCCTGTAGTAGAGTCTCCACTTATTATCTCTCAACTGAACAGTGTGTGTGCACGCATGTATACACGTGTGTGTATGTGTGTGTGTGTGTGTGTGTGTGTGTGTTGTGTACGTGAACATTCACATGTGCATACAGGTGTGTAAAAGAAAGATGTGTTCTGATCTATAACTCTCTATCTTATTACCTTGAGACAGGACGTCTCACTGAACCTGGAGCTGGCTACTTTTTGGTTCGGCTGCAGACACTTTAGCCCCACTGTCTCTCTTGTCTGTGCAACTTCAACACTTTTTCTGGCATTACAGACATGGGTGGTCACGCCCAGTTTGTACATGTGTGTTGGGGACCTGAATGTGGGTTCTTATACATGTATAGTGAAAGCTCTTATCCACTGAACTACCTTCTCAGCCCAGAATGATTTTTCAACCTTACCACGAACAAAAGCAATGTGAATTTGTACCTTGAAATTCAAGGTTGATCAAGGCAGCCAGACAATTCCAAGGTTAGACAACCAGCCCCTCCACCACCTCCATCCCCCAGTGCTCTACAGGATAAGCTATGATGTCTAGTGTGTGTGTGTGTAGGGGGGGGGTTGCACTAGATGTCTTTGTTAGTTAGGTGATATTGTCAGTTTACATCAGGGTTTCTGGGACACAGTCCCGTTGTGAACTGATAATGGACTGTTCAGAGGTAGCCCATTGGCAGGCACCAACATCTTAACCCTAAGATTTAGAAGCACCAAGACATGCAGCTCAGCTCTGTACTGCAAGGGTAACACACTTAGGCGTAGCAAATGAGATGGAAGAGCCTTCATTGTAACAAGACCTTGGCACACAGACAATGATGTTTAAGTGACTGTGATAGGACGTGTGGGAGGAAGAATTCTGTACAAAAGGAAGTTTAGAGGTCAGGACTCAAGAGGAAACTTATCTCTCCTTCCATCGTTAATCTACTGTCTCAAGAGAGCTGGCAAATACTTTAAATACCAAGAGCCTTGGTCACTTTCAAGGAGCAACTCATCCAAGTCCACCCTGAATTCCAGAATCTTCACTCAGACTTTAATATCGTATTTTGTAGGCAGTGAATTCACAAGGAGAGAGAAGAAATGGAAGCCAGTGACAGTGGCTAGTGCCCATAGAAGGACATGCTAGGAAGCCTGGGCTGGGAATGTCCTGTCCTCACCCCCTCTCACCCACCACTTTGCCAGTCATGTGAGTGCGGCAGCCTCAGAAAGGGGAAGTGAGCAACTCTTGTTGTTTTGGTTGTTTTAAGGTAAAGCCAGGCCTGGCAACACAAACCGTTTTAATATGGCTATTTGGAACCCTGAGGCAGGAGGATCTCAAGTTCAAGGCCAGCCTGAACAATTTAGTGAGCTCCTGTATAAAGATCAAAAGTAAATTAAAATAAAAAAAAATAAAAGGCCAGTGATGGAGCTCACTGGTGATGTGTTTATTAGACATGTGTGAAATTCTATGTTCAATCTCCAGCCCACTCGGGATCCATTCCATCTATCTGATAACTCCAACGAGTTTGCACTCAGGAGTTGTTTGGCTTCCTTCATCTGAGGAAATGCTGGGGAACAAGAATAACCTCTTCATTTCTCTTTAAAGGTGGTGTAGTTCCTTTAAAAAAGGAAAAACGTGCCGGGCAGTGGTGGCACATGCCTTTAATCCCAGCACTTGGGAGGCAGAGGCAGGCTGATTTCTGAGTTCAAGGCCAGCCTGGTCTACAGAGTGAGTTCCAGGACAGCCAGGGCTACACAGAGAAACCCTGTCTCGAAAAACCAAAAAAGAAAAGAAAAAAAGGAAAAAAGTAAGGAGGTAGAATGGGAGGAAAGAAAGAGAGAGAAGAAGGAAGGAAGCTATTTAGAACAATAAAATGACTCTTTATTTTTGGATTGGAAGCTCATGCAGTGGTTGTTTATCTTAGAGATAAGCTTTGGCCTCATAGTTTACATTTACCTGAACTGCATGGGTAGTTTTAATTAATACATTAATAGAGCTGATAGCGAATTCATGATAATTCAAGTTAAAATCCAGCATGCCCACTGACAGCAAAACCAAGCTGAAGGCAGTGACTGTGGACCACTTAGCTACCGAGGCTGTTTTTAAATCATGAGTAGAAGCTGTTGCTTGTGGCTCACTCTGGATGTTGCTTCTGGATGGATACTCATAGTTAAATCCACCATGATTCTGCTGTTCGTTTATGTTTGAGTCAGGCTCTCATACGCCTGTGCTGGCTTAGAATTCACTCTGTAATCATGGATGCTAGTGATCTGACCTCCTGCTGTCACCACTCAAGGTTAGGATCATTGGCATGTACCTCTACACTGCACTATCCACCTACATATTTATTTTATTACTTTTAATTATGTGTGTGTATACCTGTTGTGTAGGTGTGCACATATGAGTGCAGGTGCCCAAGGAGGCCAAAAGAGGGCATCAGATGCCCTGGAGCTGGAGTAACAGGCAGTTGTGAACCACCTGACATAGGTACTGGGAATTGAACTCAAGTCTTTGGGAAGAGCAGTGTGTTGGGCCACAGTCCCCTCTCTGTAATTTTCAAGCAAAGCAGAGTCAGTAGCTGTTGAGCATGAGGCTATGAGTTGGTGCCAGGCAGACCTTGCTATTCTGTTGCTTGCATCCCACTCTGACATCATCTTGGTCCAAACTCTGACTCACCTTCCCCTCATAGAATAACCAAGAACATCAGTTGACAATAGAAGAGAAACCCATGCACTCTAGGAGTCTGTCTTCACCAAGGCCGTTGTGGTAGCCAGTAGGTTCTATCAAGATCAGAATGTGAGGAACTAGGCAAAGGAACACACGAGCCAAATGGACATGGCATGAAGCCCAAGGAGGCAGATGTATGTACATGCTGTATTTGGTTTTCTCTCCCTCTACCCTGACAAGCGACTGGCAGAGACAAGGAATGATAAGAATTACATGGAAGTAATGGTGACCCAGAGAAGGTCCATGAGAACATGGACCAAGCAAGAACTGACAATATGGGCCTAGTTCTTCTGTACTATGAGAAGGTAGTTAAACCCAGTAGAAGTCAATATTCAATACTGGTTTAAATAAATCCACAACATCAAAGCAAAGCCTACATTATTAGCATCTAACTTTCAGCAATTCAGAAGAACATTGATCAAGAGTCTGCTAAGCCCTGTCTAGACATCAGGCATATCCCAAATGAACAAAGCAAAGTCCATACCATCATAAAGCTTCCATTCTAGTGGGAAGACAAACAAAAAGTACACAGATACCATGGAGATATCATAGGTTTGGTTTGATTTAATTGTTTTTTGACCTTGAGGCTGACTACCCAATGTCACATGTACCCTCCACAGTCTGATCCATTGATGGGGCTAATATCTGGCTACCTGTACCCAGTTAGCACTGAGTCTGGTTTTTTTTTTTTCAGACCTACACTTCTTTCTCTGGTTGATATAATGTGAACAAATTAGGAGAAATGCTAGGGACAAAATGTCTAGTCAACATGAAATGTCAGGATGATGAAAGCTGCTTTTTCAGTTAAAGGATGGAAAGGGAAACTCAGTGAGCTATAAACCCAGAATGCAAGGCTATTCTGTTAACCTTGTGCTCAAGTCTGATTCCTAGGAAAACTAATGTCTTCTGAAGTCATGAGGGTGGAGGTAGCTGGGCTTCTAACCAGCCGCCCTTAACGACATCATTGATTTTATCCAAAGAATCAAGGGATTTGGGACATCAGGACTTAGGAGATAAGGAAAAAAAATATTCACGGTTAAATAATGCAAACACAGGCCCTTTCTGTTTTGTTTTTAAACTTTTAAGGTCCTCTGTTTGAAACCTTTGATGCTTCATTTCACATATGTCTGGTTTTCATTTTGAATCGACAGTTCTGATTGTATGTGCTGCAGTGTGCTTCGAAGGTACCTGTAATTGTAAGAAGACAACCAAGTCTGTGGCTACTGGAACAAACCTGTCTCTTTCCTTATCTTTCCACTGGGAAACGAGGCAGCCTGTACATAGTGTTTCATAACCCTGTTGCCCAGAGTCCTAACTCATAGCCCCAGTCACATACATGATTCAGCCTAAGCACTGGACTCTTGGAGGACAGCCACCATTCACAAGACAAGGCCCGATTCCCCATGACAACAGGGACTCCAGTCAGAACCCATAATATACTGGCATCTGCTTTCTGCATTACCCAGTTTGAATGGAAAGGGCGAGTCATGGGATGAACAACACACTCCTAGAAGTCAAGGCAAAAGCTGAGCTTTCAGGTTGCAGAGACGGCTCAGCAGATAAAGATGGTTGCTTCTGCTGGGGGCCAGAGTCCTGTTTCTTCCACTCTAAAACTACGAAGCCAGACGCAAACTCCTCAGGTACTGTGTTCCCTGTCTCCTCTGTCATGGCCCTCTGTCCAGAAATCAAAGAGGAGGCAAGAGGTCTATTGCTCTGTACATCCAACCACAGCGTGGCAGGTGCCAAAACCAGAACCTTATCGTCTGGGAAAGCCTAGCTTTCCCAGAGGCTGCATCTTTGAACATGGGTTTATTCATTGTGTCTGATCCATTACCAGGAATTGTCAGTTTTCTCTGATATCAGCCTGCTTTTTGCTATTCCCCTTTCATCTGTACACTTCAATGGCCAGAAGCAGTAAGCTTAACCAGGACTCCGCGCCTCCGAGCCTCTGAGCCTCCGAGCCTCTGCACATGCTCTCTCCTTGTATCACACTAGCAGCAAGCTTTACCAGGCCTCTGCGTCTCCGGCGCATGCTCTCTCCTCACATCACAGTTGCTTCGCACACCTGCAGATCCCCAAATCTGCAGTTTAAGTTCTTTGGTTTTGCTAATGGCCCCAGCCAAGTACCTCTGCAGTGCCTTTTGCTCCAGCCAACTTTGGCTTCAGCTTGGCGCCTTGCTTTGGCTGTTGCATATTAACAGATAGAACTGAACAGAAGCTTCTAACGCTGCTTGCACGGGTGTGCCTCTGCCAGGACTAGAACATTTGTGGGTTAGCCTGATGATAGGGTTGGAAGCAGAGTTCACTGGTCACAGGCTTTCCAGCCACGCCTATGCTAGGTCAGCTAACGGTGAACCAGTTCACAGATCAGGATGTGTACCCTGTCAGAATGAACAGAGCTGCCTGGCTAACTCACAGCCCAAAGCAAACACACCCATCCCTGGGCAGACTCAAAACTAAATAAGGGTTCAAGCAAGGCTGGATATTGTGGCACAAACCTGTAGTCTGAGCTCTTAGGAGACGCTGTCAAGAGAATTGCTGAGAATTCGAGGCCAGCATAAGCTATATGGCAAGACCCTGACCCCAAAACACTAAAGCACCAACACAAACTTAGAAAAAGGCAAACAGGATGGCCCAGCAAGTGAGCAGGGCATGTGCTGTTAAACCTGTCAACTTGGGTTTAATTCTCAGAGTCTGTAAGGTGAAGGGAGAGGGTGGACTCCAGCAGGTTGTCTTCAGACTTCTGTATAGTGACTATATACACAAACAAACATAAGCCAAATAACTGTACTAATTTTTTAAAAGATCAGATAAAAATATAGTATTTCATAATACAAGAACCCAAGCAACATTCAAATTCTGCTGTCCATACACAGTATTTTACTGAAACATAGTCATGCCTATTTATTTACATAATGTCTGGGGATGCTTTTGTGTTGCAGAAAAAGAGTCTGGAGATAACCTGAGATGACTTTGTGAGCTACTGAATGGTTACTTGTCTCAGCCACTGACAATTGGCAGATTTGTTACACAGCATTACTGTAGGGAAATTCGCTGACACATCTTATCTGAGAGCTCAATTCCCCTGAAGAAAGTACTAGGGGGGCATCAGGAATGAGGTCAGGCCAGAGCCAGCCTGCTCCACTTCCCCACACCAGGCATGGCCTTGAACTGGGTCAGTGGCTGGACCATGGGCTTGAATAGCAGACACCAGTATATCAATAGTATTGTATCCTTTGGTAGTCCCCATGTGGAGAGCAGACATCAGCCACTCTGCTACAGTGACTCTAACACATATTTTTGATGAGTTTCATCCACCACCAAATGCATACTCAGAGGCCAGTTTGCATTGGAGCAGAGATAGAAAGAGGGCTTCTGAAAGATAAAACCCAGACAGTATTTACCTAGATTAATTTGGTTATGTTTACATAGCGAGGCTAAAATCTAATTCCCACCCTGGAGTCTACTGGTAGAAACTCAGCAGGATCATGATATCAGTTAATAAAGGAAAATTAAGCTACGTTTTCTTATCACCTGTGAATATGCTGTGAGTCAATTTTGCAAATGTGATAAAATTTTTATATAAAGAAAAAATGGGGGGCCTGGAAAGGTGATAGCTCAGTGGTTAGAGCACTTACCACACACGTATGACACATGGAGTTCAGATCCCCAGAACCCACACAAATGTCAGGTGGAAGTAGCGGCCAACCTTTAATTCCACCTCAAGAAAGCAGAAATGGAGTCCCCTGAGCAAGCTGGCTAGAGAGCCTAGCCCTAATGGTGAGTTCTCCATTCAATTGACAGAACCCTACACAAAGAATAAAGTGGAAGACTGAATGCGAATGACCCCTGACCTCAACCCCCACATGCACTTGAACATACACACGCATACAAACACACATACATATGCATGCAGAGCACACATGCATAATTGAAATGGATAAGGAAGACAGCATAAACAGATGAATTACCACACAAACAGGAAATTCCCCACTGCACAGCTGTGTACTCTTCCCACCATTTTTCTGGCACTGTGTCCAGCCAAGGTATTAATCCAGAACGAACTCCTCATCTCAAAATGACTTTCAAGGCCAAGTCCAAGAAGCAACTTGTAGAGCCAGCTCCCTCATGCAGGAATGCCTGAACAACCCCCTCTTCCCCTGCTCCCTTGGCTCTGGAGTACAATAGGTAGTCTCAAAGCCTTGGGTAAATGCACACAGAGCACGCTGGCATCCTCTAAGACCGAGAAGCTAGCATCTTTCCAGAGATGCTGGCCTTAAATCTGTACTGAAAAATCCTCCGAGATCATAGCGAGGCAATGTTTTCCCTGAGCCGGGAGAAGTTCAGACTCCCACATCTGGAATTTGACCTTTGTGCATGTTGTCATTTCACCCACCACAGGAAACCTTTCTGGGCTGGGCTGAAATATGTAAGTGTTCAGCACTGTGGCTGGTAGCAATCCCACCCAGCTGTGTGGAACGGGAAGCAACAGGGCAATTAATATTCTGTGAAGACGTCAGGGACCAGACGAAAGCCGGCCATTTATCATGGCTGACTCATCGTTCGAAGAGCAAACACATCATTGTCTGTGGGCTTCTGCTGACTCACTTGCCAACCCCGAGAGACATGCACCTAAATGGAGCTGCAAGCTACCCAGCCTGCCTTGGGAGGGCATTGCCCTTTCACGTCAGCCACATTGGGTTTAGTCTCTGGAGAAGCTGCCATGAATCTTCTACAGAGGGTTTTCAAATGCATGAAGAATTGTTCCTGAAAGAGAGAACTGGCCTCTTTCTTATGTCATTTTATGTAAACGAAGCAGGAAAAGCCACATGTGTGACATATTAAAAGAACCGTGGGATGGATGACGGTGGGCTAGAGATACCTCACAGGCTATGAGTCCTCGCTGCTGTAGCAGAGCACCCAGACTCAGATGCCAGAGCCCACAAGGCATCTCACAACCATCTTTACGTCCACCTTTAAGCCCAGTTTCAGGGATCTGATGCTCTTTTCTGGCCAAGAACAGCACCAGGCACACATGTGGTATATAGTCATACTACAATCAAATTTTCATGCACATAAAACAATATAAATACAAATCTTAAAAAAAGAGCCATGGGGGCTGGGACAGAAGCTCAGCAAGTAAAAGGCTTGCCTTGCATGATAACGGTTAGCCAGGTACAACCTACCTGGAAAGAGACTCAACTAGGATCTGTCTAGAACAGGTTGCCCTGTGTGCCTGTGTATGGGGGGTTATCTTGATTGCCATCACTGATGTGGGAAGACTCAAGCTGAAAGTGGACAGCACCATTCCTTGATTGGAGGTCCTGGATTATATAAAAGCAGAGAGGGCTAGCTGAGTACTAAGCACACACACACACACACACACACACACACACACACACACACACATTCATTTCTCTCTGCTCTTGACTGTGGATAGGATGTGACCAGTTGTTCTAATGTCCTGCTGCCTTGATGTCCCTGCTGTGATGGATGTAACCTGGCATCATAAGCTACAATGAGATCCTCTCTCCTCAACTGCTTTCGGTACATTAAGCCTGGTGGCCTGAGTTCCATCTCCAACTGAAGAAGGGGAAGAAGAGGGAGAAGAAGCCTGGTGACGTGTGTTCCATCGCCCACTAAAGGTGGGAGGAGAAGGGTTGCAAAGCCTAAGCCAGGTGTGGTGGCATGCATTTAGAATCCCAGCACTAGAGCGGGGAAGACAGGGATCGCTAGGGCTGGCAATATGGCCAGCAAGACTAGCCTACTTGGAAAGTTCTAGGCCAATAAGAAACTATGGCCTCTCTCCTCCGTGTGTATATATGTGCACCTGCACACACAATAACCAGGGAACTTTCGAGTGAGAAAGGAGGCATTGCCATCTCATGTTAGGAGTGTTCCCCTAATAGGGAGCAAGGGGGTGTGGTGGTGGATGAGAAGTTTGAGTCAGGCAGCCTGAATCCATGTCTCATCTCAGCTGCTGGTAGCTAATGAATAACAGCCGAAGTAGCTATTGAGTGACGGACATAGGCTAATCACTCAGACTATCTAAGCTCAGATTTCATTATCTGTAAAGTGGGGAATAGTTACACTCTCCATCTTGCTGAGCAGTTGAGAGAGAAGGATTAAAACAGACGGGCTATAAGGAGAACGCAGAGCTTGGTCTGAAGTGCTCAATAAATAGTAGGTATTATCAAGGCCAACGAGGCACTCCACAGAAACCTCTAGAACCTTCATGTGGTTGGCATTAGATTAGTGAGAGTGGGGTGAGGGAGACGAGGAGGACTGGATGCCTGGGGGAATCTCGGGTCCTAAGCATCTTGAGGAGCAGTGCCTTTGTGCCCAGGAGGAGAAGGACACATCCTGTTGGGGTCTCGGATATTCATTCACAAACAACAGCAGTAAACAATGCTTTGATTGTAAGCTTTTGAAGCCTGCACTCAGATTTCCCTTTAAGGACATCTTAAGTGTGCACACAAAGCAATACAGTCCAGTTTTTTTTTTAAATTAAAAGGCCAGCTTGTAATGACATACAGAAACTGATACTTACATGGTTCTCTTAAGTGCACTCCTTTTAAACCGCTAATTCTTACTCGGCAGAAAGTGGTCCTTATGTCAAAGTCCTTAAGAGGTCCAACAGCTTGTATAACCAGCAAGCCTCATGGTTAGTTAGCAGCTTTCAGGACTTGGATTCCCAGTGATAAACAAAAGAATTCCAAAGGCCACGATACATAAACTCTCCATAGAAACATATGGAGCTGCTTAAGGAGGTTGGCTCGGAGCTGTTGTTTTGAAAACAAGTATCCGCAGTCAGAGTCTCTACTGAGTGCTATTTATCGAATGGTTGGAGAAGGGCAAGACCCCACGGATCCTGCATGGCTGCTTGCCAGCAATCCCAAACATTGTGCAGAGAGCCTCGAAGCCTCTCAATAATATGTGCAGAATGCAGGACGTCTGCATGCTTGTATCCATCCTACCCAAGGCACGGGGGCCATGTAGGCAGGATCCCCAACCTCCTGGAGAACCTTTTAGATCTCTGATGCCTCTGCCTCTCTCACTCAGAGCTCTCTACCCACAACCCTCCATCAAGACTCCATGGACCACTCTGTCTTTGGCATACTTTAGCAATTCATCTGAAATCTGGTCATTTGATGGATAACAACTCCAACCCAGCCTCAACCTGCTCACCTGTCGATAGTTACCCATCAAGAACAGCTTTCTTAGTAAGTGCTTATCTCTGTTGTTGCAGTAATAAAATCTAATTACAAATTTGGATTATAGATGAGTAAATTGATTAGGTTCTGGCTACCCTGTTTTTTTTTTTTTTTTTTTTTTTTGGTTGGTTTTTTGTTTTTGTTTTTGTTTTTTTCAAGAAGCATATTTTGTTTTTTTCAAGAACTCAGATGTAATGCTGCTATGATGAGCTATTTCACAAAAACTTCTTGGAAAACTGTGCTTTGGGTGTTCTCTGATGGCTGGTGGATAGCTGCTAAGATATAGAAAATGGACCTGTTAGCCACCACACTCCAAACCTTGGACATCACTGAAAGGCTTGGCTTTTGAGTGCTATTTAGGGATCAAAAGAGATTTTTTTTTATTTTTATATTTCCTTAGTCCTAGAACAACATAAAAGTACCTTCCTCTAAAACTAGTCTTTTTACCCCACATAGTCAAAATGTTATTCAAGATTTTATGATTTAGTAAAATGGCAGACTAGAATTGGATTCAAATTATAAATGTTTCAGAGTTTGTAATGAGATAATTTGTAATTACCAGGGAAACTAAAGCAAAAACTAGATAATCTATTCCACATTCATTTGTTTATTTATTGATTTATTCCACATAAATTTTATTTAAAAATGTTAATGAATGCAGGAAAATATGAAAATGGTTCATATTAATGAGAGACCATGGGGGTGTTTCATGGCTAATCCTTCAGAAAGAAATATCTAGAAGCAAAGAGGTAATTGAACACAGAACGGTTTCCAAGTGTGACTCACGATGACTCTTACATTGGCACTGTGGTATGGTGCAGGCACTGGTTATCTGTTCTGTATGCTCATGTGGACACAAGAAGTGAGCATTGCATCCCAGTCACCAGAACCATAAAGCTGAGAGCGTTGCATAGAAACTAAGACCACCTGTCTCTAGGATATCCCTGTCTCTAGGATAGAGTCTACCTTTCCTCATCCTGACACTTGTCCTTCTATGACTCATAAAGAGGAATCTTCTAGTTCATGGCCTTACCTGGAAGACTCTAAAACTCAAATGTAAGAACTACTCAGGAGATAAAGCAAGAGAATTCCCAAACTGAAGAACTAATGTGGGGAATCCAGAAGCCACAGAGATGCAATGCAAAACTCAAGTGGCATAAACATATGAACACAGACCTGGATTTCTGTACCTAGCTGCATTAGCCTACTAGCTCCCATATCTAAGTACCACAAGGTGTGTCACTGCAAGAATGGGTATGTATTCATTCCAAGTTCTGTAACCCTTAGGGCACCATCAAGATGTCAGCAAGGATGGCTTCCCTTCAGGTTCCACTCTTTGCTTGCCAACAGCCATCTTCTCTCTTCATGTCCTCTCCTCTGTGCATGCATGTCCCTGGGGTTTCTTGCTCTTACAGAGACAATTGTCTCTCTAAGGCCCACTCTCACACAGTTGCATTGAGTGTTATCAGAATTCTAATGTGAAATTTGAAGACACAATTCAGTTTATTATACCAACAGAACTCTCATCAAAGGTAAAGGTTAAACGTACATATTTAGAAGAAGAAGAAGAAGAAGAAGAAGAAGAAGAAGAAGAAGAAGAAGAAGAAGAAGAAGAAGAAGAAGAAGAAGAAGAAGAAGAGAAGAAGAAGAAGAAGAAGAAGAAGAAGAAGAAGAAGAAGAAGAAGAAGAAAGAAAGAAAGAAAGAAAGAAAGAAAGAAAGAAAGAAAGAAAGAAAGAAAGCAAGCAAGCAAGCAAGCAAAGCACTATGGAAATACTCACAGGTAATGGTGAAATTAACTCCTCCATCACCAACCAAATTTTATGCAGTCATTTCTGGAAGTTAAAAAGAGAACTGAAATAAATTTTTCAAAAATTGTCCTAATGTTATTTGAATGTCTTAAACAACCATCTGGCCGCCTTGATGGTGCATTCCCCTCTTTGTGAAGAACGCACAATCCCCTTCTCCTAAAACATGCACCCAAATCCTTCTGTTGAATACTTCAACTCCTCTCAGTTGTCTTATTTTGAAAATGTGACTGCTTGGTTGACTTGTAAAACCTTCCTTTCTCTGTGCATCCCAAAGCCATTGCCAGAAGGAGCTGATATATATGAAGGGGACAGGGAAGAACCTTGCATTTGTATGTAAAAGAGAATACGAAATGTTAACTAACTCATCAATTAAAATAGATAAGAAGAATATAGATGGTCTTGGCCTCTGCTTGCTGATCTTTTCATTTCTTCCTGCACAAACAAACATCAAAAGCTGTGACTGCTCCTTGGCTCGATGGTAAAGTTACACTTTAGTGAACTCGTGGCAAATAGAAAATATCGAGCGTCGGCAGTGCATTTAATACACATAATCCTACCAAGCGTGGTAGCTTAGTGACACAGTATGACACCGGGTGCCATTGTTAGCCTGAGGAATGCCTGGCTGGCTAGGTGCTGCGCTCATGGCTGCTGCCCAGCACCAAGTAAAAATGTCATATCGCACATCACTGATCAAGAAAAAAAAATCAAAATTTACAGTTTAAGTATAATTTCTACTGAATGTGTATAGCTTTCACACCATTGCAAAGTTGGGAGACTTTAGGCTGAACATTCTAGAAAGTGACTGTATACTTCAAAATTCTAAATATGCGAATGTTCCAAACCATAGGCTATTACAGGAAGGAAAATTAAAATTATGCTGAACAAAGAAGAAAATTTCACCCAAGAGGAAAGAAATGGAATGTGCGAGAGGGAAGGCTATCAAAGCAGTTGGAAGCAGGGCTCGGTGTGAACAAGCACTGCAGACAACAGGAGCATGTGATGAGAGCATCACCAGTCCTGGGCAGAGCATGCCACGAGCATCTCCATATGTTTCCATGGAGACGTCCATGCACGTATAACAACCTTAAATCCCCCTGGAACCAGCTTCCAGGGGTTGAGATGACAAGTGTGCCTCAGCACAACCAGTTTCATGCAGTGCCAGGAATGGAACCCAGGGCCTGGTGCATGCCAGGTAAGTGCTGTACCAACTAAGCTACATTCCCAGCCCTTTGACAGAAAGAATTTTACCCCTTGCACAGGTCAGAAAAACACAAAGAAGTCAAACAAGAGAAAGAAACAACCCAGACAGTAGAAGCAGCAGACACTGCCAGTGTCCCTGGCCATAAGGCAAGCACTAGAACCATGCTGTGAGTGATAGTCTACAGAATCTGGAGTTACAGAGGACTCAGTCAACACTGGAGATGCCACAGAGGACACTAGCTGTCCACCCGTGTTTTCACCAACTTCATGTCAACCCCAGACATAGATGGATCTGCCTATAGCACTGCAAAATAACAGCAGCTTTGGGAAACTGATTGGAGAGCTAACTACTGGTCCACGAGCAAGCATGCTAAGAATGACCAACTTAGGATTTTTGAAAAGGCTGGGGTTAAATGGGAATTTAGGAGGTGAGCAAGGAGTGATCGAGCACACAGAAAACCAATAAAAAATTTAGAAAATTTGAGGCATACAATTAAGGCTGACTTAATTCAAAGCTGCTCACAGCAGTAGCAGGCTCTATAGAATTCCGGGAATCAGTTACAAAGGTGCTTCAAGATATAAATCCCCTTGGTCTTCAGGGCAGTATGGGAATATGGCTGGGAAGCCCAGCCCTATGCTCCCAGGCTGTTCCAAGCTTCACCCAGGCCTCTTTTCTGAGAGACCTGAATCAGCCAAGGTCCTCAGGAGGTCAGCACTGTAGGGGGTAGAGCACAAGGAAGGAGAGCCTCGCCCCCTCACTCTGCCACAGGCACTTTCCATAGTCAGGATGCTCCTCCACTGAGATAGAGACATCAACAGTCGCCACAGGGCAAACCTCGCTTCCTGGGACCAAGTCATGCTGGGTGAGCAGGAATCTTAGTGCAACAGGACAGAGGAACAAGGAATGAAGCCCAAAGGTCAGCCACAGAGCAGGGAAACCAGCAAAACGAGAAGAGGCCCAAAGCACCTCATGTATAGGTAACACTCCATTTGTGGTTTTATTATTTTTAAATTTTTAATTAACTGCGGGAACAAAAATGGAGAGGAGCCTGAGGAAAAGGAGGTCCAGTGATAGGCCCAAAGTGGGATCCATCTCAAGGGGAGGTCCCAAGGCCTGACACTTACTGAGGCTATGGCATGCTCACAAAAAGAGGCCTATCATGACTGCCCTTCGAAAGGGCAGCTGAAAGAGTCAGATGCAGATATTTGCACCCAACCAATGGACAGAAGCTAGTGACCCCTGTGGTTGAATTAGGGAAAAGCTGGAAGAAGCTGAGGAGGAGGGTGACCGTGTAGGAGGACCAGCAGTCTCAACTAACCTGGATCCCTGAGATCTCTCAGACACTGAGCCACTAACCAGGTAGCATACATCAGCTGATATGAGGCCCCTAACACATATACAGCAGAGGTTCAGCCAGAGAAAATGTACCTAACCCTCAAGAGACTTGAGGCCCCAGGGAGTGGAGAGGTCTGGTGGGGTTGGGGTACGAGGATGGGGATATCTTCTTGGAGTTGGGGGCTGGGTAGGAGGTATGGGATGTGGAAAAAGTCAGAGGGTGTGTTGGGTTAATTTGTGTGTACTGGATCGGTTGTTGGGTTGATGGTATGTGTCCCGTGTGTCTCCCCACGGGGCTGGGGCCACTCATGGAGACAGAGGCACGGGAAGTTTGACTGTGCTCTTCCCATGCTGGCTCCAGGCAGGCATTAGGCTACATGAAGCCTCAAAATTTCAGTCTGAGGTCCGGGGGTGGGTGGATAGGGAGGGTAGAATAGAGAGGGTGGGATAGGGAAGGTGGGGTAGGGAGGGTAAGGTGTGGGGGTTAGCTGGGGCTAGCTTGTCTGGTTCTCAGGCTCTTGGGTCTCCAGGTGCTGCTGAGGGCAGCTTCAGAAAAGCCAAGAACAAAGTGGGGACGATCGAGCTTGATTGGCCCATGGCCAATTAAAAAAAAATTAAAAGGGAGAAAGGGAGAGAGACTCTGGCTGTGTCCCACAGGGATGAGAGTCTTGCTTGGCTAGTTTGGGTTGGTGGTCTCTGTGGCTGGGAATGCAGAGAGTTCTTCTATGAGAGATTAGACAGCAGCTCTAAAGATGAAGGCCTGCTCCACTATTCCCCAAGGCAGGATCTTGAAGAAGAGAAATGGTCCATGGTCTTAAGATATTTATTGTCATAGCTGAAAGTAGATGAAAACTATACCCACCCCCCTTCACCCCCCCCCCATTTCCTCAGGGCAAATCTGAGGTTAAATACCTTTTGCTAGGAGGAGGGTCTGGGAAGGAATGTTTAATGGGCCTTTAGGTACCTCATTAACATGGAGATCTGTCTTGAGGCTCTGCAGCCTGTAGTCTTGCCCTCTACTTGTGGAGGGGCTAGGGGACGTTGCCCTACATGACTCAAGGACCCAAATCTACGGGGGGCTGTGGCCTCGTATCAGGAGCCTGGAGTCTGGGAGTGTGGTGAAATGTATGCTGTCCCTAGGGATCACCTGGGGTCTCTGAAGATTTCCAGCCTGTACTCCACCAGAAACCAGGTTGCCTTTCACAGCCCTACAAGAGTGGACCAGGAGGAGAATAAAGTCTGAACTGTAAAAAAAAGAATAAATAAAAAATAATAAAAATTAAAAAAACAATCTGACTAATTTTAACATGGTTTTGTTTTGTTACTTTGACAGGTGGCCCAGACTGACCTCAAAGTCTTATGTAGTCAAGGATTACCACCTCATGATGGCTGGCATGACAGACACGTGTCAACATATTTATGCAGTGCCAGGGACTGAACCCAGAACTTCATACATGTGAGGCAAGGAGAGTACCAGGCAAGTCATACCTGCACTACAACTTTAAAAGGTTTATAATGTAGAAATCATACCAATTCCCAAAGTTTGATGCTTTCCTGGGTCCGAACTATGCAGTACAGCATGGTGGAGATGTCAGGCAATGGAGGCCAGTCACCCTAGTACCTCTAATGCAGACAAGTGACCTACTAATGTAGACAAGTGTCTACTAATGTAGACAAGTGACCCTAGACACCTGTACTGGGGATCTTAGCTGTAGTGTTTCAGGGGCTAGTGTTACCAAATGCATTTCAGTGTAAGGTATTTTCAGCTTATGATGTCTTTAGTGGACTGCAACTCTATTATAAGTGGTAGCACTTTTGTATTGAATAGTGCTACCCATTGTCATATAACACTCCACCTCAAGACATGAAGCTTAAGACAACAGTCTCTTTACATCTTGTTTTCTGTGCCAGGACATTGGGCAGGATGTGGTCGCCCAGATCCTTTGTGGTATATGAGGTAAATTGGGGTCAGTTGTAAGTATTCAGCTGGTGCCTGAGCTGAGCTAAAAAGTTCAGGCTCTCTTCGTTCACATGCAACAGAGCACTACACAGCAATGAAGTGGAATGCTGGTGACATCTGCGATTTCTAGGACATTCTGCAACCTTCTGTAAAGTTTAGTAAAAAAAATATCCCTCATGTAAAATGCAGAAATATGAGAAAACATGCATGCATTTGCAAATTTGCATAAATGCAAAAGAAATAAAGGAAGGGTAAATCAGAACTTAATGAAATGTACCTTAAAGCCAGTGGGTGAAAGCAGAGAAGGAAGAGAGGGAGTCATCATAAAAAGACCTTGGGGCCTAGTGCCAGTGATGCTTACCTTCTGTTGCATACTGGATTAGAAAGCAAAGAGACACACCTCTGGGTGTCTTGAGGATGTCTCCAGAGAGGTTGGACTAAGGAGGGAAGACCACCCTGAAAGTGAGTGGTCATTCAGAAAGCTGAGGTCTCAGACTAAATAAAATGAAAACAGAGAAAGCAAGCTAAGCACTGCTCTCTCCCTTCTTCCCTCTCTCCCTCACTCCCTCTCTCCCTCCTTTCTTTCCCCCTCCCTCTCTTCTCTATCCCTCCCCTCTCCCTCTTTTTCTCCCTCCCTCTCCCTGTCCCTTCACCCTTACTATCTTTTTTCCCTCTCCCTTCCCCCCTCCTTTTTCCCTCCTTCTCCTCCCTCTCTCTCTCCTTCCCTCCCCCTTCTCCCTCCCTCTCCCTCCTCCCCAACAGGAAACACAATGTGCCTCACCCGTCTCCCCAACATCACCCTTGCCACTTTCCCGCCCCTCAAACTTCCAGCCAACATAAACTCTTCCTCTTTATATCCTCTTGGCATGCATTTTGTCACAGTAGAAAGAGAAGTAACTACTACCTTATGAATACCATATATATATATATACCTTAGAATCATGATCAGGAAAAAAGTCATGAAAAGGTGACCAAGACAGGATGGGACCCTCAAATGGGGTGAAGACAGTGACAGAAAACCTGTCTAGCAACTACCAGCATTAGATTAAATGTTAGATAGAAGGGAAAGTCAAAAGAGGGTTAGTGTACCTTAGAACAGGATATTTTGACTGGATACAATAGGCTAAGACGACACTGCACACAATTCCTGTCCTGCAGGGGTTGGTTAGCATGGGGTTCACTCTGAAATGATTTTACATGTTGTTTGTTACCATTAAAAACATTGAGTAACTGTGAGTAATGAGCACAGACACAATTAGACGGGAGGAATTAGTAATGGCATTTTAAAGTTCAGTAGGGCAGTTCTTGTTTAAAAGAATTTAATTATATATTTGATGAGAAGTTAGGGGAGGAATGAAAGACCCCATTCACAAAGAACGATGAATGTTTAAGGAGCAGGGATGGTAACAGCCCTGATTTAATCATCACACGCAGCATGCGTGCCTAGAATCATAATTCTGCAGCCACAGTTATGTCAATCAATCAAAATATTTTTATTTTTAAAAAATTAGGAAAACATAAGTAAACATGTCATGGCTAGGAAGAACAAGGTTTCTTGCTGTCAGCCAACACGCTATATCTAAGGAGACAAGAATAGCTAGAATGAAGCCTGTGATGTTCTGCTGCTTCCAAAGGCTTAAATGTGTGTGTGTGTTTGTGTGTTTGTGTGTGTGTGTGTGTGTGTGTGTGTGTGTGTGTGTGTGTGTGTGTGTTTTAACATGAGCACGTATGAGCAGATGCAAAAATAAACTCGGCAAAAATACATACTCTCTTGTTCTTCTGACTGAAGAGGGCTAGTAGCCCTGCCATACCTGCAGTCCGATCTTGTTTCCAAATGTCATTCTTCAGTAGGAGGAATGGATTGACCAAAGATCAGTGGTAATCTTATGATACCAAGTCTAGAATTGGGAAAAGATGACTCAGTCATAAAGAAACCTGTACTTTGAGTACTGATGTTTTAAAGCTGCCATTGTTTGGGAAGGGCAGAGAAGCAGTCCAAAGCTCTCAGAGACCCACTCTTATACAATCTGAGCCAGAGATAATTACAGTATCTAATTATTGCTAAGGCAAATGAATGAATGAATGAATGAATGAATGAATATGGAAATAGGAGAAAAGACTCAGCTCTTACAGTGGATTTCCAATGAATAAATTTAGAAGAAATTGCTGATCAGAAAATCATTATTTGACATGCATCATGTAATTTATGTTGTTAGTAAGGACTATCAGACACTGCTAAAAATAATTGTCAAAAGAAGGGCATACGTGAGACTCTTGTAGTGCCTGTGTTGTGTCCGCACATGGGAGTGCAAAGAGAAAACACTGGTTACCTACCACAGAGACCTTCCCCTTCAGTGAGTGTCAGAAGCAGGCGCAGCCTGTAGTGAGACATGTTGCTGTCATGTGCCCTGTGATATCTAGGCTAAAGCAGACAATCTGTCACATCAATGCTTTGATTAGAATGCTTTCTAATCAAAGGTACAACCTCAAGGTAATAATGAAAACACAAAAGACAATTTCAAATTTAAAAATGTATAAAGACCTAAAGGGTCCTCTTCAAAAGTAAAAGAGATGAGACAGAAAGTATTTTCAGATAGGACAACAGAGCATGCTCTAAACAGCTAACTTATTTAACCCTAGACTGAGGAAAACAAGGGGTTAACTGACCTGCCCAAAGTTATGGTTTGTAAGAAGCAGAGCCACGACTTAAACTAGACAGAAATGGCCAGTAAATGACTGGAGAGATATGCCCAGAGAAGTTGTGATCCTGTGACATAATGAGAAGTATGTGCGGGTTGGGAGGTAGCTCTGTGGATAAAGGCACTTGCTGCCAAGCCTAAGGGCCGAATCTCTAGGAGCCACATGGTATAAAGGAAACTGTTTATGCAGTGAAGGCTCCATAAGAACTATACTGGCAGGGTTTGGAGTGTCTCCAGGTTGCCCCATACACAAAAGTACCCTCTGTATACAACTGACTGCTAGGGTGTGGAAGTCCCCTATCCTTTTCACTCACCTGAGCCTATGTGGCTCTTCCATGCAGCCACTTCTGGGCTGTATCTTTTTTTTAATAAATGGGCTGTGCACTTCCCTGGGTCTATAAGCCATTCCATCTTATAGTTAAACACAGAGACTGGATTATCAGAACCTACAATTTGGAGCCAAACCTGGGAGGATTTGTGGGTGATCTAAGAACACCTCACTTATGGGTAGTATCTGAGATTGGAACAGTCTCCAGGGACTGAATCCCCAACTTAGAGGCTTTGTGCCAATTCCAGCTGGTGTGGCTAATTCCAACTGAGATGAAGTATAGGATGCCAGCTGCTGCCATGTCCAATGCCCGTATGCACGCAATAACAATTAATAAAAAAGAAGCCATGAACTTGAAGAAAAGCAAGAAGGAGTGAGTGTATGGGGGTTGTGGGGGTAGGAGAAATGTTAATTATAATCTCAAAACAACAGCGGCAACAAAAAAGACTTGGCGTGCAAAGTGTTATGTATTGAGTCTGAGTTTTTAAAAAAAGGCAGTTAACCTTTCTCCACATAAGAGGGTAGGAAGTGTGAGATATAGAAAGAGACTCCCCCACTAATGCCTACTTACAGCAGAACAAATTCTTTGTGCATACCAGGCAAGAACTATACCAGCCAAAGTCTACCCACTCCCATCCCCACCCCCCACCTCACCTCCACCTCCATTCCACCCCCACCCCTGCACAGGCACTCCCGCCTCGCCTCAGAAGTTCTTGAGCCCAGTTTCAGTGCGCACATGCAACAGTCTGCTAGAGTTGTAGAGCTGAAGCCTAAAGACACACCCACCCATGCTTTCCAGTCAAGTTTACATCTGAATAATCAGGAGTTTCACTAATAAAAACACAGGTGTGTACTTTATGGATAAAATTAAGGGAAGTATGATGGGGAAACCCAAAAAGACGCAGGTCAAAATTAAAAAGTAAACTTCCAGCCGTGAGGAACCCTTGCTTTAAGAAGCATATAAAAAGGCTAGTTATGGCGGTGCATGCCTTTATGCTGGCAAAGGCAGTTGAATCTCTGAGTTCTGTGCCAGCCTGGGCTACAGAGTGAGCTCCAGGACAGCCAGGGCCACACAGAGAAACCCTTTTCTTTGAAAACAAGCAAATGTCCAGGTATAAACCTAGAAGGTGAACTGAGAATGTGCCACAGGTCTCAGTGGTCCAGGACGATGAGCTGAAGTTTCAGGCTTGTGAAAGTGTTCTTTTTCGTACCAACAAAGATTATCATAGATATTAAATACTGTATCCAGTTTCACTCTGGTTCGTAGACGATACAGGGATCACAGTACTTTATGGAGAAGTGTTTATATACTAGTTTCCCACTGACAATAAATGATTTCTGCACGTAGAACAGATATTCAAGTAAATAAAGAAAAACACAAATAAAATCGTAGGTGGTGTTGGGGAAGAAAAGCAAGTCTAGCCCCCATCCCCTTTGACTCTGTAGGCCTTCCTGGCAAATGAGTGGTTCTATTCATGCTGCTTCGACACCCTTGGATTTTTTTCTTTGAAGATATTTTGAATTAAATTGCAGATATTCCAGTAATGATCTTGAAACATAATAGCATCTGTTAATAAGAACAGTACTTTCTGAAATATTATGACATGTTTCACTACTTCCTTAAAAAACATAGAATAACAATATATAAAATTGGAAAACTGACACCAAAAAGGGTAAATTGAAATGCCAAAACCACAGAGCTGTTTCTTAGTGACTGTGTTGTAAAATGTGTCTCAGGTATGTAATTAATTGTTGGAAATTGTGTTGGAAAAAAGAAAGGATGTTGAAATGAATGGAACAAGACCTAAAAAGCAACAATAAAATATAAGGAACTTTTGCCAAAAAAAAAATGAGGAAAAAAATGCTTTGCAGTTATGATGGCTGCATGGTCAGGGGCCGGAAAAGGCTACCTGGAGCAGGAAAGCAGATCAGGAACATGTCAGCAATCAGCAAACTGAGATCTGACTCAAGAGATCATCTGGGCCAATTATCCATCTGCCTCCTGCTGTCCAAGGAAGAGGAATGAAGGGAGGAGGAGAAGGAGGAGGGCTAGGAGGAGGGGGAAAAAGAGGAAAACCAAGAGGAGGATGAAAGGGAAGAGAGACTAGGAAGTGGGTGGAGGAAGAAAGAGAAGAGAGATGGGGAAAGAGAAAGCAGAGGAAGAAGAAGAGGAGGGAAAGGAGGAAGAGGAGAAGGAGGAAGATAAAGAAGAGGAGGAGGAAGGGGAGGAGGAGGAAGGGGAAGAAGAGGAGGAGGAAGGTGAGGAGGAGGAGGGGGGCAATCAGCCTTGATTCTTGACAGCTTAAGAACAAACTGTGATTCAATCTGTCTTCAAATTTCTCAGAAATCCCTGCAAACCCTACAGTCTCTACTCCTCATAACTAAAGGAGCCCAAGGAAACAAGGTCCCCCTGGCTGGTCTCCAGGCTGCCTTTATCTGTGAGAACTGATGCCCAAGATAAAGATCTGCTCCTCAATGGGGCAGTTTACTGAAAAGGAAATGGCAACCTTCTGCACTTGCCTCCCAAGCCCATCGTTTACCATTCATAAGGAGGAATACAGAGCATGCTTCTTACAGAGATAACAACAGGCATGGAGCACTGGGCCTGGGCACTCAGAACAAGTTAGCTGTCATCATTCATCAAAATAAGATTTAAGACCTATACAAAGTATCCCTACTCCTTTTAATTCTGAGATTGTATCTCTGGTGATGTAGGTGGGGAAGGGTTACTGACCTATTTTACAAATGACTCAGTGAAGACCTGTAATTCCTCAGGCCCAGCAAGCTGGCCAGTGGAAGAAGGCACACTTAGAAGAACGAGAAAAAAAAAAAAAACTAGATAGCCTCACATTTCAAGGAAGTCCAGAGAGTGTATGGATTAAGAAACGCTACAACGAAGAAAATTGAAGAAGAGCCAGAAGGATTCTGATTAACCCTCAATTCAAGAGAAAAAAAAAATCACCCAGCTAAGACCCTCTTCCCCTATGCAGAACTGACCGCTGGAATTTTATACTTCGTTGAAATACCAGTAGGGCAACAGGATGCACACCTAGCTTAGTAAGGGCTGACCACAGTGGTTCTCCTTAAGGTGGAGGAAAAGAAATCAATTACATTAGACGTTCCTGGGATAATAGCTCCAGAGACCAAGTGCAGCCTAGGTTTGTCTTGCAAGGAGAAAAGATGAGCAGAGGGGGGAGAAAATTATTTCTGGCATACCCAATTATGACAGGAGCTCACCCTCTAATCCTCAGGGTGCTTCACATGCTTATATATCAGCATGTCAAATTACCTCTTCAGATCTTAATAAAATAATCCTAAAAGTTCCAGCTCAGACCGTGAGAGAGAGAAAGCCTTCTGTTGAATGAGATAGCAGTGCTAAGTAAGCCACAACTTTTATTGTAATTAACTGTTCAGTGTGAGTTTTTAAAGTTAAAATAAAATAAGAAAGGATTCCATGTTTGCACCTCTCTTTCTGCCTCCACCTCGTGTGTGTGTGTGTGTGTGTGTGTGTGTGTGTGTGTGTGTTGCCTTTGGGGAGGCTATGCTATCACAGCTACAGGAATGAAAGTAGAAAGCCATACTGAGATTACAAGCATGTACCACCATACCTTTGTTTTTACGGCAGTTCTGGGGACAAAACTCAGCTCCTTGTGCTAGAAAGTCCACCACGTTACTGACAGAGCCTCTCCCAGCCCCAGTACTTACCTTCTACTGACTTTAACACTGAATCATTTAAAGCAAAACAACACCCTAGTGTAGAAAGTCTCAGAGGAACAAGCACGTCACTTAGAACTGTGCCTGGCACCCAGGATGTTGCTAATATGCACACACCCGACAATGAGAACTGATCGGGAGGAGATGAGGCACTCAGGGGTGTCTCTGGTTCTTCAATGACATAACTTTCAAAGCCTCATTTAAAGCTGATTTTCTAAACTCTGTGACCTTTCTTTCTGCCAGTTTTCCAGATGAGACTTAACGAGAGTTTCAGGTCACTACACACCCTGCCCAGGTGTGGTGTGACGCCGAAGCCCGGGAGAACGCAGGCTCAAGGTCAAGAGCTTGAAGCTGTGGAGCTTGAGGAGTACTTAGCAGGGTTTTTATTTTTTCATTCATTAAATGGAGACTGAATACCTCGTAATATCATTACATGATTAATATTACACTGCGTGACTCCAGCATCCTTAGGTTATCAGCAGTTGCTAACCGATTCCATCCTTCAGTTACAGCTTTCCTTAACATGCAGGCAAAGGCCATGAAGAGCCAGAACAGGGATGGATGTGACAACAGGCTGCCTGCTGAAGGCTAAATGTGGTCAGCTGTGCCGGGCTGAGCTTCCTGAGGTCACATGGGTGGCCAACTTACCAACTTCTGCATTCAACTTAATGCAGAGTGAGGGAGGTGACAAAAATCCACCCCTTGGGGGCAGTGGTGGTGCACGCCTTTAATCCCAGCACTTGGGAGGAAGAGGCAGGCAGATTTCTGAGTTCGAGGCCAGCATGGTCTACAGAGTGAGTTCCAGGACAGCCAGGACTACACAGAGAAACCCTGTCTCAAAAAAACAAACCAAAAAAAAAAAAATCAAATTCACCCCTACCACTGGGCAGGAAGCTGGGCCCTTCATCTTCTGTGTCTTTCACCAGAGCACATGAAACCTACAAGGCGAACAGGACCCGTGAGTTACAAAGGTCATAGAAGAACTTGGGGTATGATGAGAGTCATGGCTCCCAGGTAACCTCTGAAGACGGGCTGGAGCTACAGGAGGGAAGGTGGTTTTGATAAAAGTGTGCCTCTGCTTCCTAGTGGAAGTGTGAAGTTGTGGAACTCCACACAGAAGATGGGCAACAGCTTCGGCAGGAAGAGAGTGTGGGTTAAAGTGCATCGGCAGATGTGACCAGCAATTTCCAGGGAAGATTTTCACCCATTGAGAAACAATGCCTGCAACCTTGAGCTTTGTTGTCAGATAACCTGGCTTTAGGATTATATTAAGCCTTTCTCCCCTTCTTAGAAATCCTCAGATGATTATAGCTTGCAATGTTTAAGTAGGTCACAAAACTCAAAGAATATATTGTTCTCCCTCCAATAGACCTCTGAAACTAGGTTTCAGAGAATTAGATGGCAATTCTCCCTAGCAGGGTCTGTTATGACAAATTCCACCTGCCTGGCTCCTGTCTTTTCCCACTCTGTTTAAAGGCTCCAGCTCACTGCTCAGTAAAAGCTGAGAGCATTTTTTTTCCCTCAGAGAGAAAAGTAATTCTCCAGGAGAAAGAAAGCTGGATGTGGATTTCTACTGGCTCTCGAATGACATGGCGTTGGAGATGCATGGCACAGCTCTGGAGAGACAGTCAAAAGGACCATAGGAATGGCTGCCAGAGAGAAAACAATAAGGTTTAAAGGCCCAGCCGCACTAAAGCCCTTATAACAACTACAGTCATGGTTGGCTATGGCTTGACATGCTCTGATAGTTGTGACTCATTCACCTCCATCAAAAAACCTGCTCATCCATGCTGCTTATACAGACAGGAAAATAATGAAAACTCTTCTAAGGACTCTCCCCCTTGTGTAGTTCATTCTAGGGAACAAGTCTGATTAGGAGGTAGCTGCCTCGTAGGAACAGACACTGTCTACTGGTCTCTTTATTTTTTTAAAAAAAGACTTGTTTGCTTGCTTTATTATTACTATTAATTGTGTGTGTGTGTGTGTGTGTGTGTGTGTGTGTGTGTGAGTCTCTCTCTCTCTCTCTGTGTGTGTGTGTGTGTGTGTGTGTGTGTGTGTGTGTGTGCGCGTGCGCGCGCACTTCTGGAGGCCAGAAGAGGGTATTGACTACCCTGGAGCTGGAGTTACAAGCAATTGTAAGCCACTCAATATGTGTGGTTGGAACTGAACTCAAGTCTTACAAAAGAAAAGCAAGAGTTCATAACCACTGACCCGTCTCCCCCACCATTCCTTCCAGCAGGATTTCGGAGTGTGCGCTACCACACCTCTGATACTTTACTGCCTCTCTGCATCTTTATCTGACTCATTCTCCCAACTTGGGAAGTGTTGTGATTCTCAATAAATGTTACAGGTTTGTTGGTTTTGTTTGTTTGGAAACAAGGTCTCAGGTAGCCTAGGCTGGCCTCGAACCACTTCAAGCTCACTATGTAGTGAGGAATGATCTTGTACTCCTGATCCACTCATCTCCATCTCCCAAGTGATAAACAGTGAAATTATAGTGGCTTTTTTTTTTGTGGGACTGAAGCTAGAACCCAGGGCTTTGTGCATGCTGGGCAAGAACTCGAACAACTGGGCTACAGCCTCAGCCTTGAATGTTACTTTCAGCAAAGACTTCAACTTAGATTCTGAGCTACCACTAAGTATGAAGCAATCAAGTAGAACATCTACATACGTGCATGCCCCCACACATGAACATGTATGCACATATCCATACACACATATAACTCTCCAAAAGCAAATCTTCCTCTACTCTTTAGCGTAGTGGGAGAGATCTGCTGAAATGAAATAAACCCAGAGCAATGTGTGCTGATTGCCCATAATATTATGGTTGCTGAGGAGGGTCCCTTACAATGACTAAGTTATAATGACATGACTATAGTTATCCTGTTGAGGAAACATGCTAAGGCCCAACAGTGAGACTAGGATTTCACCCGGGCTCCCCTTGAGACTAAGACCTGGCATCAAATGTCCAGCAAGCATCATAAAGGATTTCCTGGTTCATCAGGTTCGAATGTAACTCAAAAGCTGAATCTGTTGTGATTCTTGGATGTCTCTTGAGGGTGAAGGCCTGGCTCTGGGTTCCTGGTATGGTGCCAGGTTTCACTTCTCTCCAAGACAGGCCCCGTGTTGCTTTTCTAGTTTACACCACAAAATGCTGCTTTCCAAAGTGGCGACCATTAGAGATTTGCAGAATGCTTCACATGTGCCATTCATTTTTAATGGGCTATTTGACTCCCTGTGAAGTTCACACACAAGGAAGAGATTGTACAATGTGAACCAAGGAGAAAACACATGGCCTGATCCTCCAGGGTGCTGAGAACATGGGGCAGTGGGTACTTGAAGAGTTTTATAGGAAGGCTCTGTACACAGCCTTGCCTTTCAGCACAGAACAAATTAAACTATAATCATGACCATGCTGCCACAGTACTACTGGATGGCGTTCTTTGTGTTAACATACATATGGAATTCTTTTCAGGTCTGCCAGGATAAAAACAGAAAAAAATCAGAATGGCAAGGTTTTTCAAGTTTTGAAATAAAAATGATGTGTCTTAATACTTTCTGAAGCTACCAAGATAGCTCTGTGGACAATGACACTTGTTACTAAGCTCTGAGTTTGATCCCCAGGACCTACAAGGTGGAAGAAGAGACCCAACTCCCAAAAGCTGTCCTCTGACCTCCACATACTCACTGTGACTTGTGGGTATCCTCCACTCACCTCACAAATAAATACTTGTAAAACAATTCCTATATTCTTTCCTACTACAAGATGTACCATTATGAGGTGTCCAAACATCTTCCCTAGTCTACTGTTTCATGGGGTTAAATATCATTCTAAGGAAACAAGCCATCTTCAAGGTATTTTGAAATCTATTCTCCAAGGTTTCGGTTTGCAGAAAGAAATCTATCATATGGCCAACCAGTCAGGTTTGCAGAAAAGATTCACTGATGAGGAATGAGGAATGTTACTTCCATTCCCTTAGAGGTCACGACAGACCGCGTTCCTGCACAGCTGGTGGGAGACTGAGAACTGATGCCTCGCAGGTGGGATGCTACCTGCATGTGTTTTGAGTAGTAGTCTTTTGTTGTCCTTTAGAGTCAATGAGTCACTGTGTGACCGCCAAGCTCAGCAATGGAGAATGCATCCAAGAATCTAAAGCGAGCAGGCACTAACCCTGCACTTTGTTGAGGAGGGGCAACTGTTGTTGGCCCTCACAACCGTGGGTCTTCCTCTGGCCCCCACCTGGAGAGAAAAGCCATTCTTTGCTCAGCCCCTGGCCTCACTGGAAACTCTGTCTCAGGGTCCTGGGCAGTTGCCTCTTTCCAGGATCCGCTCCTCATGAAAAGAACAGGGCTACCGGTTGCTAAATCTAACCTTGGCTCTGTTGCTCTACAGCTGGTGGCTGCAATATTCTCAAGCTTCAGATTTCCTATCAATGATGAGTAACAATATCCCTTCTGCTACAAAGAAGGAAAAAACGAAACGTTGGTAAAGCATTCAACCCTGGGCCCTGCCTACACCAGATGCTTAACAAATGGGGGCTATCATGGTAAGAGCTATTATTCCGGCTATTTCCTAAACTTCCTCTTCTTTGTTTTGTCTGCTTAATTCTTCCCTTGTCTGTTTTTAATGTTCTTCCAGGAGGTATTCAGTGGACCCAGAGTTCCTTTCTCCTGACTTGGATTTTCCCCATAACCCCCCTCTTCTACCCTCCCTCCTCAGCTCAGTCAGCCACAGTTCTCATGTCTTCAACAGGAACCGGCCGTCCTTTTCCCTAAACTCCATCTGGAACCAGGCATGATTTCCACAGAGCAGCGCCGCATCTGCATGTCATTAGGGTTCAGCGCCCTGGGACCCCATTGGTCTGGACAAGATGCCAAACCCACAGTGACTTTTTAGGGAAAAGCAACAGTGTCGAGAAGCTCCGTTATACATCTGAAATAGAATTTGATTCATAAAATCTTCACTTCGGGAACAAATCTGTGGATTTTCAGAAAAGGAAGCTTTTAACATTTTCTACTAGGGTGAGTCTTTCCCCGGATTTGATGGGGGACAGAAACTAAGGTTAAAATATATATATGGCATCTATTTTGTGCAAGGAACTGTGATAAGCATTTCACACTCATTATGTTATTTAATTCTCATAACTCTCCTCGAGAGTATTGTTGTCTTTAGCATGAGAAAGCTGAGATTCCCAGGAGGTAAAGTGAGCTACCTAAGCATCAAAGCTAGGAAGTAGCAGAACCGAGATGTACATTCTAGCCCGACTTCATTGTGCCACGGAATGCTTTACCGCATGTGAAACACAGCAGAACATGTTCTTCATGTTGACGTGCATGGTCTACCTAGTCCTTGGGCTCATTAGAGGCTGAAGAGTCTCCGGTGTGGTGGGAACAAGGGAGCTTGTACATTATTAGGCAGAGAGGTGGCCTGCAGTCTGGTCTCTCTTTTTTTGTTTGTTTGTTTGGTTAGCTGTGGTTTGTTTGTTTGTTTGTTTGTTTGTTTGTTTTTGAGACAGGGTTTCTCTGTGTATCCCTGGTTGTCCCAGAACTTCCTCTAAAGACCAGGCTGGTATTGAATTCAGAGATCCACCTGCCTCTGCTTCCCAAGTGCTGGATTTAAAGCTGTGTGCCACTACTGCCAGATGATCTCTTTTTTTTTTTTTTAATCTCAGAATTTTCATGAAGTCTATGATTACCTGATCGACAGTTTTCCTTTTACTTCTAACAGTTATTTCAGAAAGCACTAAGCCTACTGTCTAAAGGTGAACCCTCTTTCCTTGGAACTGTACATGGACAAAGACAAGGACTGTGACTTCTTCCCTTTCAAGATGGACATGCCAAGAGCCAGATGTTAATGAGACCAATTCCTCAAATACACTGGATTTATAACCTGGTAACCTGGAACTTAGAAAATTATACTTGTAAGGCCTCTTCTCAAGGGGCGCATGTGGTGGAAAGCAAAGTTTATTAAGATGCTCTTGGCAAGAGTAGTAGGATAGTAGGTAAAGTCATGACTGACAAGCTCAACTGTATTCTACAGAGGCAAGGCTGAGATGACTACAGGACTCTTATTTTATAAAATAAGGTCTTCACCTTTGGTTCTAGAACTAGATTTTCCAGGGCAGGCTGTTCCTGATACCCAGAATTCATTCATTTGTTTTGAGTGATGTCTGTATGTTATGTTCTGTTTAAGTGATGGCTGTGTGTTGTGTCCTGCTTGAGGTTCTGGGGATGTAATCAGTGAGGCAGGTAAATGAACAAAAGTAAGAAGACCTACAGAGAGTTTTTTAAAGTTGCCTCTCCCAAATCAGTTTTATTGAAGTCTCAGGTTTTCTACCAAATTATCTACCAAAGCACACATAGAATAACCCACCTCCATAGAGAATAAATAGATATTGCTGATAACACCATAAATTTTGATCACAGGGCTTGGGGAGATCACAGTGGTACTTCCAACTGGCTAGCTTTCCTAATACTAAAAGGCATGAGGCAGGCTGCTAGGGAAGTAGACATCAACCCAGGCACACCGTAAACCCAGTATGCCACGCTAACGATTGGCTGGGACAGATGCCCATTGTTACAACAGGGACATGACCGTTACGGAGGTAACCAATCAGTTTCTGATGGATTTGAGGCCTGTTGCACAGGAGGAAACTCATGCTTAGAACCTAAGGTTGGGGTGCTCATGAGCCCCAAGGGTGAATCCACTACTATGATTTTGCTAAATAGACATAGTATGAAGGTGCTCACTAAATTCATATCTTTACACACACAGTTCAGCTCTCAGTTGTCATTAGGGAACATGGGCAGTAGACAGAGGTCAATACAGAGATTTATAACTGGCCAGAGAGATGAAGTATCTATGAAGGGCTCAGCCACTTGGGATGTGACCTATAGTATTCTCTTGGTGATCTTTAGACTCATAAGTAAATGCTTATATGATGAAGACTCCTCAGTGTAATGCCTGTACTTTGTACACTGTATGTTCAAAAACCTGCCTTCCTGGCTTCAGCTGCTCAGACTCTGTGATCCTCTGTCTCCTACTGTGTGAAATTGTGGATAATTGTCTTTGCTGCAAACTTTTTGTTTTTGGTGAGATGAGTTATAGACTTTTATTACAGATGTCACACAACGGGACATATGTATCACACTTCTTCCTCCAAGGCTCGGGGTACATCACAGAAGAGGGTGAAGAAAGATTGTAAGAAAAGGGGTCAAGGAAGACCAGCAAAAAAAAAAAAAAAAAAAAAAAAACCAGTGTCTTCTGAAGATACCAGGACTCACAGCAGATGTGATTACCTGCACAGAACCTAATACATGATGAAACCAGTAAACATCCCAATATGGAGGGGGTGGGACATGAGCCTCCGCCTGTCTCTGAGGAGTCTTGCTTGTGGCTTATTTTTCTAAACTTCTAGATAATAGATAATCTATCTATTATCTATCATCTACTTTGTGCCGAGTCCTGTCCTAGGGATTCATCAATGAGCAAACTTGACAGAGAGGTCCTGATGAAGAAAGGCAAAAACTTATATGCTATCCAAAACTGGAGTTTGTCGGAGGGTGAGTTAGAAGGTAATGTGCCAAGGGAGCAATAACAAACAGCGAAGAGGAAGGGAGAGCTAAGACTGCAAGAGGTGAGATGGGATGAGGGTCCAGAACTCACATTTACTGGTTGATAAGGTCACTTATTAAATAAGAAGTTCACATTAAGTCCAAACATGGAAATGCCCATGAAGATCCAGACACAGAACCCTAAGACGACTACATGCATTGTTAACATATGAAGAAGTACATAGGAACCTCAACATATGTTCCAAGAACTGCAGAGACCAGGACACCTGAACAAAAAGGAGCAAGAAACAGTGGGAAAGAGAGGCAAAAAGAACAGCAATGGCTTGGCTGCTGAGTTTGAACATCTTACGATGCCACTGCAAGATTTTGTACACAGCAGTGATATGATCTGACTTAAGGACCACTCAGTCCTATTGAGCATGGCTGTGGGGAGTGGAAGCAGAGAGACCAGTGAAGAAGCCGTGGTAACACCGCAGGGAGACTGTGGGAGGGTGTCAAGTGGGCTACTGTATATTTAAATAGCAAAGCCAGCAGAAGTTTATATGAGGCAAGAGAGTAAGAAAGAAGCCAACAGCCAACAGTATACTATGGCTAAGAAACAAAAATAGATACCTTTAACAGGAAGGAGATTGGGGTGAGTTGGGGGGACCAGAGTTTGGTTTCAGAAGAGTAATCTTGAGGTGTCTATTAGACATCTAAATGGGAATGTCAAGTACACAGTTGGACCTGGTGTGCAGGCAGGAAGTCTGGCTTGATCTGGAATAATAAAAACCCCAATGCTGCATCCGAGTAGATGCTGTCTTAAGCACCTCAAGTCTGTAACTCAACTGGTCCTCACAACACCAAAAGTTTGCTTCAAAGATTGACATCCACAGTTTCACGCAGTAGGAGACAGGAACACAGAGTCTAAGCAGCTTGCCGAAGCCAGGAAGGCAGGTTTTTGAAGAGCTATAGTGTGGATCCAGACTGGAAAGTACCAGAATCTAGGCTTAGAGCCACAACACAAAGTGCAGGCATCACACTGAAGTCTTCAGCACACAAACAACATTTACTTACGAGTCTAAAGATCCCCAAGAGAATATTCTAATGAAAAAAGTAGTTAAGAAATTTGTTCAAAAAATAACATGGACAACAGCAAGATAACTTAGTGGAGAAAGATATTTGCTTTTAAAACTAATGACCCAAGTTAAATCCTGGGACCTACATGTTAAAAAGACAGAACCAGCTCCTGTGAACTGTCCTCTGACTTCTATAGGTTCACACATAGGCATAAAGACACATGTATAACATACAACACACCCTATATACTACACACACTATACAAATCACACACACACACACACACACACACCACACACATACCACGTACCACATACCACAATACATACACACATGTACATACCTTACACACACACCATATGCCCCCCACACACCATAACACACACAACACCCATATATATCCACACATAACACACATGCACACACCATACACACATACATGCATACCATACACATATATACCACACATACCACACAAACATTTATCCACACATCACAAATGCACAAACATGTACACACACACATATGTGCACATACCACATACACCACACATACCACATACACACACATACATATACACACATATACACATACACACATATCACACACACATACATACATGCATACCATACACATATACACCACACACACCACACACACCACACACACATTTATATACACACCACACACTTCACAAACACAAACATGTACACCACACACATATACGCACATACCACACACACCACACATGCCACATAGACACACATACATATACACATACACACAGATACACACACATACATAACACATACATACATGCACACTTCACACCATACACACACCACACATACACACACACATGCCAAATAAATGTAATTAATTTTAATTAAAATGAACCTATCTCTAAGCCAATCGCTACTGAAGCTGGACGTGGAGACATAGAGCTTTTTTTTATATTTCTCTACTTCATGTTTTGCTAAATGTTTGCAGAAGACAAAGTGAAAGCAAAGACAGAGAGCAAAGGAGGAAAAAAGGTCAAAGGAGATCAGGAGTCAAAAGTGACCATGGAGAAGTGTGGGGCGGATGACTGTGCCACCAGACAGAAGAGCTGCTAAGGTAGTAGCGAATTTCAGAACCCCGATAAAACTCATAATTGAGGACGGCAGGAGTGTGAACAAGCTCCTGACCAGGTTCCTGTACTGGAGCACATGACCGTGACACCCCATTAGGAAGACCATCACAACTGGCCCGATAGAATAGAACTTCGAGTTCTCCCTGCTAATGAGGTAGATAGCCCCCGAGGGTTTAGCCCATGAGTTTCCCTTCCTGAGCAACCCTTCCTGCAAAAGGTATTTAATCCTCGTTCACCCTGAGTAAGTCCTATGCATCCTCATTTACCATGAATAAAGCAGTTTGGACAACCAAGGACTGTCTCATTCATTAAGAATCGCTCGGGGATTGGTGGGGGGGGGGGTGCGGCTGCATCATACAGAGCTGCACTTAAGTCTCCCGTAGAAGGCAAAGACCCCTTCGTACACCTGGCACTCACTTGAACTATGCTGTATTCCTCCCATATGCACACCAGCCCAAGGCTCATCCCAGGCCCGCTGGCTCCCGTTCCCAACTCCTTGTGGTCCCCAGCGGTGTCTAGGCACACAGGAGTTTGAGAACCACAGCCTCTGTCTCAGCTACCCACTCCTCCCAACCCTCGGAGAAGGCTACACTGGAGCTCCCAATCGTAGATTGAGTTTTGCCTCCCCTGAGTGGCGTGTAGGCAATTGGCACCCCAAGGACAAGAAAGGAATGCAGCCTAGTACCCCTGTGTTTCCTCTCCTCAAGCAGCAGATCAACAGAGTTCACACACCCCAGTGACAAGGCGAAAACGCAGACCCACAGAGAAGAAAGAAAACTCAGAGCATAGAATCCTGGAGACCACACACTCCAGTTACCTACAGCTACATAACACATCCTCAGGAGTCCATAGAAAATGCCATGGAAGACTATTGAAGTCCCCACCACCACCACCACCAGGGAGGGGGAAAACCCTAAAATTAGAATTACTATATGATCCAGTCATCTCACTCTGAGGATATATATCCAAGGATATGAGAATCTACATATCAACTGTGTGTCTTCTCTTCTGTGTTCACTGCGGTGTGACTCATAAGAGGCAGGCAATGGAGTCAGCACGAATGCCCATCAGCAGTGGATAGATACAGACTATGTGATAGACAGACACAGCCGAATACTATTCAACCCTAAAGAAGATAGTTACGCCACCATGAGAACAAAACTGGGCCCAGAGACATGGTGTTGTGTGAATAAGCCAGGCACAGAAAGGCCAATCCACATGGGTTTTCCCTTATGTGAGTCTGAAAAAGTCACTCCCAATAGTGAAGAATAGAATGATCTCTGCAGGGTGAGGTAGCGACTGGTTAAACCATAGAGTTTAGGTAGGAGTTTTTGTATGGAATAGTGTGTGTGTCGTTAACAGCATCTTGTACACTTGAAACTTCCTGTGAGTAACTTTTCATTTTCATTTTTTTTTAACACAAGTGATATAAAGGGAAAATGGAAATAACAGAGATGGAGGTTTAAGTAGGGAGAGGGATGGGAGGTTAAAGTGGAGGCGGGTCAGCGAGAGGGGTAACTAACCCTAAAGATGTTTGGAAAAGCCCTATGGAAACCTACTGTTTTACAAGATTCATATATTCATGTGAGAGTTTTAACCACAGTTGCAGTACACAAGGATAACGCTCTTGCAGAAGACACAAACTGCTAAACAAAAAGCCCATTGTAAATTTGAGGTATCTCCTCTCTAGGTTTTGCTCAGTGGTGCCCCCAGAGACTCTAGAAACAACACAGGCCATTGTTATTGGTCTTGGTTGCTCTCCTAAATGTGATGGTAAGACTTTGTTGCTGAAAACATCACATACTTTGGCCACAGAACTTAAATTGTTACTGACCAGGAAGCTTCTTCCTTCTTGGCTAACTCTTATACTGCTAGAGTGTGCTATGCAGGGGGTCTCACTCAGCCATGAACTCTTGAACTACGATAATGACTGGTGTGTTATGATACAACCGTTGGTGCAATAGAGACAGAAATGTTATAAAGGTAACCAACTGCTTTCTGCTTAGATTTAAAGCCTGCTCAACAGGAGGAAGCTCATGCCTGTTACTGTAAATCTGGACAAGAACTCATGGCTGATGAGCTCATAGGCCTCAGGGGTGAACTGTTAAATGAAAATAGTAACAAACACCCCCCCCAAATTCATATCTCTGTACCCATAGATGAGTTCCACTTTCAGACCTCATCAGAAAAGTTTCTTTGTACAGTAGAAACAACTCGTCAAAGTGCAGAGAATAATTGTCTGTGGAGAGCTCAACTACAAACAGCACGTATGTATCACTGCCCACCCTCCTGAGGCTCAGGGACTACTGTGAAAAGAAACCAGAAAGATTGTAGGAGCCAGACATCATGGAGAGGCAGAGCAACATAGTGTCTTCTGAACATTACAAGAGCCCTGCATTGGTGAGCTCATAGTAGTTATGGATGCCTGCACAAGACCTGTATGAGACTGAGCCAGTCAACAAGATGGAGGCAGGGTTCATGAGTACCCACCCCTAGCTGAGGATGATTGACAGTTGGTATCTTCCAGGGGAGGAGAATTCTTTCTCTTTAGAGATGTGACCCCTGGTAAGCTGACCATGTTTCAGTGGATGGCCCCATACTTAGGAGGATAAAGGCGCACAAATTGGAATCAGTGAGCTCTAGAAGGAAGGAAGGAAGGAAGGAAGGAAGGAAGGAAGGAAGGAAGGAAGGAAGGGAGGGAGGGAAGAAGAAAGGAGAAAAGAAAACGTGAAATTGGAAAAGATTTTGGGGGTTGAAGATAGATCTCAGAGGAGCTAAGGAGAGTAAATATAATCAAAATATACTGTATAGTTGTAAAAAATCCTCAAAATCTAGTAAATGTTTCTTAATTGTCATTTATGCATATCTATGTGTGATTATATGTTTCTTAATTGTCATTTATGCATGACTGTGTATAATTATTAGGTACCCTTGGGGAGGTACACATGGAAGCCAGAAAAAAAGCATTGGATCCTGTGAGCCATCCACTTTAGAGAGAGATCTTCAATCCAGAGAGTCACCTAGCATAGATGACTAGTCAAACTGAAAATTTGTCGTGTACCCCTCTCTCTCTCCTTGTGTCTGTGTGTGTGTGTGTGTGTGTGTGTGTGTGTGTCTGTCTGTCTGTCTGTCTGTCTGTCTGTATTTAGGCCAGACTATGTGGGTGATATTCCTTCTCAGGCCTTGTTTCTCGATGGGACCTGACTTGCTCACAGGACTGTCAAGGTCTAGTATTACAGGACCTCAGCCAAAGCATCTCCATCTTTATCTAAGGAGGGATCTGGGCTCCCCTCCTGCTGCTGAGATATGCAGACACCATCTCACACGTCAGCAACATGTACAGCTGAGACCACAGGGCTGGAGGAGCAGCTGGGGGCACAAAGTCAGCTTTTTTCTTTCTTTCTCTTTTTTTGCTAACATGGGAACATAGGGTGTGTGAAGCCATTCGTTTTGACACATTTGGGTCATGATGCTATAATTTTGTAAGTGTTTCAATATCATAGTTTGCTTTATATTTCTGTGATAAACCCATAACTAAAAACAACTTGGGGAGAAGAGTTTATTCCATCTTACAAGATAGAGTCCATCCTAAAAGGAAGTCAGCTGGAACCCAAGGCTGGAACCTGTGGGCAGGAACTGATGCAGAGGCCATGAATGGGTGCTGCTTGCTGGCTTGCTCCTCAAGGTTCGCTCAACCTGCTCTCTCAGATACCCAGGACCAACTGACCAGGGGCAGCACTGCCTTTAGTGCTGGGCCTTTCCACATCAATCTTTGATGAAGAAAACACCCCCTGCAGACTTGTCTACAAGCCAATCTGATTGGGCAAGACCTCAGTTGAGGATGCCTCTTTTCTCAGATGAGTCTAGCTTGAGCCAGGTTGACAAAACCATCAGGTAAGCAAGCAACCCCAGCGCATCTATTTACCAGTGTCTCATTATTTGTGTTCAAATCTCATCCCAGTGACATACCTGATGTAGTAACTTTAAAAGAAGGAAAGATTTACTTTCACATGGTTTCTGTTTATCATAGTGTATGATCTGGTGGAGCAGAGATGTTTAGCTAAAGACTACCAGAAGACAGATGAACAGACAGAGAAAGAGAGAAAGAGAGAGAGAGAGAGAGAGAGAGAGAGAGAGAGAGAGACTGAAAGACAGAAACAGAAACAGAAACAGGCACACACAGAGAGAGATAGAGGAAAGAGACTAGAAGAGAGAGAAACTGAGAGATTCAGTCAGAGAGACAAAGACATAGGCACTGAGAGAGACAGAATCAGAGAGACACAGAGATGGAAAGTGTCCTCAGGCTCACCTAGAAATCCCTCATTAACAGCCAATTAAATAGCAAAGAATGGACAAATACTTTGTCATTGTCTGATAGCATCCAGAGTGAGAGCCTTTGTCAAAGGTGAGAGGTGCAGAATACTCCCATCCTTCAGGCTGACAGTAACCTATGAACAGCACCTTTGGTTAGAGTTCACCCAACCAGTTCTGAACATACCTAATGAGGATCATGGTACTTGGTAAATGCACTCCTTGCTTTACTCTGTCAAACTCAATCTCCATTTGAAAACATTTTGAAAACTCCTGGTCATTGATTTTTCAGAACTGTGTGAACACGAGTCTTTTCTCCTGGCTCCTCTGTGGTCCACCATTTTCTGAGGACAATTCCTCCCTGGTTTTTGTTGTCTTGCCTCCCTCAGTTTCTCTACAATTTCCCTTGGTCCTGTTCCCAGCACTCTAGAGTTCAGGGGCTCATTTCGGCGTCAGCTATGGCTCTTCTCAGCCCTTCTCACATCATGCCTTGACTGGCATTTTCTGTCTTGAACTACAATAGCTCCTGTGCTGGTGTCGCTGCGTTGTGGCATCACTCACACGGCCGCCTCTGGTTTTTTCCAGAAATAGAACAGCCAGAATTCATATTATGTTCCCATCTGTGGTCTTTGTGTGCAGTAGGCAGCAACACACAGCACTTAAGCTAGTGTTTCCCTATCCCACTTCTGTTTGAAATTGGTACCACCATGTCTTAGTGTGTTCCTCTGTTGCTATGATAAACACCATGGCCAAAGAAACTTAGGGGGGAGAGGCCTATTTCAGATGACAATTCACAAGTTGCAGTCCATCACTGAGGGAAGTCAGGGCAGAAGCTCAACGCAGAAACTTAAGCAGAGACCATGGGAGATCACTGCTTACTGGCTTGCTCTCCCTGGCTTGCTCAGCCTGCTTTCTTGTGACTTGTTCAGGAGTCACAGCATCCATATTGAACTGGGCCTCCTACATCAATCACTAATCAAGAAAATATTCAATAGATATGACCACAGGCCAGTCTGATGAAGGCAACTCCTCATTGGAGTTCTCTCTTCACAAGTGACTCTAGTTTGTATCAAGCTGACAAAACCTAACCATCACACACCCCGTGTGAACTAACTAGAGCTATTGTTTAAAGCTATGGGTTTCAAGCTTCTTAGGAGCTGCAGAACTCATTATTCAGATTTATTCAGTGCTAGGGAATAATGCTGAATGAGAGGTTCTGGTGTTGGGTGGTGACTGGAACTCCGGAATTCCTTTTCTTCTCTTTCCATTGCCTTTAGTTTGTAGACATCTCTATGTTGAGGGCCTTACAGTTTGCAGACTTCTGAATGAGAACTCCTCCAGATTAAGGTCAGCAGCAAGACCCACACCACCAAGGCAGGATCTGCAATAACCTAGCATTCCACACTCACCATCTTGTGGTAAAACCTGGAGAAAGGTACCAGGCTCAGAGTCTTCCTCCCCTCACCAGCTGAAGCTCACTGGGAAGTTTACTTCAATTCAATGTCCAAATTTTTCCAATGTAATCATTGCAGTAGGCCCTTCCTTAACTAAGAACCTCTTTGTAAGAAGGTTTGACAATACTGAGAAGTGGGCTTAGGAGATGGCACGGCTGATCCAGAAAGGTGGTGGAGAAATACTGGTGACTATTTTCACCTAAAATTATATCTTGTTTCCAGGGGAATCCTGAGTGACTCATCCTAGTTCTCTGTTGACTCAAAGCTCACCCTGTGGTCAGCAGGAGCCACTGCCCTCTCATGCAAGGGATACACAGAGTGTCCTGAGACACGGTAGGTTAATGTTCTAAAACGGGACATTGGGTTCACCCTGCAGAGGGACCTGCTCTACATCAAAGTTCACTGCTAATGACACATAGCACACAGCTCTCCAGTGGAAACGGATGGAGACACTCAACTGGACGTGTAAATCTAAGGTTAATTGGGAGCTGAGTGTTGTGGTCCAAAGATAAAGGTTACCAGGTGTTGCTTGCACAGTCCTGAGTCTGACCCTTGAGTATAGTCACAAACACATGTCATTAACTTATGGTTTTGTTCCTTTGTATAGTCTTCAGCTGGGAGAAACAAGAAAAAAGAAATTAGTCATTATACCCAGAAGGAATTTGTGAACAGGACATAAAATGTAAAGGTTCTACACTGCGGGGGTGGGAGGGTAATGTAAGAAATAAAGACAAACCAGGAAACAAGCTGCTAAGTCTTTGGGCTGATGCACTTCTGTGGGTTGCTTTATAATCTTTACATATTGTGCTTAAATCTGTAACCCTCAGGTGAAGCAAGTATCCCCCAAGACAGGCTGGGAAAAACCTTCCTAGGCAGTGTGAGAGGCCCTTCCAAGGATAACAAGGCCAACTGTTTTCTTTCCTGAGTTTGTATTTCCTTTATTACTTTTTGCTCACCAAACCTACAGGGAGCATAGAGTACAGATATCAGCTCTAATAACCTGTCCACTCTCTGCACATATGGAATGAGATTGGAACAGCAGTCCTTAAGGCTCATGGGAAACAGACTCCTTTGTGGCCAGCACAGGATGAATGACTTTCGGCATCTTCATCCCTGTGCCCACAAAGAGAAAACAATTGATGGATATTCACAGTTGCTTATCAATTCCCAGAAATCTTACAGTCAGATATCTTTCAGGTGTTTAGCACCAAACAGTAATAATAATATATAATAATTTCTTTGGCAGCAGAGTCTGATGTTTCAGGCATGAAGCTTCTTGTGGTCATTACTGGCCTTGGTGATGGTAAAAATGGACATGTTTTGTGGCAGAAATATAAATATATATACATATATGTATGTATATATAAATATACTTGAACTGAATATATATAATACATAATATATTATACATATAGGTATACAGTAACTCCTGTAATCATACACACATAATATATATATCTACATACATATATATATCATCTACATATATATATATATATATATATATATATATATATATATATATAACCTTTTTAAAATCTGGAAGATTCTAATCTGCTATTCTTAAAGGCCCCATGGATTCAAGTAAAGGGTGACAGCCCTGACTTGAGTGTTCTGAGGTAGAAAGAAGTTGAAGAGAAAGGGTCGCATTCTTCATCTGCAGAAAGATCTAGAAGGGTGGCAAACCTCAGTAGCATGGGAGCTCATCTCAGTGAGAGCTGTTGAGACTATCTGTCTCAGTGCTGGCTGAGGTCCAGATAAGCTTAGGACAGAGAACTCTGCCACACCTGCCTCCTGGGTTCCTTGTCTCCGACCTACGGCCCTCATTTCCTGGTCATCTTCATTTCTTGCTCTTGCTGTCTCTCTTTTCTCCCATCCTATCCTCAAACTCCATTAATGGACACTCATCCACTGGTAATGGTAGCAATCTTAAGGCACTTGACAAAGGCAAAATAAATTTCATCTTGACTTGATTCTATTTTGTACTCTTGATCCAGAAAACCTGGGCTCAGTCTATAGCCCTGGAACTATGTGACCACAGACGAATTTGTTAGTCAGTATGTTTCCCATGTCCTTATTCATAAAATCAAGATAGCTGTACCTACTTCATGCAGCTGCAGAAAGTGTTAGGTTAGCTGCTTGTATGGGTTACTTAGAACAGTGCAGAAACAGTAAATGCTGCCTGAAATCTGAGCTAGAGCACCCCTCTGCTATCTGAAACTGTCTTCCAATTTCGCGCACTAATCATACACTGTATGTGTACTTAGACATCATTACATCAATTTTATAAGCACATCTGATGGTCAGTAACTCCTTGCTAAATGCAGGTGTGGAAGTGGTGAAACGATCGAGTCAGTGAAGCATGTTACAGCACAAGAACCCACATCACCACATAATGCACAGGACGATAATAATCTCCAACATTTAGAAGACTAGAAAGGTGATTCAGTGCACTTGCTGTTCTTGCAGAGGACCTGGTGAGCCTACACCTACACGGGACTGCACAACCATCTGTAACTCCAGTTCCAGAGGACCCAATGCCCTCTTTTGGCCTTTGCAGGCATCAGGCACACATATGGTGCACATAAGTGCATTCAGGCGAAATACCCACACATATGAAATAAAATAAATAAGTCTTCTAAGATACAAATTTTAAACATTTAAAATAAATAAAAATTTAAATATTTGTAAGTGACTTTTTAAAAAATAGCACTTGGATAGTACGCAGTGGCGCCCTGCTTACATGGCGCTGTCCCCGGTATGAAGTGACACTGCTCTTACATGGTGCCCGCCAACGGTGTCATTCTGCTCATGTGCACTGTCTCTCCACTTCTCCCTCCTCTTTTCAAAAATAGATTTGTTTTGAAAGCTAAGAAATAAAATCGCATTAAAAAAGGGTAATGAAGCATTTTACCTACAGAAGCCAGAATTAGACTGTCCATCAGAAGCAATTCTTCAGTCAGGTCCTTCACCAGGAGCGTGTGCTTCTCTGAGACCACATTAGTGTGAATTATAACATAGTCCAGATCGTGGTACTCAGAGAACTTAATCTATACTATGATGAATTAGATAAATTCAGTTGGTTAAGTTGTCAAAGTGAAAGGAGGAATCTTCTCAAAGACTTCCCAATCCTCCCCATGCCACACTGTCCCTTTAGAATCAGAAGATCGGGATGTCTCTTGGATTTCCTCAAGGTGTGGAGTCACCACTGAACTCTAGGTACATAAGCTTCAGTGTTCCCATTCAAGCCTATGGTTGCACTGACATGTGTGTGTGTGTGTGTGTATATGTATAGGTATAGGTATAGGTATAGGTATAGGTATAGGTATAGGTATAGGTATAGGTATAGGTATAGGTATATGATGTATATGATGTATATGATGTATATGATGTATATGATGTATATGATGTATATGATGTATATGATGTATATGATGTATATGATGTATATGTATATATGTATATATGTGTATGTTTATACATATGTATGTATAACATGTGTATATGTGTGTATGTATATGCATAATTGTGTGCATATGTGTGAGCATGTATATGTGTATATATATATGTGCGTGTGTGTGTGTGTGTGTGTGTGTGTGTGTGTGTGTGCGCGTGCGCGCACACAAATGTTTGTATGTGGGTGTGTATCTGCATGTGTCTATGCATTCATACGCCAAGAACTCTCTATAGATCCACACCTTCCTCACGTCTTACTCTGACTAATGAGCTAATGTCAGGTCTGGTAAGACTTTTTATCCTGGGCCAGCCTTCACTGACCCAACCCATATATGTCACAGTCAAATTCACCTTCACCCTAGCATATTGATCAAAAAAGTATGTCCAACCTAGGCAGAAAAAAAAAATCACAGCGAAATGTGGGGTTTAAAGCTGAAGGGGTTGAGATTGAAAAGAGTCCAGTTCTTACTGCTCACTTGCTCGCAGGAGGGTTTACGGCTCCTGAAGCCCTGCCAGGGCTTTGAAAATGAAAGCTTGCAGTTCGAGAGTGACGCCTCACGACAGCCAGGATCAGTCTTGTGATAGGTGAGGCATTTCGTCATTGCCTTCCTCAGACAGAACTCAGTGGCGGAGGTTAATCAGCGGAGCGCATCCTCAGAGGCTGAGGGCAGTAGAATCCAGCTCTGCAATTAATCACTGGGCTGCATTCTGATTCGCTCTGAATGTCTTTTTAAATGATATTTAAAAGAAGCATTATTTAAAGAACATTTTACACTGTTTAATAAAGATCCAGTCTACCCTTTGTGGGCCAGAAAATAAATGGATCCCTAACCCAGCTCTCTTCAGGGCCGTCTTTGGCAATGTTTCTTTACACAGACGAGAGAATGGCAAGAGGTGACAAGAAGCTGTTGCTCGTGACAAGAAAAACAGCATGTAAGAAAGCACGCAGGAGAGAAAGGGTGGGTGTGAATAAAATTGGGCTTCCTCCTTGTTCATCTGGGTTCTTGACTGAAATGCAAAATGAGTGACAACGGAGAGAGGAAGGCTTGGGAACCTAGGACCTTGAATGCCAAGAAAGGAGACTTGATGTATTGAGCAACGAAAACCACTGAAGATCTGGGCAGAAGACACAGCGTGATCAAAGGAAAGCATACACTGTGCGGTCCATCTGCCACGGGTTATAATGCGAGTTTACCCCTCAGTAGCAGGCATGACCTTGCACACTTTATGTACCTTTTGGGGGTCTCCCAAGCTGCACAATGCAAGCAGTAATACATGTTCGAGGTTACTGCCAACAACATTAGTATTGACATGAAGCACAGCAATCCAAGGGCTTGGCACAGAAACAGTGCCTGCTCAATGACATTAATTGTTAGTATCGCTGCACTGGGGGTAAGAAGAGAAAGAAAGAGTGAGACTCTAGAGTCTAGGCACAGGCCAGCAAAGCCCAGCCAAGGGGCAAGGAGGGGGTGGGGAGGATTCAGGGGACACAGCATAGAATCAAAGACAGAAGGCTCAGAAAGAGTGACTTGCCTGTTGCCATATGATAATAACTGGATGAATGCAAGGAAGGACATGAGATCGTGGGGGTACCAAAGAATGGCCAATATAAAGGTCATACGAGGCAGAAACACACCAGCATTGATACCACACTGGACCTGGGTTTCCAGGAAGACTATAGAATGAGCAAGCCACGTTTCTCTCCCTGGTGATCCAGCCTTGAGCTTAGAATCCTCCTGCCCCAGCCTCCCAAACTGGGCTCTGATTTAGTTGCCTGGAGGGCAACTTCCAAATCCACAGAGCGGGCTGGTTTGTGGTACACAGCAGAGTATACTGCACACCAGGCCATTGAACGGCAGCTGTTTCACACCCACCCCCACCCCACAAGCCTGCGCTACAGCTCACCTCCCCGCAACCTCTTCTCCATAAACTGCCACCATGTCCTGCAGAGCTGGTGATGAGCTTCCCTGTCCTCTCTCACGTTATAGTCCTCTCAGCACAAATAACTGCTGATGTTCTCAGGCGGCAGCATAGAGCTGTCCTTGGATAACAGGTAGGAAAACACCTGCTTTGGAAGAGCACAGCAGCAACCGACAGCTCATCAGCCTGACATTTTCATTAGAAGCTGTGACACAGTCCTCTTCCCAAAGCAGTCGTAGTAATTTACACCACTTTGCTCGCAGGGGATTAATGGGACTTACATGTAGGAGCCTCAGCCCTGGGCCCTGCACACAAGTTTCCATCTGGCTCTGGATCACTTGTGGGTTTCAGCCATGTCAGCGTCACATAAGTCACAGAGGGATCAGCCAGCCCATACATCCCAACATGTGTGTGCCTGCCAGGACCCACAAGGGGAACTTTATAAAGTATATAAATGGACTTTAATATCGCAGGGTGCCTTTTGGGATGCGTGTCTAATTTGCTAGGCTTAAAGAGCTGACTAGCCACTTCATGCTCCTTCAAAGGCCTCTGCTCTGTGCCTGCAGCCCTATGAAGCAAGGGCTTCCACTGTCTCCCCCTTTCCCCTCCCTGCCAGCCACAGAGAGTCAGCCTGAAGTCCTCCTTTGGCTCTTGAAAAGCCACTGGAGATTTATGCTGTTCTGGACTTTTGTCTTCACTGAAGCAACTGTTTTTCTCTGTGTGGCTTTTTCCTGGAGAAACATGAACAAATGTCTATTATTTTCCAAGGTCAAAAATATTCTTCAGTCTTTCTCTTTATACAGGTTGCTGTTGGCTCAGATACATGGCTCTGTGTTTGTTTTTGTAAAGGTTCATTTATGTATGCATGTGTGTATTTTTACCACACCTGTGCCGTGTGTGTGTGTGTGTGTGTGTGTGTTTGTGTGTGTGTGTTGGAGTGTGTGCTTGTGGAGGGAAGAGAGGGTTTGGGATTCCCTGGAGCTGGACTTACAGATGGTTGTGAGTTGCCAGATATAGATGCTGGGATTTGAGCTCAGGTCCTCATTTTGGAGCACCTATAAACATTAATGTGACTATTAATCACATGGTCCAGCTAATGATAGTCAGAGAAGTCCATTTTAAATCAAGTTGAATTAGATAAATTCTATCAGTTAAGCACTGGAATGAGAAAAGGAATCTTTCCAAAGACATTCTTCTATGAAATCTCACACTGTTCCATCAGAGTCAGAGGGTGGAGATGTTCCTTGATCCTCCCAGACCAATTAGGCATTGAGTCATTTCCACCCCTTCAAATAAGGTTCAGCGTTCCCTACTCAGATCAATGGTTGTTCTACTGCGTGCATAATAACCAAATCAGGGCATTCAACACATCTGTCCTCAAGGGCTTGCAACTTAGAAGAAGAATTTCCAAAACCATAAGTAGCCTGTCCTTTGGATCATCACAAAAACCTTTCTTAGAATGTTTGGATCAGACAGTATACTTCAGACTCCCTCTGGCCAAAGACCTCAATTAGTAAAGGTCTTTTTTCTTGCAAACATGAGTACCTGAATTCAATCCCCCAGAACTCCCTGGTTCTGGGGAAGTGAACATATGTTGTTCATTGGAGCTCACTGGCAACCAGTGTAGCCTGCTTGATAAGATCTGTGTTGATGAGAGACCCTGTGTCAAAAACCAAAGCTGATAGTACCTGAGGAAGGACCCCTGAGATTGTCCTCTGGACTATTCACACTTGAACACTTCACACACACACACAAACACACACACACACACACACACACACACACGTACACACACACACGTACACACGCCCACACTCGTACACATGCACACAGACACACACACATACATGCATGCATCCACACAGAAATACATGCACACAGATGCACATACAGACACAGAGACACACTCGCATGTGTACACACACAGACACATGCACACAAACACACACACACACACACAAAGCACACAGAAACTAAAGTTCTAAAACAACAAGGCCCTAAAGTTCATTAGCTCAATGTTTTTATGAGGGTAGATTATGGACTCACAAAAACTATAACAAAATATTTTCAAAAAGGGGCACTCAATATTGGCTATATATAATATTATATATAATTAGCTATTATATTTATTATAATAGTTAATATTATATAATAAATATAGATACAGATATACATATAACAAAAGATTCCAATCTCTTCTTCTGCCTTCCATCTAAGGTTCATGTCAAAAAGACCTTCCCTCTCCTCTGTTATGTCTTCCTTTCTCCAGCTCTCCCTTTCCCAAAGGATCTCTGCCCCTCTGTCTCCAGCAACATAACCAGAACAGATGACATGATGGCTCAGTTTTTCCTCAGAGTTGCTTTGCTGTAAGTCCAACTCACAGCCTTCATGATACGGAGCTCTGAGGGCTTAAACCTGCTAAGACAGCTCAAGGGAAAAGCCAGAGGGAGAAACGGTTCTCAGGACCTTCACGATTAAAAGACAGACAACCGACGGTTTTGTAGACCTGTTTGCTCATGCTTTCCCAGAGCTGTTTGGATTTTGCTTTGTTTTGTTTTGTTTTGTTTTGTTTTGTTTTGTTTTGTTTTGTTTTGTTTCAAACACAGAACCAGCCACAAGGAAATAGCCAAAGCTTGTGGCACAAAGACAGGTGGAGCTGGGGACATGTGCTTATTGTACAAGGATGAGTTCGGATCCCCAGAGCCCATGGAACGGCTGTATAGGCAAGAGAGCCGCCTGTAATCCCAGCCCTTGGGAGACAGAAGGAAATCCCCAGGGCACATTAGTAGAGAAACTAGTCAAAATAATGAGCTTTGTGTTCAGAAAGAACCCTTACCTCAAATGTTTAAAGAACAATTAAGGAGGGCACTCAACATCAGCCTCTGTCCCCCACAGTCACACACACATGCAAGCATGCACACACATACGGTACACAGACGCCAAGAGGAGAGGAGTCACATCACCTGCAGGGGTAATGACATGACAGTGTTTGCATCGAGGCCTTGAAGATGACCTTGACAATAAAAATGAAAACCACAAGTGAAGTCATAAAGACATAGGTTGGCTGAAATTAATGAGACTCTAATTCTAGACGGGTCAGCAAGGGCAGGGACATAAGATGGCACAGGGCCCTGAGTGCTAACTGCATCTACATAAGTCATCTGGGAGCTTAGCTCTAGTTGAGTTACTCAAATGAGGAAAAGCCTCAGTCTTGCCTCTGAGTGAGCCTGCTGTGCACAAAGTTAAGTCTGGTTCCCAGTCAAGGACTATCACGCTTCAACTGTTGCATTCACTCGGTCACCTTTTCCTGAGCAGCTACCCTGCACTGGGCTAAATTGAAGAACTAAAAATTGGGCTGAAGGAGTACAGATCTATTGGCTGTAATGTTGAGGCAGGTCGGTTCTCTTCCTGTGAAATTCCACTTTGTAGACAGAGTGCCCATGGCATTCCAGAGTCTTCTTGGCCTTGTAGACCCCCATCAGGTCACTTCTCTTTATCCTTCAATCAGACCTGCAGATATATTGGTGTGGGGATATCTGAATACAGCGCTGAAGTTCTAGGAGCACAGAGCAGAGAGGTTTAAAAAAAAAAAGGGAGGTGGGAGCTGTGAATCCACTGTGGACTCCTGGAGGAGCACTTGCATTTCAAGTTGTAGGAGCAGGGAGAAGAGCAAGAGGAGAAAGTTGCATGATCCCAGCGGGAAGCAGAGTCTCAAGACGAGTGGGTGGGGCTTCTGTGGCAGTGGCTGAATGAGTACTATAAAAGGCATGGTGCAGCGAGGCCTGTGTGCTGAGAGATGACCCAGAGCAGAGGCTGGGCAGGGAAAGAAGGGCCTAGGATGCCCACAGTGCTGCAGGTTCACAAAGGCACAGGACTCCTGGACAGGACAGGGAAAGTTGGCTTTGGGGCTAAGGATAAAGCCAGCTGACCTGGGGTCAGCCCACAGGGTTTTACAATCACACAGTGAGATGCTTGAACCTTGCTCTGATGCTAACCATCTGCGACAGCAAGTCCTTGGAGCCTTCCTTTCTTTATCTCCCAAGTTTCTTTCTCAGAAGATGCAGAAGGATATTCTGTGGAAAGTATGTGCAACCTAGCACCCTTGCCTTAGCAATCATACATTCGACACCCCTGCCTTTGCGTATTGCAGGTCCCTATAACATACTCTTTAAGGGTCCCTGAAGGGAGCTACCACACTGAGTTCCAGGGTTCAGTTAAGCCTCTACTGGTCCCAAACTGCTCCCACTGAGGTCCTAAATCAAAGAAGCTGGGGCTAAGGAGTAGCAGCAACTTGCCACAGGTTGTCTGGGGCAGCCTTTCCACGTTCCAAGTAGGGCTTGCCCAGCAATCTCACCTAGGACCTAGAATAGCTCTAGTGTCCTGTCCCGGTTCCTTCCTTCCCTCCCTGACAAGCTTCAGAAGAGATGCCACTGGGAGGTCCTCTGTCTTTGAGTTGAGCTTGCTCTGCCAGGCCACAGCCTTAAGTGTCCTGTCCAACTCCTGATGTGTTCAAGCGTAGGCTCTCACGGACCCTGGTGTGCAGCAAGGGTACAGTGCAGTGGGGGCTCTACTCCCCAATGGAGTACCACACTCTTGACTTGGGGCAGCCCTGCTTTCATCTTTAATCTGGGTGTGACCTAGGTACATGAAGACTCAGTGCTATGGGATGGAGATGGGACGGTGAGTGCTGAGTTAGCACCCATCCGCAGCAGAGGAACAGAGGACACATTTGCAATGTCTGCCAAGGTTTCAGTGTCAATGTTCCTGCCACGGCCCATTTCAATCTACCAACATGACACAGGTCAGCTCACAAAATAACTCAAAATACAACAGCCCACTCACTGGGGCTGGTACCACAGGCCTCTAGCAAACCACTCAACCAATCACTTGGAAGTCTTGCAAAGTAGCTTATAAAGCAACTTAAAAGTTCATGACACCTAATAGAGCCTCCTTGCGTGCCTTGCAAAGACATCGTCCTACCCCAGCTGCCCTATGACATGATAACTAAGGGTTCCCAGTCTTACTGGAAGATGGTCGCTGCTTCCATGTGCTCTGAGAGCATGGCGTTGGATGGCATCTTGAGGGAAACAGATACATCCTGACGGGTGAAATCTCAGAGATGCTCAACCGAACAAAAACACTGTCACTGAGTAAGCAAATAGTGACAAGCTTAACGCTGCTGGCAGTGTGGAGCTGTCGGTGCTGAGCGGTTGGGTTGGGCTTGGTGGGAGCGGCTGGTTTGCCATTTGTCAGGCAAAGTCAAAACAGCCCTCCAGCTACAGCACAGAAGGCAGGACAAGCTCATCCGCATTTTATTTATGAGTCTCAATTAGCAAGCAGAAAAAGAGGGAAGAAGTTCTCAGCCTGGGGTACACAGACTTGCCCAGACATTGTCTGCGTCAAGAGCATTCAAGTGCCCACAACTGAGAGCCAACTATGGGAGCTGCTTTTTATCAACAGCGGAAGGAAGCTTCACCCTGGGGGTAAGTGTATTTACCTTAATTTTGCCAGTGACAGTTCAGAGAGGCAAGCTGCCTTTTCCAAGGTAGCACAGCTGGACTTGAACCATTATTCAGACCTTAAAGCCAGGCCTTCAGTCAGACCATTGCTGACCATTGCTGATGCTGGAGCATCGTCATGGTGGGCCACTGGCTTGAGCTAGAGGTACATTTCCTTACCAAAATCCTTATACTTAAGAATGAGTTTCCTGGGCCGGGGAGATGATTTACCAGATAAAGTGCTGGCTGTGAGCTATGAGGATCTGAGTCTGGATCTCCAGCACCCGTGTAAAAGCCAGCATGGCAGCGTGTGTTTGTAACCTCAGCACGCAGTATTCCTGGGACTCGCAGATGAGCCAGTCAGATCAAACTCAAGAGCTACAGACTGAGTATAAGACCCTGTCCCAAAAAGCAAGGTGAAAAGAGACAGAAGACAGCAAACGCTGATCTCTGGCATGCACCCTCCTGCACACACCTGCTTCCTATGGGTGTTTTTAGGAGAGCTACAGAGTCAGTGAGGAAACTGGGACTACATTGGGTTTGATGGTTCCAGCCTGATTTTCAGAACTTATGGCCATGCTTTGTGACCAAAGGTCTCGCCAGCCATGGGACAGGGAATAAAGAACGAATCCCCCATAGCGGGGCTCTGAAGTGGCACACTGCTCTATAGCAACTGACTCTGACATTCTGCAAGCATAGAAACATGAGCAGGCCTACACACTAGAAAGACACGTGCCCCCACGTGATAGATGGCATTAGGAAGTACTACAACTGGTGCCTTTGATCAAGTGGAAAACCTTGACATTTACACAAAAGAGTGAGGCCATTTTAATGACATAAATCATCTTTAGGTCAACGTTTGCTCTCAGTCCCTGTGATCCTAAAAGGATAAAGGTCTGTCATTCAAGAAGGAACTGCACTGGAGGCAACTTCCGAATCTTCCAAGGAGGTGTGGCAGTGCTGTGTGTGTATCCAGGACCTGATTTCCTCTTCCCAGGGCTCCACAGACACTTTACTCCTTCATCTTCCTAAGATCAAACTGGCCCTTGTCTTAATTTGGCCAAGGAAATACCAGATGTGATGTGTGCCACTCCTGGAACACAGATCGAGATGGCAAACAATCTACCAATTAGGTCTCAAAGCTGCCCAGCCAAGCAGATGCTCGCTGAGCTTTGGAAGCTGTTGTTATCACAGTATGACTTCATTTCTCCTCCAAGTAGGAGGAGTCGATTGTAACTAGGGGAACACAGCATGAGATCAAAGGTTGAGAAGTCCTGGCCTCTTCAGATCCCTCAGGCAGTCTGGGACTCTGAACTGCTTGAAGCATTCTTCCTGAAGTAGTCATGAGATCAATGTCAGCAGACTGGGCATAATAAATCTCCAAATTTTCAGTTGCTCACTGGGAAGGCTCTAGGTCACAAGGAACTTAGTAAGAAGTTTCCTGAGCTGACATGAAATTAAGATTCATTAGGTGAGCGCTGTTTGCACGGTGATCATCCACTTATCTGAGGGCCATATTCCAAGATCACCACTGGATGCCTGATGCTTCAGATGATAGCAGAGCCTTCAGACTCCTCTATGGATGTAGTTGGATAGCAGGGTGGCTACTCCATGGATGACTCGTGTTCCGGACAGGATGCGATGGTGATACAAGATTCCACAGAACCACTCAGAATGTCATGTAACTTCAAATATACAAATTATTCATCTCTAGAACTTTCCATTTAATATCCCTGATCGTGGCTGACTGAGAAACTACTGGGAGTGAAACCATGAACAAATGGAAGACCCCTGAGTTAGACATGGCAGGAAGATACAAGAGACTGGAATGCTCTATTTCTTTCTATCATAGAACTCATAATCTAACTATTCCATTTATACTTATCAACTGGAGACAACAGATAATAAAAATTTTAAGTAAAAACCTTTAGACAATGATCCATAGACATAGACAAAGCAATGGGATGGGTGACCAAATCTACTGTCCACAGAAGATTCTGCAGTTGTACTCAGTGGCTTCAGTCACCTCCGAGGACCTAACCACAATCTGTGTTGGTGTCACAGACCATATGTTCCTATTGGCACCTATGGCTGATGCTGGCTCTGAATGAAGAAATGGAGGGGGATGTTCAGACTCTCAAGGCAAGTAGCTGAGGAGAAGAGAGTGCCTCCCATTCTGAGGGTGCAAGTGGAAAAAGCCAAACACTAATACATTGCCTGTGGGGCCTGCCTTGCTTTGCCCGAGTCCCTCGGCATGACAAGGAGGGGCCTGGAGCAAGGCAGAGCAGGGCCATGAAGCCATAACAGCTCTATGGCCTGTGTATCCCATGAACTCTGTGCCCCTGCTCCAAATGGCTGGGCTCTATCAGCTATGGATGCAGCCAACTCACTGGGCAACAACCGAAGCACTGATTGCCATATTCATTATGGACACCAAGCAGTAGTATTCTATTTGTCCCTTAAACACAGTGTTAGGTGTCACTGAGGAAGGTTTGGTTCTTACACAAAGACTGGTATCTAATCTTCTCCAACCCAAACAAACACATGCTGTGCAAAGTTACACGCCACCACAGTTACAATAATGGTTCTGCACTTCAGGTATCTGGAATCACTGAAGACTAGGTGAGTGTGGATGACTGGATTTCCACAAACATGGAGAGTTAGAGTCCAACCCTCTGGGCTGTGCAAAGGCGGTTCAGTGGTTAAGAATATTTGCTGTTCTTGCAGAGGACCAATGTTTGGGTCCCAGCACCCCACGAGGCAGCTTACAACTACCTGTAACTCCAGTTACAGGGTGTCTAACACCCTCTTCTAGCCTTCAAGACTACCTTGATACATGTAGTGCACATACAGACAAGCAGGCACACATAGATAGATAGATAGATAGATAGATAGATAGATAGATAGATTATGAGAGATAGATAGATAATTAATTACAAGAGATAGATAATGGATAGAGAGATGATAGAAAGATAGATAGACAGACAGACAGACAATGGATAAATGATAGATGTGATAGATATAGATATATGATAGATAATAGATAGATAGATAGATTGATTGATTGATTGATTGATTATGAGAGATAGATAGATAATTAATTACAAGAGATAGATAGATAATGGATAGAGAGATGATAGATAGAAAGATGGATAGATAGACAGACAGACAGACAGACAGACAGACAGATAATGGATAAATGATAGATGTGATAGATATAGATATATGATAGATAATAGATAAATAGATAGATAGATAGATAGATAGATAGATAGATAGATAGATAGGTGGATAACTAGATATTTAAAGAATTCAACTCTCCTCAAGTCTGAGCAACCCACCAGAGTACAATAACAGGATGCCCACCCTCACTGAGCCTGGGAGAACATTGGTGTTCTCACAGTAAACTATCAGTATCCTCAACATTCCTCCTGAGGAGAAGAGCAGCTCTTTCTGCAGGTGATGATGCCAGGGCAGCATTCCTCCAGTGGCCTGGTTCCAAAGCCCTCTACAGACAGACATGGAGTGTGCCAGTTCATCCTCCTCTCCTTTCTCACGCTGATAATCGACTGGAAATCTTGAGTGCACCGTCATTGAGTGACAGCTTCATAGACCAGACCCTGAAAAGCTGTATGCAGAAAACACAAACCATGTGGCCATGCTCCTGGACTGAAGACAGACTGTCGAGGTCATGATGAGGCTGAAGAAATGAGCTAATGAGAAGACATAGGGTCAAAGCCAGGTCAAGTGGGATCCCACAATGGTGGACACAGAGGCCTAGCCTCTATAATAGATAAGATGGACATAGGATAAGGCTGGCCCCAGGTCTTAGGTTCTGTGGCCTCCCATGGGACACTAGTTTTCCATGACAGTCTTGCCCCTGAATCACGTTCAAAATCCTGTCAGCAGGCCACCTCAATGTGCCCCAGCAATTCCCCTCCAACTATTCAGCATACATGAAGGAGGGCGGGTTCCAGAGACCTAGACACTGGCCTGTCTACACAGTCCCAACGCTCCCACATGCGTGTCAGCAAATGCTTTTCATGTCAGGCATCTGATACTTAGCATGGCAGGTTACACTGTCACTCATTCCTGCAGGGTTTGACGCTGTCTCAACATCTATTTGTTCTGCAGAATATTTTTAGCAGGAGATTGGGAGAAAGGCTGCCGAGAGAGTCGGTGGGGAAGAAAAAAAAAGCTGTCCTGATGGGGGCTGTGTCACATTCTTGATGTGAGCTAAGTGCTTCGAACGTGTACATGTTCAAAACGCAATTGCTAATAATGCCTCCCTGTGTTTATAAAAAACAAGTACATGGAATTGAAAATAAGGCTCAGGGGATCCCTGGCAATTGCAGATCTTCCTTCCTCCCTCCGGGAGAGAGCCAGGGAACACCTAAAGTGGTCTTAGAAATGGCACAGAGCAGGAGATTTCAAGGGGAAAAAAAGAAAACCCTTTTCAAATACATTTCAGACATTCCACTCGCCTGTTTCCGGAACTCTCCAGAAGAACTGAGAATACTACGCCTCCCCCACCTCCATCCTTTAAACTGGCTTTCAGGTGACGCAATGACAAGACCTCTGCGGTGAGCTGTCTGGAGGGACGCAGCCAGCCATCTGAGCAGGGGTGCTGCCATCTCTTGGATGTTCATGGCCAAAGCAAGACTCTGTCCCAGAAAGGATGGATTTCAGTGATAATATGAAATGTTACCGGGCAATCTGTTCTGAAATAATTGCTCGGCATGTTGGCCTTCTTTTCCTTTTGAGAATTTCAAAGGCATGGCAGGCCAAAAGCAGCGCCGGCATGAGGGGTACCTAAATCACTAAATCCAGCCCACCACAAACCGTAGCTGCACAAAAGCTCTTCTCAATTAGTGGAATGCAATTAATGGTACTGTTGAAACACTCCTGTCACTTCAATCCAGCGCTATTTAGAGCATCGGTTTAGAGCTGTGTGCAAATTTTAGGATGTGCAGTTTCTTAGCCAACATGAACAGTAGCACCCAATCTCTGAGATGCACCTAAGTCTCAACATAGACAATAATGGCAGCCTTCTTTCCCATCCTTACACACACACACTCACTCACAGACACAATCCACTCACACACATATTCAAACACATGTATATTCACACACACATTCACTCAAATATGCACATACCCACACAATCTTATATACACATATTGGGATATACACACCTATAGGCTCAATCATACTCTCATACAGATACACAGAGGCTCATACACACACACACACATATATATACACATATATATACACACACATATATTTGTGCATATATATGTGTGTGTGTATATATATACAAGCTCATATATATACATATATATGTATATATATATATACCCATACATGCAGAGGCACACACATGCATATATATATATATATATATATATATATATATATATACACATTATACATACACACACATATATATACACACACATATATATGCACACACATATACTCAAGCATACACGCACACAGAAGACCACATCATTCAAATATGTATATACATTCACATATACACAGACATGTACACATATCCTCTTTCCTTAAACACACATACACACACTCAGAGGCTCATACACACACACACACACACACACACACACACACACATATATATATATATATATATATATATATACAAGCACACATAAACACAGAGGCTCACATACTTATTCACACACACTCAAGAGCAGCCCAGCTCAGCTGTCACAACATCTCCCTCCGCAGTGGAAAACTAGATGTGTCCACACTGGAAATATCTAGGGTGTTCTGAAGTAGGATACAAATCCCAAGGCTTTCATTGCATGATGGTCCTTTTGAAATATTTATATTGATCGGCCCAGTTCCTGGGAGGAAATAGGTTGATTCTCTGATTCTCTCAAGTATAGGTCATTTGAACTGTTGGCTTGTCATATTTTTTTTTAATCTCTACATTTCCCTGCAGATGTGAAAGGACGATTTAAACAGCAATGTTAGCAGCTTTGGGCTAGATTTTCAAAGCTACGCCAGGGGAGGTAAAAGCACAAATCCTGTTATTGTTACAGGATTAATGCACAGAAGTCCCCGAATACCACTTTGGAAATGTAGCCTAGGATATTATTTTAATATACTGTGTGTTATTTTTAGACCCAGCTATAGCCCAATTATCAGCTGGTGTATCAAAATGGAGACAAGACAGAAAGCTGTCATTAATCCAGAATTCTAGTGAGATTTTTGGTATTTGTGTTTTCTTATCTCTTAGATATCTGGATTATTTGGAAGGAAAATTGGACAGAAACCACTGCAGCTGTTTCCTACCTGCTCTGTTGCTAAAGAGGCTGCTGCTTAGGGCGCTGGTTCTATAGAATGTTTTGGCCCAGTTCCCCCGACCCCAGGGGAGAGAGATTGTGCGAAAAGAGGCATTAAATCCTAGAGATCTTTTGACCGTGTCACAAAAAAGCTGAAATCAACCATAGCACACACATGACTTCAAGGCAGCAAGCCATGGTTCCTGCCTCCAGTTATTTCTGTTTCTGCTTTGACACATCTTAGATTGTTGTCCAAAAATAACTACCTGCAGAAGGTCTTCCAAACGGAGTAGCTTTGCTCCAAGTTGCCCTACTGGCATCAGTGGGCACTCAATGGTTCTGTGGACCCCTGCTGTGGCTTTATTAAACCAGGCTTTTTTTTCCTTTTGGCCTCAGGAAATATATAGAAAAGAGATGGCCACAGCCCTGGGACCAAGATGCCTCCAACCCATAAGTGGGAGCCTTACAGTTAGTGAAGAAACACTGGCATAGGGACTGAGAAGGTGACTTGGTGGACAAACTGCTCTCTGTGCACTTGTGAGGACCAGAGTTTGTATCCCCAGAACCCACATAAAAGCCAGACAAGTAGAATAGCCACCTTTAATCCTAGCAATCCGAGGAGACAGAGACATGCTCTCCAGTACATGATAGGGAGCTATGATAGGCAGTATTGATGAGCTCTGGGCCCATCAAGGACCCTGCTTCAGTGAACACAGTGGAAACAGTCAGAAAGACTGTTATCTGGTATCAGCTTTTGAACCTTACATTCATAAGCACACAGATGTGAATGTTCATACACACAAGCATTCATACAACACACATAGACATGCAAAACAAAAAATAAAGAGGCATTCACACAAGAGTTTCCTGAGTTTCAAATCTCAGGGGTATCTTCTGTTATCTTAGAGGGAATAGCCTGTGTTTAATCTCCAACACACACACACACACACACACACACACACACACACACCTCAGGATCTGTGGGGATTACTTCAAGCACCCCAGCACATACTAAAACCCATCAAAGCTCAAAAAACGTTATATGAAATGTAAATATTTGTGTATAAGTGACATACAATTTTCTATATGTTTTCTCTTGGTTTCTTTTATTACAGTGTAAATGCTGTGCAAATTACTAAGGGTACTATACATGCGAAGCATCTGTTCTGCTTCTCCATCTCTTCTTTCTCCTCCTCTTTTTCTTCCTCTTCCTTCTCTTCCTCCTCATCCACCTACTTGATCCCTCAGATGCAGAAGCTGTAGATATGGAGGACTGACTATTAAGAACAAACCTGTGTATTTAGTTCCAAGTGAGGAGTGGTAAATAGGGCACATCCCACTTTAGCAAACATGGGTGTTTTTGTAAATTTTGTCCATGCTCTCAAGAGCAGTGAGCTGACAAGCCTTGCTAACACCAGTGTCAGGGACTTCGTGTCTCATGTGGGTCCGACTCAAATTGCAAGTCAACTTCTCTGTATAATCGGCACACAAAGATTAAGCTGTAAGTTGGACTGAAGGAAACTGTACATTTTGGTTCCTGGAGTGAACCATTCTTAACCAGTGTTCTTCATCTCTGAGGCAGAAATGATTGGATCCTAAACTCTTAAAACCAAGAAATGTATGGACAGCACACACTGGAGTCAACGGCTTATGAGATCTTTTAGAAAGAACACAAAGTTGGGAGGGAGGTCTGAAGGCAGAGGTGGGTTTGGAAAATCAAAAAACATGACACAAAATTCTCAAAGAATTCACAAAACATTTATTTTTAAGAACCCAAAAATGTCTCCAGGTGTAGCATTGGAAATAAAAATAGGTCAATTAATTATTTGTATGAGAATTCTTACATGCATATAATATATAAAAGATTTATGCCCTAGTTAGGGTTATTATTGCTGTGAGAAATACTGTGACTGAAAATAACTTCGGGAGGAAAGGGTTTATTTGGCTTAAGCTTCAACATGACTATGGATTATTGAAGGAAATCAGGACAGGAATTCAAACAAGGCAGGAACCTAGAGGCAGGAGCTGATGCAGAGGCCATAAAGGAGTGTTGCTTACTGGCTTGCTCCCTCTGGCTTTCCCAGCCTGCTTTCTTATAGAACCCAGGACTACCAACCCAGGGATGGCACCACCAAAAGTAGGTTGGGCCTCCCACATCAATCACTAACTAAGAAAATATGCTATTGGCTTGCCTACAGCCTAATCATCTGGAAGCATTTTCTCAATTAAGGTTCCCTCCTCTCAAATAGCTTGTGTCAAGCTGACATAAAACTAGCCAACACAAAGACACATGCATTTAATCTCATCACTCAGGAGACACAGGCAGGTGGATCTCTGAGTTGGAAGCCAGCTTGTTCTAGTGAGTGAGTTCCAGAATAGCCAGGGCTATACAGAGAAACCCTGACTGGGGTGGAGTTGGGGCAGCCAGCACAGTATCTTAGGGATATATACTATTGGAATGTCATATACTATAATAAATAGTCTATGAATATCCCCTTTTCTCAAACATGAAGTGGAAAATTCTGGTTTCTTTGGAAAGTCAATTATGCCAAATTATGTTTTGCTGGGGCACACAGGTAAAAGGATGTTTTGCTAAGACAGGCATGTGAAAGAATGTTTTCCTGAAGCAGACACAGGTGAAGGGATGTTTTGCTATAGCAGATGTGTAAGGACACGTGGTGGAGGGATATAAATATGACCCCACAGACAGAGGGAGGAGAAGAATTGGTTTACTTTGTTCTACCTCCCTATTGTTTGCTAATGACACACATGTATTGGTTCACCTTACATTTAGTTGCTGAGCTCTGCTTGTGGTAATGCCAGAGAGAAATTTGCCGTTCGTCTTATGAATTTCAGCTAATGCCATCCCAGTTGGGTCCTGGGAATCTCTCAATTCCATAGCATCTGGAACTTTCTAGTGCCCCCACTCCCATTCCCCACCTCCCTACTGCTACATATTTCTATTCATTTTCCTGACCCTCTGGACTTCTCTCCTGTCTCTTCCCATACCTGATGCTGCCCCCTTTTCCCCTCCCCCTCCTCTCTCCCTTCCAGGTCTCTCTCTCCCTCTATCTCCTGGGATTATTTTGTTCCCCCTACTAAGTAGGATTGAAGCATTCACACTTTGGTCTTCCTTCTTGTTAAGCTTCATATGGTCTATGAGTTGTATCATGGGTATTCTGAACTGTTGGCTAATATCCACTTGTCAGTGAGTACATATCATGTGTGTTAGCCGAAATAGCCAATGAAGGGGAGATAGAAACCATAGAGTCCATCTCCAGTAGAAAGACATGGCTCCCAGTTCAGGGATAGAGCCACCCACCTAGCTCAAAATTTTTAACCTAGAATTGTTCCTGTCTAAAAGAAATGCAGTGACAAAAAAATGGAGCAGAGACTGAAGGAAAAGTCATCCAGAGAACACCCCACCTTGGGATTCATCCCATCTACGGACACCACACCCCAATACTATTGCTGATGCCAAGAAGTGCCTTATGGCTGTCCCCTGAGAGGTTCTGCCAGCACCTGACTAATACAGATGCAGATACAGTCAACCATTGGTCTGGAAGAACTGAAGGAGCTGAGAAAGATTGCAAGCCCATAGGAAGAACAACAATATCAACTAATGAGACCACCCAGAACTCTCAGGGACTAAACCACCAACCAAAGAGTACACATGAGCAAAGAGTACCCATGGCTCCAGCCAAATATGTAGCAGAGGATGGCCTTATCTGGCATCAATGAAAGGGGAGGTCCTTGATCCTATGGAGGGTTGATGACCCAGTGTAGGGAGATGCTAGAAGGGTGAGGCAGGAGGGGGAAGTACCTTATTAGAGGAAAGGGGGAGGAAAGACAGGATGGGGGGGTTGTGGATGGGAAACCAGGAAGTTGAACAACATTTGAAATTAAAAAAAAAAAAAAAAACAATTAAAAAAAAAAAGTCTTGTGAAGTTCCTGTGGCTTCTTGCTGCTTCAGCAGTGTCAGGCTGGTTGGCAAACCTGGTTTCTTCAAGATTAAACTGCTGCTGGTGGTTCATGTGTGGTGTCTGCCTGCCAAGAGGACTGGACTGCAGCTTCTGATTCGTATTTGGTGTTTGCTATGGGACTGAACTGCTGATATCCTGACAATGAAGATTAGACTCGCCCCCCAAAACATATTTCTAAACATGTCTACTTCCCCCATGTCCTAATAACTTTTCTTTTCCACCACCTCTGGTGGGTGATGGGCTCAAGAGGAGGTTGAACATTTATTAAAATATGCTGCAAAAATGTATACCTACACAAACACTCATTTAAAAACTGTTAGGGTATTTGCATGCATTCATCATCTACCAAGAGTGAAAACTTGCAGCTAAGTTTGGTGGCAAACACCTGTGATCCCAGGTCATCCTCACCAGAGAGGCTGAGGCAGGAAATCATGAGTTTGAAGACAGACTAGGTAACACAGTGAGACATTTTCTCCCAAATAAATAAACAAGTAAAACCTCGTAGCACACCTAAAAGCTCATCATCTCATGAATAAGCACATAAATGAACACTACAAATCTTGAACAATTGAAGGCACTTCAATGTAAAAATACAGAGGCCTAATCAGAGGGTTATTAGCAGGACAAAGCCAGCTAAGTATAGGGAGAATGTGAAGTGCTCCCCGGGAGTTTCACCTGCTGGCTTGCACACCCTAAGGAGTCCTCTGCCCTTCAGTACAAAGCATTGGCATGCTTCCAACTAGCAGAATAATGCAAAGGTGTCAGGATATCACTTCTGTGGTTAAGTTACGAGAGACTGGGCTAATTTGTTAACACAGCGACAGATAGCTAACACAACAACCTGTCAATATACAAAGACAGTATATTGTTTTAGGGGTGTTGCAAAGTATGTGGATTAGGGGTCATTTTCTAATGTGTGTGTGTGTGTGTGTGTGTGTGTGTGTGTGTGTGCATAGTCATGCATGTTCATGTGCATGTGTTTATGTGTACACATGCATGTGCACTTCTCAGGGGCTGTCTACCATGTTTTGAAGACAGGGTCTCTTGCTCCAGCCTGGAACTCATTACTTAGGTTGGGCTGATGGGTCAGGGACCTCCCTGACTTCACCTCCTCAGCACTGCTACAGACACAGCACAACACCCGGCTTTTCCGCCCAGGATCTAACTCAGGCCCTCATGCTTGCACAGTAGGCAGTTTACTGACTGAGCTATCTCCCCAGCCCAAGGTTGGAGTCATTGAGACCTGGCAAAGAGGGATTATAAAGAACTGTGCTTACTAAAATGAAGAGTCCACCTGTGAGTCAGGGGTCACAGATGACTGGAATGCATTCTGCTGCCAACCTGCTTAGTAATGCCATGGCCTCCTCTTGCACCCTATTCAGCAGCAAACAGCACTCATGAATGAATACCTCCAATTACACAACTAGTGGGCAAGTTGCTGTTAGATGCATAACCCTTGAAAATGTCAGCGGACTCCAGTAACATCTGTAAAACTGGATCCGTGGCTACATAGCATGAACCCTGGCCTTGCAGAAATTAAATGGTTCCCTTAGCAGTCCTATTTTGAACTGTTCTCACTGCCTGCTGTAGACAGTTGGCTCTTAATCCATTTTATAGAGACACTTTCTGTTCCTTGGATAGAAGGAGGTATATAAATTTCAAGTGCCGTATCACCATACATGCATGGTTCTGTTTGGGCACAAGCACGTTGTTCTTGTCATAAATTCTGACTCAGAATGGGAGCTGGGGATTTACCATCTCACTCTTTATAGTTACAAGATCGACTAAACTGATTACAAAAAGAAATATGTAAGCTATGAAACTGTTCACACCAGTGATGTGGTTCAGTAGCTTATAAAAGTGGCAGACAACAGCAAGCCAAAAGAAAGGCATTTCAGGAAAGTTCCTAAAAACACATGGTTTCAGGGCTGGGGAAGATAGCTCAATGGGTAAAGTGCTTGTCAGGAAAAAATAAGGACCTGGGTTCAAGTTCGCAGGCTCACTAGACACTCCTAGGGCAAGATGAAGGCAAAGTCAGGAGAATCTCCCCTCCTCCGAACCCTGGAAGCTCATGAGCCAGAGATCCTGGTGTATGTCACACAATGGTGGACAGCAGGTTCTGCCTCAAACAAGACGGGAAGTAAGAACTGATCCACGAGGCCGTGCTCCAACTTCCGCATGTACCCACGTACATACAGAGAGGGGAGAGGGATAGTCATGGGATGGTTAGAGTCAGAATCCAGAATTGGGGATCCTAATGTAGCCTTCACAGATTTCATTTTTTTTTTTTTACTCCCACCAAAGTTTCTAGGACCTCTCTCAAAGTGTTGGCACCTAAGAAAGTAGAGGACATCTAGTTTATGGAATAAAATTTTCTGTTCATTAGTTAAATCTTCAGTTACATATTTATGTGGTAGCAGCAGGGAGGATTCTGTGGGGAAATGCATTGTCATGCTGTCCCAGCAGTCAAGAGGGCTCTAGAGGATCATACAGACTCCGTCGAATCTTTCTCCGGTACCGAAGGTGGTACACTGTGGTCATGGAACATCATGGAAGTCAGTATAGGTGAATCACAAGAGAATCAACTCCAGCGGCCTTATGTATCACCTCTCAGACACAGAACAAATTATCTTACTCCTAAGCCTGTTTCCTCCTAGGAAAAATAGAACTGATGTTTTCCCCTCCTGAGGTTGAGATAAAGGCTCCTAAGACAATCCATGGAAGCCACCCGTGCCTGACACAGATGGAACAGGGACATGGAAGCAATGCTTAGCGTGTTCTCACCTATGAAACCCTCTTTTTATACATACCTCTGAGTTTTAGTACTTGGAGGACAAGGAACTTTGGGGAATAGCCGTGGATTTTCGCAGAGGTGGATAGATTTTGGTGACGTGTGGGAGGAACTTCCAGCTAGAAAGTTAACTCTGATCTACTGGACCCACTTTTCTCCCTCAGCGAGCATGCCTTCATGACTTAAACGCCCTCTGCTTGCCGACAGCTCCCGCGTGTGACTCTGCAGCCCAGCCACCTTTCTCTGCTTCCCGTCCTGGCAGTGAAGGACCTGATGCCTTCGCTGAACGGTCTATGAACATCTCCAATCAACTCTCCAACAAAACCCTCTTCCTTTTCCCACCAGCCTGCCCCAGTCATAGTTTACATAACAGATGGTAGGATCTTCTGTCTGAAATGGCTCCAGAGTCTTGTCCCATCTTTCACGTAGCTGACAGTCCCTAAGAAGAACTAACATTCACTGGGGTGACCAACCCTTCACTTAAAATTCTAGGTGTTCAGACCCAAAACCTTGGACTCGTGACTGCAATGAATCCTGCTTTGTATTTATATCCAGTTACATCAAGAAATCTCATCTGATTCTTTTTCCAAAATACATCCAGAATCTGACTGTTTCCTACCACTTCCATGTCACCTCCATGCCCAATCTTGTCACCATCTACTTATCATATCTAATAGACTTCTTTGAAAAACAAAAGTATTTTGAAATAATTTTAACCATGTGTTCTAAACTTCTTAAGTCTTATCAGCTTCCAGAATCCAATATGTATTTTTCAAACTACACATAAAACCAGCACACAGTCTTTAAATCGTGAAATCAGTGTTGACACACAGCCCTCCTATTCAGATTTCACTAATCTCCCAAATGTGTCTGTCTGGTTTGTCTGGGGCTCAGAATTTTCTGAGGAACACATGAAACACTGAGCTATATCACATGTCTTCTATCTGCAATAGCTCCACGACCTTGTCCTATCTTTCATGTAGCTGACAGTCCCTAAGACTGACACCCCACCAAGTGTAAGTTCTTCACTTAGAATTTCTGGTGCATCCTCCTAAGCAGACATGGAAACACGTCCACGGCAAATGTTCACGGGAAGGATGCTGACCTCTTCCAGGACAGCTCAGCAGAAGACGTGCAGTGCCACATGGTTCCATCCTGGCTACCTGGTCATGAGCTCTGCCAGGTTTCACTACTGAAATTTAGCCCTTCCTAGACTGTGTAAAAGAAAGTATTCTATTCCTCATGAAATATGACCCATCAGCCTAAGTTCCACTAACAACTTTAGCCAAAATTAGCCATGCCTACAGAGATTGCCAAATCATTATTGAATTCTCTATTTTCAACATTCCATCTGCATTTACTAGCTGATTTTCTATAATACAGAAATCAACCCTGATGGCTGGAGAGATGTCTAAGTGGTTAAGAGCACTGACTACTCTTCCAGAAGATCCAGGTCTGATTCCTAGTACCCACGTGGTGATTCACAGTTCCAGTGTCTCCAGTTCCAGGGGATCCTATGCCATCTTCTGACCTCCATGGGCATTAGTCATGCACATGGGACACAGACAAGCATGCAGGCAAAACACTAATACATATAAAATAATAAAATATATTTTAATTTTATAAAAGAAATCATCTGCTCATTCACTTGCTCATTCACTCCTTCAACTGAATCAACACAGACACGCAGACTTCCCCTTTGTTCAGCACATCATTAACGCTTTTAAGCAAAAGCAGTTCTGCCTGCATCCTTCTAAAATTTTCCCAACCGTCACTGGGTATTTTGTTATTCTTCCAGCATAGGGTTCCAGGCTTATCTTGCACTTTACAGCCCGTAACTCGAATTAGTCATTAGTTATTTCTTCAACAAAGCCTTGTTTCTTTCAGTTAGGATGGTACTTAGAAAGCAGTGTCTGAGTATTAAAAGGATATGACTACTTCAAAGCCTCTCAGTAGACAAAACTAAGTTATGTTTAACTTATATATAACTTATATAATATATATCATGATATGTAATACATAGATACATACATTCATATATCTACAATTAGAAAGGTGACTGAGAGTATATGATTGATAGATAGATAGATAGATAGATAGATAATCATGAATCAAACTCAATACCTCCTGGTCCCACCACCCCTTCTGCATTTGTGAACTCCATCTCCAGCAATGAGACGTTTGGCTTCTGTTATCTTCATTATTTCTACTTACAGATGCAATCAATTTATTAATTTTTATCAATAGAATCAACTTTCTCCAGGCTAGCTATCTCTCCTGAAGTACCCTCAGCTTCTGTCCCACCAGCGGGTGCCTTTCTACCCCAGCCTGTGCCTCTACAAGGGCCTCCAAATAACCTCTCTGTATGTTTTTAGCTGTTGTGATGTCTTCACAGTGAAAAGAATGAAAAGAGAAGCAATATTACCATCTATTCCTGTGAGTTCATTCTTACTCAAAAGCCGGGAAATCTTAATAAAAATCTAAGTCCATCCACACTCTCTACTCAAAACCCTCCTTGGTTCTCCATTTTACTCAGAATAAGAGACAACTCTCTGATAATGTCTGGAAGGTCCAACCAGGGGTAAAGACTAGATCTCTCACTGTCTTCTTTGCTTATCATTGTCCCTCTTACTTCAGTTACACTATATTATTCTCCAAATATAACCTCCAGCTTCCTATGGACGGGACATTTATACCTATGTTCCTCTGTGCCTGAAGCAGCTCTCATGCAGCTACAGAGCTATACTGCCTTATTTCCTTCAAGTCTTTCCTACGACACTACCCCAGTGAAACCCACTTTAAGTAGCCTTTTAATAACTGCGATTAGAAAGCCACTCTTAAGAAGCTGATTGGATCAGACCCAAACTAACTTCCACCATGGAAGCACTCCTTTATGGGAAAGTGGGTGACTCTATGATTTGGGCAGAGCACTTGCCGGGGCTCACTCCTAAAGTGTTGGGGGAAAAGTTGAGGGATAAGCATGGAAAGGAGAGAATGCTATGTTTCTCCTTAAATACTCTCTATAGTAAGTGGACTTTGTCCACAGAAATGTCCATCATGCCACTGCTTATTTAAAATATTAAAAGCAGCTAAAACATTAAAAACTATGGGGGAACAGTGGAGTTGTGTGTATGCTTTGTCAGGCACTGCATCTACATCTGTGGTCCTCCAGAGAAACTCATCACCATATCTACCAGGATTAAATTATAATGACAGGGAACGCTAACTAAATACTTAACATGTGTCAGGCAAATCATTTCTATTAACTCTCACAGGTTGTCTTACTGTTCTGTTGCTATGAAGAAACATCATGACCAAGGCAATTTATAAAAGAAAGCATTTAGTTGAGGGCTTGCTTGCAGTTTCAGAGGGTGAGTCCACAGCTTCACAGAGAGGAGCATGGCAGCAGGCAGGCAGTCATGGTACTGGGGGTTGGGGGCAGGGCAGTAGCTGAAAGCTCACATCCTATCTGAAAATTTGGAGGTGCTTGTAGAGGTGGGTGTATAGAGAATAGGCCTGGCTGGCATGGGCTTTTGAAAACTCAAAGCCCGCCCCCAGTGACACACCTCCTCAAACAAGGCCACACCTTCTAATCCTTCCCAACTAGGGACCAATCATTCAAATATACCAGTCTATGGGGCTCATTCTCATTCAAACCACCACACAAAGGATTCTAAAATTAGAGTGAAACAATGGTTCAGAGATTAGCAGCACTAGTTGCTCTCCCAGTGGACATAGGTTTGGTTCCCAGCATCTCTATGCTGATTGACAGCTGTGTGTAACTGCAGTTCCAGGGGATCCTTTGCCATCTTCTGGCATCCATGGGCACTGCATCCATGTGGTACAAATACATACATCCAGACAAAACACTCATGCACAAAAGTAAATGATTACGTTGTGTGTGTGTGTGTGCATACATACACATATAATAAGAATGAATTACTACTGGTTAGTTGGGTAATGAAACATAACTAGACACAGAAGCCTTCCTCTTGAGAAAACCAAACTGGAGAGACAAGCTGGGCACTACTCTCTCCCACCTGGAAAAGCATACTCCTATCAATATTTTAATCTCAGCATCTCTCCACCTGCCCTAAACTTAGTTGCTCAGTTACACGTAGTCTCTGCTAAACACTCCCAACAACCCCCTGTAGGAGTGGCCTGTGTGGCCACTCCATTCAAGATCTCACACAGCTGGTCACCTTTTTTCCCTCAGAAGCATGATAAACTCTCGTCTCTTTTTGTGTCTCTCCACTTGCCTCCAGGGACTGGAAAGTCTCATCTACCCTTTCTGTCCAGCAATTGGTCCATGGCTTCTTCTTTACTGACAGATCACGAACCAGTTGGGAAACAGGACCTTAGCATCAGAACTACCCCACAGGACACTCTGGTCAGTTTTGCATTAAATGTCTGGCTTCTGGAATCAGCTCAGATGAACATGTAATATTAGATAGATGCATGGTTAAGGCAGTGATCTGAGAATAAGGAGGGGAGTGAGAGTTAAGCAAGATGACACCAGCCCATTACAGAATCAGCCTCTAACAAGTGAGGGGGGCCCTGAAGGATGTCAGCTTAACCTGCTCCACCCAGGCCTGCAACACAATTGTCTAGCCTCTCCAACACAGGGCTGAAATACATACCCCTGGGAAAATGAGACAGTAGAGGTTCAATGTGTGGGCAGAGGAAAATGACTGCACCGTCAAGCTGACCAAACTTTTGAAAACCTGCTGTCCAAAATTTGATGAAAATCTACTCTTGGAGTTGTCCAGAAAGCTGTTCCCTGGGAGATGGCTCACTGGAGGCTTTGCTCTACAAAATATCTGTCTGGATTCAGCTTCTTTTAAACACATTTGTACTGAGTCGTAGCAGCCCCTGAAGAAAACTACTCTGCTCTCTTTGAAAGGACAAAGCCTTTAGAGTGGTGTGTGGAGTTTTACAAACAGACCCCTGAGCCATCATGGCAAGAAACAGGCCTGGCATCTTTGGCAGGAGCTGAGGTAAGGCAGATCCCTTTCAGTTCAGATGAAGTGACTTTTGTCCTTGACTAAACTCCGTCCTGCTGGTGGAGACTAGGCCACTCTTGCTTCTGCTTCACAATGAACTCTTCTTAATAACATGTCGGAATGGGAACACAGCATGGCTGTAGTGGTGGGGCGGTGTTCTCCATGCATGCTTCTGTCGACAAGTCCCCAGTAAATTGCACTCAGTGTGCCTTTGAGTCTGATTGCCTATCTCTTCAGTCTCACAGCAGCTCAGGGCTGGTCCTCACACACTAGATAATTACACAAGAAGAGATGACAGAATAAGCCACTAGCTACTGGGTGTCTAGGGCACAGTAAGAGCCAGGTACTGGAGAAGCCACAGGCAGGAAGGAGCCTGTTGCTAAGCAAGGAAGCCCTCTTTTCTGGAAACATCTCTCAAGCACTCTTGACTAGCAAATCCTAACTTGGTGCCACCTGATGAAGTAAAAGTAGTTAAGAGACCCATATCCATTTTCTCAAGGCAGATTATTGATAGAGTGTGGATGTGTAGCTTTGAGGCAAGAGTTACTTCTGCACTTCTCTTCCCAACCAAGAATATTACTTATTCTTTGGTGAATTTGGTCCCAAGGAAGTTCAACGTTGTAGTAATAAAAAAAAAAAAAAAGTACATAGTTCATTCAAACAAATTCTTCCAACAAGGATACAAACAGTGGAGGTGTTACAGAACTCTCCAGACACAAGGTCTGAAGCTCTGGGCCTCATCAGGTCAGCACAGAATGAGAAAAGATTTTCTGGGAGGAGTTGTATCTGCTCCCACTCTCTGAGGACACCTTGCAGCCCACTGGTTTTCTAGTCTTTCCTGGGTAATCTGAGAATATGAGGTAAGCCATCTTATGTGTATGTCACCTCCTTGTCCAATGAAAAAAGCACTTGTGGAGTATTATGCAGTCAGCAAATGTGCCACAGTAAGACAGGAAAGTGCGTCTCATAACCATAAGTAGAAGTGCTGAGCAGAAGTGTCTTGTGTGAAGCACGTGATGCTATGTAGAAGCCAAGGTCACAAGGGAAAACTCACGTCTGTTTTCCTTAGCTAGAGCCAGAGTAATTGTTTCTCCCCCTTCCAGGTATTACAGTTTTAACTTATTTTTTTAAATATGTTTTGTGGATGCATACATGCAAGAGCATTGTAGAGGTCAGAGGACAACTTGCAGGAGTTGATTCTTTCCTTCCACAGTGGGTTTGAGGGACCAACTAAGGTTGCCAGGCTGGTAGGGTAAACATTTTATTTCCCTGAGTAGCCTCGCTGGCCTTTATTATGTTTCTATATTTATAGATCCACTGTAGTGACCATGTATTGGCTCTAGCTTTGGGGCAAAAGAATACAACCAGCAATAATCACACCAATTATGCACACTGTGTATGCTTCAAGGCGAACTAAACCAAGGTTGGCATGCAGACTGTGACTAGCAGAACTCCATTCTGATTGGCTGAACCATGGTTTGACCAAACTCAAGTGGCTGGGACCCCATAGCAGGTTAATCACCTTAGACAGGCCATCTGCTCCCAATGTAGAAGTGGCTAAATTACCTGAGAGAAATTACATAAGGAAAGAAAAATGCACTTCAGTTCAGAGTTCAGAGCAGTTTAGTTCACCGTGGCAGAAAAGGCAGAGCAAAGATAGTGTCTCAGTCTGAGGCAGTGAGAGCATGCAGCCAAAGCTCTTCTCATGGTGGCACACAGCAAGCAGAGCTAGGCGGGAACTAGAGGTGGGGACTAGAGGTGGGGATAACCATCAAAAGCCTATGGGTCAGCCATTCCCCATCTCGTAAGGTCTTCTTATATTAATTAAGAACAGCCCTACTCAGGTAGGGTTTCATGGGTATACAAGATACGTGTTACCAAATCCTAATACTCAGGGGTCTGTGTGGGGTCTGATTTTTGGCTAGTGATCTTTAAGAAGTACAATTAACCTACTCAAATTCCTCAATAATCAATCCTGTTATTTCTAGGCCATGAAGGAAATTCAAGTGCACAATCTACATGGTTCTCTCTCTCTCTCTCTCTCTCTCTCTTTCTCTCTCTCTCTCTCTTTCTCCGTCTCCTTTCATCTCCTCTCCTCTGATGTTTTAATGTCTCTGTCTTACACCCTCTATGAACTACAGAAACTCTTTTTGCCCGTGCCCAGCCTGTGTGATTTTCTTTCCTTCTTCTTCTCCCTCTACTCTCAGCATGTTACCTATCTTCCTTAAAGACCAGGCTCCTTTTCATAAAGAAGTGGGAGGAGGGAAGAGTTATAGGACTCTCTTTGGTAGACTCGGAAGATAAGAACCCAAGGGCATTCCCACATTGTCTTTTCCTTTTGTTGTTTTGTTCCATAGCACACAACATCTCTCTGCCTGACTGAGGTACCCACAGCATGGTGATACTGAAAATATTCAGGGCCCCTACGTGCTAGTTCAAACAAATGAGAAGACCAACAGAGATAGGAAAAACACAGTTAAGGTGGAAGAGTGTCCTTCGCATTGCTCTGTCTTGTATGACTTTAAATCCTATGGTTTGTGGTTATGAAGGAAATGATTGTCTCCCTCTAGACAGAGGCCTCAGAAGTACAGCCATTGTTTACGCTGGGTTTATTGTGTGTTGCAGAGAGACAAAACAAACCCAGAGAGGAACCACTGAGTAAGTCTGTAAGAACGTGTCTAAAAAGATTATTCCAGGACAGCAAGATAACTCTGCTGCTAAAGGCACTTACCACACAAGCTCGGTGACCTTAATCTCCAGAACTGCATAAAGGTAGAAAGGAAAGACCCAGCCCTCAAAGTTGTCCTTTGACACCCCTGCACTGGAGCACTCGTGTGCCCACATATACACCACTCGAACACCCACAAGCACACACAAGCTACCTTATCGAACCTTAACTGAGAGGGACCTTTATGATCTAGAAGATCATTTTAAACTTTGCTCTCTGTTTTGGGTGTGATCTTACCTGGCAGGAAACTATCAGCACAAGTGAAGACTCATTAGGATTTGTGGCAAGAGATGTAAACCAAAGATATCGCCATGAGGCTTTGTATCAACCAGCCTGGTAAACGTGTTGTTCTTCAGTCTCCCCCTCAGAGTGAATTGATGGAAGCCAGAGGAATACACAAAGGCTCCTGTGTCCATCCTAGCCCCAGCTCCTCTCCTTCAGCATTTCTCCAGCTGGTGCTGGAGGTTCAGAGAGAAAGGGGGCTGGATCTCAAGTGGTATCTAGCATAAAAGCCAAGATCCTGATGGGAAATTCTGTGATCAGCTTGATAGAGTGGTGTACAGACTTGCAGTTCAGAGAACATTCTCTCGCAGGCCAAAGTGGAACAAAATTCTGTCAGGTGTGGGATGGGAGCCCTGGGGAGGTGGTTTGCTATGAAAAGAAAACAGTGGGGCAGACAAGGCTGCTCTTCAGCCAGAGCCTTTCTCTCTGGTGTGGTCTAGTCACACTCTTTCAGAAATCACCACTCAGCAACTGACTAAGCCTCTGCTGGGTGGTTGACTTTGCATGAGGCTCTAGTAATAAAACATCAATTAAGGGACTGGAGAGCTGGCTCTGTGGTTAAGAACACTTGTTGCTCTTTCTTTTTTTTTTTTCAGTCTTTTATTTATTTACATTTTAGATGCTATCCCCTTTCCCTACCCCACCCCCATTAATCCCCTATCCCATCCCTCCTCCTCCTTTATTGCTTTTATACCATTTTAATTACATGCAAGTATTAAGGTCAGTTCTAGGATGAGGAACTAGCAATACAATAGATGTAAATAGTCAAGGAACAAACAAGACAATAAATACAAATAGTCAAAGAACAAGCAAGGCAATAAACAGAGTCCCATGGTCACTATTTCCAAGGGCTTATCAGGATGACCAAAATATCTGAGCCTACTCCCCTGTCCTAGCCCAAAGTTATACTAGACTTCAGTTGTTAGAATCCACGTCAAGTATCTCACAACCAGAGAGACAGGGAGACAGAGAGACAGAGAGAGATAAAGATTAATCAAAAAGAAAAAAGACTTTTAAAAGGTCACTAGAAGCTGAAGAGTGAGAAAAGGTCACGAAAAGTTCAGTGAGTAAAAACCTGAGGACCTGAGTTATCAGAAACCACAAGTCCCCAGAAACTATATTTTAAAAACAAACAACAGGTGCAGGCGCGACAGGTACGATGGCACGCACCGGTAATCCCAGAATCCCAGTGCATGTGCCAGTGAGAACAGCTGGACCCTTGGGGCATGCTGGCCAGCCAGCTTGTCCTACATAGTGAGTTCCAGGCTAATAAGAGTCCCTAACTCAAGAAACAAGATGAATGAGGAATGACATCTGAGGTTGTGTGTCAACTCCACATGCGTATACATGCACATGTGTCCACATATGGAACATTCACACACACATACATACAGATTTGATCTGTGCCTTTAAATTTTCTGTTTAGATTGCATCTTGAAGCTTTCTTTTGAAGACACTGTGTTTCGCATCTAATAGGTGGTTCCTGATGGCAGTCTATGATGATGTTGGTGGCCATGGCAATGGGCATCACAGCTGTCCACAAGCGCGAGTGGCAAATACAAAGAGCCTAGACCGAAGACACTTTGGTTCTTCTGAGAGTTGATCTGTGGGGTGCAGTTCTTTGGGGCTAAAGATGTTACTGAGTAGTATGAGAATTACAGAAAAGGTGGCTGCTCCCAAGATGGATTGCTGCTCTCTAAGAACTCTCAGAATCAGCAGAAAGCCCTAGACTAGCCTTTACGTTTCCCTAGACTCCAGAAATGAGTGATGGAGAGTTGGGATTTGGGCTCTAAGGTGGGCACAAGGAAGTATCATGGAAAAAATAGAGACTGAGCTAGAAAAATTATTATTTGCTGGGCAACAGTGTCAGGGCAAGCATCAGTACAGCCCACATCTTCAAGGCCCTGTAGCAAATGCAAGGTTACTTCACTGTCCATAAGAGGAGTCACCTAAGGTGATGCCAACTCAACTTCCCCTCAGAAGAATGCCCATGTCACTTATTGGATTCATTTGGAGCATTAGTGGGAGCTGTACAGGCAAAGGGCTGTACGGGCAAAGGGTATGTGAATAACTTTCCAGATGCCTTTTAAGTGCTGAGGATTGAACCCAGGGTCTTACTAGTGCTAAGAAAGAGCTCAGCCACTGAGTTATATCCTGAAGTTCTCAGATATTTTCTAGAAGCAATTACCAGTCACTGTGACTTAGATTCTTTGCAGGCACATAAAGCTAGGGGCTTCCAACCCAATAAGAGTGACTGTGCACTGTGCTTTCCTGGACCAAACCACATCCCCACCATGACTCCAGAATGGGTGTTAACAAAGATTACTGCCTCTGGTTCTCCAGCCAATTCACATTGCAAAAGCTTCCAGAACAGACAGTGGTCCTTAGAGAGTGAGATCTCCACTTTCCTGAATTCCAGATACTTTCAATATCGTCACCACATGTTGCTGTCATGATGGCCATTGGACACAGAGATGCAAGTAGATGTGGAAAAAGACAAAGTTGTTGCTGTTGTTCTTGTTGGTGTGTGTGTGTGTGTGTGTGTGTGTGTGTGTGTGTGTGTGTTCACGCACTTGCACAGCACACCCAAACTAGATTGACTGAGGGGGGATCTAGCCACAGCCATAGAGTGAAGCAGACAGATCCATATCGAGGACAGAACATTATGAATCTCCTTGATAACCTTTCTCTGTCAATCAGAACTAGCCGCAACAACAAAAGAAACTCAAATGTGTTGAGTACATTTTGCTTGCCTGGCCCAGGTTAAGTGTTAGTATCTATTTTCATACTGGTCTGGCAAGGCATTATCCTACTCATTAAACTTTTACAAAGCATTCCTGAAGCTCAGAGAAGAAAAGAACTTGCCAAAGATTACTGTACTAGAGAGCAAAGGAGAAAGGGCTTGAAGTCCATGTCTGTCAAACACCACAGCCTTTCCATATGACAGGGGAGAATATAAGGGCAAAGACCCTCCCCCAGAACCACAGTTGAGGAAGTATGTAGTAGCCCTTACCCTTTCTATAACTGTGTCACAGGGGCAGGTGGATTCTAACCCCTTAGGGTATCTAAATACATTTGTGATTTTCATTAAAGCAAAATAGCAATTACGTACTTGAAATATTTATAAAATAAGTCAACTACATTTGAGGGGAAGCGTAGCAGCATTGCAATTAGACATGATCTGCACACGCTGTGGGGTGTTTCTCTAACAAAGGAGCAAGGAATAATGCCGCTAATAAAAACAATGACGATCCCGTGTAAATGTTCTAATAACTCATTTAGCGCTGTTCCGAGTGCAACTGTATATTAGGAGCTTCAAATACAGCCTTTGATGAAAGATTAAATATATCTTCTGCTCATTCCCCTCTGCAAAGCTAGTGATTCAAGTGGGCTAATTTGTTCCCTTTCTTCTAGTAAAATGTTTTAAGTGATCTATAAATGTTTTCCTTCTTCTATTCATACTGTAAGAGAAGCCAAGTGAATAATAATGAATATGAATATATGGATAAGGAGTTGTTCTAATGATTAGAAGTTAATGGGTACCCCATCATACACACACACAAACACACACACAAATTCACTATATATATATATATATATATATATATATATATATATATATATATCACATCATAAAATTCTAACATATATATGAACATACAACAAGGATACCATACATTCACATAACACATACAAAAATACAACACACATTGTCGAGCCATGGAAGGGTGTCCTGGTTCTTGGGTTGTGAGTTCAGCCGTGCCCCCAGAACCCAGGCTCCTGTCACGAGGTCTAATCTCCATTCCACCTTCACCCTTCAGTCACGTACACAGGTGGAGGGCATGACGAACAGCCCCCAGGCCCTAAAGAGATTTACATACTAATGAGGTACCTGAAGGCCAGAGGGTGGAGCCAATTAAGCATTCCTCCCAGCCCCTCCTCCCTCCTCCCCTCCCTATTTAACTCAGGTTCGCACTGGGTTTTGTGGGGCGCACATCCAGATCCAGCCACCATCCGCCATGCCAATAAATAGGTTTTGGAAACCCAAGGACTTCCTCGTGTGTTGGGGCCGCACTGTGAGGAGCCGTGGAGTCACAGCAGAGGCCTTTAGTGAGCAGCCGGGCCTAACTTCCAGCTAGAGGAACCCAGGGCGTTCTCAGCCAACTACACACAGCATAGTGTGAGAGACCCTGTGGTTCCCCAGTCATATTTTTTTTACCTACAACACACCACACATACAATAAAAACCACATATACACACACCACACACATACATAGAACATACACACCACACATAAAAAGGTATACATATATTATACACATATACTCACTATACATATATGCCACACATGCATAACCCTCAATGCACACCACTACATGTACATACACCAGAAACATATGTCACATACCACATATGCACACATTACACATATATCACACATACATACATACATAAACTATAACTACATACAGAGACATAAGCGTGTGTGTACAGTCACATAAAATTCTCACACAGGGTCCATCAAAGACATTTCAAAATGAATATTCATTCAGGAAATTCTGTCAAATAAAAGCTAACCTGAAAGAATTTTCTAGTCACCTTTGAAAAACTTATCATGCTAATTAAGAGAACATAAATTTTTTTTTCACAAGGGAGCAATCTAAACATATATAATTTATATATTTAGTTCTTCAAGCGGAAATTAAAATTAACTGATTAAAATGTGTTTCAGTTTGAATATGAAACATCCCCCATAGGTTCATATGTCAAAAGCTTGAACCCCAGCTGACAGTGCTATTTTGGAAGGTTCTAGAAACTTTAGGAAGTAGGCCCTAACTGGAGCCAGCAGATAACTGAAGGGTAAGTACTTGGAGGTACACGGACCCTCCTGTGTGTTTTATGCTTTGTGTTCACAGCAAGATGACGAACATATGTTCCATGTTCCTGCTGCTGTGCCATCCTACCAGAGTACCCTGGGTCTAACCAACATGGACAGGTGACTCTGAAGTTGTAAGCAAAATGAATCTGCTCTGCTTCAAGTTGTTCTTCGGGTATCTAGTCGCAGAGGTGAAATACGGCAGCTAAAATGGGGAAAGGGAAGTTTTTCTCCTTGTTGTTTCAAAGCAAGTCTAGGGTGCTCCCAAGCCAGCATGGAGACACAGGCCACCCCATTTTTGTCTTGAGTAGCACTTAAGATACATAGCTTGTTTTTTTTAGCATCAACTAAGGCAACTACAGTCTGTGCAACAGTTAACCTAAAGGAACAGAGCCACACTTAGCCAACATATCAGAATTCATTTTGAAAGGCTGCAGAGGTGGGCATAAACTCCAAAACACAGAGCAAGACATCCATTGTTTCCAGCATTCTATATCTATGTGGACTGGGCTGCCTCCTTGGTCTTTAGGGTTTCCTGAGAAAAGAAGCATGCCTTATTCCTTCTTACCACTGTTTCTAGTGTTGTAGGGTTGTGGGTCCTGCATCTGTCCCACCATAGGGCATGGCCACTTGAGGAGGCAGAACTCAGGGAGTTTGACTATGCTTGTCCCACACTGTGCCAGGTGGGTATAGGACAGCCAGAGCTGGTTTGGGGGTTTGCTGGCCTGCGACTAGGCCAAGGCCATCTGGTTCTCAGGCTCTTGACATCCAGGCACCACTGGGATCCCTGGAAGAGCTAAGAATGGAGTAGGGGCTCGCAGACTGGATCTAGCCCAGGGTCAGGGAGGAAAAGGGGAGAGCTCCAGCTGGTCCCATGGAGAGAGTCCTTGGCTTATCAGCAATTGTGGCTGGGAGCACTGAGAGACCTATGGGAGGCTAGACGGCAGCTCTATAGATAAAGGCTTTTTCCATGGCTCCCCACAGTGGATCTAGAGGAAAAGAGACAATCTGTGGTTCCAAACCTTTTATTGCCTTGATGGAGTTAGATGTATAAAGCCATACCTCACTTCTTAGGGTGAGCCTGAGATTAAATATCTTTTGCAGGGAGGAATGTCTAGGAAGGCAAGCTTATTGGCTATGCCCTCCAGGCCCCTGTGTACTGCATTAGCATGGAGATCTCCTCTTAAGCCTATGTGACCACAGGTCACATCTCTTTTCCTATTGTCTTGGGCTGAGATATTAGGGATGCCTCATCTATATGTGGAAGGGCTTTTGGTGTTACCCTTACTTGACTGAATGCCACAAATCTAGGGGGTGAGGGTGCTGAGGCTAGTGACAGAGTCCTGGTGCCTGGGAGCAGGTAAAGCTCCTACTGTCCCTTCAGGGTCTCCGGGGCTTCAAAACCTTTAGCTCAACTGAAGATCAAGCTACCTCTCACTGTCCCACAGTGTCAGGCACAGGACGAGGACATCCACTAGTCAATGTTCAGCCTGAAGTAAGTTGTAAAACAAGTAAAATGTGCTGGCCATGTAGCTATAAGGATCTCAGTTCAAACCCCAGTATCCACGTAAAAAGCTGGGTATGATAGTGTATGCTTATATGCCCAGTGCCAGGGAAGGGGAGACAGGCAGATCTCTGGAGTTCACTGGCCATGCAGCATATCCTAATCAGAAAGCACTAGGGCAAAATGAAACCCTGCCTAAAAGATAACAAGAGGGGCTGGGCAGTAGTAGCACACACCTTTAATCCCAGCACTCCGGGAGACAAAAGCAGGTGGTTCTCTGAGTTCAAAGCCAGTCTGGTCTACAGAGTAAGTTCCAAGACAGCCAGGGCTGCACAGAGAAACCCTGTGTGGGGACTGGGGATGGAGAATCAAGGTGTGTAGCTTCTAGAATATGAAATTCAAGGAACCCCTCTAATCTCCCCATGCATGAGCACACACACATGAAGAGTACTTGATATTTCCTTTCTGTCTTGCAATACCTTAGAATACCTGGTTTGAAACTGCATATTCCCCACAGTAGTCTTCTGCTTTCTCTAGGAAAGGTTTTACATAAGGCTGTTGAGATATCTCAACCAGTAAAATCATAGGGAGTGAGTGTGGAGATCTGGAACTAGAATCTCATGGGTCGAAATTCCATGGGTCCCACGTCTGCAAAGGTTAAGTGGTTTTATCAACTGTTTAGCAATCACCTTAAACAATTTGACCCCTCTGAATTCAAGCTGCTCTGAAGTTTAAAGGAGATAATCTATAGAAACTAATGAGCACATTAAATATTCTAGAGGTGTTTTGTTTTCACGGTAGAAAAAGATTAAAAAAAAAATCCAAATTCTAAACTTTTCATTATCAATCCATAATTAACCTGAGCCTTTGATGGATAGAACTGAGAACTGGGATGGAAACCATTTAAAGTGGGGTTCACTAAGTGTGTGAGAGAGGGAAGGTAACCCCAGGGAACACACAGAGTTAGCAGAGGGTATGAAATAAAAGGCAACATTCTTTATACAGTGGAAATGGCTTCAAATATAAAAGGTCAGGCCTAAACATCAGGAGGGAAATGAGAGTGAACAAGACAAGTTGAGGACTCAGTATAAGATCATGATCAACTTTAACCCAAGAGTCTGTGCCACACACATCCTACCGCTAGAGAATAACAACATCACTAGTGACCTTTGAGGACCCACAGTATACGAGAGAGAGGCCAGAACACTGCTCCAGTCTTCACAGAAGGGCTCCTTCCTGTGAGAGTGACTCTCAGCTTGACACAAGTCCTCAGACAATAAATACTACAGCAGCTCATTTTAAATGACTTCTCAGAATAATGATATTAGAGACCAGAGTGTAAATATTATCAGCCTTGACACTCTGAAAGCAAAACTGCAACTGAGAGCAGCCAGAAGGTAAAGGAGGTAGAAAAAAAAGTCACAGGAAGGAAGAGGCGTATCAACATCCTAAGTGGACGGCCAAGAGCTCCTGTCAATACTCAGCTGAAAAGAGAGATTTAAGGGCATCATTCTGAGTTACAAAAGTAACCATTAGAAGAGCCAAAAATAGTGATATAATTATATTACAAAGAAGAGGAGGGATGAGGGCAGAGGATGAGCTAAGTTTTCATCCGGCACAGCAGGAGAGCATGAAGAATTTCAGAGATGTGTTTAGACACAGAGGCATTGACACTTAGACAACTCAGAGTAAACCTCCGTTAAAGGTAGAGACTCCTGGTACTCAGAGAGAATAAGGAAAAATACTAACGTTTTCAGTGTGAACCCATCCACATGCTGGTGTTTTAAGCAATGCTCATGAATTATTTAATTTTTAAAAAGATGTATTTTTTTAACATGATATGTGCTTGGTTCATAGAAAGCACCAATGATCTGTCAGTCTCCTGGAAGTTCACCCCAAGCAACGTCACACTAGACGCACTCACAGCACAATGCAGACACACCCTGTTTACTCTTCTCCACTTAGCACAGCGTCCAGAATGTACATGCAACAAACTGCTCTCTGTTGAATGAATGATGAATGACCTCTCGATTTCAGCCACTGAATCTCCAATGAACTCCATCCGCACAATGAAATAATGTACGGAGGAAGGTTCAATGGAGTCATTAGTTCGGAAGTGACTGAGTCTTTCCAATCCAAGAGCTCTGCAGTTGGGCTCTGGCTGCATTTCTAGATCTCCCCCAGTCTTCAACAACAGCCCTAGGAGTCACTGTTTCCATAGTCTGCTTGCTATCGGCCCTGCTCCTCACAGGCAGCAGGGATTCATTCTCCTACAAGCACATAGGCATATAGTGCCACACAAGAGTATCCAAATGCCAAGTGGGATCACCCCCCTGTTCATGATGGATTGGTTTAACCAGCCTACTTCCAAAGGGAAGCTTGGAATGCATGTTTTAAACAGCATGGAAACATTTATATTATGTTGAGCTTGGTTTTAAATGCTGCAGTTCCCTGTTTGTGGTTTAGCAATTAATCCAGCTTTGAGTTTCGCTGCTGCCAAAACATCAGGCAGGTAGGTTTCCAGAGCTGAGGCAGTCAACACAGCAGAACTCAGAGACAAATTGCTGAAACTGAATTTGGAACATGGCAAATAAGTTTTCCAGGTCTCTCTGGGTCTTGCCTTTGGGTCTTGAACATATAACTCTGCTTAAGGACATGCTCCAAGGTCCATCAGGAATACTGGTGCCAACTTTAATGCCAGCCCCTGAGGGGCAGAAGCAGTCTAATTTCTGGAAGTTTGAGACAAGCTTGGACTATGTAGGGAGTTCCAGAACAGCAAGAGCTATATACTGAGAGATTGTGTGTGTGTGTGTGTGTGTGTGTGTGTGTGTGTGTGTGTGTGTGT
>JANHMN010000001.1:104415398-104502898 GCA_030674055.1 Rhabdomys pumilio
GAGAGAGAGAGAGAGAGAGAGAGAGAGAAGAGAGAACATGTCCCAAAACAATGTCTCTTCTTTTCTTCTTCTGCTCTTCCCCCTCCCCATTTTCCTCTTCTTCCTCTTCCTCCTTCTCTTCCTCCTCCTTCTTTTCTATTTAAGGACAAGCATAAGGAGAAAAAAATTATACCATCTGTCCTGAAAACTTGAATTCATTCTTTTTAATGTTAGGTGTAACCACAATCTTATAATCCACAGAAAAGTAGCTTTTAGATGTGGCTGATGGTCTCACCTTAAATACACCTTCGTTTGGCACAGGACAGTGCATTCACTTTTACCTTGCTTTTTTTCTCACCCTTAAATATAACATTTTCCATTTTAACTTAATATGCTAATGTTTTCTTGAAAGAAAACTAAAGGCTTGAGTTTCCATTCAGGGAGACATTTTTGAAAAGTGTTTTGAGAGATACACTATAGATAAAGTAGATTCTTGGATTTAAGGAAAGAAAAAGACCGAGCCAGGGAACTGGCTTAGGGGTTAAAGTGCTTTCGATGCATAAGTGTGAGGATTCCAGTTTGTTTTCTCAGAACCCACAGAAATCTCAGGAGGCAACCAACCTACAGTCCCAACCTCAGAGGTGTCAACAGGAGATCTTTGGAGTAAGCTGGCTAGAAAGCTCTAGATTTGACTGAGAGATCCTGCCTCAAAGAGGAAAGTAGAGGAGTAATTCAGAAAGGTTTTAACCTTTTAAATTTGAGCCTCCACACATGTGTGCATTCACACACATACACATATCCACACACCACAGACACAACCATATTAAAGGAAAAAGCATTTGGGGATAAGAACGTAGAGACTCAAAAGAATTAATGAGATGACTGGAGAGACAGCTCAGCAGTTATGAGCACTTGCTGGGTTCAGTTCCCAGCACCCACAAGGCAACTCATAACCTGTACAATCCATAGCTCCAGATGCCAAAAGATCCGATGCCCTCTTCCAGCTGCCAAAGGCACCAGACACATCCATGGTGCACAGACACAAATGCAGGCAAAACACCCATACACATAAAAATAATAATAACAAAATATGTTTTAATTAGTGAGGGCTGGAAAGATGGCTCAACAAACAAAGGCACGTGCTGCCAAGCCTGAGTTGAATCTCGTTAGATTTCCCCAAGTTGTCCTTTGACCTCCACATGCCTGCCCTGACTCATGTAACTATATAAATATATATATATATATATATATATATATATATATATATATATATGTTTAAAATTTTTAATGTAAAAATATAATTTAAAAATCAGCGAAAAGAAATTTCTGACTACTACCTCAGAGTGCCACTTCTAGAGTAAAACGAAATTAGCACAGTGACTCAGCTTAATCTGGGCAAACGGCTCTTCCCTCTCTGAAACTCCCCTCACCCTACCCACCTTTTCTTCCTGCTGCCACTCCATCAAACAACCACAGCCCCATCTCTGGAGAGTCTCAAAGGGAGCAAAGCTGCCGAGCTCTGTAAATTCAGCCCAGAACCTTCTATCCTGTGAGCCTTGGTGTTATTGGATGATGAACAGCCCTCTCTCTGCAATCTGCCACTGTTGTTAAACAGGGGTTGTAACCAGGGCCTCCCACCTGTGCTGTCTTTGTAATTAGCGCATTTGCTCTCTGTGTATATATATGTCACTGGCGCTCCACATGTGAGCTGAGTGATAGTCAACCAAATTACAAGGCTATAAAATATCAACTGCTGCCTGGGAGAAAGTCGGAGCCATCCGGACAACTGACACCCACAGCAGAACCTGATGCCCTTGCCCACCCCTTCCACACTTACATAATGTGATATTATATACATCTCCAAGTATAAACCATAAGTGAATTATTGGGAAAGGGTCACTAGGGCCTGGATAATTTTAATTACTTTCTTTTAATTTTTAAGAAGTCTTAGTTGGGTCATGTCCAGCTGATTGACATATCTCCAGAACATTTGGAAACATTTGCAAAATCCTGGTTTGTGAAACAGCATCTGCCCTGTGCTCTTGGTGCTGTTTGTATTTATTTAGGCAATTGGGTGCTGACTACTAAATCCTAGAAAGGAATTCGTTACATAGGACTTCCTATGCTGCCTGTCAGGTGTCAAATGAAGCCAGCCAACACTGAAGGAAATTTACAGACGCCTTTCCTGGGTTCTACCCTCTGCCCAGTGGCTCTCAACCTTCCTAATGCTGTGACCCTTTGATACAGTTCCTCATGTTGTGGTGACCCCTAAAAACTTCTGCTCCAGGTTGTTCGTAGTGGCACAGGCAGAACTGAGTTCAAGGTCAGCTTGGTCTACAGTGAAAGTTATGTTCCCTGAAGAATGAACCTATACTCTTAACTCCTCCTATTCTGTCACTTGCCTTGAACATTTCAGTCTCCGGCTTAACCCCTACTCCTGCCTCCAGCCTCCATGGTAACCATACTTTACTGGCTTTCTACTCTAACTCCCACTAGAGAGCTCACCCAAGTTTTCTTCCTGATGCTGTACTAAAACACCATGGCCAAACCCCAAGTGGTGAGAAAAGGCTTTATTTGCCTCACAGGTTCCAGCTCATTATTGACACAAGGCAGGAAAAAACTCAATGCAGAAGCTCAGAGCAGGGACTGAAACAAAGAGTCCAGAGGAAATGCCATTTACTGGCTTTTTACTGGCTTTCTCTCCTTTGACTTGCTCAGCTACTTTCTTATACAACCAGGCTCAGCTGCCTAGGGATGACACCACCCACAGTGGGCAGAGCCTTCCTACTACACCAATTAGTGATTGAGAAAACGGCCTTCAGAAAACTTGGACTTTCTTCCAGACAGCAGTTGATATATTCATAGCCTTGTGATTTAGTTACCAATCTGATTGAAGCAATTCCTCAATTGAGTTTCCTTCTAGTCTGTGTGAGGTTGACAAGAAACTAGCCAGCACAGAGTCCAGCCCAAAACTGATGCTGATTAAACATTTGTGTTGAGCTATAAACTGAAACTTATTATAAAATGAAGTTCCTCCCTCACCCCAGACAAAAACAGAAAAAAAAATGTTTCATCTGTGTTAAAGATTCTACAAAGCTGATTAGCTGATTATACGTTTCATGATTATGGAATGCTGGGATGTTGCAGGTTTAGAACCAAATTATCTTGAGGTATCTTTAGCACTCTTAAGCCATTGCTCACGTATGTATTTGACCTAACATCTATCAGTATGACGACTAGGTAAATCGTTATGAAGTATTAAAGGCTACCTTTGTTGGTATCAAAATCTGGCTTTATGGTTGCAAATCGGCCTCCAAACCCAGCAGTGATGATGATGTCACCCACAGGGGACAGGGACCTAAGCATCTGTTGCTATGGCAATCACCATACATTCCCAGCATCCATTTGGTTTATCTCCCACATTTACCTGCGAGCAATTACATCCCAGCCTAAATAAAAGGCAGACCCTCTTGAACTTTGCTCTCTCCTTTCTCTCTTGTCTCCGTCGAGCCCCCTCTTTGCCCCTCCCTCACAATAAACCTCTCTCACGTGGAACTGCACTGGCCTGGTGTCCAGACAGGAGCCACGATTCCAACGCAACAACCTTCACCTTCTATCAACCCTAAGGCCAAGGGTATCAGCAGATAACACCCAAGGCTTGGAACAGAAATGTCTCCACCTCACTGCAACCAGCTATTTGATCTCCTATCGAGATGTTTGTGCTTGATTTGTGATTCTCTTTGTTCTATTGCCGTAAAAGCTTTATAAGATTGTTACCATGTTGGAACTTGGAATTTGGGTAACTTGAATCTATGCTCCCAGGCATGCTCACTTTTATTTAAATACAAAATAAATCGTCTCTTACTCTCTTTGAGGCAAGAAATATGTGAGTTGATATTATTAAATAAGAAGTCTGAATTACACGTACACACACACACACACACACACACACACACACACACACGGCTTATGTGAGTATCCTGCTGTTTAAACATAAAAGATAGACTCCTCAGAGAGTTGTAAGATTCTCTTCAAAATCTGATTCTAATCTTTCCTTTTGGCAATATCTCTGCCCTCCATCCACACACAAGATCTGGGTTCAGTTTCTCCAAAGTCCAGACAGAAACTAGCTCTCTGCCTGGGCACATTCCCCAGGATAGGAATTCAGTTAGCTATTTATAGAATGCCTGCTAAAAATAGGGAAGGAAATTTAGGCTTGCAAGTTTTTTTCTGGAGCCTACAACATGAGTGTGAATAGTTTTACCTATCCACAGGATAAGAGCAAGGGATTTCACTATGTGAGGTAAAGGATTGGAAAGGTTGTCCCCAGATTTTGGTAACAGCAGAATAGGACTCACTTCACAAAGATATGCATCATTCCTCATGAGTAACTTACTTTATTGTTGTTGAGCTGTATGGAGTCACTACCATTGTGGTCAGTTCTCCATATTTCCTATCACCTCTGTCCCGAAAGGCTCAGGCTTAGTTGAGCCCATTGTCAGGATGTTGAAGATCCATGTTGCTAGGGATGAGGGTAGATTTCCTACCTCCTTGCCTATGATATGTCTGCAACACAGCCCTACCCAAATTCTGGAATCATCTTAAACACAAGATGAGTCAGAAAGCCACTGCTTTATCAGAGGGAGGATGAACAGAAGTGTGGAAGACATATGAGATGCTAGGAAACCCTCCTCTCAAGGACGGCTAAGCCTGTGAGAAGGCAGTGAGTCTTACAGATGATGCTTCAGGTCTTTGTATGTGTCACATCGAGGTCCAAATGAGTTGTTCAGCATACCTGGCAAATTAGTTGGAAAGGTCATTTCCCTTGGCCAGTTCGGCGCTTACTCTTCTGAACATACTATCTCTCTAGGCATTAAAATTTTTCTCTTACAAATATGGAATAGTATACTTTCTAGATAAGGATATCTCCATTTACCCCAGACTCCCCCATTTTTTATAGACTTCATGGAAAGACTGCAATGAACCCATCTTTATTGCTAAGTAGAACTAGTCCAGTGACATCGTAGCCCAAAAAGGAAGCGCCTTTTCTCATAACGGAGTCCCTGCAATGGCTCCTGCAAGGACAATGGTGAAACTGAGACCCAAATAAGATCTGGATGCAAAATGCAGCTCAGATTTTAATTCTCTTTCCAGATGTATCCAAGAATTGTATGAGCGGGCAGGAGTATTCTCCCACTTCCGCGGGACCATCCTTAGTTAAATGGTAAGTCGGAGCCAGTGAGCTAATGTGGCTTCTCTAGCCAAGCTCTGACTAGAACACAGAAGCCTGTGACTCCTGTCATGGCAATCAGAGGCACAGCACATGGTCTCTGGTGCCATGCTGACCTGCATTCCGACTTGCAGCTTACCTAACTTGGGACCTCAGGTAGGTGTAAAGCCTCCTGCCTTTACAGCTGGAAAACAGAGTGACTGTTTCTCCCTCAGGCATAGTGACTTCTGTGATGAATGCTCTCACACCAGAGCCTGCAACTTAGATGCAATTATATTGTCCTTCCTTTGATGCAGGACCCTCCCCAAGAAGAGGAAGAAGATCGAGGCCGAAGAGCTAGAAAACAAGGTCCTCATACATAGCCTTCACCCAGTTCCTTCCAGCCATGTCAGCCTTTAAGGCGCCCTACAATGCCTAATGCCTAGTATCCATGGTTCTACTGCGTGTCTTCTCATCAAATGTGTTCCTGGTTGTGTCTGTCTGTGCTAAGTCCTCTTTTAGTTGAATGCTTGGGAATTCTGCATTGAGGCAGCCTGGTTGTTCCCTATCACCTTCTCACACAGGCCTGTCCCCCTCCGACCCCCAGTGGCCTCCAAAAATTGAGTTCAACTGGAGGCCCTGGTGTCTTGTATATTGGCCATGGAAAGCAAATGGTAAGCTATTCCCAGAGCTTGCAAACAAAGTCACGTGTGTGGCGCCATCAGAGCCAGAGCAGGCACACACATACTCAGGCACGCTCTCGAAGGAGACACCCCTCCCCCTCCCCACGGTGCCCTCGAGAAGGAGGCTTCTGTATGTCTAACTTTGTGATGGGAGTGTGGGGGTGGCACCGATATAAATTTGAGAGACGTTAAAGGATAATTGAAAAAAAAATGAGAGATTAGGAGGTGAAATGAACAAAATGCTTCATATGTCCATGTGCCAAGGGGGAGGTGAGGTGTGAGAGAAAGTCTGTCGCGGTAGCCAATAAGCCACGAGGGCCAAATGCTTGGCTTGAGTAAGGAGAATCTGCTCCCCGCCTGCAGCAGAGCTTGGCAGTGAGTCAGCACATTAGCAACAGAATTTCTTCTTCAGGAGCCACAGACAGTTCATTTGCATATGCTCTGCACACGCCTGCGCAAGCACACACACACACACACACACATACACACACACACACAGGAGGGAGCCTCTGGTAGTTACAACCTTCATCATATGACATTTCTTTTGATATTGCCAAAATTATGTGTATCATTGAACATTATCCAGACCTATTTGCCTAGCAATCCGAAGATCTCTCTTAAAAGCATGGTTTTGGAAATTTTAGGAAAATATCACATGTCTTCTGACAATTTCTTCCAGCCTTTCCTTTTGTTGAAAGCAAAACAAAAACAAGAATATAGCCCAAATGCTGTCTGGGTTATGAGATTACAAGATATTTTTCCCCTTTCCTTTTCTTTCATCTTATCTGATTGCATTTTCTAATTTTTCTTCAGTGTATTTTTTCTTCATGTGTTCTTTTTCTAATATTGAAAATGCTATAAGGTAAAAATAATATAGAGTATGCCAAGCCAAAGTTTGCATTGGAGCAGCCTGGCTATTTAATGACGTTCAATGAACCAACAAGGACCGGCTACAACATCTCTGGGAAAGGACAAGGCCACAAGAGAGGGCAGGAGGCAGTAGGAACAAAGGGGCATCCCAGAGATGCTTTTAAACAAATGCTAGAACCTGCATAGTATCTGTGCTGAGCAAGATGTCCCCTGGAGACATCAGTAACTCTCAGGAAGTGAGCATCAGGTCCCAGGTTGGTCCTCTGCAATTCAACTGGAACCATCCCTCTCACAAAGTGGCTCCTGGTTTTATACTGCACATGAGTTTAATTGCTAATTAAGTGTTGTCAGAGGACAGAGCCCATGTTTTCAAAGATAGTCCTACTTCAATAATGTCAAACCAAAGGCCACTAGGTTCTGAGTATCCACCAGACCAAAACAACGGCATCCCACACAACCTTGGTGGTCTCTCTGGATGCTCATTTGATTCCATGAAACAGCTTCTTCTCTTCTACCTGGTGGCTTTAGTCACTGAGGAATCCGCAGCAGAAACCCTGCCCCTTTCCTTTGTAAAATGTGCTGTGGACATCAGAGAGACTGGTTGTCGAGGGTTGTTCCCTTAGAGGACTTGAGTTCCATTCTAACACGAAGCTCACAACCACCTATAACTCCAGCTCCACGGGATCTGACACCCTCTTCTGGTCTCCACAGACACCCATTCCCCTCTACACATACAAATAAAAACAAAATCTTTTTTTAAATGAATTATGTTTTTAATTTTTAACTCTTGTTTGATTTTAAATTAGTTTTAAGAGCAATAGGTTTTCATATGCCATTTCCACGAACACTTCATTTTAAGACTAAGTCTCCCCAACCTTCCCCTTCCCTCAGTACCCCTCCCTCCACCCACCTCACCCCCCAATGCTGTTTACTGCTAGACATACTTTTCCCAGGGTGAGTGCCATCTACTGGTGTTGAATTAGGATTCTTGAGTTTTTCCAAACTCCAGGTGTTGGACACAGATGAGACTGCAAGCTAGGTTCTAACACCACGAAACAGGTCATTGTGTATACTAAAAGACCACCATCAACCCCATTTGCAGCCATTCCTTGGACCTTCCCACAGCCCAGGCTTACTCCCAGGGACCCCAGCAGCAAAGGAAGCCTTGATCCATGGAGGTTGTGTGAGCAATATTTGATGAAAAAAGGCCGATTTGAGTACATATCCAATGTCACTTGACAGAAGTCGAGAACCATGGGCAGGTGGAACTATCAGAAGGGCAGGGGTAAAGATTCACCTGTGACTTCTTATCCGAGGCTCTCTATTTGAACCACCTAGCTGGAACTCAGGCTCTCTCCTCCCCCACAGAACATCTGGCTGGGTCCTCTACTTGCTTTCCAGTTCGTCTATGTCCCTTGATATCTCCACAGAGTTTGTAGCTATTTGCTTGAACCTAGCCCTGAAGTGGGCTCAACCCAGCTGGCAGCATCTCTGAGCCACAATATCAGCTTGGGTCTTGCATCTTGAATTTTCACCTGTATTCCTAGCTGATAGTTCCATGATGGAAGGTAACAAGGGAGGAAGGGGCAACTTCTGTTTGGCCTTGAGCTCCAAGTTATCTTTGTGAGGGAACATCTGACCTCTTATCCCTACAGTGGGGCAAGAAGGATTTCCTCATGTCATAGCTATAATGTGATATATTATAATATAAACTGTATAATATATAATGTATATGTTATAATGCATAATGTACATTCTAAAGGAGGCACTGAATGCAAGAAGAGAACTTGTCTCATGTTTAGTGCCCAATAGATTTTTGCAGTGGATGGATCTTCCCAACCTTGGCCAGTCACAAGCCAGGAACTGCCACACCACAGTGGTTCTCAGTCAGAGGTGATTTTTCTAGTTACATAGATAGGGGGTTCCCAAGCTCTAACGGGCTAGAGACCAGGCGTGCTGTTGACTTCCTGTGATGTGCAACACAGTCCCTTACAAGAAAAGGATCATTTGGACCAAAACATCAGCAGTGCCAAGACTCAGGAACTGTGCGTGGTCCTAGCTGCCCACCTGGATCCCTTTAGCTCTTCTGTTAATGTACTTTATGAGCTATAGCGACTGTGGTTGGTCTCTATGCCTGACTCCTCCCAAGTCTAGCCTATCCATTCCCTCCTGAGCTTCCCAGAGCTCAACTGTTGGATTCTTTGCAAAATGGCCAACAGGTTTCATTGCTTTGACCTGAGCTCATCCCAGCAGGAGACAGGTAGAACAGCCAAGCTTTCTCGCTGACCAGGAACAGGCAAGAAACCGGTTCCTGCAGGGACCTGGCTGAGAGCCACAGGAAAGCAGGCACAGCCTGGAGCATTCCACCCAAACTGGCTCCACACCAGACCCAGCCAGTGAGTCACCACCACATGCTGCAGCCTCTCCCCCATGACCTTCCTTTATCCCTTCATTAGCTGTAAATCTTTAGGAGTAAAACAGCAGAGAACAGACTGGGAAAGCCTTGGCAGACTAACACCCCAGGCAAATGCCCAAATCAAAATTCAGAGTTAAAAACCCAGGCTCTGAATGAGTGCCAATCATGGCAAGCTAGGCTCTTCAGAGCCATCTCTGCAAACCAGAGATGTGGACAAATGGAGCCTGTCTCTCTGCATAGTTTAAATCGTGTGGCAACCCTGGAGCATCCTTCAGGAGAAGGAACAGATGTGTTTAGCAATACCCAGATGGTAGGGGACAAATTGAAGGACCTCTGTAACGCCGACCAGTAACTCATGCTTACACCTAACCGCACTGTACCCTGAAAGAAACCACCCTCTCATCCCCAGCTCCTCTTGCATCAAATGGAATAATGAAGTCTCCCCACACAGCAACAGAGAAACAATAACACAGATTAGTAGGCCATGTTTTGGCGCAAAAGAAAGCAAAAGTGATTCTCTGCTTTGTGTTTGGGTTTTTTTTTTTTTTCTCGGCCTTTTGGGGGAAAAGACCAGTGAGAAGGGCAGCTGCCTTCCCCAGGGTTTTTACCCAGCTTGTCCTCTCCTGAACTGTCCTTCTCCATATGGAGTCTTCAAAGCAGCTGCTTTGGAAGCAGCCACAGAACTTGAAGATTCTAGGGCTATCCCAAGCACCCACTGACTCAGCCTTTCTGTGGATGAGGCTTTAGACAGGCCTTGTAAGCACACCTTTCAGTTCGATTTTATACCTGCCAAAGTCTGAGAACCTTCGAACTGAACAAACCCAGCATGACCCAGAAGCCACCTGTTCCCAGAAGAAAGACCAACTCTTTGACATGCTGTTTTTCATCTCTCCGAGATGTCACCCCAATCACTTGCAGGTGGAGCTCCTGGACAAGATAGGACAGATCCAATGACTCATCTGAACGAGGCTGTTCCACCCGCACACTTCTGCTGACAGCCACGTTGCCATTTGTCCTTCTGGGTTTGGCAATTCCTGGTAACATTGTTAAAGCAGAAAAGGGGCTGAATGTTTTCCCTCTGCTGTGGCCTCCTTCTGCCCTGTGTGAGATCTCATCTCCCTGCCTTGCTACCAAGCAACAAGTCAGGAATAAGCAGACCTAGCTGGAAATTGATCCGTCTCTCCCTTGATCACTCTCAACAGTTGTTTTGAGTTTTCAGTATGTTCTCCAAGTGTTCCACATGTCGTGCTTTATATGGTCTTGTGAGAAACCAGTTCCACAGATGAGCGACCAAAGTGACCGTCAAACAAACAATAGCACTGATACGTGCAGAGGCTCTCCTCCAAACCCAAGGCTTGAGCAGCTGGCCTGCACTGCCTGCTTCTGTCTGAAACACAACATCCTTTTGTTTGTTTGTTTCTCAGTGTATACTCGGAGTGCAAGGTATGGGGTTAAACAAGGGCATTTCCATACAAAGATATAAGGTATTTTGAACATATTTGCCCGAATGTCACGTTACCCCCCCCAACCCCCAATTTAGTCTCCTTTGATTTCTGGACAGTTTTATTTCTACTTTCATGTCATATATACATAAATGATTTTGTGTATTTTGTATATCTTATGGAGATTCTTGTATATAAAATCTGGGAACCACAAATGAGAAAAAAAAATGTGTATCTGCCTTTCAAAAACAAATTTACCAGTCTCTCTCCAGTTGTATCCATTTTCCTGTAGATAATGAAACTTTCTTTTCCCTTGTGGCTGAAAGAACAAAATCGTCATTCTAAGTAACTACTCACTGAGTGTGGTTATCTAGTGATACAATCCTTGGGCTTAGCTAGATGAGTCAGCAGTTACAAGTGTTTGATGTTCTCTTGGAGGAACTGAGTTCAGCTCCCAACACCCACACAGATCGGCTCGGAACCCGTTGTAACTCTAGCTCCAGGGGATCTGAGACCCTTTTCTGGCCGCCATCCAAATACATGTGGCATTTGTTCCCACAGACGCACACAGACACATAAATAAAAATAATTTTAAAAATAAAACTAAAATAAAATCTCCTCGCCCTTGTTTGATTATTGTTTGCTTGGTTGGTTTGGTTTGGTCTGGTCTGGTCTGGTCTGGTCTGGTCTGGTCTGGTCTGGTCTGGTCTGGTCTGGTCTGGTCTGGTTTGGTTTGGTTTGATCTTTCCAGACAGGGTTTCTCTACACGGCCCTGGCTGTTCTGAAACCCACTCTAGAGACCAGTTGGCCACCACCATCTAGCTTCCTGGTTGGTTTTAAAACAAGGTTTCACTTGCAGACCCAGCTATCCTGGCGCTCTCTAGGTAGCCCAAGCTGTCCTTGAACTCATGGTGATCCTCCTGCCTCAGCTTCCACATTGTTGGGATTATAAATGAGAGTCAGTTCCTGGTTTCAATCCACCTTTAGTAAGCATACACATGCAAACTACTCACTATGGAATTATCTGATAAACACAAGGCATCAGCATCACATGACTTTGTGAGCTTGTAAACAGCAGCTGACATGGCTGAAGTACTTACTCTTACAAACACCTGTCCCAAGGACTTTAAGTCTTGTAACTTGTTTCATCCTCCAACCATCTCTGAGGTGAGAACACCACCGTTTCCTCTCAACAGCTAAGAAGAGCACATCACAGCAGTGTTGTCCACACAGCCTGTCAGTGGGCTGGGAAGCACAGCCAGAGCCTATGGTTCCAAAGCCAGTACTTTAACTAGCCCTCTTTACAGTGACTCAGTATAAACACAAGAGCCACAGCTGTCCAAAGAAGGAAGGAGGAAGCTGGCCTCATCCCAAACACTGTTTCAGGCCTCAGAGAACATGAATTGTTTTACACTATGGATTCCGAAAGCTCCTGAAAACGGAGGCCCATAGTGGTGTGACACTCTGCAAGATGCTGTCACCTAGGGCCATGCATTAGGATTCTTACAACCCAATTTAAGGCTGAAACCAAGTTGGAAAAAAAAATGAAAGTAAATTGAACTCAACCCATTAGCCTAAAAAATTGACTTCCAACCGTTTTAGTGACTACAACCTTCTATATAACAAATGCTAAGAAAATATACAAATCTCTGATTCATGATTTACTTCTACAAACTAGAAAGGACTGTGTTGGAGATCTGGGAGCTACAGCGATCATGCTGCCCTTTCCGGTGGGGACCGTGATGAAACCTTCGGACAAGACCTTTGACTTAACGCTGTGTCCAACAACTTCACTCCTGCTTGAAGTGAACCCGGCTTGGACGGAGCACAGGTCATTCCCACACAACAGCATATCTACGCAGTCAGCCTGGATCTAGAGCGTCTTCAAGGCTGTTCAGAGCCAGCATGCTTCACCTTTGCTATGCATTTTATAGAATGCATTTTTTTCAGTTCTCTTGTTACTATGGACAAATAGCTGGCATGAAATAACTGAAGGGTAGAAGGGCTTGTTTCATTTCAGTGTTTATGGGACTACAGCCCACCACGGCAGGGAAGACTGTTCAATGAGGAGCACAAGGCATCTGATCACATTGTGGCTAAGGTCAGGGAGCACAGAGACGGTACTCTGACTCCTTCGTTTGTCCTTTTTTATTCAGTCTGGGAACCCAGACCTTGGGATAATGCTGCCTTCATTCAGAGTGGGTCTTCTCCTCTTTGGTTAATCTTCTCTAGAAACACCTTCAAAGACACACCCAGAGGTGTATCTCCTAGGTGATTCCAAATGTAGTTAAGCTATTGTAAAGATGAACATCTGTACAGCTTGCCATGAAGACCAGAAATCAGAGTGTGTGTCTGTTAACCCCAAAGATAAAGTTCGTCTCTGACTGTGTCTGAAATCTTCCAAATTCCTCAACCCAGAAGAACATTCCAGGGATGCTACTGTGGTCTGTTACTAATTGTAGAATGCAAAGACCAAATGCTAAGACCATATTTGGCCAGAACATGTTTTGCAATTTTTATAAGACCACTGATCAAACTAAAATCTAGACAATATCACCCAAAAAATGAGCAAAAGGCTCTCTTATGCGTGAACTTCAGCCCTGGGGTTCCCTTCTCCCTAACTCTGCTAGATAAAGCTAGTCACACCCTCTTCTGGGTTCCCACAGCATCTGGTTTAGATTCCTGTCATAACATTGAATACAGTGTGCTCTGTAGTCCTTTTTACACGTGTATTCCTTGAGACAGAGACCATCGTCTCAACAGTGAATATCCTTGGTACTTACCACAGTTCACACAGTTACAGTCCGTGAGTATTCAGTGAGTATTCACCAAAGAAAAGAATTAAAGTACAATGAGGGTGAACCTCTAAGTTCAATGGTCGTGTTAGCTCTTGCACTAGGCCAACACTTCTGTGTCTGTCTCCCAACCCACTCACTCATCATTGTATCTGGTCTTCTTCAGATGTGACCAATATACTGCAGACTAACCAGGGACCCCCACATTGATGTGACATGTACAGACATGACTTTTCAATAACCCAAGATACTATTTAGTGGATTTCTTGGAGCAAGAAGATAACTAGCTAATAAATGAATACCTCTATTACCCTTAGGAAACTGGGTATAATGCATCTGGGTCTTTTCCATCCTTCTTACTCCACCAGAGCAGGAACAACCAATGTGGCTATTCTCACACAATCCTTAGAAACGAAAGGGATCTTTTGTTGACACCCCTAGTCCCCTAATTTGTCCCTAATACCTCAAGCATCATTTAATACAGGGGAATTGTGACTCTGCTTCCAGATGGCAGACATGGTAAAGACCCCATCCCAGAGCAAAGGAAGCTGGAGAGTGTGGCAGGAGAGGACAAAAGTAAAATTCGGTAACCTTTGCTTCCGTGGCTTCCTCCAGATCCCACAGACAGAACATGCTTAGAGGTAAAGCTGTGTCCCAGATTCTCTTCCACCACATATTAATCAGCCCTTATTTCCTAGATGACGGAGATTTATTAACACGTGAAGTTTCTTCAGCCCCCTCAGAAGAGGAATTGTCTTTGTCAGCTCACTTCATAAATCTTGTCTGACATGGAATCAGAGGATGGGAGTGAGAAAGAAACTCAGGGAGGCATGAGAAAGCAGACAGAGTCTAATCACAGAGCCTGGTGGCCTACCTCACTAAGCCGGGAATGGGGGTGGGGGGATGAGTCTGGTTGGCATCAAAAAAGTTGGGAAATAGTGAGTGAAACGGAATTAGAGATGAGAAGAAACATGATTTTATGATGTATGACTGGCAAAGAATAAATCCCCCTTTAATGCACTTTGAGAAACTCATATAGGTTGAGATAACTTTGGGGTTATTTTTGTTCTAGACTGGGCTCATCTACAAGGTGTTCTCTGCAGTGATTGGACAGTTTGAGCTGTCAGTGTGTTTAGAATTATACCTGCCACTAGCTAATGCAATAACACCTTTCCAGCTTGGGAAACCTGTCTATGATGTGAACCACTTTACCACACCCTTCTAATATAATCCATAAGAAGCCCACTCAGATTCACAGAGGGTAATTACACTCATTTACGAGGACTACATAAAACTAACTCGTATGTTATGGGCTTATTACTCCCCAGACATTGTGAAAAATGTTTTAAATCTGTGTGTTCACATACGCATTTTTATTTCATTCTGTCTCATTTCAGAAAGATTAAGATCTGTAGAGTAATAATACATATTAACATTATGGGAAAGTGAGAGCCAGTTTTTGAAATGGCAAGCGTGTAAACATGAGCAGCACATGTGGCCAAAACCATCTTATAATGATGTGCACAGTTGATGCTGATGGACCACACGTTTGGCACTAGGCTTTCTAGCAGCTGCTTTAAAGAAGAGAAAACAATCACTTGTATAAATCACCAGATCCATGAGATGAAAGTGCAGGAAAGAGAAAATGACTGTTTTCTGGTAGGATTGCCAAATGAGAGGGGGACACGGGGACACAGGGACAAGGAATGCAGCATCCTATAACAGTTCCAAGAACAAGCCTCATGTGCTGTGCCTTAAGAGTGACTGACGTTGGCAGCTTTGCATCTAAAGCCAAGTCTGCATATAACCTACACGGAGATGCTACTGTCTAGTTTGATCAGTGAGGTGTTTGAGGTTCAGAATGTTAGCTGAGTTGCCCATACTCACCAGTGAGGTGCACACTGGGATTTATGCAGCACCAACTGACCCAAACAGCTGAAACTCTCTGTATCCCTCCCGCAATGTCAATCCACATAACGTGAAGAATCTCCCCCATCCAAAGTTACTCTCCTCAGCCTTCGCATGGACACACATTTCCCCTTCAAAACCTTGGAAAACTGGACTCTGAGGAAGCAAAATCATAAGCCTTTGTTGTAAGAAAAAATTCCCCCTTAACTTTGGGGTGCCTTCTGTTCTAGCACCCATGAAGTCAACGTGTTGGTTGAAGTACAACAGGAGCCTGTGAGTTCCAGCTTGCAGAAGCAGCTGCCCCTGTGGGTGGTGCCAAGAGCCCCTGGTCTTCCCAGCTGGTCTCCCACAACTGGCAGGTGATGTCATCTTTGGCAGGGAAGGTGCTCATGGGAAGAAGAACAGAAAGGCCAGTGGGAGGGCAGATTGGGTCACACTGAAGGGACTCAGTGGCAAAGGCAAGGATCAGGGATTCATTTCTCATACTCAGCAGCCCATAGCCAGGGCAGCAAGCCAAGGCGGCCCACACGTGGGGCAGGAACAGCTAGCTAGGAGCACAGAGCTTTCCAAAGATGTGTTTGCACCCTATCCCAGACCTACTGAATAAGGATCCCAGGTCAAGCTGACCTCAGATGGCTCAGAGAGGCAGAAACCTAAAACCTGACTCAAGATCAGTTCTTCACACTCTGTAGTATTTATGAAGACCTCTTAAACATCAGACTCCAGGCTAGCCACAGATGAGAGAGATAAACACAGACAAGACCTGGTACTTAAGTGCACAGTTCACCAGAGGAGACAGAAGTGAAGAAATATACACAGAAACACACATAAAATTACTGACATTTCCTCTCGCCCAGAACCCAGGCTGTCTACTGCAGATGCATCAGCTGATTCTCCAGCTCCTGGGAAACTCGGTGCTATCCATCAAAAGGAGCTGTGTTCAGTAAGGCAGAACCTGAAAGGAGGAAAGCGCCCTCTGGCGGCCCTCTGAAAAGTGGCCACTTGCAAGAGCCCCAGTCCTACAGGCTGTGGAAGGTGGCCTCCTGGTTGATGGACAAAGCAATTAATCTCAGAGTAGCCGGGAGCAGAGAAGATTCTGTTTTGCTTGACGTGTCGAGTTAATTTCACTCTTCCTTGTGTATTTTGGTTTGGGAGGTCATGTGTCTGAACAGTGGTCACCATTCTCATCTGCGCTATCACGTGACAGGTTCTACAGCCAGGCTTCGCTCTAAGTCCCTGTAACTCTAACACAGGGAAGACGCAGCAGAGAAGCACTCAGCACACATATGGCTGAGAAGCAAACGAGCTGCACCATCCCAACTGGCCCAGCTGTGCCCGCTTTTTTATTTTTTGTAGGCTCGTGGGAGCAGGACAAATAATCACGCTCTCAAAGTCTCTGAAGCCTCTGAAAATACACAAGTTCTTAAAATATTTAAATATAATCTATGTCCTTCCTAAGAGTCTCTGTGAAAATAATATTCATACGGGGTAAACTTTGTGCTTGGAGCTAAGCCTGGTATGGCTTAATTTGCAATAGAATAACATGTAAATTTATGATAATAAACTATATTATTTAAATGAAATTATAAAAATAAGAGTAGCTCACTCATATTCAGTTTTCATGAATGCTGACACCTCTTGAAGAACATGGCAGCATGATTTGTATTCGGGCCTGGGCTGGAGCGTGATCCACAGGAATCCGGGAATGTTGGCTGAAAGTGTGGACACAAGAAGCCCAAGCAAATCCCCTCGTGGTATATTTAGCATTTCCTGCACATCTTGACCCAAGAAGCCATGAAAGAATCCACTAGCACAGGTACCTGTGTTATGGGGCTGACAAAATCACTCACTCTACAGCGATTCTCGCAGGCTGTCAGGAATGCAGAATGGAGGAAGAGCTTCTGAGGGTATGGTGGGGGATTCAGGAAACCAGGTAGAAAAAAACACAAGCAGAAGCATCAAGAACTGTTTGCAGTGGGCTGCTTAATGTATGTCCAAAGGATGCTTTCCTTTTGCGAAACTGAAGCTTGTGAAATTCTCTCCTGAATGAAGAAATAACAAACTATGAAGTATATCTGCCAATGACTTAATACATCTGAGTCAGAAGACAGCAGCAACACACAGGCAAAGAGATGGTTGGCTGAGCTGCTTATTACCGGGCAGCGTGGTCAACCCCTCACTGGATTCCACCTGTCAAGAGCCAAGCGTCGCTCTGTCCACGGTATCTGGCTGAGACCAGGGTGTCAACCCAGCACCTGTGTCTGGGAGGTACTTGCCAGGGGCTGACAGTGGCCAGGGAAATGGCTCCAGTCATCTCCAGATGACAGACACCAGTCCTCATCATTCATAATTTTGGATTGTGCCTTTGAGGCTTTCTGGCGGTGATAAGCCTGCATGACTCCAGGCACCATTCTGGCAAAGACTAAGAAAGAGAGGGTGGTTACAAATAACAGTGTTAGCCTTGGAGTGAGCGACTCAAGGGTTGAAATTCTATGCTTGTCAGTTAACAGTCATGCTTCCGTGAGCATTAGTTTCTTTGTTAAAATGCCAATTTTAAGACATTTACCTGAGTAGAGGAGCAAATGGTAGCATATGCGTGAACGTGCTCTCCGAGGTCTGTTACCATGAGCTTCCTATGACTTGTCTCTTCCCTAAACCTGAAGTCATTAAATTGGGTCCCTGAGCAACTCTGTATCATTTGCTCCTGCATATCATAGGCCAATTTTTAAATATATTTTATTAAGTCTTTGAGAATTTCATGCATTCATTCAATATATTTGATCCTATTTACTCCTTAGTGTTCCCCTTAACTCCTTCTAGAATCACCCCCAACCCTCTCCCAACCTCATGACTTTTTTTTTAATTTGTGCTGTTCTAGCAGGGCGGTGGTGGTGAACACCTTTAATCCCAGCACTCAGGAAGCAGAGGCAGGCAGATCTCTGTGAGTTTGAGTCTAGCCTGGTCTATAGAGTTCCAGGACAGCCAAGGCTACACAAAAAAATACTGTTTCAAAAAAAAAAAAAACAATCAAAACAACAATCAAAAAAATAATGTGCTACCCATGTACACAGACAGGTATGGAACCATCCAACCACCCAGGGGCGTGGTGGCTCTACCGGGAGCTGCACTCTTAGAGGAAACCGACTCTCCCTCCCTGAGATGCCATCAGCTGCCAAATAGTTCCTCAACTAGGGGTGGGGTGGGGGCTCATGGGCCCCTCCTCACTTCTGGCTAGAATATAGACTGACCTCATCTTGAACAGGTCCTATGCTGTTGATTCCTGAGTGCAGAGGATGGACCATTTTTAATTTCTGTTTTTATTATGTGTTATTTTGTCCCTCATTTGGTCTATTAGGAAGTGCATTAAACTTTAAAGGAGGTTTGTTACATCAACTAAGCATGTTGGCCTTTTCTGAAGCAATAGTTCTAACCACCCTGCTGTGTGTCCAGGCCTCAGGGACTCAGACCTGTAAGGTCAGGGACTCAGACCTGTAAACATGGGAAGGATTTTACCAGTAAAATTTCACAAGTGTCCACACAAAGTGTTTCAATTAACTCAATTTTTCTCGATTTGATATTAACCTTTAAAATAGCAATTAATCTTAGCCGGGGGTGCTCTGCTTCTCTCTTCCATCAGAATTCAAGCACTTAAGCCTGGGAGATGGTCAGGTGAGTAAAATCACTACCTAGACAAGCCTACTGGCCTGAGTTTGATCCCCAAGGGCTCACATAAGCAGGACTCAGTAGCAAGCAACTGGAATCCCAGCACTCATGTGAAGAGATAGGGGATGCAGACAGGAGAATTGTCTGAAAGTTCACAGGCCAGCTATCCTGCAGTACTACAGAGTGCAGAAGCAGGAACAAGAAGGCACCCTAATTCAGCAAGATGGAAGGAGAGACTGGACTCCCAGAAGTTGCCCCACTGATATTCTGACCAGTATAAACTCACACTCACACATAGACACAGGATCCCGCTTTCACTTTCTCTATCTCCTGCTCAGTCCTTGGCTTTGAATCAGGCCGGCAAGAGTGCATGTGCGTGTGCGTGTGCGTGTGCGTGTGTGTGTGTGTGTGTGTGTGTGTAAGATATGTATCATATGTGTGTGTGATGTGATATGTATGTGATACTTCTTGTCATCTTGGAAGAGGAAGCATCAGTGAGAAATTGCCTCCTCCAGACTGGCCTGTGGCTGTCTGTGGTGCATTTCCTTCATTAATGATTAATATGGAAGTGCCTGGTCCATGTGGGTGGCGTCACCCCTGCATAGGCGGTCCTGGTTATATACAATAGTAAGGTGAGCAAGCCAGAAAGCAGCACTCGCTGTGGCCTTGACTTCAGTGCTGATGCTAGGTTCCTTTCTTCAGTGCTGATGCTAGGTTCCTTTCTTGACTTCCCGCCTTGTCTTCCTTAATGATAGACGGTTGCTTATAAGCCAAGTAAACCATTCCCACCAAGATGCTTTTGGTTATGGTGTTTATCACATCAGTAGAAAGCAAACCAAAATACCATATACTTGATGCCAATGAAGGTAACTATGATAACTTTTAGTTTAGGGAAAGGGGAACTGTATTAAATTAAGTGCTAAATTTCATTTTACTAAAAAGCATAAACACAAAGAGAAGTGATCAAAAACAAGTATCTTTGTGGCTACTGTGACAAGTTCAGACAGCACAGAGGGAGGGAACTAGCCTCCTTGAGTTCCTGGACCCATACAGTGGGTTTATTATTTAATTTAGTAATTAAAGCATTGGAGTAAATGTACACTTTCAATCAGAATGTGGGTACATGAGATATTGCCAGTCATATTTCCCCTTTGCTGGCTCATGAAGGATCTCACCAATGTTGTCCTGCCTTGTCTAACTAGCTCCATACTGGCCACCACTGCTGGTCACAGACAGTCCTCCAGGTAAGGTCGTAAAAAATCCTAACTCCTTATCTTGGAGTCTATGCTTAATGATTAAAAGTCTATAAATACCTCAGGCACCAATATAATGTCATCGTCTCTCCCTTTGAGCTCACTACACCCCAACCGCGCAGTGATCTTTATAAAGAAGGGAAAATTATCCCAACTAAGTCCACCTTTGTCATAGCACTGTACCCAGTGTGTGTTCCAAGATCATCACTTAGCAGGGTATCTTGGCTGCGACACTCAATTCGCAACTCAATCAATGTGGTGAATTACTGACCTGTCTCAGCTTGGGTTTCGTTGTCTGTAAAAGTGGGATGATCATCACAAGGGCTTTTGTGGAGAGTGAAAGAGACAAGGCAGGCAGATGGCAAGTCGGAACACTCAATAGATGCCCATTATTGGTACAACCCAATAATGTAAGAGTGACTCATCGGGGAGCTATGTCCTAGCATCTTCCTCCATGGGTGGAAGCAGGGGCACCTGAAAACAGATCCTGTTTTCCCAGACGTTATGCAGAACACTATCAGACTCTTCTAAAACTAAGTTCGCGTTCTGCTTCTCTGTTTTTTGTTAAAGCACATAGGACCTGCTTCCCCGAAACTGATTTGCTTACCCAAGAGAAAGCTCCTGTTTGCTCAGCGCACATATTTGCAAGGTGCCCCTCTCACTCTTCAGAAGGCTGGAGACATTTGCAACAGTGTAGCAGTCTCGGCAGACTATCAGGTTAGTGAAACAGTCCACAAAGATGCCTTCCGGTGTCTGCTTCCACAACAGTACACAAGGATGCCACTATCCACACACCTACAAGAGGGACACACATCTTTGAGGTCCCTTTCAATTACTTTCAGTTTAGTTTTCAATCATATTATGAGTGTGTGGGGGTGTGGGTATGTGCATGTGAGAACAGGTACTCAAGGAGGCCAGGGGCATCGGATCCTCTGGAGATGGCGTTGAGGGTGCTTGTCAGCCACCCGGTGTAGGAGCCGGGAAACAAACTCTAGTTCCTCTGGAAGAGCAGACACATGCTCTTGACTGAAGAGCCATCTCTGAAGCCCCTTGACTTATTTTTAAATACACAGAGGTTATGTCTTTACACAAGTAGTAGATGTGACTTTCAAGCACTTACGATCTGCCAGCTGAGGCACAGCTGATTTATCTCAAAGATTTTGGTTTCCTGGTTTTCCAAGCCTCTTTCCAGGGAAAGGCTCTCAATCAAAAAGTCCTTCCTGAAGTGCTGCCTTCCTATCTGGAGTTGCCGGTTTCCTTGTTTGCAGAGAAAAGCAAAGACAGCTGCTGCTTCTGGTTTAGCATGAGACTTTCCCTATGAGCATGTGCCCACTCTCCTCCTCAATGCTCCCCTCTCCTCCTCAGTGCTCCCTCTCCTCCTCAGTGCCCCCTCTTCTCCTCACTGTTCCCTCTCCTCCTCAATACCCTCTCTCTTCCTCAGTGCTCCCTCTTCTCCTCAGTGCCCCCTCTCCTCCTCAATGCGCCCTCTCCTCCTCTGTGCTCCCTCTTCTCCTCACTGTTCCCTCTTCTCAATGTTCCCTCTCCTCCTCAGTGCTCCCTCTCCTCCTCAGTGCTCCCTCTTCTCCTCAGTGCCCCCTCTTCTCCTCAATGCTCCCTCTCCTCAGTGCCCCCTCTCCTCCTCAATGCTCCCTCTCCTCCTCTATGCTCCCTCCTCCTCAGTGCTCCCTCTTCTCCTCACTGCTCCCTCTCCTCCTCACTGCAAGCTCCCCAGCTCTCAGCTCTGTGCTCAAGTTCGACCCTTCCCTCACCCCCAGTGCTGCCCTCCACACTTCAGAAGACCGAATGCCCACAAGGCCTTCCCCCATGCTCTTTAACCCTTCTTGACAGAACAGCATGTTGAAAGAGTACACTGAGACGCTCTGGAGAACTTCCTGTATACTCTTGAGGGCAAGGTACAGTTTTCCCTCATTCCTCTCTGAAGTTAGAGTGTCCCATACAATTCTCAATGTGGCCATGCTTACCTTGTTTCTCAAAGTGCTCTACTCTTGGGCCCACACTGGAAAACCACCTACAATTCATTAAAGTGAAACAAAAGTATTGTTCTCCCAAAACCTCTTGGCAACGCTGTTCTTTTAAAGAATATTTGCTTCCACATCTAGCTTTCTAGCCTGAAAATGTCTTAAGAGCTGGATCTTAATTTTGTTCATCTGTGTAGACTTAAAAAGGCTTACTTTCTGAAATACAATAGGCAAAATGTTTAGATGGACAGACAGATGGATAGATAACTAGATGGATGGACAGGTGAATGGTCTGAAAGAGCCATTTATAAGCCATTTATAAGGACCAGATCTACCTTGAACAAATCTAACCTTAGCTTCTCTTAATGGTGGTGTTTCTCATGGGGTTCCAGCCAAACCATTTTTTGTTGGTGTTACTATCAATATTATGAAGGTTTGTGAGTGTATCAGTTGCTTTCCCACTGCTGTGACAAGATAACTAGTGACAATAAGCAACTTGAGGGAGGACAAATGGATTCACCATGTTGGGAAACATGGAGATTACAGAGAAGCTATTATAGCCAGAGGTTCTCCTTCCTTTGTGGATGTCCAGGTCATTCCCATCACAAGAGTCCCATCAAACCACTGTCTGTCCTTTTGTATGTTTGTTTGTTCTGTCTTTTAACAGAGGCAGATTTCCCCTGTTGGATATTCTTAGCCTAAGTTAGGGATTTTTAAATGACTCATTGCTTATGTGTTAGAGAGCCCAACCTCGCTCAGATCGCTCCTCACTGTCAGTTTGAGCGGGTTTAGAAGGACCCAGAGACACTCCTCTGTGTATCTGTGGGGGGCCGAGGGGGAAGCACGTGTTTCCAGAGGCTTAACTGAGGTGAGAAGACCCACCCAGAATGTGGGCTCTGGGCCAGACTGAAAAAGGAAGAAGCTAGCTTTAGTCTAATCTCTACTTCCTGACTGAAGATAAACAGCGGCCTCCTGCCTGAGTGCCTGCTGCCATGTTTCCCGCCATGATGGATTCATTTGTCCCCCTCAGACTGTAGGCCAAAATAAACCTTGTTTTCTTGAGTTGCTTATTGTCACCAGTTATCTTGTCACAGCAGTGAGAATGCAACTGATATACACTCACAAACTTTTGAGATACTGATATTAACACAAACAAAAGTAGCTGAAACTTACTGAGAGGGAGTCCATGCCACGCACTGTGATAGGGTCTGACCTCCATTGTTTCGTGTAATCCTGTCAAGTAGATGAGGCTTAGACAAATCACATGACAATGATAGTTAGAGATATTGGGGGATTCAAACTCTGACCTTCTAACATCAGGGCTCGCTCTATGTGTTTAACCTCATCTCTGTGATGAAATCAGCCAAGTTCTGTCATGTAACTATTTCGCAAGTATTATACTTATTTTTTTTATTTACTCATTTTCGATACAGGGTCTCACTACATAGCCCTGACTGGCCTAGAATTCCCTGCATAGACCCAGTGGGCCTTGAACTCACAGAGCTATGCCTGCCTCTGCCTCCCAAGTGCTAGGATAAAAGAAATGTATATATCACACTCTTGGTGAGAGTTTTGCTCTTAAGGATTAATTAGTTTCTTCCACTTATTATAGATGTAAAATATTTCAGATACACTGATGCAATTATTAAGTCTGTTGATTAGTCATTTTATGTCAATGTGACACAAGCTAGAAGCATCTAGAAAGTGGGAATCTCCACTAAGAAACTGCTTCCAGAACAGTGGGCTGTGGGTAAGTCCGTAGGACATTTTCTTGATTGGTGATTAATATGGGAGGGCCCAGCTCACTGTGGATAGGGCTCTCCCCCTGGGCTGGTGGTCCTGATGTGTATAAAAAGCATGAGGAGAGCAAACCAGTAAGCGGCACTCCTCTGTGGCTTCTGCATCAGCTCCTGCCTGCATGATCCTGCCCTGACCTCCCTCATCGATGGGCTGTTCTCTGGAAATATAAATGAAATAAACCCTTTCCTCCCCAGGTTGCTTTTGGTCATGGCATTTGATCACAGCAATAGAAACCTTAACTAAGACACTAAGTAAGATGTACCTAGGAGCTAATTTTATTCCTAAATTAACCCCATGGGGTGATAATAGATGTCACTCCAAATGGGAGTGACATCTATTATCAAGTGTCTTTGAGGTGAGAAATGGAACGGGGAAAGCGCAGAGAAACCAGGCTAGCCATCGTCCTTCCGGAGGGAGCAGCGAAGCCGAAGGGGATCACACGCTCTGTAAGGTAACACGTCTCTATTAATTTTTTAAAAAGGAAGGGAAGGAAACTATAGCCCCCGTTCAGCTGACTCGGGCACTGCTGACGATGGGCGGGTCGCTGGTGTTGTCTCTCACTGGCTTAAACTGTATAATGTAACTTGTGCCTACTTTGAATTTGGGGAGGAAATTCCTCTATGAATTCCTGGTAATGTTTTTAAATCTCGGGACATTCACTCTCCTATAACCTAATTATTCATGCTATTTTCAACCACAGATTGTGTCACCACCAGTTCTGTCCAATGACTAAAATAAAACAATCTTTGGAAAATTCCTGTGGCGTGTACACCAAAGCAAGAGGGATGTGACCTTCAAACGTCTCAGTGAAAGCTCTTGCTCAAAGAGCCAACATTTTTGGCACCTCGAATGCCCCAATGAGCTCCCCAGCCCAGACTGTTCATAACCTCATTTTCTTTGACCCATCCCACCCCCACCTGCTTAGCAAAAGACTTTCCCTGCCAGGACATGCCACAACTTGTAGAAGAATTCTAGCCAATGGGAAATATGACATGATCAGTGGCTATGAATAAGCAAGTTGGGCCAGGTGTTTGAATGTTGTGAATACCATCCATGTCTGTCTATTTATAACACAAAGTCCGGGCAATGGAATGTACAGTCTTATTAGCTGTTTCCCAGAGTCATGTTGTATTTTAGTTCATATCACAGGCTAATTAGAGGGGCTAAATGGAGTTTTGCTCAAATTTTCAGAGGAAGAAAAAGGAGTTTAAAGTGTACTGAACACCACCTAAAGTCCAGGCATTGCAGGAAGTGTGACGTGGGTTACTTCTCTAATTCTTCTCCTAGGAGGGAGGCATCACCGTCTCCATCCCACAGATAAGAAAATGCAACCTCTGCATGATTAAATATCTGCCTCAGGTTAAGAAGTAAAGCAAGGATGGAAAACAGATGGTGTGGACCCAAACCTCATGCTTGTTGTCAGTGTTAGGTCAAACTTAGTCACACTGCCTGACCCAGGACCAGGAGCCCCGTGTGGACAGTTTAAAAGGAAGAGCTTCTGTGGTCTTTCTGAGTGCTTTACCTTGTTTGGGTGTATCTAGTTGTGCAACCTTTAACTCTTTAAATCTCAAGTTATCGTCTTAAAACAAAACAAAAACAAAATGAAACAAGACAGAAGTCATGGGGATGGGGGGACAATTCCATTCATACAGTGCGAGCATGAAGACCCGTGTTCACTCCCCAGAACCCACATTTAAAAAAAAAATAATTATAGTGACACATGGTTGTAATCCCAGCACTGGGGAGGCAGAAACAGGCAGGTCCCTGGGGTGCACTGGCCAACTGGTGAACTAAGGGCCAATGAGAGACCCTGACTCAAAAACCAGGGCTGAGGAGATGCTGAGTCAGCAGAGTGCTTGCCTCCAAGGAGTGAAGACCTGAGGGTGGATTCCCAGAGCTCATGTTCTAAAACAAATCCAGGAATAGTAGAACTTTCTCATAGTCTCAGTGATGCTGAGAGAGATGGGTGGGCCACTGAAAGCTCAATGGCCCTGATCTAATCTTTTCTTAAAAGATGCATTTCTTGGTTTTTCATGTTACCTGTAGTTACGATGCCCAACGAGGCCAGAAGAAGACACTGGAGACCCTGAGAATGTAGTTACAGACTGTTGTGAGCCACCATGTGGGTACTGGGTATTAAACCTGGGTCTCAATGAGCAGTAAGCACTCTTAACCACTGAGCCATCTCTCCAGCCCCAGGTCTATTCTTCCTGACTAAGCCCTTCTTGCACCAGTGAGAAACTGGTGTCAAACAAAAATGAAGAGGGTGTCTCAGGATGACACCATAGTTATCTGCTGACCTCCACATGACGGCACATACACGATCATGTATACACATGAACACACACATGAACTCACGCACAAGCACACGCGTGAGCGTGCATACACGCGCATACACACACAAAAGCTAAAGGTGGCCGGGCTGTGGTGGCGCATGCCTTTAATCCCAGCACTTGGGAGGCAGAGGCAGGCGGATTTCTGAGTTCGAGGCCAGCCTGGTCTACAGAGTGAGTTCCAGGACAGCCAGGACTACACAGAGAAACCCTGTTGGAAAAAAAAGCTAAAGGCGGATGAATTGTGCCCAAGGAACAACACCTAAGGCTGGTTGTCCTTTGATCTCCACACACATGTACACCCACATATATACACACATGAAAATGAACACACTTGAATACATATATACACAAAGGAGATACCATTATAATTTTAGCCCATACATTTTAAATATTTTTGACAGTAAATTAATCATAATTATTTTCTTTTTAACAGGCTTCTTCATATGTTAAATAAAATAATAGTACTAGCTAATGTTACTGAATGCTTGTTCCAGGTCAGGAACTACACCTAGGGCTTGCATTTAATTTATACAGGCCTCTAATGAAATAACTGCTAACACTAATAATAATAGCTAACACTTACTGAGCTCTTACTACATGCCACGGTCTATTTTAAGCACCCCACTCATCTAAACTGTAACAATATGTACTCATACTGAATAGTGAGTAACTCAAACACCCAGTATTAATGCCACAGGTTTGAAAATAATGAGATAGATGTCCAGAGAGGGTAAGTATGTTATCTGTGGTCACACAGCCAGAAAAACCAGGGCCTTGCTGAGAACCCAGACCTGGGAATTCAGTCTCAGATTTCACTTTTGTGCTTGTGATTGTGACCAGGGCCAGCACAGGATCTTTGCATTAAAAGCTCCCAAATGCAGGCCAGGCACAAAGGTACATACCTTTCATCCCAGCGCTTGAGAGTGAGAGGTGGGCATATCTCTGTGAGTTCAAGGCTAGGCTGGTGGTCTACATAGTGAGTTCCTGGTCATTCAGGGCTACACAGTGAGACCTGTATTTTTAACAAGGGAAGACATAATATTCTGTAGCCAAATGCCCCACTATTCTTTCTATTGCTGCGATAAACACGATGATCAAAAGCAACCTGAGGAGGAGAGGACTCATGTCTATCTCCACTCCCAGGTCACACACCCTCGCTGAGGGACGCCTGGGCCAGTATAGAAGCAGGAAGCACCAAAGCAGAAGACATGGAAGAGTGCTGTTTATTCTTTCTCTCTATCTCTCTCTCTATCTATCTATCTCTCTCTCCCTCCCACCCTCCCTCTCACTCTCTCACTCTCTCTCTCCTTCCCTCCCTTTTTCTCCCTCCCTCTGCCTCCCTCCTTCCCTCCCTCCCTCTCACTCTCTCTCTCTCCTTCCCTCCCTTCTTCCCTCCCTCTCCCTCCCTCTCCCTCCCTCCCTCTTTCTTGCTTATCTTGCTTTCTTATATAACACAGCACCACCTGTCTAGGGCAGCACTGCCCACAGTGCGCTGGACCCTCCCACATCAATCATCCATCAAGAAAACGACCCATCTACTTGCCTACAGGCCAGTCCGACAGAGGCATTTTCTCATTGATGTTCCCTCTCCCTAGATGACTCCAGCTTGTGTCAAGTTGATCCCTCCCAAAAAACTCACTAGTACACATGCAAAACTCCAGAGAAAACGCCCCAGAATGTAACTGAGGGGATGAGGATGTGGCTTGTGGGTTCTAGGGAAGCCCTCCTTGAGAGCATGTGGCTTTGTTGGAGGCTTACAGGATTAGGGGTGGGAGGAAAGCAATGAGGAGGAGGCCTCGGCAAGAGAAAATGGTATGTGTTTGACAAAGAGTGAGGAGATATGAATGACATAAGGTAGGAATCGTGTGGGAAGGTAGAGATAAAATTAGACGTGAGAATCAAGAGAGGTCACGGAAGAGCTTGACAACAGCCTAAGAGCGTGACATCACTTACAGGAGCCACAGGAAGCTCAGGTCTGGAGGAGGAAGTAACGAAAGGAGATTGCGCGATAACACTCCATTGCTGAGACCAGAGAGACCAGAAGGCTCTATAGGCATCCAGTTTTGACCGAGGTGACGGCAGCTGACAAGAGAAAGGCTGAGGCAGACAGAATCAGTAGACTTAGTGAAAGACCAATGAAGGAGAAAGCAGGCCCACCCCACCCCCTACCTCCTGCCTTTGCTGACGACCAGCTAGCAGGTGTAGATGCCACAAATGTGTATGTTAGATAAATGAGTAAGTAGTCTGGCTTCAGGCCCGGAGTCTTCATTCTGCACATGAATGAAAACATCCTGGGCTCTGGGTAACTGCTCAGTTGACAGAGCATTTCCCATGTGTGCACTCAACCTCAGCACCCATGTAGAAAAAGCACCATGTAGCACTGGACTGTATATACACCAGCCCTGGCAAGGGGTATCTACCACTTGTGAGGATCCTTGGGGCTCACTCATCAGCCAACCTAGCCAAATTGGTGGGACCTGGGACCCAGTAACAGACTGTCTCCAAAGACAAGGTGGGTGGCTCCTGAGAGAAGGGAAGGTTGACCTCTGGCCTACATACACATGTACATACATGTGCACCATCTCACACACATACACACATGCACACATAACACACACACACATACACACACACACAAAAGATCTTGGAGTTTATATAAATTAGCTGAATGTTGTGTAGCCTAAAGAATTAAACTAAGTCTTCAGATCTTTACAACTACCCTAGGCTTTTTCCTGCTCTAACATGCTGTTAATTTGAGAACTCTAATATCAACAAGAGGTGACATCCATAGCAGAGACTGAGGTGTGAGGAGAGACTTCTGGGGTTCTTGTTTAAAATTTAATTTGTATTTTGCATGGCAAAACTTGCAACTAGGAATCCTCTCAAAGCATTTTCAATTTGAGTCCGGAGTAGAAGTGAGAATTAATGACTAAACATAGATATGTTTGAGAATCATAAACAAAATTATCACTGGAAGGCATTTGAAACACATTTTCTGTCATTACAATGCATAAAATGTTCCTGGTTTCTCATTATTTTAATGAAGCACTCTCGGGCTGTGAGAGAATTGTTGACAGAGCGCCACACTTAGCTATGCACGGCAGCTCGTGTTGCTGGAATGACCTCAGTTGCTCATGTCAATCACTGACCTGCCTGTACACATAGCCATTTGTGGTCTGCTACACAGACAGAGGTATACTGCTGAAAGGCACCGTCCAGCTTCGGGTGTGTCTTTGTGGGTCTTTTTATAGTTCGGAAATTTTTGATCTATCTTGTCAACCATTGTCTCCAAAGGCAAAGGGAAGTTTTTGAAACTTCTCTGAGGGTCACAATTAAGCGTAGATCATGCAGGAAGCACAATAAGCCTTGGATATTTCTGCCTCTTAAATTCTTCTTTTTTTTAGAATACTTTTTTTTAAATATTTATTTTTATTTTAGGTGTATGTGTGTTTTGCCTGCATGTGTGTCTGTGCACTGTGTGCCTGCAATGCCAGAAGAGGCCAGAAGAGGGCATCAAATCCCCTGAAACTGGGGTTACAGATCTTTGTAAGGGCCCTGTGGGTGCTGGGAATTCAACCTGCGAGGATCCTGGAAGAGCAAGCCATTCTTAACCACTGAGCCATCTTTCCAGGCCCACTTTAAACTTTTTAAATTCAAGTAAGCACACCAAAGCCACCATCTGCTGTGGATGAAGCCAGACACTGCTAAATTACTAACATTTATAATAATATCTTTTTTTGGCATGTGATCTAGAAGATTCTCACACAAATCTCAGTTCTAGTTACTGAGCACCGAGTGCTCCATACTATTTTGTGGGATAAGGTAAGGAATCCTAAAGTAAATATATACAATAAAATACTATGGTATAAAAATGCATTTAAATTGTGTTTAAATGTATGCATATGTTTAGAAAGAGACTCTAATTCACAGGTCAGAAGAATCAGTCTGTTGGAGCCTATAGTGACTAGTGGGGAGGGAGCTACTACATGAAATCTGTGCCCATGCAGAATCTGTGTGGCCTCTTTTGTGGCTGGGATTTTTGAGGTGCGTATTGAGATATGCACATCCTAGATTATCCAGATGGGCTCTCAATGACATGTCCCCTTATAAGAAGCAGAAGGAGGGAAGACACAAAACCAGGGGAAAAATGGAAAAGGGACAAGACAGAAACACAGGGAAGATGTCTGTGTAGACCTGGAGGCAGAGACTGGTGTTATCCATTGCAAGTCAGGGACACCCACAGCTACCAAAAGCTACAAGAGACAATGAAGGAATCCCCACTAGAGCCTTCAGAGCAAGAACCACCCTACTGACACCTTGGTTTTGACTTTTGTTCTGTGAGAACAAGTTTTTATTATTTTAAGCCCACAGTTTGTGGTGATTTATCACAGCATTCACAGGAGGTGACAGAGAATTCTGTGAGCATCTTTGTCAGCTTATCTCATCACGGAGACAGAACGCCTGACAGAAGCAGCTTAATGGAGACAGGAGTGTCTGTGCTCTTGCTTCCTGAATAAGTCACACGGTAGCATGAAAGCACCATGGCCGAGCCACCGTGTGAGGCAGCGGAGGGATCTTGAGATGTGTCTTGCTCACATGACATCGGATCACGGAGCAAGAAAAGCCACAGTCTACAAAACCCTTCACACAGTGGTCCACTTTCTTCAGTCATTATACCTGCCCCAAAGGTTCCACAGCCTTCAAAAACAGCACTGCCAGCTAAATACCAAGTGTTCAAGCATGCAAGCCCGTGAGGAGCATGTCACATTCAAACCATGGAGTTAAAGGGAGACTTTCATCTCACTGGTCGGTCTTGCCTTTGATGGCACAGCAATTCAAAAATTCTATTCTTAACTTCCAATGAGTTGGGTTTTGTTATTCACTTTGTGAGTTTATGGTGCTAGGAATTGAAACCAAGACCTTATGTGTGCTAGGCCTTCTGGGATGAGGGAAGGAATGGATTCATGTTGTACATGACCCACCCCCTCCCGCCCCTACTGACACCATCAGTACATAAGATATGAACATATCAGTACATAGACAGCTTTGACCTGTTTTTAGCTTGGGCAAAATAAACCTCCCAATGAAGTCTTTAACCTAAAGCTGTAAGTACTCTGGTGGCCTCCAGCTTATTCTCTGTATTCTAGTCTATGCCTAAATCCTAGAAATCGCCTTTGTTGCCAAACCTCCTTCTTCCATGTCTGTTCTCTATGAAGAATGATCTCCAATTCTTATGCAAAGGCAAAGAATTTAGGCTGGAGACAATTTTGAAACCGGGTGTACAGGTATAAAAATACCATACTGACTATGAAATTTTTCCTGCCATTGTAGCTAATCCTACCTCATAACTTATAAACTTCCTGGTATCATTGCTTGGCTAAGAGGGATCCCTCTTCTCATCTAAAGCTAGAGTCCCTCCCTGTACCAGATGCATCTGCTTTATTTGGTTTCTAGAGCTCCCTCTCTTTATTCTTCTTCTCTCCCCACATTCCTCAAAGAGGGTCCAACTGATTCACAGTTTACCATCACTTCAACCCTCAACTTCTCATAACCCAGCTTCTTGGAAGCGATGGATGGTTATCTTGAGGTTTCCTACCTTGTATTTACTGTCTAATTCCCTAATAAGGTCACTTAAATGCAATATGAATGCTTCTCCTCCTACCCGGCATCTCAGTGGCTTTCCATGCTGTTAAAGTCTTCTCACCATACCGTTCCCCTCTCTTCCCAGGTACTGTGGACTGAATGCTCCTCTCAAACACACATATGTTGAACTCCTGCCCCCCAATCTGATAGTGTTAGCAGGAGAGACCTTTCGGGGATGGCTATGTCATGAGGGTGCTGCTGCTACTGGGAAATAAGAAACGGACAGTGCTCTCCTTTTGCCCCGTTCCCTACTGATGCAGACACAACACCTGCCATCTCAAAGCAAGATGACAGAAAGTCCTCACCTAAGGACTTGACCTTAGATCGCTCAACTTCCAGAAATGGAAGAAAGTCGTGTTCTTGCTCTGAGTCTGGGATGATTTGTTATAGGAACCCAAGCAAAGACACTGGGCCCCACGAGTCACTTGTGTCTCCTAAAACTTCCTGTGCCATCTCTTCCCATGCTCCGTAGTTACAGTTTGGCCCTTGTTCTCGTCCTTTACTCTCACCTGTACAAGCTGTTTCAAAATTACTTCCAGCCTAAATTCTTTGCCCTGGGGTGAATGCCCATCTTCATGCAGGCACGTCAGCCTCAACACTAAACTGAACTTCTCATGTTCCTCATACATTCAGAAGTCTCATCTCAGACAGTAGGGGTCCTGATCACCCTTTCATCCTCCTTCCTGTGATTCTTCTTCCTAAGCTCCTCTCGTGCCAACTGCTCCCTCTCCAAATTACCAGTAAGCCTTACTTCAGGCTCTCATGACTCCCCGAGAACACAGGCTCTTACATATTTCCTTACTACCTTTAACTCTAGTCTTTCCACATCCAACCTCCCTATTCCAAACAGAGGGACCTTCCTAAAATAAGTACCATTCCTGTTCTTAAATGGATGAGTGGCTCCGTGTGAACTAACACCCATTTAGTGTGACCTGTAAAGCGATTTGACAGTTGGCTTCTTTGTACTGTTCCACCCTAGTTGGCCCTTCTCTCTTTATGATAGCTGATGTCCCTATTATCATGCTAAACAGCTCTCAGCCTGGCAAGAAATGTATCTGCTTTCCCTCGCTGACCTCTTGGTGAAGGCATTAGGATTGAACGCTCTGCCCAAACGAGCCCTTCCCATTCTTCAGCTACCTGGTCAACTCATCTTTCGTGAGTTCACACCATCCCTTTATCTGAAAAGCTTCACCCCAGTCCCAATCTTGGGCCACACCTACCCTTACGAGGTATCCAGGCATTCTTCCTCTCCGTTCCCTACAGCATGCTTCTTTGTGACTGCTACAACTTATGTGTCTCCAAAGTTGCCAGTCTGCACGCTCATAAAGTAAGCCCTTTGTTTGTCCTCATGACTTCAGGGTCAGTCTGGCACTGTAGGAATGCAAACCATTTTAAGCAGAAATCCCCTAACACCTGCTCATCAGAGTCAGGTCTAGCAGTTCCTAGAGAAAGGGGACATTGTCTACCCATGTTCATTATACCAAGGGAGACATATTCTCAATCTCACAGATGGGACAGTAACTAGTGGGTGGGTATGCATGGGAGGTAAGGAGTGGAATGAGTGAAGACTTGAACACAGGGAGAAGACTGATCTAATGGGACAGAAGAGCAAGGGGATAAAGACAGGTAGGACAGATGCGTTCAGACCACAGGGTCATATAGGGATATAAATAAGACTGTGTGGATTGTTTCCTACAGCTGCTATAACAAATAAAAATGTTCCATATCTGAAATCCACAAAATATCTATTATTTGACAGTTAAGGAAGCCAGAACTCAGACACTGTGCTCCATGGACTATGGCAAGTCTGTCTCTCTGAAGACTCCAGAGACTTTAAAATCTAGTCTTTTTCAGCTCCCTAGGGCTATTCTCTTGTGACTCATAACCCTCTTACAACTACAAACTTACCAATGGCCAGCCAAGTGTTTTCTAAGTCACTGTATCCTAATACTTCCTTCCACCCCTCCCTTTAAGGAGCTCACGTTTATACTGTGTTTACCCAGATAACCCTGGGCCATCTGCCAAACTCTTCTTTATCATGTGACCTACCTACTATTTTCACAGGCTCTGAAGATCAGTACATAGCATCTTTGGGGAGCCATTCCTCTGCCCACCACCCTCAGCAGCTAATGGGAGGCCTCTGTCCACTTCTCTATCTCTGACTGCCTGGCTGAGAGCATAGAACCCCAATTGCCTGACGGAGGGTACAGAGGCCCCAACTGTCTGGATGTTGAGAGCACAAAGGTCTGCGTGCTCAGAGATAAGCACTAAGGAAACCAGGAATGTCAAACATGCAGGGTCAGCTCTTCAACAGAAGAAATAACCTGTTTTTCCCCAAAAGGCTAGGGCTGCATGATGTTGATAGCCTAGTGACCTGTGCTATCTGCACAGCCAGGCCACACCTAACTCCCCCAGACTCTTATTATCCCAGACCCCCTCTCTAGACCTTTATCTTGATCATTGTTTCTCCGTCATTAGAACCCATTCTTCTGGGAGATGTACTTTATAGCTTGGTGACCTCAGTGCTGTCTGTATGACAGAGACCACACAAGATCTTCCCCTAAGGCCTTAAGCTATAGAGCTCACCTTTATGGAAGAAGTCAGTGTACTTTGGGAAAGAGTTGTGATGTAGTCATGCTTTAAGCTTGATTGTGCACAGGAGATTGAGTTAATTGTTACCAGGAAACTTTTTTCCAAATTGTACTGTACTTAAATATGCCTAATGACAGGTGTGGTGGTACACGCCTTTAATCTCAGCATTTGGGAGCCAGAGGCAGGCAAATCTCTGTTAGTTTAAGACCACCCTGGTTTGCATAGTGAGTTTCAAGGCAATCAGAGCTACATAGTGACACCCCATCTTGAAAACAAAAAAAAATATGTCTAAAATAAACTACCCTGTCCCAGACTATCATAGTTAGGGTTTTGTTGCTGAGAAGAGACACTATGACCATGGCAACTCTTATAAAGAAAAACATCTAATTGGAGCTGGCTTCCAGTTCAGAGGTTTAGTCCACTATCATTAGGGCAGGAAGCATGGTGGCGAGGGAGACATGGTGCTGGAGGAGGAGCTGAGAGTTCTACAACCAGAACCAAAGGCAGCAGGAAGAGAGAGAGGCTGGGCCTGGCTTGAGATCCTGAAACCCCAAAGCCGCTCCGGTGACATACGTCCTCCAACAAGACACCTCCCAATAGTGCCACTCCCGAGGTGCCTGTGCGGCCATTTTTATCCAAACCAGGACACAGACTCTAGAAGTTTGAATCACTCCACTACGGAGTCACATTGAGCTGGATTTTCTTCTTGTCTCATTTACACCATTCCTCTGGCAGCTCTGTTGCTTGCAGAGACCCTCCATACCTGGATGAGAACAGAGTTCCAGCTGACAGATCTACCCGGAGACACTTTCATAAAACCTTGTATGATTTAGCCACAAAGAGGACATTTTTATTTGCCTTTATGCACAAAGAAGTGTTCTTTAGGCCCAGTGCTTTTCTGCTGGCTATAGGTAGATAAATAATTTTAATAGTGGATATATACTGGCCTCACACCTATCCCTGAATCTTCTAAGAAGAAATGAGGTTTTAAGAAATCAGACCAGTTGTCCTGCTGCAGAGGGCCAACGCACGTAAGTATTTTGCATGATCTCACTTCACTTACGAGGCTCTGAGTTCCTAATTAGCTGGTGGGTCTTGGGATTCCCACAACACTGACAGGGTTGCGTGACTCTTTCACTTTTCCATAGTGCTAATTAATGATGACAGTATAGCTCTCTTGAATGTGTCTCCACATTTCTGGCAGCTCGGACCACTCCACATGCATTGTCCTTTTCAAGCCATCCATGGTGGTGGCACATGCCCGTGGGTCCCACACTTGGGAGGTGGAGGCAGGAGGATCAGAAGTTTAAGATCAGTCTCCAGCTACATGAGATTGTGCTTCAATAAAATGCTTTATCATTTCATTCCAAAAATACTCCTGTGGATTGACAACTACAATGTTATAATGATACCAATATGATAAATGATTTTCTAACATCATTCAAAGAAAATTTAAAATACAGCTATCTGACTAAATAGGAGTCATCGTTTGTCTGCATAGATGTAAATTGTAAGTGTAAAAACACATGAAGGCTTCTAAGTTGACTAATTGTGCCTTCAGTACAGGTGACCACATCTGCATTCGACTGCTGTTTCAGCAAGTGTCTTGTAAAACTCTCCCAGCTATCATATTCTAGGCATAAAGAGTCAACAACAAGAAGACAAAGCCATTCCCCGAGGAAATGAGTATGAGTACTAGACAGTTACATTCTGTTTGTTTGTTTGTCTGTCTGTTTGTCTGTCTGTCTGTCTGTTTGTTTGTTTGTTTGTTTAGTGTTTCTCCACAGAGCCCTGTCTGTTCCTGGAACTTATTATATAGAAAGGGCTGACTTTGAACTCATTAGAGCTCTGCCGGCCTTTGCCTCCAGAGTGCTGGAATTAAAGGTGTATACCTTAACACAGGGCTAAGCCTTACTTTCTTTTCATTAATGTATTCATTTACTTTACATCCCTCCTCCCATTCCCCCCTCCCCTTCTCTGAGAAGCAGGAGGTCCCTCCTGAGCACCAACCCACCCTGGCACCTCGAGTCACTGCAGGACTAGGCACATCCTCTCCCTCTGAGACCAGACAAGGCAACCCAGTTAGGGGAACAGGATTCACAGGCAGGCAACAGAGTCAGGGACCCCAGCTGTTAGAGGACGACCTGCATGAAGACCAAGACATGTGCTGCATGTGTGTAGGGGTGGGTAGAGGGCTCTAGGTTCAACTCATGTATTAAGCCTTACAATTTTAACAACAGCAAATCACCTTTCAATTAGTACTCTGAAAAAAAAATAAAACCCGAACAATCAAGAAAACAGTTGGAGGGGTTGGGGTGCAGAAAAATCGTATTTTATTGGAATAGACTGTGGAGGTCTGAGCAGATATTTGAATAAAAAGTAAGGAAGACATATGGGGCTGAAGAGATGGCTCAGTGGTGAAAAGCACAGACTACTTCTTCAGAGAACCCAAGTTCAGTTCCCTATACCTTGTCAAGAGGCTCACAACAGCCTCTAACTCCAGCTGCCAGGAATCTGATGCCCTCTTCTGGCCTCTGTGGGCGCCTACACTCGTTTGTATGAATGCATATCTAATTTAAAACAAAGGTTATTTTTTAACCATTTGAAGAAATGAGGGGAAAGTGAATAATCCAATTTATCTGTATTGAACAACTATTAAGAGTAGACTTGTGGGATTATTGGTGGTACTGGGAGAATAAGAATCAGCATCTTGCTCGAAGCAAGGCAAAGTACAGTGAGTGTCCATGGGGAAAGCGGGATAAAGGGCACACAGAAATTTCACTAGGTTTACAACTCTGCTGTATACTAAACACTTCCCTAGCTACCACCATTACTAACAAGCCTCCTGCCTCAGGGTTCCGAGAAACGATCAGATGCCACTAGACTGGTCAGGCCTTGTTGATTTAATCTAATCAAAAGTGACCTTCAGAAGTGGGGATTCCTTTCTGGGGAGCCTAATTCTTGTGGGTGAACATTCCCGTGCCAGAAAATCTGTTTCTGACTCTAAAGTCTCCATGCTCTGAGGTAAAATAAATCCTCTTTTGTTTAGAGAAAATTGTCTGCTATAAAGCAAGACTGTGTCATGTCATATGTTTAGAGACCCCATGGACGTTTTTTCCCACAGCTTTAAGGTTGGGTCTTCCTTTTCTTGAAGCTTTTCCCTTTTGAGTCATTCAAAAGATTCTGCATTCTGCTCTTCTTGACCTTAATAAACTATGATGTCCACAGTTCAGCAAGCAGATGTTAAATAAGAAAGTAAGGAGAGGTGAAATTTAAAACTGGGCATGATGATACAGACCTTTAATCCAAGCACTTGAGTCTCAGAGGCAGGCAGATAGATCTCTGTGGGTTCAAAATCAGCACAGTCTTCATAGAGAGTCCCAGGCCCACACAAGGGCTACATATGGAGATCCTGTTTAGATAGACAGACAGACAGACAGACAGACAGACAGACAGACAGACAGACAGACAGACAGACAGATGCTGGGAGAACAGGGTATATTATCACTCAGACTGGATGGACAACTCTTCACTGGACACCTTGAAAGCCTGCATCACATAACCTGTTTCTTTTCCTTACACATCTCCTCCTCTCTGTCATGCCAGCCATGAAGCCAGGGTCCTAATCATTTACTCTTAACCAAGGGACAGGTAGACAAAGAACTACATATCTTTTCAACAGGTCACCGGGTACCTAAAATGTTCTCCTGCCAGGAGACAGATTTCTTGAGTTATATTGAGAAGAAATTGATTCTGAAGTCATTTTTCTGATATATTCAACAATAAGCATCTGTGGCTCTGTCTGTTGGGCCTCTCATCACACCAGAAAGGTGAAAATACTGTGTTTACCAACTTTACAGGATGCTGCAAAAGCTGATTGAAATCTCTGTGGTGCCATCTGATGAAAGTATCAGGCCATGTCTCTCAAGTCACCACAAGATGTGAAATGTCAGGGCCCCTCAAGGGCACTCCCTCAAAACCCAGTCTTCTGATTGTAGGTGACTTGCTGTGGCCTGTAACCAGTATGTCACCCAACTGTACTTTCAGACATGCATGCTGAGCGCCAGTAAGGCTATCACCCAAAGCTGAGAAGTAGTTTTTCTAATGCTGCAGGCTCATGTACAGGGTACCAAAATAGCACAAGAAATACTATACCCATATTGCTTTCTCCTAGACATCTGACACTTGTAAAGCTCATGCCAAATTTCTTGTCACATATGTGTCTGGAAGCCTCCGTGCTGAGAGGCATTTCTTATCTCCTGACATTTCAGAGCTGCACGGAGCTAGACAAGCAGAGACTCCTTGGAAAAGGCAGGAGACAAAGGCAGGCATTCTTTGAAGGTGACCTCTTCGGCCCTCACTTGGGGAGAACGTCCTGGCACATCTGTAATCCATGAGATATTGTAAATGTGAGTTTTGCAGCTTTCAGTTGGTAGCAGCTGTGCTACCCCTCACTCTCCAAGGTCACCTAGAAAGAGCATGCACAGCAGCCAGACTGTGGCAGAAATGCTACCGCAGGCAGACTAACCACAAGATCCAACATTCTCAGGGGCTTGGCTCAATGCTCTATCCCTGGTGATATGGGCAACACACACACATACACAGACACACACACACACATTGAAGAAGTACTGGCTGATGCTATTGATGGCTGGGCCTCTTTTGGATCAAGAAACAACAGTAGAAACTCCCAAGTAACTCCCTTCCCTTCTGACCTTGCCCGTGTCACCTAACAAGGTGCGGCAGGCATGGAAATTCCAGTGTGAGTCTTCTACAAATATGTGTATCAGATTCACTTTGCTTGTTTACTTATCTGTTTATTTAATTGGAGTCTCATACAGCACAAGCTGGTCTTTGACTCACTTTGTAGAAAATGATGATCTTGACTTCTGGATCTTTCTTTCTGCTTCAGTCTCAGGATTCTGGAAACTACTGGCATGTGCTACCGTGCTGGTTTCTTCAGCACTGAAGATTAAGCCCAGTGCCTCATGCTTACTAGACAAGCAGGCTGTCTACCAGCAGAACCATACCTAAGACCTGATTACAAATGTGGATTCCCTGGTCCTATTTCAGACTTTTGCGCTAGGCCCTCAAGAGAATGGGATCCAAGATTTCTTTTTAACTTTTTATCTGAGAGATACATTTTATATGCATTAAGGCTTTAATAAATTTCACAGAATCCTCATGTTAATTAAACTACACAAACTCTCAGCTGTGAAGAGGCTCTCTGGCCATGAGCCTCTCTCTGTCAGAAGACAATGAATCAGCCACTCTTAACCCAACACAAGCAAAACGCCTTGTGCTCAGGAGGAAGGAATGCCCCTGCCCCTCTCAGTCTCCCTTGCTCAAGCCCAGCTTGTAGAATAATACGCACAGCCTTATGATGGTCTAGCACCAGCCACCTTGCATTCCTTAACATTCTATACTCAATTTTATTGCTGCTGTAGTAACTTACCACAAAGTTAGTGCAATTCAAGGCTAGAAGCACAGTCAAGATGGTAATGACCTAAAATTGAGGTCTTAGGGTCTCAGGACACTCCCTGGTCCCTCCAGAGGCTGTGTGTAGGAGAAGGCTGGCTTCTTGTCTCCTCTTGAGTCTAGCAACCACCCACTCTCTCTGGCTCATGGCCCCTCCATCTTCAGACACCACCCTGCTCCTCTGTGACTGTTAACCATTCTCTCTGGCTCTCTCCTTCTTCTCTCTTTAATTATCAAGAACCTTTGTGGTTATTTGGAGACTTCTAGCCGAATATTAATCTATTTATTCAATACAAGCATGAGTGTGTGCATGTGTGTTTGCACAAGCAAGTGCAAAAAAACAGCACATATACATAATACAATGTATTTGTGGAGGTCAGAGGACACCTTGAGGGAGTCGTTCTCCCCTTCTCTCATGTTGGGCCTAGGGATCCAGATTAGGTTGACAAGCTTGATAGTCAGCATCTTTATCATCTGAACCATCTCACCAGCTCGCCAGTTCAAGATTCTTAATACATGATTGCATATTTGACAACATCCAAAAAGTCCTTTTGACATGTTAACAGAATGTTTTCATAGGTTCCAGGGATGAAGATGTGGACACCTTGGGCAGGGTGCACTGCCACCTACCACAGTTTGGATATGTAACATAAAGGTTGTCTTCAGTTGAGTTCCATCAAAAACAGATGCTGTTCCTGAGATCTGAAGAAAGGTCTTGGAAATTCCAGTACAGCATGGGGGTGTAGGGAGGGCAAATTTGATTAGTAAAAAGGGAGAGGGGAAAAGAAAGGGAAGGGTTCGTATAAGGAGACCACTAACAACAGCTGGGTTGAATTCTCTGTGTTCAATACTAACCACTGCTTACAACCATTCCATGATGGGCGAAGGAACTGAGGTGGTTACCCACCAATGCCTGTCATCTATTAATAAGGAGTTTATCAACTCCCATTTCGCTATCTACAGCTGGGCTCCATAGCTATAGAGTATCCTTGGAGGAGATGCACAGAGCCACAGGCTGGTTGCATCCCAAGTGCTTCTGTGATCTAGAAGACGGTCAGAACATCAGAAATGTCCAACACAGGAGTTTATATTCTGAGGAATGTATGGCAACGTGCACTCAAAGTTTAAATGTCCCTTTCCTTCGGTCTAGGGAAAACTGATGGCATCATGTTCACACAAGCGATGGCTGTATAAAACATTTTAAATAGTGAAATCATTTAAATGTCTACCAACAGGGGACTAGCTAAATATATGATGGTGATACAGTGAAATATTCTACTATGATTAAATATAATGATATCAGTCTACATTTACTGATAAGGAAACCAGTTCCTATCATAAAACTTAGTTGGTGATGGGAGACAGGTTACAAATAGTAGGTATATTATCCTGTTGTATACAATTTGTATTGTAATATATGGTGTGTGTGTATATATATAGCTAGATGTCTTTTAAAATGTCGGTCAAAATGTCAGCAAAAGTCATTTCTAAGAAGCAGAACCTATCTCCCTTTGGATTGTCTTCTTCATGTTTCTCCATATTACAAAAATTACAATGTGCAGTGTATTATTTATTAATCAACTATTATAAAGATACTTTCAACTTTGAAATTTTCACTGGTCCTAGAACTTACATTTCTGTATAGCTCTAATGTGGTAATGTCAAATTGCTTGTGTATCTGGGCTTTCATTTTAAACTACATGAGGCTAAGGATCAACCATTACATAGAATATTAAGTCATATTTTGAATACAACAGATATTTAATAAAAATTTATTTCTTAATTGATTTTTATCAGAATAAGACTGAGTAAAACAACATAACACACAGAAGAACTGGGTCAAATAGAGCTTTTTATACCATGTGGCAGTGACCTCCCAGGAGCTCTGAGGTCTGGTGTGGCTTATCAGGCAACAGCCTGCTGCTGCAGGCTGGGACAGGCCTGCCAATGCAGACACACCCACACTACCCCAGAGATGCCATTGAGAGCTACATTTGCCTTAAATAGGACTGAAAAAGAAGGCAAGTGAAAACTGTCTCACAGCTCAAATGAGATGTGTGGAATCTGTGTCAATCTGCTCAAAATTAATTCCAGTTTGTCCCCTGAGACACTGGGCCTTCCTCAGAAGCAACATGCACTCCAAGTGCTGACCGAGCTGTAGAGAACAAGGCAAGATTTGAATAAGTCCCGGGACAGGAAGAGAAGACTCCTATGTACAAGCCCACAGGCTTTTCTCTACCCACCGTTGCACACCCTACTTATGTCAAAGGGAGAAATCTCCCTCCTGTCTCAGTTATGTGAGAATTCCTTTGATGTTCTGAATCCAAATAACAGGCAAATAAAGAGAAAACAGAGAAGTGGACAATTCCCAATTGATTTCTGCATTAAAGATCTGAGAGAGAGAGAGCCAGAGGAGAAAGGAAGGCCCAAGGCCAGAAATCAGGTGAGACATAGGTATATAGGAGAAGTATGCGTAGCACAGGGCGGTGGCATCTGCAGGTTGTGTGGTCTAGAGTCCTCCTGATGTTTGTGTGGAAGAGGATAAAAATGATAATAAAGGAAGAAGAATCTAAGATGCCTTAGATTTTCTATATGAAAACTGCATCTTCCATCCTAAGAGCTATTGAATTAGTTTAAATGGCTAACTTGCACATTATCTGAATTATGTGCCAATAAAGCTAGTTTTTTTTAAAAAGAGTATCCCCCCTCCCCAAATAGCATACATATGTACTTCCCTTAGCAGTTTATTGAGAAGGCAAAAATAGCTCAAGAACCCTACATGCCTTTAAGGCACCCACCATGCTTTTGAACTCATTCTTGCACAAGACTGAGCCGTGTAAGCCTTCTGTTGTGTTTTGGGAACAAAAAGTTAAGAAAATGACCCTTAAAAGTGTGTGTGTGTGTGTGTGTGTGTGTGTGTGTGTGTGTGTGTGTGTGTTAGTTAACAAATACTGTTTGGTAAAGTGCCTGCTAGTCCAAAGTACTCGTTTCAAAAGTTGGGAAATGGGACTTTCTTCAGAGCTCCCATTGTTACCAAGCAGCAAGAAGCTGGGAACAGCGGAAGCTTGATCTGGGGTCTTGGAAATTCTCTTCCCACCCACATCCAACACTTCCTGTGATTGTTTACAAAGAGCAGCAATTTGAGGGGACGCATGTTTAGAACAGTCATTGCGCCTATGGCTCCATCCAGCTTTTCTGGTCTTTGGAACAAATCACGCTGGCGTGGATCCAATCAATTGCACACCACCACCCAGCTAACAGCCTCAGCCGTGTAGTGCCAGCCGCCCCAGCCTAACCTGGAGACTAATCGGTGTCCCCAGCCACAATTCTGTGCTTACTTCCTCTGAAAGGACAACAGTGGGATAACAATAACTATCATTTCTTGAGCATCAACCTGGGCAGGGTTGTCAGAGGCCACGGCAGTGAAATGTAGAGAGTTCAGATCTTAAGAAGGAATTTTTAAATCACTAGATGTCACCAATGTAAATAACACCCATCTGTGACTCACATCAGAAATTTACAAAGTTAATTATGGGATATAATTTCTGATTCTCTCCCAGGATGGTTCTGGCGCTGCTATGTGCTAGGCAATGGTCTAGACATTTTACATATGGCAACTCTTAATTTTCACAATATTCTATTACGAGGGTAATAAGCACCCCATTTTGCAAATTTAAAGAAACTGCAAACATGTAGGGAAAAGACACAGTCTAATATTAAAACAGTTTCTGAGAGCTCAAGAAGCTTTGATTTGCAGCCACCCCAGAGTTCCTCCGGAGCCCTTGCTGCAGCATCCACCATTTCTTCTGTATCCTTATTTTCTGTGACACACTAGGAGTCACTTCTAAGACTGAAATCACCCCTGTGTGTTGGCCAGAGAGGACAATGCTATGCCACAGGATAAGCTGGATCTCAGTAGGCCAACATAATAGAGATCTCTTCTTCACACAAAGTCAACTATGGGTGTTGGGAGCCCTTTGAGACAGTTATGAGCCCCGTCAAGGGCCCTCTTAACAATCCCCCTCCCAGCTTCATGCCTTTTTTTTATGAGACAGAGTCTTTATATACAGTTATGGCTACCCTGAAACTCACTATGTAGACTAGACTAGCCTAGAACTCAAAAAGATCCTCCTATGTCTACCTCCCAAGTGCTGAGATTAAAAATGTGTCTGAGCACACATGGCATGTTCTCTCTCTCTCTCTCTCTCTCTCTCTCTCTCTCTCTCTCTCTCTTTCTCCCTCTCACCCAATTAGTATAATCAGCGTTACTGGCAAGCACATTGGTGTGATGACATCTGCCAGGGAATAGGTCACACCCTCAAAGAAAACTAACTCTCTTGAACTTGCAACCATCAAATATAAATAACTCCTCAGTAGCAGTGGTGGGAGCTTGTGAGACCATCCCCCTCCATGCTGTTATGTTGACCAGTGTGAGTCTGGGCAGGTTGCATAGTAGCAGCCACAGCTGCTGTGAGTTCACGAGTGCCGGGGTCATGTGTCCATAGGACAGCAGCATTTCACAGCACTCTTCTTCATACTTCAACTCCGACATCCTTTCTGCCCCCTCTTCCATGATGTTCCAAGCCTTGGGAGAGGGAGCTTGAAATAGATGTCTCATTTAGAGCTGAGTACTCAGTGTAGCAAGGCTCTAGACCTTAATAGGCATAGCTGACTCCATGATGGAAATGCCATTCAGGTTGTAAAACTCAGTGTGAAGACAGCCCTACCTGCCAAAACCAAAACAAAGGTCTAATCTATCAAAATCCATATAGTACTGGGAAAGTCTCAAGATGTACCAACCTTGCGTTCTAGCTTCTGTAGTTCTTCTTCTGGCTAACTGTTCTTGTTAACTGAAGTATGTCAACCCAGATCACTTTTTGTTTGTGCTTAAAAGCTCATCCTGGGATGGGCTCAGGGCTACAATGGGATCCAGCACCCAGTGTGGTCAGTGGCCAACTAATAAAGACTTTCTGTTGGCTTAAACCCATGTCAAAGCAGTCTTCTCTGGTGAATACCCTATAACACTCAGTCACTTACTGTCAGAACTTTGGCCACTTGTGAGTCTCTAAATTAGCCACTGTCCACTGGGGGTGGGGGTGAAGAGTTTCTCTGCCATTCCTCTACTTCTTAGCCATGACACTCTAACTATCCAGAGAGTCCTCGTCCACTGGCTCTCATGCAAATCTACTTCAAAGCTGACTGTGTGTTATCTGTTGATTTCCTCTGCTGTGCCATCCCTGAGTGGATGCTTCCTTCTCTTGTTCCTCCCATCTGCCTCTCATCTTTGTGCATGCATGTACAGCTCATCTTTGTTTACATTCCTCTCTTCCCATCTAATCACTACCCTCCCTTCTTGCCTCATCTCGGCACCTGGCATTAAGCCGTTGCATGGTTATGGTTGAGCTGCAGGTCAATATAGAACTCCAGTTCCTTTAAAGAAAACCATTAGAGATTCCTCTGAATTATCTGGGCTTTTGAAATATGTTAGTTCACTTCAATAGATAGCCCTGTTTCTTTTCTGCATAATTTGAGTTGGTATTGTCCACTCTCTGAAGGCCCAGTCTGATTGTGCAATGCTGCTTTATAAATCTTATGCTTACCTGTTTTTACAAAGGTATTGTAGGTTTTCTTTGTCAATTATTCCCTAAGAGTTTCTTATTTTCTTTCTTTTTAATTTTTTTTAATTCCTATGTAGCTAAGGATGACTATTGAACCTCTGATCCTCCTGCCACCACCCACAAGTTGTTGGATTACTGTCCCCGTGTCCAGTTTTATGTGGTTCTGGGAATGAACCCCAGAGCTTCATGCAACCTAGGCAAAGCACCCTAACAACTAAGCTATACTACAGCACTGTTCAATTTACTTACATAACTAATGTAATAACTGTGGTTCCTTCCCCAGTTATGTGAATTGTTAACACTTTGAAGACTGTCCATCATCCTCAGACATGCCTTGTAGTATTGATGAATATTTCCTTCAGAACAAAGCTATATTTTCTTCCAAACCATAGAGTAGCTATGAGTATTACCACTATTTCCACAGATTGGTTTCTATGTGGAAGTTCCTTTGGGCAACTGTAACACTAATGGATTGTTATTTTCTTTTATGTAGCCCTGGCTGGCTGGGAACTCTCCATATAAACAAGACTTGCCTCAAACTCAAAGAGTTCTACCTGCCTCTGCCTTTGGAGTGCTAGGATTATTTTTATTTCACTTTGTTATCTTTATTTATCACTGGATCTTTGTAATTAACTTGAGGCTTCCTGTGAATTCTGAAAACAGACTGTGACAGTTGAAAGCGTGGACAACTTTAATCACCCACTAGGCAAACTTTTTTTTTTTTTAGGAAAGAATAATACTCTGCTTTAAATATTTATTCTGGAGTTTAGATCAGGGTCTTAAGCCTAGGCAAAACAATATGTTTCAACACTGCTGCCTTGGGCCTTTCTTCATTCAAGTGTCTTATGCTGCAAACTTGTCTCTTAGAGAAGAAATTGTTATCACAAAGCTGACAGTGAAAGTCTCAGACCTGCCACAATACTGTGACCTGAAATCCTTTTCCAACAGAGGAAGTGGCTGCTTCCTTTGAGCAACAGAGTCTTTCCTACAAATGATTCTTTCTGATATCAAAACAGAAAAAATGATCATTCACCTTATATTTGCTGGCATAGTTACTTGAATGTTGAAAAACAGATAGAAAGGAAAACAACTTCAAGAACAGTCTTCACTGCAGCTATAAACCTGTAAACATCACCTCCAGAAGATGAAAACTGTCCATTGTGATCAGCAGCAGTGAGCCAGCTTACTCGCCCACAGACACTCAGTGATACCATAGTAGACAACCACTTAACTAATCAGAAATCACACACAGCACTGAGATGATAAGTGGGTCAAAAGTCCAAACTATCCCACAAAATATGTAACTGAAACATAAGTGGTGTGAAAAATAACAATATAGTGTTGTAAATATGCCCAACAAAGCGGTAAGAATTTACACTAAAAATTAAAATCATGTGTGTCTATATCAAGAATCTAGACTGAAAAATAAAGGGGTTGACCAGATGGCCAGGTGGGTAGGAGTGCTTGGCCACAAGCCTGGCAGACCTGAGTTCGATTCCCTTGTCACAGTCAATGTTCTATGCTATGAAGTCACCATGGCCACTGCAACTCTTAGAAAGGAAAGCATTTAATTGGTACTGGCTTGCAGTTTGAGAGGTTTAGTCCTTTATCATCGTGACGGGAAGCATGATGGCATGCAGGCAGACATGGTGCAGAAGTAGCTGAGAGGTCTACATCCAGATCCACAGGCAGCAGGAAGAGAATAAGATACTGGGCTTGGAATGGGCTTTTTGAAACCTCAAAGCCAGTGACATACTTCCTCCAATAAGGTCATACCTCCTAATTCTTTTAAATAGTGCCACTTCCACTATCCAGTATCCAAACCTGTGAGCCTATAGGGGCCATTCTCATCATTCTCATTTAAGCATCACAAAGAGAAAGGAGAAAACAAAGTCCACACAGTTATCCTCTTGCTTCCACATACACACCACCCATACATACCTCTCTCTCTCTCTCTCTCTCTCTCTCTCTCTCTCTCTCTCTCTCTCTCACACACACACACACACACACACATTAATAATAGTAGTGATAGTAATAAAAGAACTTTAATAAGCAACTAAAAATAAAAAGACATTAAGAAAAGAAAGGGGACTATTTGTAAGGTAGAAGAGGGTGGAGGGAGACAGGAAGGATGAAGAAGAACAGCAGGAGCAGTGAATAGTTCCATGCATGGATAAAATGTCACAGTGAAACCCATTAGTTCTCACCAATACTAAATGCCAGTTAAAAGAAAGAGTGGGGCCTAGAGGGATGGCTCGTCAGCTAAGAGTGCATTGCCCTTCTAGTGGACCTGGGTTCAGTTCTCAGGACCCACACCAGGTGGCTCACAATCTCTCCTAACTCTAGTTCTGGTGGCTCTGACACTCTCTTCTGGCCTCTGAGACACTTACATGTGCATGGTACCTATACAGAGATGTAAGTACACACAGAGGCTCATAAGTAAAAATAAATCTTTGAAGACAGTGAGGGAATAAAGAAGCAGGCAGGTTAGAAAACAGATCTTGGAGTTACACACAGTTGTGAGCTGCCATGTGGGTGGTAGGAATTGAACCCTGGGTTCTCCAGAAGAGCAGTCAGTGCTCTTAACAGCTGAGTCATCTCTCCAGCCCCTAGAAGACATTTCTAAGAGAGAAAATGAGTGTTGACTGAGAGATAGAGTATTTGGAAATGTCCTATGTTGTGGATGGGAATATGAACTAGCAAATTACTTCACTGGTTCATTATTCAATAAAGCCTAACAGAAAATTACCTTGGGATCCAGTAGCTTACACCTAGATACATGCCCCCCAAAACTGAAAGCAGGGACTTGGGGGCTGGGGAGACCACTCAGTAGTTAAGAGCACTGGCAGCTCTTGTAAAAGACCTGGATTCATTTCCCAGCACTCACATAAAGGTTTATAACCCCTTGTTGATTCAAATTTCCGGGGATCCAATACCTTCTTCTCACCTCTCTGGGCTTCTGTACTCATGTGGTACACATGAGTTCATGCAAGCAAACATACATACAAATAAATAATTTTTTAAGAACAGAATGAACTCTCATATCAAGGCTGGGTAAAGCAACCCAGTAGGAAGAAAACCTAGTAGAAAATCTAATGCAGTAGAAACTCCCAGGAATCTATGAGGGTGAGCCTAGCAATCCTAATAATGGAGAGCACAGAGCCTGAACCAGCTATCTTCAGTAGTTAAACTGGGACACTAACCCAGCTACAAAACCTTTGACCTACATCCCGTCCTCCCTATAAAATGTGCTGAGGCAATGAAGGCACAGAACTTCTGGGAGTGGCCAACCAATAACAAATTTGAGACCAATAACACAAGAGGGAACCCAAGCCTGACTGCCTAGATGACTGGGAATCTGAAGCTAGATAGCCCAGAGACCTAGGATAGAAAAAAAGAGCCAATGGAATGATTCCTGATATTCTGCTATATTCATAGGTCATTGCCTGGGGGAGCAGATGCAGAGACCTACAGCCAAACATTAGGTGGAAGGAGAGCCCAAATTACAGCTCTCTATCAGGTCCTTTGCCTTGGAGCTCTAGAAAGAGGGGAAGGAAGAAATGTAGAAGCCTGAGGGGTTGAGGACACAAGGATAAGAAGACCATAGAACCAACTAAAGCAGGACTCATTGGTGCCCACAGACACTGAAGCAGCACTCATGGAGCCTGAATGAATCTGTGTTAGGCTCTCTTCATATATGTTATAGTTGTTAACTTAGTCTTTCTGTGGGAGTCCTAACAGTGGGAGTGGGGGGTGTCTCTGACTCTTTTGACTGCTCTTAGGTCCTTTTTGCTCCTATAGGGTTGCACTGCTCAGCCTTGTGAGGGTTTGTGCTTGGTTTTACTGTATCTTGTTATGCTATGTTCTGCTGATATCCCTGGAAGGCCTGTTCTTTTCTTCAGGAAAATGGAGGAACGGTGGATCTAGGGAAGAAAGGGGATGGAGAAGGGAGACTGTGAAGAGTGAAGGGAAGGGAGGCTGTAGTCAAGATGCACTGTATGAGAGAAAAATGAAGAAGAGAGAGAAAAAAACGGGGTCTCAGATATGTGTGCACTCATGTTCACAGCAGCATGCTTCACACAATCAAAGTTGGGAAACACAAATATTTATTAGCTAACAAATGAATAGCAAAATATGATCTAGGGCATAGTATCACAATAGTGCTATTTAGCCTCAAAAAGGAGTTTGGTACTGATACCCACTTCAACAAAGATGAACCTTGAAGACATTTTGTTAATGAAAGAAGCCAATTACAAAAGTCCATATTGCATCTACCATCTTACTTATATAAAAATACAAGTACAATAAAAAGCAAACCCGTGGAGACGAAGCAGGTGAGACATAGGAAGTCACTGATTGATGTCTCCTGGTTCCCTTTGGGGGTGATGAAAATGGTTAGGCGCTAGACCTTCGTATATCATAAATGTCGTAGATAATTACACATTATCAAGAACATTCTTATTGCCACCAAATTGTTTGTTTTTCAATGGTTTAAATAATGAATTTTTCAGTGTGTCCATTTTACAAGTGCATGATAGCGTACACATTTCATCCAGCACTAGGGAAGCAGAGACAGGTGGAGCTCTGGGAGTTGGAAGCCAGCCTGGTCCACAGTGGATGCCAAGCCTGCTTTGGTTATACAGTGAAACATTTTTTAATTAAACAAAAAAAAAATGAGCTATGTGTGGTAACACACACCAATAAGCCAAGCACTTGGGGAAGTGGGAAGATCAGAAGTTCAAGGTCATTCTCAGTTATATAGTTAAGATCCAGGCCAATCTAGGCTATATGAGACCCCATCTTTAAAAACCATAAATAAATAAATAAATAAATAAATAAATAAATAAATAAATAAATAAAATGATGATTTAACAATTGCATTATCTTAAAGATATAATAAGGTTTCACAATTCTCTGTAGTTAAGAAAAAACATTTTGATGGTGGCATGCTTAGCAATGCATGCCTTTATAACTTGCTTGCATTATCTATACCAGATTTGTTTCATTTCTAAGTTAATGCTCTATACGCAAGAATTTTTGAAAGACCTAAAAATAGAAGCTGTTTAGTGAATTTTTTTTTTTTATTGAATGGGACCAGCAATGCCCTCAAATCAAGTAGCACAAAGCCCTAAGTCCATTTCTTTGCTTGATAATGGAAGATGATCACAAATATTTATGACTAAACATCTAAAAGACAACAGCTCTCAGAAGTGTGAAAAACTTAATGTTCTGTTTTAAAAAATCAATAAACTTTCAGCATCCCAAGAACTGCTGGCCTGGGTATTAGTCAGCATTGTACATAAATATAAAGATTTGTTCAACAAAATTTATGCTGAGTACTCGGACAATGTTAAATGCTATTGTAAGAGTTGGAAGTACGAAAATGATCAAAGCAAGGTTGCTGTCCTGGAGGATCTTACGAACAGAATAGGATTCATGATTTCATACATTAGAATTTTATGTATGCCAATCACCCAGGACCAGTGGTGGGATGGATGAGGGCCCAGGGTCAGTGGTAAGTAAAGGCAAATAGCTCATCTTCGTCATCTCCCTAAGTGATATTTAAAGCAAAGCATCAAGAAGGATCATCACAACATCACCCAGTTGACTGCAAATAACAATGACTAAGAAGTATCATTCTGGATATTTAAGTTAGTAATCACAACTGAGCTTCATTTCGTATCTCCTCAGTTAATCAGAAGAATGTGTAGATGCCTCCTTCCAGACTCCTCTCATTAGGAATGTAAACACTTGAGTCATGGAATCCAGTACTATGCACAAGAGTTGACTCAAAGTCAGTGGGTGAGACTGTCCTTCTTCTGTATGACTATCATCCGACTGGCTAGACAAAATGCTCGTCAGAGGTATTTGAGAGCAAGTATAGAATGACATATGGCTCACCACATGTGAATTGGCACAACAGGAACCAATCTATGAAAATGTAAGATACCAACATCCAGAGCCCTTACATAGCAGCAACCGAGTGTGGTGATTGCAGAGGAATCTTTGGGCTAAGGCTTGATTTTGGAGACTACATTTTTTTTCTAACTGCTTTTGTTCTAATAATGTGACACTTCTAGATGATAGTCTAATACTGTTGCTTCAAAGTCACATCTATCCAGACATGTTTCTCAAGATTGCAGCAAGAATGTCACCAAAACATACATACCAAGATATGCAAGTTGGAAACTCTAGCACTGGAACCTGGGAGTACGTATCTTTAAAAAGTCTCCCAGATAATTTTATCTGTTCTCCTGGTTAAGCAGTTCTGCCTTAAATCATGCGGCAGAAGGAAAACATTGATTACATAATTCAAGAGCATTTCCCAGAATTGAAGGACATAAATTTCTAGAGTAAAAGAGCTTGCCAAATGCCTGGCCTAATTGATGAAAATAGATCTACAGCAAGACACAGCATGATGAAATGGTTCAATGCTGAGAACAAAGAAAAAAAACAGTCAACTGTGAAAAGACTTATTTTCAAAGTCATTTAGAAGAAAACATAAAATCTGAGTGGTCTCAGACCTGAGCAACAATGCTAGAAGCAAGAACGTAAAGAAATAATGGCTTCTAAAGCAGAAGAAAAAAAAATGTTCCTACCTAGAATTTTATACCCAGCCAAACTGTTGGTCAAGCTTGAAGGTAAGATAAACAGCATCTTCAACAAGTACTATTTGAAAAATGCAACTTTCTACCTATCTTTCTTCGGGAAGCTAAATTTGGATTCCAGGGTTGGTAAGATAGCCTAGCGGGTGAGAAGACACTTGCCACTAAGCCTGATGAGTCATGTTCAATCCCCAGAATCACACAGTCAGAAAGAAAGGACTGACCCCAGGAAGTAGTCCTCTGACCTCCACGTGCATACACACATACACACATGGGGGGGTGGGAGGGGAGGAAAGGAGAGAGAGAGAGAGAGAGAGAGAGAGAGAGAGAGAGAGAGAGACAGAGACAGAGACAGAGACAGAGAGAGACAGAGGGAAAGAGACAGAGAGAGAGACAGAGAGAGACAGAGAGGGAGAGAGAGAGGGAGAGAGAGAGGGAGAGAGAGAGAGGTAAAATTTAAGGAAAGAGTAAAAGAGTAACATGGGGCAAAATAAGACATCAGATGTAAGAAAGGATCCACATCAAGAAAGGCAAATGGAGCCTCCAAGATGGATGATAACAGGTGACACTGGACAGGAAGCTGTGCTGAAGGCCAAAAGCGGGGCTAGAACATGGCTTAGTCAGTAAAGGTGCTTGATGTCAAACCTAACAGCCTGAGCTCAACCACTCAGGGCCACAAAATACAAATCAAGAATCAGCTCCTACAAGTTGTCCTCTAACTTCCACACATGACCTATGGTATGAATTCTTACATACATACATACATACATACATACATACATACATACATACATACACACACATAAATAATTGTAAAAGAGAGGCATCTTTTGCTAACTGAAAGGGTAGAAACCAAATCATATTGTTTCAAAAGGGATTGCCTCAAGACAGGAAGACAAGGGAATGCCAGCTGTCTGTGAAGGCCTTGTGAGACAATCCTAAATATTTGGGGAGTTTGAGGCTGAATTACCTAAGCTGGAAGAAGGCCAGTTTCTTCTGTAAAGGGACGGAAAATATTTTAAGTTTATCAATCTTCATCAAACAACCTAGTATGTCTGTCTGACAGTAAAAGCATTCATAGACAGTATGCAAACAGGTGAGCTTGCTGCACTTCAACGAGATTTACTTATAGAAGCAGATAGCAGCTACATTTGGTCCACTAGCCACAGTTTTTAATTACTCCTGATATAAGCGCAAAGAAAACTCAACAAATTCGTGAACATGGAACTTGTTTACACATTATTCGTTGGAAGGAAGATAAAGAGCAGTGCAGAGAAGATGTTATCAAAACTCTCGTAATTGGAAGAGTGTTTGCATAACCACGACCTCGAAGTAGCTGGATCGCCACGCCATTCACATACTAATAAGTCCATATTTGGAGGATGAAGGAGTGGAAAGTATGCAAACATGGTAAGAGCCAGGGAGAATAGTGAGAGAAAGTTAAGTCTTCATGTTTCCTAGTAGGAGCTCATGTCTCAAAGGAAAACATCAAGAAGGAGCTACGGTGAGAAGCTGCTCGATCTAACCTCAGCTAAGCTTCCCTGAGAACAGATCCTTGGAGAGAGCACAAATATGAAGTGATAGGATTCGTTATCAGTGGGGACAGTCTAGACGGGGTCTTCCAGGCTCTGTGCCTCTTGTCCAAAATGAAACAAGGACTCACACAGACGAGCAAAGGTAGCAAGGTAGCTTCATTAGGAGCAAAGTGATGCTAGAGATTAGAGAAGGGAACACTGTCAGAATGGACAGCAGGCAGCATGAGTGAGAGTACTCAGGAGTCCCAGTATTGTTTAGGACATTCTTTTATGGAATTCAAGAGAAGAAGGAGTTTGCTTATTAAGAGAAATAACAAAGGTGTTTCTCCGTTTTGATTGACAGGTCATACAATCGTTTTCCTATTGCACATATCCCTTCCCATAATGTATGTGATTTTAATTATATGTACACCCAATTATGCATAGATTTAAGATGGTAAACAGGGGGCTCTCCCTAACAGTTTACTTGATGTCTCACTGTGTGTATTCCCAAAACCACTTGAGGATAGATTGGCCTTCCTACTCTTGGACCAGGATGTACTAGAGATACATTTGAATAGACATTATCCAAGGTTAATGGTCATTGGGGGAGGAGAAACTCTATTGTTTACTCTATTATTTACTCTATTGTTCAGAGGACATCACACATGTAAACCTCTTCAGAGAGTCCAGGGTTGCTGGGTGCATTGTTCAGAAAGGGTTGGATACATAGCATGTGAATCCCTGTGCTTGCCTGCCTCAATAGATGTCACTCTGCAGGCAGAAACACCAGGAGGAGTGTGATGTTACTGAGGAAGTCTTAGGGCATTGGCCCTGAGGATACTTAGAAACAGGCACCAATAAAGCACAGAAATTCTTCTCTTTTCACGGTGTAACAAGAGTTTCTGACCATCTGATAGGAATGCAGGTGTTCATATTAGCTCCTTAGGAAAAAATGTGTTAACTATCTATTGCCATGTCTTAGAGAGCATCACTAGAGGTCAAGCATCCTGGAGAAACCAGGTGACACAAGGCTTGCTCCTTCAGGCCAGACTATGAGCTATTGCATAAGTCAGCGCAGGAATCAGTAAGAAAAAAAAAAACCGTGCCAAACTCAGCTAAACTCTTTAACACAAGTTGTGACTTCTCACCAGATTTGAGGGAATGTCAGAGGCCAAGATGGGAAGGTCCTCTGACAATTCAGGTTTAGCTGCTCCAATCATTCCATTTGAGATCTTCATAAAGTCTAAGTTAAGGGATTCCTTTTGAGTGTTATGTTGAAAGGAAGTGTAGAGGGGTGACTTGAAATGCTTCTGTTACCTGCGCTTCTCTAGAACCACCCAGTGCTACTCCATCTGAGGTACCCACATTGTAACAAACCGTGAGCCCAGGTTGCCAGTACAGACTTCAAGCACACGCTGAGAAGAGACAGAACCTGGGTTAAGAATTCGTACAAAATCAGGACAGTATAACAGGACTGAAGGAAGTAGAGTGTGACACTTCAGGCATAATAAGTAGCTGGGAAGAGAACAGCAGAGGCAAATGAGCCCCTCTCTGTTCCCTGTAGTTGCTGAGTGCCATTCTATCTGAGGCTGAGAGGGAAATGGCAACGGCCTTGTGGATAAATGGACTAGAGAAGCCACAGGTAATTAATATCAAGGCACTTCATGGAAACTGAGCCAAAGTTCACTCACTGACCAGTACCATTCTAAAGAAAGTCCTCATGGGCACACAGCAGCTGGAGGGTAAGATCCCATCACTGACAAAAGCTTATAATCACCTTGGCATGACTAGCAGACAGATATCTCTCTTTCCCCAGAGCCTGCCAGATCCCATAGAAACTGACTTCCCAGAAAGCTTTGAGTCTGTGTCACTCAAGAGAGGTCATGGAGGAAGCATCCTCAGAAGCAGGGTTAAAGGCGCTTCTGTTGCAGGCATTTAGCCTGGGCGTCTTGCCCTCACTATCAGGCCACACAATGGGTATCCTTTAAGGCATTCAGTGTAGACGTGATTTGGTTTGTCTGCATATTCTAACATCTTGTGCTGTGTGTGAAGATGATTTTCTGCCCCCATCGTCGTATATGAAGCACTCCTGCGGGTGAGACAGTTCCCCTTAGGGAGTTCTGAGGTTGACGGTCTTGGTTGTTCTCTGATTGGAATGAAGGATTCATTAGTGGCAGAACTCCCACTGGAGTTCAGTAAACACTCAGGTGAGAGAACTTAATGCCAGATAGTAAGCCAGGCATCTGAAGTAGAAGCAGAAAGGAAGTAATGTCCCGTCGGGTACTTGATGTGTCTAAACATTTGTATGCTAGTCTCATAAGACTGCACCCCTTTTTAGGGACTTAAAGGTGACAGTCCCCTTGCGACCCCATGCACTGGTTCAATACTCACCCAGGATTTGTAGCCAATACTACACTGTTGGCTCGACACTATGTCTGCCTCTTGAGTATGCACTCCTCAAATGTAATAAACACAGAGAAATCTAAGTTTGATGATCCTGCACCTACTGATTAACAAGTTTTCTCAAAGAAGAGAATGATGTAACAATTTTAAAAAAATAAAAACCAGGGAGAGATAGGCAAACAATAGCAATGGTTCAGCCACAAGTTTAGGCCCTAACAGCAAGAAGACAATGTTACCAGGGAGAGACACTCCGGTATTCCTAATGCCTGTGACAGGACTGTGTGCCAATGTGTCATTAGGAAAGAAAGTTGCAGAGTGGACTAACCTAAAAGGTCCATCATGTCCTAAGTGGAACATTACGACTCAGGGGAAATAGTGTGCAGGTGTAAATATGTAGGTTACAAACAGTGGCGAGGGCAGACCAGATGATTTGTGCCTGAGGCAGCTCCTAATACATTTCTAGGTACCTTTTCACAACCTTACCAAACTAGTAATTCCAGGCACAGCTGCTTAAATGCACTGCATTATCAAGTCTTAACCAATGAGGTGTGAACTCAGCCATGAGTTGTGAACACAGACAGAGTGCTGGGAGATTATAAAACGTGGAATGCGGCTGAGGGGAAACCATAGTGAATAGAGAGTGAACAGTGAATACTTGGGCCCAGAGAGATGGCTCAGTTGATAATGCCCTTGCCTTATAGGCATACAAGCACAAGAACCTAGGTTTGATTCTCATTGCCTAAAGTAAGCAAACAAACAAATAAATAAAGATTCAAGAGACAGCCAGGCAGTGGTGGCGCACACCTTTAATCCCAGCACTTGGGAGGCAGAGGCAGGCGGATTTCTGAGTTCAAGGCCAGCCTGGTCTACCGAGTGAGTTCCAGGACAGCCAGAGCTACACAGAGAAACCCTGTCTAAAAAAAAAAAAAAAAAAAAAGATTCAAGAGACAGGCATGACATGTTCTTGTAATCCCAGTAGAGGCTAGAACATACAGAACCTCTAGAGGACTCAGTGACCAATCAGCCTGGCCTACCAAGCTCCAGGGCAGTGAGAGGCCTCCCCTCAAAAAATAAGATGGGTTCTGCTGAAGAATGAGAGTCAAGGTTATCCTTTGTCCTCTATGTGTATATGCAACTGCAAACATATGTGCACCTCCCATACATGAATACATGCACACAGGTATACACACACACACACACACACACTCATAAATATCTTTAATACACTTCAAGTCAGGAAAAGAACCATATTCTTCTCAGCTTTGGGAAGCACTTAGAGATGATGTGACTGAGGCCTCTCTTCTAACGATGGAGTAAAGCCGCCCCTCTCTGAAGGTTGTGGAAGGTTTTTAAATTTCCTGTTATACTTGTTTCCCTATCCTCTTCCAGCCTTCATCGTTTGTTTCAAATTTCTAGGTTGCCCTTCTAGTTCGAAACTCCCTGTTTACAGAGGAGTTTCACTGGTATAGACCCAGGCCTCTGCTTTCTCCAGACAAAGCAACCCTTCCAGTCCCCAACAGCAACAAAGGAAGTGAGGTCAAGCGCAGCACACTGCTCTTGGTGGCTTTACTGGGAAGTAAGCGCCGGTAGCTTACTCTCCTGCTTTCAAAGGTGAAGGAGGAGCTCACAAGCCTCACAGGCCTCTGTGAGAACAGAGAGGCGCAGTCAGAGCATCTCTAAGTGCTTAGGGGAGGCTGAGATTTACTTGTGGAAGAAGAGTAGAAGAGGAACAGGCTACAAAGCAAACCAAAACAGGCATGCAGGGGATGGCGCTGTGACTGGGAAGTGTCTGCAGAAACAATCAAGTGAAGAATTGATTTTAGAATGACACGTGATCACTTTTGGGCGGTGTAAATGTCCTTATTTTGGTGTGTATCTTATTATTTATTGTCTGCTCTGGGCCAAGCAAGGCTTTGTACCTGAAGAAAGGGGATGGGGTGGGGGAGTCGGGGTCCTAAATTCTGGTCATGGTGGGGTGTGTTTGTAGTCCCAGCGCGCAGGAGACTAAGGCAGGAGGGATTCTTTGAGTTCAAGGATAATATAGATTACATAGCAACACCTTGTCTAAGAATGAAAGAGAGGGAGGGAGGGAGAGAGAAAAGAAAACAGAGGGAGGAAGAGAAGGAAGGAGGCAGGTCTACAAAGTCCCCAACTCTACCCTTGCAAACATAAATGTTGTTTTTCTGACCACTCTTTCCCAGTTCCTCTATATTCCACATTCTGTATCTTTTCAGACGCCTCTAATCTCCTCTTCCCTTTCATGCTTGGTGCTAGTTAACCTAGGCTATCATTACCTCATGCCTACACCAGTATTTTTCTAACATGAATTGGGTCCCCTTTCAATTTATAACCTACACTATGGCCTAATCATGGTTTCTAAAGGTTCAGTTTCTCCTGGGTTCTCAAAATATTCACAGCCCCCGACCCCAACCCAACACTCCCTGATTGCCGGTCTCACCTTCATGTCCTGGCACGCCAACCTTGATCATCTAGAATGTTTCCTAGAAGCAATTTTAAACCTATGACTGTCTCTGAACTACAAACTCTGCATATTTACACTCAGAGAGAAAAGATTGGGGTTGGGGAGTGGGAGAGAATCTCTTTAAGTGGGTTAGGTTTCCGTAAAGGCCATTTTAAATCAACACAACACACATAGACTCTCATCGTTCCACAGAAACAATGGTTCTATAAAGAGTCCATTCTGGTCAGAAGTCAAGGGCCAACATTTTTATTACAGATTAAGATAATGGGCAAAGTGCTATTAAATCAAATGTTAGGCAGGACATTGGTTTCTGCAGACACAGCCACAGTTCTAACCAGGTGTCGACCAAGCAAGCCTTTGTGAAGACCACAGTCAGCACCTATGGTCAGCTGCCTGCCTGTGAGCCACACCGCAGGGCTGTATAAAGTTTATGTAAGCAGGTGCAATCAGGCAGCAGCGGGTGTGATACAATATCGAAACATTTCCTTTGCCCGATTGCTAACTCCTAGTTTATTTTGACTTCAGTCAAGGTGAAGTAACCTTCAAGGACAGCGACTTCAGGTGAAAATAAACCTGGGTCGATTCTGAAAGTGATTTTGAAACAGACCTAGGGCTACTTACAACTTTTCTTCAGTGTTGCTGGCACAGCAATAGCTGCTGGTGCCAACTTTTTTTTCTGTCAAGAAAAGATATCCTTCTAGTGGTCTTGATGAACTAGAGCTTAGACTAAATGTCTTTATAGTTTTTGAAAACTTTCTTGAGTAGAAATACCGCCTCAAACCTAAAACACACGAGTCTTTTAATTCCACTGACACATGGTCTCTCCGTACTTCTTACTTTACAATGTTAGACAGACTCAAACTGTGATGGGCAAAGCCAAAACCCCAAAACATGGTGCTGTGTTTAATTTGACTCCAGTAGACTTGATCCATCTCCACCAAGAGTTGTTGGTAAGTTCTAGAAGGCAGCCAAACCCAGCACACATCCAGCCCTGGAAGGGAAAGCTCATAATATCCTCCAGATTAATAGCTAATTTCTTTCCACAAACACATAAAACTTTTAAACATAAATAGGTTTGCTCTGGAATATATAAAATGCCTTTAAACTATGTACGTTATTCTGACACAAATTTAGTAATTTCATTGGTAGTGGAGTTTTTTTCCTAAGGAAATTTCAAAGATGTATTTCCAATACTGTGCTTTATAACATGGGATGTTACAAAAGAAATAAACGGGAAAAGGGAAACCTCTTAAGTGTGCATCAGTAAATCTATATGGAGTGCAAGCAGGTTGGCCTGAGCTCCCTCCAGAAGACTGAGAGGCTGGGGGATCACACAGATGAAGTTTGCTTTGGGAGGTAAACCCAAGGAAGTAGAGAAGGAAACTCCTTCTAAAGATGGGTTACAAACCCAGAAAGTACTGGAAACATGATTATTGATGCAGAAGCCCTCTATGGGACCATAAAAGAATGCACCCCTTTGGATCATCAGCCTCTAAGATAGCACTGGGGAGCATTTATTCACTGCCTCCCATCCTCCATTGGGTAAGGTTTTTCCAGCACCGATTAACACTGTCACACTTTCAGGTCCACACATACTCAAGTGCTAAGTGGGTCCCCATGGGCTTCCCACATGGGGTGTAAAAGCCCAAGACAGAAACTGAGAAATACACCGTGTGGCTATAGCAGCGAGTTCAAATGAGGTAGGACCTGTGGGAGGTCCAGAGTGAAATGGGACTAAGAGGGTGTAAGGTGTGAGGGAGCACGAGGTGTCCGACACAAACACCGCGTGCACCCAGGTGACACTGCAATCACTGGAACCTTATCCTGAAAGATGGCCATTTTTACTTGAGAAGCAAGGCAAGTTACTCGATGCGGTGTGTCGCTGACTCCTGCTCATTATCACTAGCTAAGTTTAGTTTCTAGTAACAGTCTCTCAAGGCAGCACTTCAAGGAAAGGGTGGTTTAATGAAGGAAGCAATGGAGCAATACGGAAGTGAGGACCTCAGAGGATCCACTGTGCAGTCCTGGGAGGGGGGGGGGGAGACGGGAAGCCACTGAACACGGCGACAGCTGGATTCTGGGCACCTCTGCATTCCACGCCCAGTCTTCTCTGCTCGCTCAGCCTGTTGTCTGTACCAGGGCATCTTCCCTCTTCCTGAAGCTTGTTTCTGCTCCGTCCCAGCCCTGCCTTTAGCTCTCCAGTACCTCCTGATCAAGAGTTTCTGGGACAGCTCCTTAAGAAAACTCTTCCCTTCTTGTCCTCTCCCCCTCAGAAGTGATCTCTCAGGGAATGCCTCTGTTTACACAGATCAGATCGTTGTCCACTGCAAATTTTCAAGGCACCTTAGCTCACTTGGGAAACAAACCCACGCTCCTATGAAGATGCACCTGTGGCACCGGGCTCTTGATGCCTTCTTCTCCACCACACCGCTCCTCCAAGGTGACCGGCTCGTGCCCAGCAAGCTCATTGCTACTTCAGGGTCATACTTTTCGTGGCCCCTGCCTGGAACTCGGTTTTCCTAGAGCTTCAAACACCAGTGCTGCAGAGAAACCCTCTTGACCCAACTTTAGCGAAGTATCTCTGTGCTCACAGCTTTCTGCCAGTCTGTTTGAGTCCTTCCCAGGCTGTTCCCACCACCTGCAATTCCCTGCCACAACCCTACATCCAGAAACCTTTCCCTACCTCAGTGACAAAAGTAGAAGTCAGTTTTTGTGGCACAAAGCATGGGCACTCTGTCCCCTTCAGCTAAGATTATAAGCAGGTAAACAAAATCCCTATTATTTAGATGATAATCCTTTATCAACTTGGAAATCGAAGTCATTCACTTTTATAGAATTAGATTCCAACTATACAATATTCAATATCCCTGTGCCGCTCAAAGCCTGCTAAAGAGAATACAAGGGCCTGGTCTAGAATAGCACGTTAAAGTCATATCCTGTCACTAAATCTTTATCACTGAATTCTCTGTTCTCATTCTCCAACTCTGAGAAACTCCATCTGTGCCATTGCCTCGCCGTCTCTTCCTCCCTAAATGCTTCTTCTTCACCCTGCATTCTTCTTCCCTTTCCCCTGATTCGCCCTCATCCTCTGACATCACCGAGATGTAGTCTCCTAAGAAGTATAGATGGTCTTCCTCTATCATTGGTAATTTCTCAAGAATAGCTCAGCTGATTCTTGCACATTGGGAGAGTTAGGGTAATAAGCCTTTGGAAATTCACTTGAAACAATGTTTTATTCTTAATATATAGGGCTCGGCTATGCAACTCATAGTCAGTCCTGTGTCCTAGCATAGTCTGTTTGTGGGTGATATTTACTTTGGTAGATAAGGATGCTGTATCGTTTGTTAAATATCTTTACTATCACCTATGTACACACAGGCTACCACATATGCATATATATGCTTATATATGCTTATATATGCTTATATATGCTTAGTCCTCTCTTAATTCCATTGTGAGTCATGACTAGACTAAATTAATCAGCACTTTTAGTCCTTTTACTTAGAGCAGTGGTTCTCAACCTTTGGGTCCCGATCCCTTTAGGAGTTGCATGTTAAAGATTTACATTACAACTCACAGTAGTAGCAAAATTACAGTTATGAAGTAATGACGGAATAATTTTATGGTCGGAGTCATGACAACATGAGGAACTGTATTAAAGGGTCACAGCATCAGGAAGGTTGAGAACCACTGAATTCATTGATTTAAGGATTGGTATGCGATGTAATTTGGACCATCAACAGACATGGAATGTTCGTTCATCCTGAGATATGGACACTTTCTCCTCCACCAGACTTGACATCTCGGGATTTTGAAGTCTTGAAAGTCAGCCTTTTTGGACCCATATAGAGACTGTTTGAGAAAGAAGGCACTGTGTGGGAGAGAAAAGTTGGGAGTGAGACATGAACCTCAAGGTTTTGCAAGAGCACCTGTGCTAAACAAAAGTTAGGCTAGCCTCCCAGTTAGAGCTGTCAGTCAGGCTAGCCTCCCAGTTAGAGCTGTCAGTCAGGCTAGCCTCCCAGTTAGAGCTGTCAGTCAGGCTAGCCTCCCAGTTAGAGCTGTCAGTCAGGCTAGCTTCCCAGTTAGAGCTGTCAGTCAGGCTAGCCTCCCTGTTACAGCTGTCAATCAGGCTAGCCTCCCTGTTACAGCTGTCAATCAGGCTAGCCTCCCTGCTAGAGCTGTCAATCAGGCTAGCCTCCCTGTTACAGCTGTCAGTCAGGCTAGCCTCCCTGCTAGAGCCACAATCACAGAAGCAAATAATCCTTTCTTAAATCCACACAGGGCAAGCCTTCTTCCCTTTCAACCAAAAGAAATGTAATCAATACACTGACTACAATCCGTTACTGACGATTTGTTTCTATGATTTTTTTAAAAGAATGTATAGAGAGGCCAAACTTAACCAAGAGTACATCTTGTCAACAAAGTATTCTGTTAGGGAATTATCTTAGCTAGTTCTGACTACTCTAAACTACTAAATCTCGAGTTTAATTAAGTTGTGTCTTCCACTATAGCCACTTTTAGTGAAGAGACTTCACGTGATTCTTTATTTCAGTACTTCGTAAAAAAGATTGTGGAGAACAATAACTCGGCCTTTGTAATGGGAACTACAAACATCAGTCCACACAGTACAGCCAATGTAAATACTCATCTATCAATTGCAAGTGTTGTAATTCTATTGCAAAATTCTAAATTCCAGACTCACTGGGGGATTATGGTTTTGAAACACTGGCTTAATTCGGTCACCAAAACATCCACTTTTTGTCCTGATCCTCTCGCTTGCACTGTCCCTGTCACAGTAGGTGAGGACCAGCTCTATGCTTCTAGGAACCAAGACCCTTATCCATGTCCATACGCCATTTATAGCCTCTGTGTGCTGTCTCCAAATTCCCTTTCAGAAACCACAGCCTTGTGAACAGCGTCACTAAAGAGGCCTCACCAGGCTTCCCTACTACTCCAGACAATTTTTAGCCTCATGGTTCTTCCCAATTTAAAAACAAAATGAATCTCGCAAACAGAATTGAAATGTCAAATTTTACTACCATCTGGATTTGAAGACTGCAAGGAAAACTCAGTTTGGGTGTTTTATTTTTGTAGCCAGAGTGAATGTATTACAGTACATTTGTTTTCAGACCATTTACCTCTTGATGTCTATGCACGTCACTCCAGGGGAATAAGGTACTGAAGTGAAAAAGAAGAAACGGTCCAGAAAATTCCAAGAAGAACCTATAACGTTCAGTAGTTCCATCCAAAATAATGGAGGTTCATCTTCACCGTCATCAGGAGGATAAACCTGATGTGTTCACTGACTAAATTTAGAGCCATGAATGTGGACTAACAACTTGGCTCTGCTCCTCTGGGGGGTTACAATCTGATACATGAACAGACATAAAGGATATGCGAGCAGCTTAACAACACATTTATGGTCCATCCGTTCAAAGCACAAGGCAGCTATGGTGCCTCCAGGGTAGGAGAAAGAATAGCAGTGGCTGTGATCAATTAGGTGAGACAGACCTGCCACAAAGGAGAGGGATGGTGAGCAGTGAGCTGAAGTCACTCTTATCACTCTTACCATGCGTGCACAACAAAGACCTCACCTTAAGCAGGAGCCGGGGACTGTAACATATAAAAATACCAATTCTCTTAAGAGCAGCAAAAGGGGCCAGCCAAAGGCTAACCACAAAATTTGAAAGACACGGAAACTTAAACTCTGAGAAGTTTTGAGTGTTTTAGGAGCACTGTGGAGTCAAAAGAACGGGACCTGTAGCACAAAAATAATGCTTACACTGGATTTTGGCCAGTGTTCTCAGGATGGCAACTAGCTTTATTTCCTCCCACTCCACGCACCCTCTGTATGCTGATCTGCTCAGCTCCAGTGAATGTCACTGTGCCCCATATCCTGCATCAGATGCAGCGGAGAACACAGCCAAGGTTGCTGCACCCAGAGAGCGCCAATGTAACAGGAAATGTATAGAGTTTTTTTTTTGATTTTCAATTTTGCATTTTTATTGTGGCAAGAGTACACAAAGCAGAAAGCTTCTCATTTTTATCACATCTAGGCACCCTGCTCAGCAGCACTGAGCGTGCTCCTATTTTCGTGGACTGCCTAGCCACAGAACTTTTTGCATCTTCTGAACTGCCACTATGTAGCAACTGAGGAGTACTTCCCCCTTTCCTCTCTCCTCAGCTCCTAAAAAGATCAATTTTTCTTTATTTATGGATTTGACAATTCTAGGTACCTCATGGAGATAGAATAGTACAATATTTGCCATTTGTATCTGGATTGTCTCACTCAGCATACCAGATGGCCTCATGTAGTAGCATGTGTCAAAACTTAGCGCCTTTATAAAGCTGAGTAGTTCATATATGCATGGACGGACACACACACACACACACACACACACACACACACACACACGAGCATGCACACACGCACACACGCATGCATGCGGGCATAGAATATTTTGTGTATCTGTTCTCCTATTCGCAGGTACTGGGCTTTGTCCCCGCCTGCTAGCTCTTGTGAACGACGCTGCCAAGGACGTAGGTGTATGTTATCTGTTTGAGCCTCTGCTTTCAGTTCTTTTGGAAATAGCTTAAAGAGGCATTTCCGGATCAGAGTCTATCTTTAATTCGGGGAGCAGCAGACGGCTTTTCTTGGGCTGTGCAGTTTTGCATGCCTCCCAACAAAGTGAGAAGGTTGTAATTTCTCTGCATCCTCACCAATGCATGTTATTTTCTAGCTTTTTTGTTTGCCTGATTCCTTTGAAAACAGCCAGCTTCCCGATAAGCAGGAAGTTTATCTTATTGTGGGTTTGATGTTCATCCCCTGAGTGGCTACTAACCTTTCAGATCGTTAAGTGGGTTTATTGCCCATTTATGTTTCTTCTTTGCAGAAATGTTTACCCAAGACCTTGCCCCTGTTAAAATTTATTTTATATTATAGAGTTTTAGGAATTTTTTACAAGTCTGGAGACTACTCCCTTTTCAGATATATGATCCATGTGACTATTTGTTTTTATTGTCAGCTTGACTGGCTTTGAAGCTACCTAGGAAACCAACCTCTTAGTGTGTCAATAGACACTCTCTCAGAGGGAAGACCCATGCTGAATGTAAATAGTACTGTCCCATGGCCAGAATCCTGGACTGAATAAAAAAGAAAGCAATGAAGCTTACCTCTGCTTCCTGACTGCAAGTGCTATGTGACCAGCCACCTCACCTTCTTGTCACCAACACCACCACCCCACCACCTCACCACCCCACCAACCCACCAACCCACCACCCCACCACCCCACCACCCCACCACCCCACCACCCCACCAACCCACCAACCCACCACCCCACCACCCCACCAACCCACCAACCCACCAACCCACCAACCCACCAACCCACACCCTGACCAGCATGATAGGCGGTCTCTTCTTAACCCAGGAGCCAACTAATTCCTTTCTTCCTGGAGTTGGTTTTGCCAAATATTTTATCACAGCAATGAGAAAAATCTATTCCATGATTTGCTTTTCTTGCCCTGTTGATAATGGCCTTTGGTGTAAATACAGATTTAAACAAAATGCCAGGCATACTGAAGTACCAGGCTTACTATGATACTGGAGATAAATTTAGGAAACCTCGTGTATACTGAGAGTGTGAGGCCTGTCTTGCCCATTCATTTCCTTGACAGTTCCTACTCTGTGCGACGGGGAGCAATAGTGAACAGAACACACAAGTCCCTAGCCCCAAGGAACAAGTCCCTAGCCCCAAGGAGCTCCCATTTCGATGCCAGTCATGAAGTAGTGCCTAGTCAGGAGATAAAGGATACGGCAGAATCTAGGAGGAATCCAATAGTGGAATATAAAGCAGAAGAATGACAAAAGGTGGTCGGGACTCTCCAGGGACAAGAAATGGTCTGCTGAGTGCCATGATAAGATGAGGATGTGATGCCTAAGGAAAAGAATGAAGACACCAAGTCCAAGACAATGAGATCGGCAAACCGTGTGTGTGATGGGCACACACTAGGAGCCTGGTTGGCTGACAAGAACAGTGGGAGAAGAAGCCCCTTTCTTGGGCAACAATGGCATAAATTCTGGCTTTAAGTTAGGAATTTGGGGCCTGTGAAGTAGCAATACATTCTAAGGATGGTGGTTCGCTAGAATGCATTCTCAGTGAGTTTAGGCATTGTTCTCGGCTGCACTGACAACAATGAACTATTAACCCTGCTCTCCAGCAATTCTGGAACTTTCTAGTATCTTCCAATAAATCTTATCTCTACCTAATTAAGCTGAACTCTCAGGAATAGATTCTGTTGCTCCCAACCAAAGTTATTGACTATTATACCAATTTCTGCTTTTATTTAAATGTGTAATGGTATACATATATGTGTGTGTTCACATGTGTGGGTGTGTATATGTGTGCATATGTGTGCATGTCTCTGTGAAAGTCAGATGCTATGTTGTATATCATCCTTGACTCTCTCTCTAATCTTTATATTGAGGCGGGTCTCTTGCTGAACCTACATCTCACAATTCAGGTAGTCCAGCTAGCCTGTTCAGTTAATGAGATCACCAGCTTGCCCGACTTTATATGGGTTCTGGGGATCTGACTCCAGTCCTTATGCTTGAATGACAAGCACTTTATCCCCCATGTCCACCTCTGTACCCTCTCAGGTCCTTCTTGACATTCTGACCTCATTATCTCCTATATATATAATCTATGTGACAGAGAGAGGCCACCTACAACTGTTTTTAGTTCCTTAACCCAAATAGCAAGTCTTCTTCTGCATTAGCACCAAATGGAAAACTAGATGGATAATAATAGCCGCCATTAATATAGACTAATATAGATGTACTATGAACAAGAGTCATTCAGCACACTTGATCATATTAACTTATTTCATCCTTGCAACATCTCTAGGAAGAAGGTGCTATGATTTTTTTTTCTCTCCTTTTTCTGTTTTTAACATCAGAATTTTATTTTTGAAATCACCGTACATTAAACATGCGACGGGTTTTGCCATAACATTTTCATACACATATACGATCATATTCACCCCTCCATGACCCTCTCTTGCCCACTCATTAATCTGTTAACTTTCCACATTTAGCTTTTAGCTGTGTGGTGAGGAGGGGCAAGGAGGCCAGGGGACAACTTGTGAGGGTCAGATCTCTCCTTCTACAATATGGGTTCCTGGAGTCAAACTCAGACTATTCAGGCTTGGCAGCAAGTGCCTTTACCTTCTGAGCCATCTCACCACCTCACACCCCCTCATTTTTAAAAAACAAAATAGTATTAAATTTCCAACATCATATTGCTAGGAAGTGACAGGCTCAAATCTAAAGCCACGTAATTGGACAACATAGACATCTCCAGTGTGGGGTCATCCAAAACCAATCAGTAAACAATGGGAACCAGAGAATTTTAAATAGGATCACCAATGTCTGGGAAAGATAACTCTGCTAAAATGTCTGCTAAAGATAACTCTGAGGGAAATTTGGTGGCTTGGGAAAGAAAGGATTTCAGGAAAAAAGAAAATATCTATTCAGACATCAGCACACCCTTCAAAACAAATCACATGTTCAATAAGTCTTATTAAGATAATGCAGAGAAATTTCAAAATGGAAAACTATATCACGAAAGAATTTACAGTGAACTGTGAATATACTTTCATTATCTATTAATAATTCTACCTTTATAGTTCATTACATTAAAAAAGAGGAAAGAAAAACTCGATCTTATTTGCAACCCAATATGAGACAATAAGATTGGGGCCAAAATTTGTCTGCTCTAGTAGGATCTATCAAGAAATCTGAATAAAAACAATTTTATGCTCGAGCAACGGATGTAAAAATAAGTGGACTCAGGATGACCAATGAAAGGAAAAACTGGGGAGAGAATGGAACAGGAAGTGTAAACAAATAGCTTGAAGATTATGTGAGGAGAGAAATGGATCATGGAAGAGATGGGGCAAGGGTTTATCCTTAGACATGATTAATAGTTAAAACGAAGTCTGTACGTTGTTATGAACAATTCAATGGTAAAGAAAGCTACGAGAGAAGATAATTCCAGTATTGGGGACCTTGGGTAAACAAATGACAGTCAGAGTAAAGATACCAAGGGAGAGTTGGGTCTTAGTCCCACCAACACTGCTCCCAATGTAAGAAAAGAAAAGCACAGAGAAGCCTATACAAGTGTGCCAGTTTTTAGTGATAGGTGAGGGGGTGAGGGGTTCATTATTATCAAATTGCACCAAGCTGGTAGAAAGTACTGACCGAGCCTAAGTGAGATGAAAGGAGGCCATGTGGAAGGAGAGACTTCTGCAGACAGTGAGAAGCATGAATGTGCCAAAGACAAAAAGTAACATTATCTAGTGGCATTGGTCATTGTTTGGGATTTAAGATAGAAAAACAACAAGTTCAGGCAACACAGTCATATAACTTTTCTATAGTAACATCAGTTTCTCACATGTAGCTAAAGTATAAGAGAACTACTGAGCTTCATGGGAGGTTTTCCATGAAGAGCTATTTCCCTAAGAGACCCAGCGATGCCCCCGCCCTCATATATCCCAGGCTCGAACACTCCTGGTTATAGGAGGAGGTGCCTGGGCAAGATGACAAATGGCAACGTAATATGAGGAAAGTAAGAACTACTGGTAGAGCCAATTTTAGGGACACTCGGTCCCCAACGTGTCTTGAAGGGTCGAAGTTTCAAGTGGGTAGGAGTAAGACGGAGGCTCAGCACATACTATCAAACAGTGTGACAATGGCCTCACTATAGGGATTTTGAAGGATATAAGAGTATCTGCAGTGACAATAATGGCATGGGATGGCCATGGGGGGTAGCAGTGGTTGCCTGAGATGAGACAGAAGAAACTACTGCAACACAAAAATTTCAAGATATCTCAATAGCAGGGGGTTGGGTGGATCAAGGACAAAGGACCAGATTGACTATAGGAAACAAGAAGGAAATAAACACAGGACACTGATGATTGAGCCCTGAAATAACGGTGGGAAATAGAAATGAAGTTTAGATGAGAAGCGTTAGGAAAGAGATTAGGTGGCAAAGTCTAAAGATGGGAGCTCAAAGGGCTTTCAAAGTTGAAAGAAAAACAGATGGCTTGTAAAGACCCATAGGAACCAAAAGGACAGCTTCACCTGCAGTTTCCAAGACAACCGAATTGAGGGGGAAAATACCTTCCACTTGGGAGGAACCTGGCGAAGGAGTCCATTTCTATAATCTTATGAGAAGGATAATCTTGCTTAAAACATTAATCAGCAAGAATGAAGCTAAGTTTCTAATTCCCCATCTTCTACATCCTAGAGATTACTGCAGTGCTCAGACATACATAGATGCGAGCCGAATGGGCCTAAAGAAAGAGTTAGAAGCCACTCTAGAGTGGCCGTTACCTCTGCATCACATTTATTCTTCAAGATTTTAGGATAGAGGAATCCTTTGAAGGCAAAACCATAGCTCTGATCCTGAAATCTGATTCAATAAAAGCTGAGTCCTCTGACGCTATTAATTTCTCTATAATGGGAAGGAGCACAAATAGCCAATGTCTCTTAAAATGAAAAGAAAAAGAAAAAAAAAGCTGCCCTTGGACTGTGGCAGCTCAAGGAGTCTTTGGCAGTGGAGTGCTGAGTGGAGCTGTCTACAATGCCCTCCCCTTCAGCTCCCCTTGTGAGTTTACCTCTCAGTGACCCATAAGACGTCCTCTACTTTCCCTTTATGTAAGCACTGTGCCTTTGTTCTTTGTTCATCTCAGAGTCAGCTGAGAAAGTAAACATAGCCTAGACCACATGTTCTCAAGCTCTGGTGTACACTATCAGTTTCCCGAGGAGGAGAATCGTGGTCATCGCAAACTCCCAGGATTCTGTTTTCTGAAGCCAAATGCTTTCCCGCTTTCCCGTTAACCTAGCACACAATCTCTGGAGTGTTGTTGCTTTCATCTTCAATCACAGAGAAAGGACTGAAACTAAGGAAGGTTAAGTGCCTTGCTCAGATCATTCTATAAATACAAGGTGAGGCTGGTCTTCTGTTCATCACCAGATTCTGTGTGGTGTTTACTCCTCAAACAGCAACCCGTTCACTGATGGCCACAGAAGGTCCACAATTGGGCTGTATGAAAAGTTGGTTTCCTTGTGGCAGCTTCTTCCCCAGCCGCATTATTCACAGCAGCCAGGAGAAAGGACCAACCTAGATGTCCATCAACAGAGGAATAAAGAAAGGCAGTACAGTAGACACAGTGGAATCGAGAGAGAGAGAGAGAGAGAGAGAGAGAGAGAGAGAGACTGTGGAATTTGCAGGAAAATGGATGCAAATGGAAAGCATTCAATTAAAATAATTGTTAAGCAAAATAACCCAGACTTACAAAGAAAAAAAAGCACATTTTCTCCCATATGTAGACCTAGATAAGAAATTATACATACGTGTGTTTATAGGTCACAAAACTAGATAGGGTATTGTAAGAGGGAAGGAAGAGATGCTAAAGAAAATAGGAAAAAAATGTGAAAAAATACATGTGGGGATAAGTAGGAAAAGAAAAGGAACCAGTTGGAAAGGAGAGGGGCAGAATATAGTGGAGGGGTGAAGAGGGGGGGAGGAATTTGAATAAATTATAAGGGCATACATGCATGCATGAAGACATCATGAAGAATCCTGCTATTTCTGTATGTTAAAGCTGATAGAAAAAAATGCACCTGGAAAATGCACATACGAGATGGTTACTGTTGGTGCAGCAGGTATCCAAGAGAAGTGGGAGGTGCTTTTACATTTAACAGCATTTTGAAGAATGTTAAATTACCAAAAAGTGAGAATCATTTACCCAGGGAACAGAGTTGTTTATACAGCCGCCATGCCTTTTAAAAGAACATTCATACACGATGAAGTTTGTTCTATTTAAAACAGGAAAGAAAATGCCACGCCTACCTCTCCTGACCTTTTCTGGCTCATTGTTTTTTAATTACTTGATTCAAAATCAACTTCTCAGGCATCGTCGTACAATGGCTCCATTTCATAACACTCCCCTGGTAGGATGCACTTGACCTGTGCTTATGCAGGTTGGGTTAGAAGTACCTCGGAGCTCAAACAAACTGAAACCTCACTAGTGCTTCAGGGAACTCCCAAGATCTCTCAACCTTCTGTTCCTCTTCTCCCTCTCATCCCGACTCCCACCAGCATCTACATCCAAGCAAACTCTAGTCAATAGTCCCCTTATCTGAGAGAATCTACACACACACACACACACACACACATACATGCACTCACACACACACACACATACATATACGCATCCCTTCTGAAGTGAATATGTGTTCTTTAGACTTTCTTCCCACACGTTACTCTGATTGTATTATATTCCAAGAGTGTTGTTTACAATTAGCTGTCCTCAGAGTTAAAAACACTTACTGCTTTTGTCAAAGACTCACGTTCAGTTCCCAGAACCCACTTCAGGTGTCTCACAACCTCCAGTAATTTCAGTTCTAGGGGATCTGGTGCCCTCTTCTGGCCTCCACAGACACATGCATACATGCAGTATACACAAACTCACATAGGCACACACACACATACACATAAATTTTTTAAAAATCAAATGAAAAATAACAATTAAAAAAAAACTTTAATAACCTCACCTCATTTTAGGCGAAGGCACTTGGTTTCCATACTGTCAACAGCATCTTTTCACATTGTCCATAGGCCAGAAGCATCTTCCATAGCTGCTTTAGGACAAGGCTGTCTTCTTCCAAGCCTAGGCCTACATGAACATCCCCAGGTCTTCCTCTGAGCTCAGCCCTTTTCATCATCTTGGAGAAATAACCATACATACTAATATGATGGGCCTGTCAGGACACCATCCATCTCCTCTCTAGTCCAACAAACTCTAAACTTCACCTCAAGTACTAACTAATCTTGGATTTTCTGTCATCTACTCTGCCCTATTCCTAAGATCCAAAAAAGAAATTTAGTTCATTCTTGAAAACTAACTGCCATCAGCCTAACATCCTCTTTATCACTGTTCACTCTTCTGTCTTCTGAAATCATAATCCCCTAATATATCTCAAACCTTTTAGCCATGATGAGGGGGAATGAGCTGTGTCAGTGATAGACTGAGGCCAGTGTCACCTCTTGAGAAAATGCTGATGTCTGGTGGCCAGTATGAAGGTACAGTGGGTCCTGATGATAGCACCACGAGAGGCCTGGAATCTAGGAGAAGACATCTATGGAGCATCTATAGAGGATACTGGGCTGGTGCTGAGAAGAAGGGGAAGCAAGGACCACAGTAATAATTGCTGTTTGAGGACACACAAGATGTGTAGTGAAGAAAATCAGCAACAAACAACAAAACAAGTTTGGGAACATCCATAACCAAGATACTCAGCACCATGAGCCAAGAAGGACAACTGTACTTATGAGCAATCTCTTTCCCAGAAATACGGGTTGACAATCTCTACTTAAAATGCATGTTACAGAATGTTTTCATCTTTGCATACCAATACTATATTTGGTCTTAGACATAAAAGTTAAGACTATTGAGTTGTATCTGTATCCAACTGGCCCAACGTCACACCATTCACCACCTCCACTGAGTCCCACATCCATGAATTTCCGTTTTATTGCCCACTATGTCTCTTATCCTTATCAGACTAGCTCTGCCAATATCTCTATTTCTTCACCTGCCTGTTCCCTAGTGTCAGGACTTCTGGACTCTCTAAAAGGCCATGTTTATTCTATATTCTACTTTACTGGAACCCATCTAATTTACTCAACACCAAATTGAGATGCTGGTGCTTGATTCCCACATCCTAGATGTTTCCAGAACATATGATGCTATTAGCAAGATAGAAGTTTCTTTATTTCCACTTTCTTCATCTTTCCATGTATTAGTCAGCTCTCATTTACTGTAACAAAACATCTGAAACAGTCAACTTAAAAACAGGAAAGGTATATTTTATCTCAGGTTGGTAGGACTCAATACATTCCTCTTTGCAAACTCCCTAAAGCTTGCCTCATCCTCCTCATCTCCCCATTTGCACCTTACACATGTTCTTTGGGCATCTCTCCTCTCCTTCATTTCCAACTCTTTGATGTTAATGTTTTCCAACATAGGAGCCTTGTCTTTTCAGCCCAAGCTTCCTTCCCACTATATGTGATCTGTCCCTCATTTACTCGTGTCCTAAGGTTTCAGGTTCAACCTAACTTTTGCTACATTGTGCATCAGGATCTCACACATAGTAGGTCCTCAATGGGTCATGAGATGAGTGAACTATGGAAATATCTATAAACAATCAACCCCTCTGGGTCTCAGGTCCATGGTGATATCATGTAGATACATGCTATATAAAGAAATTTATCTAAGAATTGGGAAACATAAATGTTGGTCATTTCCCATGTAAATAATTCTCAAATGTCGATCTTTGTGAGCTCTGCTTGCATGGGAACCCAGGTCTACACATACTCTCTCCTTTAACTATACTGTTTGACTCCTCAGCCTCGATCATTTGAAACTCCAGGCAAGTCTCAAATCAAATCTTCTCCCTTCTGTCCTCTACCTCTACAGTCAGCTACCTTCTTCTAGATATGTAAGCACTGAACTTCGGAAATCATTGAAGCTATTTTTACCCCTTCCCATATCTCAAAGACTACACACAGAATGCCCTCCGATGTCCTTCCTCCTTTCACTCCCAGGCCTATTGCCCAGCCAGACACTGGCTCTTCTCAAGAGCCCAACAACACTCCCTGTACTCTTTTCTCAATTCAAGTCTACAAAAGTCACCATCCTACAAACAGTCGCTTGCCTGCTCAAAAGCTTGGGTATACATACCCTTGCGCTCAGTAAGCAGAGTAGGATCCCAAGACTGGCAATCAAAGCACTCCACGGTGTGACCAGACTTGTTACTACGTGTTTTCTAAACACACCCTGGGTTTCTCACCTCTGTGTCTGCTTCTGTGTCTCTTCTGCCTGTTCTGCTTTCATACCCAACTATAGCTACTGAAACCTGGCCAGCCTTCAAGGTCTGCCGCAAATCTTGGAAGCCTTCTCTGGTTTCTAAGCTGGGTTTGATCTTTCTTCCCTTCTTTTCTTAGCAGTTCCTCAATGGTTTTATTTTTATGGCTCTTATTTTATATAATTGTAATTAAAGACATCTATCTGCCTTTTCTGCTCTGTGATAAGCTCCACAAAGACAGAGATTATGTCTTATTATATTTATATCCCTACAGGACTTAGCAAAATTCTTTGCAATAAAAAGACCATCTGTACTATTAAATTCACACGTACATATCTCTAAGAAATTATATGCTAGAATATGGTGGTTTTGCAACTGCTCACTATACCCACTTGTCTATATACACAAAATGCCCCTTTCAGAGCTTTGTGTTGCCATTTCTCTTAAGTACTGACAGGAAGGCCCTATGAGACAGATATTTATCAGAGTTGCAAAATACATCACTGCTCTTAGGGCTCCCTCCTGGAATCACACTAATACCTGAGCTCATGAATGAAATGAATGATCAATCTGGAGGAAAACCATTGTTTTAATTGTCTTCTCTGGTTAAAAAATATAAGGAGATATTGTTGGTTCCAAATAACTAGTTTTTAAGGAAGGGCCATCTCAACTCAAAAACAGTGCCAGATGGACAATTTGCCCAGGACTTAGGATCCTTCAGTAAAGCCACATGGACATTGCCTCTTTGTGGTTATCAAGGCCGGAGAAGCTACATGGTGCAGCAGAAGACTTTGAACTTGCTCCAGCTTAGTCACTGACAGTCCATGAGAACTTGTCAAAGTTACTACTTGCTTTTAGTCTCCATCTCTGAATCTTAAAGGGAATAACACCCAGATCGGCCCTGACCCCCATGCATGCCCACACAGGCACATGTATATGCATGCACTCTCCAAAGTCGTGTTCTCCACACATTTTAAAAAGAAGCTTTTATATCTGTTTTATTTTGGTGGGTACTGGAGATAAAGCTCATGTTTGCTAAAGAACTGTGCTACCGCAAGCTGCACACCCAGCTTTAATCTTTGCCTGAGTGATTGTGACAACCATTTGTCATCGTAGAGAAACCAGTTTTACCCACATGTGCAGAGTCCATGAAGGAGCCAGCATACAGAAGCAAATGAAGCTGGAATTCGGAGCTGAGGGAACTCTGATCATCTGGGCTTCAATTCCAGCCAGACCTGAAATCCTCATATCCTTGTACTACTGGAAAGTGAATGACTTCTGAAAATAAACACAGTATTGGGAACACACCGAAAAGATTCTGGGGCCAACTGGATGAGCTCTCTGTGGCTCAAATTGAAACAATTTGAGTGGTAGAATAAGAAACATAATATTGGATCATAACTCAACTGTAAAATAAATATCCAAGATTCTATATTGCTGTCAATAAGTGGTGGAATAAACAACTATGGAAAATGTTTAAATCTCTCATACAGAACAAATCCAAATAGCTCTTGTACACGTTCTCCTCATGTGTCTCATCCATGCATCACAAGATTTTGATGGAATCAGAATGGCACTGTTATCATCATGGTCCACTTTCCAAAGTATATACCCTCACGAGAGAAGCGTGAAGAAACCTAAAATGTGCAATCCTCTGCAAACCACCAATTGGTAATTCCTAGAACCCGTTATCAAAGACAAAGAAAGTTTTGGGAATGGCTGCCGACCAGAAGGGGCTGTGGAGACGTGACCTGCTAAACCAGGGCGGTTTGTGATGAATGTCAACCTGTAGATTCACAGCTCAGGAGGCTGGAAGTCCAGCATCAAGGTGCCATAATCTGGGGAGAGCCAGCCTGCATCATCACCACAAGGCAGGCGTAGCACGTGGAAGAATGGCAAAGGTGGGGAAGCAGAAGAAAGGGACAGGGAATGAACCCAGTCCCAGAAGAGATAACTGGCATTAGTCCATCCGTAGCCCTCAATCCCTAAACACCTAAAGATCCCACTTCCCAACACTGCTACAATCCAGCATTCAAATCAAGCTATGGCCATAGTACGATATTCTGTATGACATCTGAAGACAAACAGGGAATTTAGGTGAAAGCTAGTGGAGCCAGAATGATCACTTTAAGCTAACTCTTTGCCAGTATTGTTCTTTAACTTGCTGTAAACACACACAATGAAGGATGCCGACATTCAGGGAAACTGCGTGAGGGTGTTCGGGAGTCTTGGAATTATCTTTACAACCTTTCTGGGAATCTGAAACTATTTTAAGATTTTTAAAATGTTTTTAAGAGCCGGGCGGTGGTGGCGCATGCCTTTAATCCCAGCACTTGGGAGGCAGAGGCAGGCAAATTTCTGAGTTCGAGGCCAGCCTGGTCTACCAAGTGAGTTCCAGGACAGCCAGGGCTACACAGAGAAACCCTGTCTCAAAAAAAAAAAACCAAAAAAAAAATGTTTTTAAGCATTAAAATAGGGTTGGGGAGACAGTTCAGTCAGGAAAGCACACATCAGGCAAGCATGAGGACCTGAGTTCAGATCTCTGGCACCCACTAGGCACAGTAGTACACATCTATGGAAAATAGAGAAAGGTATATTTCTGGAGCTCCCTGCTCAGACAACTTAGGCAAGTAAGTGAGCTCTGGGTCCACTAAAAGACTCTGTCTCAAAAAATAAGATGAAGAGACATAGAGGAAGGCATCTAACGTAGACTTCTGGCCTGGGTCTACCTGAACATGCATACACATACATGTACTTCTGTATGTTCATGTGTACATGTACATGTACCTTCACATGCACAGGCACACATACATACGAACAAGTGCAAACACACACAAATAATAATAATTAATAATAATAATAAATCAATTACTATTCTGAAGAGAAGTCCCATTATAAAAAATGATGTTATTTCACTGATTTTAAGAACATAAACATTACACTTGTCTAAAAAATAGACTTTTGTGTTTTATATATTCTCCATAAAATACAATGAGAATCTCTGCCATCTTTCTAGACATTTTTTCTCAGTATACTTAGAAATCAGTAAGGGCATAAGATTTGACTGACCTACTCAGAATTTGCATCCTCCCCTTGATCATTAAACGTACGCACTAAATTAATGCTTGTTCTTATGCATCTTGGCAGAATAGATGCGTACCTTCTGAACAAATTAATAACCTTGGCTCCTAACACCGATGATTTTGGCAGGTTAGACTTTCAGTTTTGTAAGCCTGGGCACAGGGGGATGTTTACGTAAGGATGTACTCTCCCATCACTGCACACGGAGCTAGGCTTAATGCAAGTCAGAGGAAGAATGTCCCAGAGGAAGTACTGACCTCCTCACACCTTCTTGTCAAAGCAACAGGAAGCTGGCTCCGTGCCCCCGGTAAGAGACTTAGTTAAAACATGAAATCCAAATCATGACAAGGAAGTAACACGTTCACTCAACAACACTTCTCTCAACACTTGCTCTAAGAGTGCAGAAATGACAGACACCCTGAAGAGTTTCCATTTCTACTTCAGGGGCAAAAAAGCAACATGTTTAACAGGAGGCATAGGGATGCTAAGCAGCTGAAGCCGAGGAATTCTTAAAATACACAATTGGGTGTTCAAGGAGCGCAGGAGAAGAGGGAAGTAGCAAAAGTCAATACACACGCCATGAGCAAACACAGATTGAGGCCCCCCGTTCACCATCTCCTCTGAGAGTTGTGGTTGTGGGAGTAACGCGTGCCTCCAGACATGCGTGCCTCCAGCCCGGTGCCTAGGATAGGAGAGGCACATAGATAACTGCAGCACAAAGCAGAGTTAGCTTGTGCCCCAGGAAAAGTAGAGAGTGCTCTGCAAAGTCTAAAAATGAAAACATTCAATCCAGCGGTGGAGAATGACTCAGACTGCACCGTAAGAAGACTTACCTTGGTGTACAAACCTAACAGACTTGGTGGGGGTGGGGACAGATACTACAGCCATGGGATAGTGTCAGTAAAGGAACTCAAGGTTTCTCGTTTACCTGAAGAGTATGTCACAGACTCTTGGGAAATGTGGCCTTAAATAATAATCAAGATAAAGGCTGAGTGTGGGGGAGAGAACGTGAGGAGGAATGTGTGGGTGCACTGCTCTTCACGTATCTCCGCTCGGACGGCACAGTGGCACACTCAGGTGACAAGCATCAATAGATCTGGAGAGGAGCAGGCAGGCAGCATGTGACTCCACATGCAACACCCTGAGAAAAACACACTTCCCGTGGTGGCCAGACACACATCACCTGAGAGTGACTGTAAGGAATCCTCACACAAATCCAAACTTGAAGATGGCAATAACCATCTTATGTTCTTCAGATAGGTTGCTGTCCTGGAACCAGTTGGTGTAGATGAGTACCAAGAAGCACTAGTTTCATTTATTCTCTGATAAAGCATTCTGACCAAAGGTGACTTGGGGAGGCAAGGGCTTATTTCATCCTACACTCCCACATCACAGTCCATCATTGAGGGTAATCAGGGAAGGAATTCACTGCAAGAGCCTGAAGGTAAACTGCTTGCAATTCCATGCAACACGCATGCTCTTGAATTCTTACCAACATACTAATGAACAAAGGCAACATTTTAAACTGCCCAGCTCAGAGGAACGTGCAGACATGCTGACTGTGACCTCTGCTTAGACCTTGGTATATTAGACATTGGTATATTCCTGTGCTGAAATCCCCAAACTGCTCACTTAAGATCCGTACAATTTAGTCTAAGTTATATCTCAAAACATGCAGCCCAAAGAGCTCAAAGTTGAGCATCCACAGATGGGCTCCCTCAGTAACTCCTTCCCTGGGCTTCAGCAAGTGATGTAGCCTTGGGTTCCCAAACTGAAAAATAAGGGGCTTACACTTGTTGTTCTCTCAACTCCGGCTTTCAGGGTCTAGTTGACTATTTTTATTTTATTATCTTTTATTTCTTCTTTGTCAGTTTTATGTATGTATACAACATATCATGATCTACCCTCCCTCAGCTCCCCCCCCCCCACCATCCTCCAAACACAACTCCTTCTTAATTTCACTTCCAGACAATTTTTTTGTTGCTGTTTTTTAGAGACAGGGTTTGTCTATGCAACCTGGATGTTCTGGAACTCATTCTGTAGACCAGGCTGGCCTCAAACTCAGTCTCTTCCAGTCATGATATTTCTACGTAGTCATGATATTCTGGAAATTATGAATCCAACTTAGGACTCTGGCCACTTTAACTTAAAAAGTTTCATTTAGGGCTAAAGAGATGGCTCAGCGGATAAGAGCACTGGCTACTCTTCCAGAGGTCCTGAGTTCAATTCCCAGCAACCACATGGTGACTCACAAACATCTGCAATGGGATCTGATGCCCTCTTCTGGTGTGTCTGAAGACAGTGACAGTGTACTCACATACATAAAATAAATAAATAATTCCTTTTTAAAGAAAAGTTTCAATTGTACTAGCAGATGGATATATTATCATTACAAGAAAAAAATTCAAATAAAATAAGTAAGTTCTTTCTCCTGTCTCCCTTTCTATAATTCTAGACAGGACCTGTCTTTCCAGGATACCGTGTATTCTTCCAGGCTTTCTTTGTTCTTGGGGAGGCCATGATCTGTGGTTACACAGGAAGATATAGCGCGGTGCTGCCAGATATGCTGACTCAGCAGCCCTACTGGACAGACTCCGGAAGTCACCCAAACTCCCCGCGATTTAGCTTCCCATCTAAAACCAGCAACAAGGCACAGCTTCCCTTGAGCATGTTCTGAGAACTCGATAGCAGGCATTCAAAGCACTTAGAGTCCGCCACACAGGAATTTCCATTAATACTGATAAGCTTCTTACTGCTGTGTAATAAAATAGCTACTTACATCTTTCAATTCAGCGGAAGAGTAGCTAATTCAGCCATGCAGCTACCTCAGAGAAGTGTCTCAAAGCAGTGTTTCATGCAAATATGCTCTGGAGAATGGATTGTTGCTCTGAGCATATCCCATCACAGGTCTTACGCACAAGGGTTGGAGGATTTCTCCCCAAGCCTCAACAAAGTTCTGCTAGTAAACATTTCCAAGTTTCACTTGGTAAACTCGTTTATTTAATGGGAGGAAGGAGGTGTCAAGAGAGTCAGTCTTATGCCGTTTGAAAACCTCTAGAAGACTGCAAAGAACAGAACCAAAGAGTAGCTAACTACGCTGCTTAGGCCAGGGAGACACTGCTCAGGCAGTGTGGCAGTTATCTTGCAAGTACAAGCACCTGAGTGTGACAACCAGAACCCTCCCAAAATATCCAGATGTGGGGGGTGGGGGTGCTGGAGAGAAGGCTCAGTGTTTAAGAATATTTGCAGCTCTTCCAGAGGACCTGAGTTTGGGTCCCAGCACTCATGCTGGGTGGTTCACAAATGCCCCAAACTCAATCTCAGTGGGGATCCAATGCTTCTGGCCTCTTCAGGCACCTGCTCTCATTGTGCATGTACCCCTGCCCCACCCCCATGCCTACACACACACACATACACACACACACACACACACACACACACACACACACACTATTAAAAATAAGTTTGGGGGGATCATTCTCTCTACATAACCCTGACTCTTCTGGAAGTCACTATGTAGACCAGGCTGGACTCAAGAATGCATTTAAAAAAAAAAAAAAAGCCAAGTGTGGTAGCACATGCTTACAATCTCAATACTGTGGAATATGTGAGGAATGACACCTGATGTCAGTCTCTAACCTCCACAGACAGGTGTATCTGTACACACATAAATACACACATACATACTTGTGGTGGTTTGAATAGAAATGGCCCCCACAGACTCATGTGTTTGTATGCTTGGCCATGCCATAAGGAATGACACGATTAGGAGGTGTAGCCTTGTTGGAGTGGGTGTGGCCTTGTTAGAAGAAGTGTGTCACTGTGGGGGTGGGCTTTGAGGCCTCCTATGCTCAAGCTATGTCCAGTGTGGCACACATCCTCTTTTGCTGCTTGCAGATCCAGATGTAGAACTCTTAGCTCCTTCTCCAGCACCATGTCTGCCTGGATGCTTCCCGCCATGATGATAATGGACTAAACCTCTGAAACTGTAAGCCAGCCCCAATTCAATGTTTTCCTTTATAAGAGTTGCCTCTGTCATGGTGTCTCTTCACAGCAACAAAACCCTAAGACAATGCCCAACTAAATAAATAACCTCTTTATTAAATACCTAAGCTTTGTTTCTAGACTCCCAGAGAAGGAGCCAGTGCTTGCTCTATTATTCACTAGCATTCAGTAAAAGATTTTTATTTCTTAGAGCAGAATCTCTTAACGAGGGGACAGCCTGCTGGGTGGATTTAGACATCTGTGGAACGGTAAGATAAGACTTTCAACTTTCAACCGAGAAAGAATGAAGTACCACTTTTTCTTCCACTCAAGCCCAAGCAAGTTTTCACCTTTACACGTAGTGATAAGAGCCTGTGTCAAAGGTCCATTGGTCAATGGATTAAAAGTCTGGAATAAGGAAAATCCAAGGCACCTGACTGAGTTGCACAGTGTCTGCCCTGCTCTGAGAGAAATGCCCTCCTCTGCTGGGGTGGACACTGCTTTGGCAGGTGGATTCTATTGGTTTCTTGACAACTCACCCGGCAGAGTGTGACTGGGCAGAGCCTTGCTGGAGAGACAAAGGGCAGGGAGAAAGAGATCTGCATTTTCCTGGCTTTCTTGGCTGAATGCCATATCAACACAATTCCAAAAGCAGATAACCTCTGGTAACACTGTGAACTCTGGTCCTGGTGGTGTGATGCAAGTGCCCTATGGCCCAGATTACCACTCGGTCTCCTCTAAAAGGGCCTGGAAGCTTACACTTAGATGTATGCATCTAGTTTAACGATCACTGTTTTAGGGTGCAAGTATCCTTAAGACAATTGATTAAAGCAATAAGTGGTCATTCAGTCGTTCTCTCTCCGTCATGAGTTTTCAGTTCTTTCTTTCTACCCGATGCCTAAAGCCAGTAAACCTAGAAGATGAGAGTCACTGAGTTATGTCTATTGTTAATATGTCTATTGTTGTTTCTTGGATTGACCAAGATTAAAGGGGAATCGATTTGTCTGTGTGAAGGGCTCTTAATATCCACTAGCTCTCCAACGCATGGTAACCACCTAGTGTCTTGCAACTTACTGTGGAAATCCTTGACCTGAGGTGGTCAAATTATAGCCCCTTCATCACCAACACTACCAAGAAAAAAAAGTTTCTTGATACCATATTGCCCAAGTTCTGAAATCACAAACTGGAACTGGTAAAGGACAGCAAATTACAGCATGTACTGCTAGTGTGTAGCTAGCAGGAAGCGTAGCACACAGGCATGTGGGAAAATATGGCTGGGGAACCCAGGGTTCCTCCCGCCATGCTGGGAACGTTCTGGGTTCCTCCAGCTGGAAGTTAGGCCCGGCTGCTCATTAACTAAAAGCCTCTCCACGGTTCCTCACTGTTCCTCACGGCGCGGCCCCAACACACGAGGAAGTCCATGGGTTTCCAAAACCGGTTTATTGGCATGGCAGATGGTGGATGGATCTGGATTCATACCCCACAAAAACCCAGGCCATGCCTGAGTGAAAAAGGGGAAAGGGGAAAAGGGGGGAGGGGCTGGGGAGGAATGCTTAGTTGGCTCCACCCTCTGGTCTTCAGCTACCTCATTAGTATGCAAATCTCTCAAGGGCCTAGGGGCTGTTTATCACACCCATTTGTGTACTGTGACTGAATGGTAAAGGTGGAACTGGAGGTTAGGCCTCATGTCAGGAGCCTGGGTTCTGGGGACATGGCTGAACCCACGGCCCAAGAACCAGGATACCCTTCCATGGCCCAACACAGGCATCCGAGCCCCTTCCTGCAGACTCACATACATGGCCAAGAAGAGACATTATACTAAGCCAGAGAATTTTCCGTGAAGTTTTATTGTACTTTTCCTCCATTACTGTTTTAATATGCCTGTGATAAACTAGCGTTTGCTAATGCATGACCTGGCGTTCCCTGGTGACTATTTGTTTAAAAAAGTATTGCTTAAGGACAATTGGGTCAGTTTACTAATGCTTTTGCTCATGAAGATGTTATCTTCTGACATAATCATGTGTCAGAAACTTTCTCTCAGTCACAGAAATAATTCATTATAATTTCAGAAAAAAATTAAGTTTTATTAACTGTTTTGAGATAGGGTTTCTTGCATCTCAAGCTGAATGTAAATTCAGTATGTGTCCATGATAACCTTGAGTTTCTGATAGTTCTGCCTCTATCTTCCAAGTATTGAGGGCGGATTCCAGTGTGTATCACCACCCCTCATTTATAAGGTACTTGGAGACTGAATCCAGAACCTTGTGTGTTCTAGGCAAGCGCCTGATCAACTCAATTACAACCCAAGCTCTCCTTCTTTTTATTTAAACTTTACCCTCAAGGATTTTGTTACAGTAACAGAAAGAGAACACAGCAAGTGACCAAATAGGCACATGAAAATATTTAACTAAAAATACGAAGTTGGGTGGGAAAAAAAAAAAGACCTAAGCATTTCAAGAACTACATAAGTAGTAATTTACATTTATGTAAATTAACATTCATGCCTCAAGAAAACTTTAGTGTCTTTATTCTTTTAAAAGCTCTTATTTTGAAACAATTTCAAACTATGAAAATGTTGATATATTCCCAGGTTGGAAAAATACTTTATGGCATGAAAAAAAAGAAATAATTATTAAAATAGCACCAGGCATTTTGGAAAATGTAAAATATGCCATATAAGTCTCTGAAATAAGGGGAGAGGAAGGTTACAGTTAAAAACCAAGATGGACAGGCGAGGCCAGCCCCCTGGGCACTTCCCAGGGGTTGCTTCAGGCTCTGCCATTTTGTTTACACCTGGACTGAAGCCAGGGCTTCTGGAATGAACACCTTCTCCCCAAGACAGCAGGGCACTTGGACAGAAATGAAGAGTTGGAACGGCCTCTTGGGTCTTTCACATTTTTTGATAAGTGAGACTCATAAATGCTCGACTGCTGGCTTAGGGACTTATCACAGAGAAGTCACGAGGCTCCTGCTGAGAGAGTGGATATGATATCAGAGGGCTGGACTCCAACCCTGGGACTGTGAGGACAGTCACGATTAAGCAACCGAAATGGCAGAGAAAAGTAGAGACAGAGATCCCCTACAGACAGAAGGACACGGTTCTGTAGTATGTTCGGACAGACAGACAGACGCTTTTGCCTGCAGATCCTCCAGCAGCTCTGCTCAGCCAGGCATGGTTGAGCTCATGCTATCTTGGGCTACATTTTCCTGTGTGACACAGCTCACTAAAGGATACCTACTTCTGGGGTCTTAAAACAAACAAGGACAACAAAGGGTTCTCAAACTCACTATGTAGAAGAGAATGGCCTTGAACTTCTGACGATAGCACACCCACCACCCAAGGGTCAGGATTACAGGTATCTCTCAGTAAGTAATGCTGGTGATCCATCCAACCAAGGTCTCCAGCTTATGAGGCAAGGAGCTTATTGAGACTCACGCCTGGCCTCTCCAGGGGGCCTTTCTAACAGAGAAATCTCCACGCAAAAGAAAGGCAGGTGCTCTGCCCAGGGCAGGGTGGAAAAGCTAAACTGTTTGCTGCTCCAAAAGCTTAAGAATGGAAGGCCTAGAATCTGGGCTAACAATCAGAGACATTCCGTTTCTTCCTTCCTCTTTTTCTTTCTTTTTTATTTTTCAAGGAACTCCCAGAGGATGGCAGGGTCCCTCTCATGACAGCTTTGCATAAGAAGCTTCTTCCCATTTGAAAGATTTTACATCATCACTTGCCTGGTGTGGCACACTTCTGTAATTATAGCACTGAGGGGTGGGGGGGTGGGGGGGGCTAGGGTAGAAGGATTACCTTGAGTACCAGGCAGCCGCTGAAGGAAAGAAGAGGTCAGATTAAAAGCAGAAATTCCTTCTGTATTCTGGTCCAAGGTTTAATATTCTTCTTTATGTTGACGTTAATTACTGAGTTAGCCTTTATATCTAATAAAAATTAATGTTTTAATTCTAAAAATTACCATCTACCATCTGAGTTAGAGTTCTCTAAACCCTCATCCAGAATTCTGTTGTTTTAATTTATTATAGTGGTGAGTGTGTGTGTGTCTGTGTGTTTGTGTGTGTGTGCAAATACATGCTCACATGAAGGCCAGAGGGCATCTATGGGATCTGTGCTCCCAATTCCATAGCGAGATCTTCAGTTGCCAAGACTTCTTGCTACATCTTCTGCAGGATGCTGTGGCCAGCATCTTCACTCAGCCTCAACTCTCTGTCTCTGTCTGTATCTCTGTATCTCTGTATCTCTGTATCTATCTATCTATCTATCTATCTATCTATCTATCTATCTCTATTTCTCTGTAGAACAGGCTAATCTGGAACTTACTATGTAGCCCAGGCTGGCTTTAAACCCTGCATCCTCCCGTTTCAGTCTCCAGGGTGCTATAGTATGTCTCCATGCCAATTTGCTCATAGCTCTTTACCAGCTAGCTCTCAACAGGGACTGGATATCTTTTGAAGATAAGGTCCAAAGTATATTTATCTTTAAAACCCCACACCCAGCAGAGTGCCTGGCAAGGAGTAAGAAGTTATAATAAAATGGAGGCTTGGAGAGATAATGAGCTAATGGATAAGAGAATTTTTTTTTATTGGATATTTTATTTACATTTCAGATGCCAACCCCTTTACCCATTTCCCCTCCCTAAAAAACCCCTATCCCGTGCCCCCTTTTCCATTTTGCTTTTAAACAATTTTTTTAAATGTTAATCAAAGACTTTATAAGTATGGTAATGCTCAATCACAAGTGTAACCTAATACCCAACCTAGCTATGTAAACTATCTTTGACTGATGGAGACATGTGAACTTCTGCCTCCATGCCCCCTCTCTCTTTCTCTCTCTTTTTCTCTCTCATTACCTAGCTTCTCATCTACTTCATCTTCTCCTCTCCTTACTCCATCTTTTCCTCTCGGTTGGATAAGAGAATTAATTACTCTTATAGGGGACCTGTATTCACTTCCTAGCACCCAAGCTGGACAGTTCATAACTACCTGTAACTCTGGCTCCAGGGGACCCAACACCCTCCTCTGACTTTTGAGGGCCCCTGCACACACATACATATAGTCACAACTACATACACACATAATTTAAAATAAAACATTTTTTAAAAATATGTTGAAGTAAGAGATGCCTAGGGAAGATGCCAGAATTAAAACGTTTATGAGTCTCATGCCCAAACTAATAGTATTTATCCCACAATTTTTATATAATTAGTATTACTATAATTATCTTGTTTTATAACATAATATTGATAATTGGATGAATCATTCTATGTGCAGGCTTTACTTTCTGCTCAACAGCTCTGAGTTAAATTAGAGAAATAACAGTTAGTGTGGCCACCGAGTAAAATGTAAGCTATCTTACTGCTGTGAATGAGCTGAGAGATCTTCTATGCTCAATATTTCTGTTGGGTGAAGCTGAATCCTAAACAAGTCTGATTCCTAAAGCACATCAAAGGTGGGGAAGACGCTCCAGAGGAGTGTTCTGTCACATAAAAATGGCCACAAGCTATTTACAATTCTCATTTGATTATCTTTCTATAGGAAAACAATAAAAATGGTTATGAAGAATTGAAATAAAACTGTTGTTGCGTGCAAAGGAAATGGCATGTTCTGTAGAATCACTGTGTAGTTTCTGAACTAAGTAAGAAAGCATTCCAGACAAGGCTGAGACCCACCCCTCACACTAATGATTAAAGAGAGAAAGAGATTCTGACATGACAGGGCCAAGCAAGGCTCTTCCAGTAGATGCCCTCAGCACTCCCCAATATCTATAGCAGCCCTGAACTAAGATATTTCTGCCACCTAGTGCTTCCATGGTTACCAGGTCTACATCTCCGTA
>JANHMN010000001.1:104505398-104512472 GCA_030674055.1 Rhabdomys pumilio
CTATATCCATAGATACCAAGCTATGGATATGGCATCTGGTTTGGTATGACCATTTTATGATATATGCATTTCTCATCACATTGTACCATATGTATGTACACACACATACACCATTATTACTATTTGTCAGATAAAAACAGAGATTTAGAAACATGCTCTGAAACACAGGCTACATTCGACCTAGAGCCCATCTCCAAACTACATTGTCTATGTTTTAGCTTCTTAGTCCTGAGCCATGGCTGGGGGAAAATGACCCCAAATTTAATTTCCACTAAGAGTTTCTCATCTCAGTAATGAATCTGGCAGTTCATTCCAGAAATTCTGTAAGATCTGTAAAAGGATATCAGTCACTATGGTCAACAAATTGTATCCCTCTTTTATTGGCTCGACAGCAAATGAAAAGAGTTTGTTTTGCCAAAAGGGATACTAAGGTAATTTGTGAAGACTTGACCTCATTAAAAACAATCTTGAAATGTGCCCAAAAAAGAGAGTATATCTAAATTCACTCCTACAGGCTTCTCCTGAACCATCAAAAGGTGTCCTCAGAGCAGTATCCTTGTCACTCTGGCTTTATGGGAGATGTCCCTGAGGCTTCTAACAACCTCTCCTGGATTATCCACCTCTGTAATCAAAGACAGAATCACACTCATCCTCCGACCCACGGCCTCCCCATCACCAATCTATCATCCATATCCACACGTCTTGTACCAAGGGCACATTCTCTTTCTGAATCATCTAAAAAACCTCACCGACTCCAGGCCTAAAGATGGTTCAGAAAGCCCACCATAAAAGACAAGGAGCATGTTGAATACCCCTCAAGCCAAGAGAGAGAGGACACAAATATGACAGTGCACATTAAATAACAAATGGCTCCAAGACCAGGAAGGCTTTGATTTAGTCTAGTGGGATGTAATTAACAGCTCCCATGGAAGGACAGATGCCTCCGGAGACTAGATGTTAGGTCCCAAAAAGCCTGAGACAAAAGTCGGCAAGGCTCTTAAGCACACTGCAAGAAAGTTCAGGCCGGCTACTCCAGTCCTTAATGAAACTTAATGGAGTTTCCAAGTTCAGAAAAAGATTGGCATCTGCCTAATAAAAATTCCTACCCCTCTCCTCCCATCTCTCTGACCCTCTCACCCTCTCTATGTGTCTCCCCCATGTCTATGTGTAGTGCAGCACACTGTGGTTCAATGTCACTATGAGGTTCATGTTGATGCCAGAAGAGGATGTCCCCTATGCTGCTCTATTTCTTAAGCTGTCTTAAGACAGGACCTCTTACTGAACCTGTACAGTTTTTTTGTTGTTTTGTTTTGTTTTGTTTTGTTTTGTTTTGTTTTGTTTTGTTTTCACCTGGGCTGGCTAGCAAAACTAAGGTCCTCCTCTCATCACTCTCCCATCCTCAACACTCGGGGCTGTAGGTGTGCCTCAGCTTTTACACAAATGCTGGAAATCCAAACTCAAGTCGTCGGCAAGTCTACACAGCAAGTGCTCTTATCCACTGAGTTGGATGTGCACTCCCTAGCACCAAATTAAACATTTCTATGTGGTGGAGCTTAAAATAAAATCAAAACTCCAGAAGCCATAGACAAGGAGAAAACAAAGAATTCAAATTCCTTACTGCTAGTATAAAAGGATCAAGAAGAAACATCTCAAAAGAAGAACTTGACAAACTAAAGAGACAGACAAATCAGGGAGTAGGAAATGCAGACAATCCCCAAAACACATACAGGAAGTCTCAACCTCATCAGCAGTCAGGAAAGACAGAAATAAAAATGTGTACTGATTTTACTGGTCACCTTCGAGGAGAGGGAAAAGAAAGACGAACGACAACAACTTAAATATCAGAATCATGGGAGGAGACAGAAGACAGAGGGAAACCGCTCTGCCTCTTACTGCTTGGGAGTATTAGAAGAATGATGGAGTAACTTTTGCTCTGGTGCTAAGAGGATGTAGGGAACCTGAAAGAAAAGGACTGTCCTTTAGTCAAGGCTGTACAAGTAGGTACACTGTCCTGCTAGCTCTCACGTCCAAACAAGTTCTCAAGAATGACGCTGAATGCTTACACTGCAGCTTAGCCATGTCTAATTAAAATAAGTGTGTCCTGGGCTTGGGCTAGTGAGCAGATGCCCTGGGCCTGAGCTGGTGAGATGGTGCCCTAGTTTCATTTCTGTTGCTGTGATAAAATACACTGCAACACAGGAAAGGGAAGGTTTATTTGGCTTACAGTTTCAAATTACACTCCATCGTTTTCAGCAAGGCGAGACAAGAACTCAAGTCACATCAGATCCACAGTCAAGAGCATGCTTTGCTTGCATGCTGTGCTCAGCTCTGCATCTGCACTCTTACAGGCCAGGACCTAGAGAGTGTCACTGCCCACAATGAGCTGGCTCTTCCTGTTACTGATTTAGAACCAAGACAGTTCCCCTCAGATGTGCCCACAGGCCAAGCTTATAGAGGTAAGTCCTCACTAATAGTCTCTTCTGGAGGTGACCCTAGGCATGGTCAATGGACAATTAAAGCTAACTAGCATGGCTGGCTTTGTGGATAAAAGACTTACTGTATAAACTTGACAACCTGTTAGGTCCCTGAAACCCACAGTTAAAGGAGAGATCCAACTCCTAGATTTCCTCTGTCCTAACACAAATGACTGAAATTTTAAATATCTGTTCATGGGGTCACTGAGATCTCTCAGCATAAAGATGCTATCTGCCAATCCTGACAAAACACTGTGGAAGAAGGGAACGGACTTCCTCAGGTTGTCCTCTGAACTTCGCGTGTGGGTTAGAGCATGTGCACTCCCCCCCCCCCACACACACAGAATAAAAGTTTGTTTTTGTTTTTTGTTTTGTTTTAATGTCCACTGACCTTGTTTTTCAGTATTTCAGTAAGAATTGATTATTAAGGCAATTTATGTAATGGCAAAAAGCAACCTCAACATTCATAAATAAGGGGAAAGATTGAATAAATTCTGACAACCATATGTATATACGAGGCACTTTTTTTTTTTTTTTTAAGTAGAAGTATTACTTGGGAGACAACAAAGGGCAAAGGCAGCACTTCAGTCCCAGGAGTCAAAGACCATGTTCAGATTGCTGCTTCCACATCACTAGGCAGGTTTGTCACCTCCCAGTTCTTTGTCTACTCCCTGGGGACCATAGTCCCCTCTGCATGTGGAAGTCATGCATTGGATAAAACAAGGAACCTGGCTTCCAACAGGTGCTGAAACAATGTCTACAGTGCTCTGCTGGGGTGTTGGGCACAACTCAAACTGAAGGCAAGGCTCTATTTTGGTAAAATATATGCATTTATATTTATATTTTTAGCAGCATAGTATATGTCTGCCTGCTCAATAATAAAAGAAAGCTTTAACTCTTAAGATAAGATCTATATACTTTTTTATTTATGGGTACTTGCCTGGATGAACTATTGCACCAGGTATTGGCGGGTACCCACAGAGTTCAAAGGGCATCATCACATCCCCTGGAACCCTAGTTACAAGCAGCTGTGAGGGGCTGATGTTGGTGCTTAGGACCAAACCTGGGTCCTCTGCAAGAGCAGTAGGTGCTCTCAGCCACTGAACCATCTCTCCAGCCCAAGCTTTAACATTTTCTTTCCATGTTTCTGTGTTGCCGGGCTTGTTGCAAAAATGTATGTGCTACATCTTGCCATTTGGAAGGATAATCCAAGCCAGGCAGAGTGGTACTGGCTGTAAGCTCACCTCCTCAAAAAGCTGAGGTGGAAAGGTTGTCTGAGCCCAGAAGTTTAATATCTGCCCTGCCGATAAATAAACACAGTAAGATGAGAGTGAATGGGGGAGGAAAGGACAGAGGGAAGGAGGGAGGGAGAGAGGGAGGGGGGGAGGGAGGGAGGGAGGGAGGTGAGGGAGGGAGAGTAGGGAGGGAGGAGAGACAGGAGATGAGGTGGAGAGTTATTGCCAATAATATTTTGGAAGGAAATAGGGTGGGTACAGGTGGGTGGTCCCAAGATTCCAGTGTTGCTGAAGAAGAGCAGGCACTAAGGTTGGGCTTAGTAACGGTGAGGCCCTGTGTTCATGAGGGAGTATGGGCATTACTCAGACATTTAGGGAAAGTTCACAGGAGAAAGGAATGAGAAGTGTTGGCTGTGATCTGACAAGCTGAAGGATGAACTCTGCCTCCTCACCCTGGGGAATGCTTCCAGTAGCCAGCTCCCCTTGCACTTTATGGGAACAAAGTCCATGAGTACTATCTGTAGCCCTGTCACCTCACCCACCCACAACCTCAATTTCTTTACTCCAGCATCACGGAGTTTCTTACCGTTATTAAACTGTTACACCCTCTTGTTCTAGATGCCCACTCCAGCTGCATGTGCCCACAGCTCTCTTCCCTGTCCCAACCTGCCTTCAAACCTAGCTAACTCCTCCATCAGCTAAAACATGGTTCAAATGGAGAGTACCAAAAGATTCTACAAAAATGGCAGCAATAGATGGGGACTCGTTGGTCAGATGTGAGTGACATTCTGGAGACCACTAAGGCATGATGTTTGTGCAGCTGCTTTTCTTATCACTGTGATACAATACCTAGCTAAGACAACTAGAGAGGAATTACGGTTTCTTAAAAGTTCCACAATCTCCCAAAATAATAATACTAGCTAAAGGCCAAATGTGGAAACACAGAGCCAAACTATAACCCAAACTGTAACAATGGATGTTAGAGGAAACAGGAAAAAAAATCAATATTAAATTCCAAAACCGTGCAATAATAACAGGTCACTCCGAATTCCTGCCAGTGTAATATGTGAATTGTCCACCAATTTGTTCAAGAGGGTTCCAATTGCAAACTATGACTCCTGGCTTCTGTTGTTTGTTTTATGGGGTTTTTTTTTGTTTTGTTTTGACTCTTCAAATGCTTATTTTCTAAAGACCTGCATATTTATGAAACAAACTTGTGTCCCTTTGAAAATATCCACTTCCTTGAAATGTTAGATCTCTAATTGTGAGAACAAGTGGGGCTCTGACTCTATGGCTGCTTTTGGGACTCTCCTGTTGAGTTGTCATGGCCAAGTTTGGTATGATAGTTTTTGCTTCATCTTATTATATTTTATTTTGTCATGTTTAGTTGTTATCTTTTAGCAGTCTTTTCTAATGAAAGACAGAAATGGGTGGATCTGGAAGAGGAGTAAGTGAGACAGGAGACATAGAGGGAGGAGAAACTGTCATCAGGACATAGTATATGAAAAAATATTTCCAACAACAAACAAACAAATGAAATATTAAATATCCATGCACACATAAGTCTGCCAAGTTACTTCTTTATTTTACTTTATAACCTTTTAGTTTTTCATATGGTGGCCATATTTTCTTTCAGGATGGCTTAGCTGCCCAGGTAACACACCACAGGAAGAGTCTGAGTGCTAAGCCTTAGCATCAACTCATATATATTTTACGTGCATGGAGACTACATGCACATGCAGATCTCCATGGATGCCAGAGGAGAAAGTTGGATACTCCAGAGCTCGAGTTACAGGCAGGTGTGATCTACCCTACATAAGAACTGAGAATGGAACTCCATCCTCTGCAAGAGCAGCAAGTACTCTTAACCACTAGAAGGCTCTTCGTTCCTGGAATCAACTCTTATATTCATTCCCTCTTTGAAACCTTGGCCACAATGAATCTTGGAGAAATGCTTAAAGCCACAGAGTGACTTTCTTTGTTCTAAACTAACTCTTTGGGTTGTATGTATCTATTAACAGTCCCTTAGAAAATAACACTGAAAATAAATCACAAATATATGTCTAAAATATCTGTACAAAAATCTAAGAAATTAATATAAAATAATAGAGACAAAAGGCAGTGTTGAATATATTTTCATGTTTAAAAGAATTTGAGAAAAGCTTCATCCTGGGAGCTCCTCACATAACATGTAGGCATCTCAGCTGGTAAGAGTTTCCTGTCCACAGCAATAGTTTCCTCCTGTTATAACCTCAGGAAGGGTATGAGTCTTGTAAGTTCCAGGGGCTTCCTGAGCCTTATAAGTTTTACATCATGAATCTTATGAACACTCCCCACCCCCCCACCCTCCAGGAGGGAATGCTTAGAAGAAACAAATGATAAAACACAACATGATAAACATTTATTTTTGTTTTTCTTACCTTATCTGGATTTCTATTAAGAAGAAAGTACTGTGCAAGAAATGGAAAATTCTGGTCTGCATCATAGTTCCTTGAGTACTTATGTACTGTGGAGAAGGCAGGAGTCATATGTTGTCTAATGCCATTTCCTTTACTATTTCCTGATCATGTCAAAGAATGTGCATGAAAGAGCAAAAGGAAATGTGGAAGAAGGTGGGGCCTTACTTCATCCAATTAGCAAACCCACAGGCGGTGTCATGCTCCACATACCTACCTCAGACTCTGAGCATGTTAAGACTTGTGAACAACATTCTGGGAATTACTAACCTTTGGCAGGGCATACATGCTCACTGCTGAGGAAGATTCCAATGCCAAACTTCACTCCCCTGGTCTCAGCAGCATACCCTCTTTATGATGTGAAAGAATGTAAACATAATCATACATTTACACCTCAGTAGATCAGTGTTGATGAGAAAAGCTTCATCCTGGGAGCTCCTCACATAACATGTAGGCATCTCAGCTGGTAAGAGTCTCCTGTCCACAGCAATAGTTTCCTCCTGTTATAACCTCAGGAAGGAGCTGTATGAGTCTTGTAAGTTCCAGGGGCTTCCTGAGCCTTATAAGTTTTACATCATGAATCTTATGAACCCCCCTGTCCCCGTCTTTATAAAACTTAATGTTTTATAAAGCATACCACCAGGAGAAATACTTCTGAGAAAATATAACTGAAGCTAGGCAAGGTGGTGTACATCTGCAGTGCTGGGGAGACTAAGGTAGGAAGATTACCACTTCAAAGCCAGTCTGGGCTACATAGCCAGACCATGTCTCAAAACAGAATTACCCAATACCTGAAATCTACATTCATTTTTTAACTCAGATAAAGCTGTCTAATTTTACTTGTTGCCCACTGTGGTTGGTTAGTTTCTGTTAACTGGACACAAACTAGAGTCACCTTAACTGAGGAAA
>JANHMN010000001.1:104512872-104541112 GCA_030674055.1 Rhabdomys pumilio
AACTGAGGAAATGCCTCTCTTATAAAGGCCTGTAGGCATTTTCCTCATTGTTGATTGATGTGGAAGGACTTAGCCCATTATGGGTGGTTACTACACATGGGGAGGCGGTCCTGAAAGGTATAAGAAAGGTCCTCCATGATTGGGTTCCTACCCTGACTTCCATCAATAATGGGCTTGTGAGGTTGTGTAAGCCAAATACATCTTTTTCCCCAAGTTGGTTTTGGAAGAATTATTATAGCAACAGAAAATAACCAGGATAACACTTATTACTTTATTATTAATCTCTACCATTCCTGTCATGAGTTTTCTATTGTAAATAATGCATTTAGCAAGAATCACTTATCCATGTTTGAAGTCCTGTATTCACTATCAATACAATTTCCTATTTTATATTCTAGCAAAAATTGTATTTGTCAGCTGGGCAGTGGTGGCCTATGCCTGTAATCCCATACATCACTCAGGAGGCAGAGGCAGGCCTTGACTCCAAGGCTAGCCTAGTCTACAGAGTGAGTTCTAGGACAGTCAGGGAGCCACAGAGAAACCATGTCTTAAAAACAGAAAACAAAACAAGATTATATTTATCTATAAATACCTGAATTGGGGTGATGAGAACTTTAATCACCGGAAGACAAATTTCTAATAAATTCTCTTTGGTAATTATTTGCAAAAATGTACAATATAAGTATGACCTATCATATACTACTAATAACTGTAATGATAACTCAATCAAAAGGAAATGCTTGATATTTAGAACTTATGGTTAAAGGACATTTTAAAAATTGTAACTTTTAAATTAAAAAGAAATCTTTAATTGTGAAAAATACTAAACAATATACACTGAAGTAGGGAAAATTCTTTGAGAAAATCAAAACACAAATTCAAAAAGACAAGTTCTATGGCAGCGACAATGGTGTTAAAGTTCTATGGGGTTTATATTTTATCAAGTGCAATTTTAAGTGCCTGTGGTGGTTTGGATGAGTGCGGTTCCCATAGGCTCATGTTTGAACACTTGGTTTTCAGAACAAAGATTAGCATGTACATCCCTGTTGGAGGACGTTTGTCACCAGGGTAGGCTTTGAAGTTTCCAAAGCCTCCTACCATTTCTAGTGTATTCTGAGCTTCCTGTTTGGGGACCGTGAAGTGAACTTTTAGCTGCTGCTCCAGCACCATGCCTGACTGCCTGCAACCATGTTCCGGGCCATGAGGTAATGAACCCCTAGCCCTCAGGGAAACTGAAAGCCCCAAATAAACACTCTTTCTAGGAGTAGCCTTGGTCATGCTGCTTTATCACAACTACAGAAAAGGATTTAACACAGTAACCTTCCTGTTTGGGGTTGCTTTTTGAGACAGAGCCTCATGAGGCCCAAGCTGGTTTTAAACTCCCTAAGTGAGTTCGTGATCTTCCTGCCTCGACTTCCCACGTGCTAAGATGACAGTGGTGGTAGACCTGGCTCTATAACTATCCTTAATTGTAAAATATTCATGTTTACACTATATCAATTTTTTAAGTAAATAGATTTAGAAATAATTTCACATATCAATTTAAAATGTACTTAGGAGAGCCAGGCTTGGTAGTATATAGCTTGAAATCCCAGTATGTAAAAATAATTAAGGTAGGGAGACTGTAAATTCAACAAGAGCCTGGGTTATAAGACCTGTCTTTAAAATATTACTTTAGGCAGTATATAAGAGTGACTATTGCCCCTTCTAGTTTAATCACTGAGATCTATTTGAGTTATGGCTACTTGGAGAAGTTAGCAGTCAATAGGCCTGTTTCTGCTTCTATAACACTCACTTTATTTTTTGTAGGAGCTTCTGGTATCAATGACATATATCATCATCTCCCCCCACCCCCCACATTCCCCTCCTGCGGCCTGAATGGGTCAGAACAATGCCTCAATCAGCTTGTGCCCAAAGCTTTAGTTCATAACCTGTTCTATTGCCATCTCAAATTATGTTCTTCTAGCTTGTCCCTAATAATCATTCTAGAAAAAAAAAATCCCCAAAACTTGGGTAACTGTCAAAACTTGTACCCAATTTGACTTTATGCTTCTCTCAATATGAAGTTTGCGAAGAGAAATTAGAGATCAAAGTACTTTTTTCTAAATTACAGCTCAAAGTAATCCATACCGACTTGGGTTAAAGTCCAGAATTATCACATCCAACACTGAACTCTCTGACCACTGTGAATTAAAGTTCAAGCATTGGGTCTTGTTGGTCTCTGGAAGTGAACTTAGCTCCCAATTCAGAAGCTTTCCTCCCCACAGGGATCTCAGTAAGGTTACAGGGGTGTTCCCCAACAGGAGCAGTCCCCTATCAAACTCGAGGTATGTGGTAGCTGAAAAAGAAACATTTCTGACTCCCAAGAGGGAAGAGAAAGGAAAGGAGGATGGTGTGATGTATACGTCCCAAGCTCACTCATCTGGAAACTCACTGGTCACCTTTTCTTCTCTGTATGTCAGGAACTGTCTTCAACAATAATGTCTTCCCCAAAATAGAGGAAAGAATTCCAAGAAACAGATTCTCAAATTTAAGAAATCTTTATTAAGTATCATGGTGAAAATGTGCGAGCCGGATGCTGCCTAACAGCCAACCACTGTAATGCTTAACACTTTACATATGTCAGCACTTTGTACTTTAGACTGTTACATCAATGCCCTATTTCTGTTACCAGTCTTTGATCAGTCCACCAAAGTTAACAGCACAACCTCAACTATCTGTGAGTTGAAATAGTGGAGATGTATTTCTCATTCATTTGAGGCCATGGGTTAGCTAGCAGCTCTTTTCTGCCTCATCTTGACTCTAGGACTCTGAATGATGGAAATCAGCCATCATTTGAAACAGAATTGGAGACTGTCACATCTCCCTCCTCACGGGTACTTGTTTTCCCCTCATTTTACAACTCAGCTAGGCCTATGACTACTTTCACCAACGGAAATGTGTTGTTTCCAACTTAAGACTTAGAAAGAGCTAGAAGGTTTTGCCCTTTTGCTTTCCAAGTCTCGAGCAGGCTATTCTTCTGGAGAAGTCATGTGAAGAAACCTCAAAGCAAGATTAGACAATGCCCCATCAAATGTCAACTCAAAACCATAAAAGAAAATAAAAGCTGTCTGGCTGTTTAACATTAAGTGGTAGCTATGTGACAATAGTTTTTTTTTTTTTTTTTTAAATTGTCTCCTGGCAAAAGAAGAAAGTACTGGCAAGGTGCACAGGTGCTCCAAGGTTTTCTTTGGAAGCGACACAAGTAATTTCTGGTGTGGCTAGTACTAGTATCTTCTGGAGAGAACTTAGAGCAGCAGAGATTCATCTCCCAGAGATAACTGGTAAATCAAAGTACATGCAGTGCTAACGAAACAAAGTTATGGGCAAGGAAGAAAAAAGAAATCAGAAAAGGCACATCAACAATGCACAAAGAGAAATCTCGGAATCCAAAGAATTTCAATAATGTAATAATGTGACACAAATCTGTGAGCCCAGCACTGGGGAAGATGAGACAGGAGAATTAAGAGCTGGAGGGCCAACTTTAGCTACATACCTGAGTGCATGTGTTGGCCACACAGTGAAATCTTGTCTCAAATAAAAATACATCAAGAAAGAAAGGCTAAAAGGGTGATATAAGGAAGAGATCCATAGACATTCAAAGAAAGAAATCAAACAGGCCTCAGACAGGAAGGCAAAAGGAAAGTAATATCGGACAGGTGGAAATTTTAAGGAGGACATTCAGTGGTGAAGTACTGTGAGCAGTCTTGGAGTGGGTAATGAGCACAAGTGGGGGCCACCAGACAAGTCATTAGAGGAAAATGTGGATCACTTTAAGAGCGGACGTCTCAGAGATTAGTTTACCTAGGAAAAGACAAGGGGTCACATAGGGATTTATGAAAAATCTCTGAATGCAAACAGCTTGTCTGAACTGCTGAGTTCCCTATTCCTGGCCCCTGAGATTGATGTCTGATTAAAGGAAAATAAAATATAAGATGAGTCCCTTCATGTCGCAATGAAGTTGGGAAAGCACCAGTTGGAAAGTTACTGAGGTATTCAAAGTGGGAATATTCTACTAGAAGAGATCATGATGACAATGCAAAAAGAAAAAAAGAACTCCTTTGGACTAGTTCAGGGGGCTGGTCTCAAGGGTAACTTGCTCAGAGGACTCAAGTGAGAGTAGGGTTTCTAATATGAAGTCAAGACATTTATTTTAGGAAGGGCATAACATTTTTTGCCTCACCAGACAGTATTAACTATCCAACATTTCCCATCCCATGTAAGAGGCAGCAGAAATACAATGCTTTTCAATTCTTCTTTTCTAAACCACTTAAGTGAAGCAAAGCTAAATATCTCATAATTCAGCCTGGCCATCTATACCAGTGATTGGCACCACCCTCCTAAGGAGTACATATGCACTAGCTGAGGAAGAGGTTTTTCCATGTCATAATGCCTTGGGTGACCAGTCATGGCCCCATGTCCAGTACACTCTTCCCTAAAAATTCCCCAAAACCATGTAACAAAAGGCAATCGTTAATGCTTTAGGGAGACCTAGTGACCTAACTCTGAACAGGAAGATATGAGTGGCCTCCTATGAAGCCTCTGGGATCTTTTCTTCCTACTGTTATTATTTCAACCGTTCAGACACTTGAGATTGCTACCACCTTTCTTTCCCAAAAACTAGTTCCTTCCCAATCTTTTTTCAATCACTGACATCTCCATTTTCTGTTAGGAAGTCCCACAAGAACTGTGACTTCTAACCCTTCCAGTGACTACTAAGGTTGGCCTGTGCCAATCTGGTTTTACTCCTGCTTTTGCAGGGTAAAGATTATACAGTCATTTACTAATTCCCAATTAAAAACAACAGCTTTAACTCAAAAAAATATTCTCAGACTGGGGTTGGCAAACTATGGCTTACAGGCTGTGTCTGTACCTACTTAGGGGCTGAACCGACTTTAACGTTAAGTGATTTAAAAATCAGAATGATGGGCAAGGAAATGTAGTTCAGTTGGTTATAAGTGCTTGCTGGCAAGAGGTAGAATCAGGACTTCAGGGTCATGTCACCTACCTATCAAGTTCAAAGCCAGTCTGGAACACATGAGACCGTCTCAAATACAAAAGGACGATATTTCACGACAACAAATGCAATTTCAGTGTCTCTAAGAACATTTTTAATTGGAACACTACCATACTCCTTCTCTTAAGTCTTAACTATGAGTTAAGAAGTTGGGACAGAGAGACCTTATGGCCCACAGCACCTAAATACAGAATCCATTACAGAAAAAAATTTAAACACCGCCCCTTCCTGCGCACTAAAGCCACGATTAGAGTCTTATGTACAATGGCTGGTTTCCCATCCCACTCCTTCTTCAAGTGCTAAAACCTCTCTAGGGAAGTTATGATCACCAGTATCGTTAGTGGGTAGTGGTCTCCTATCCACCGACACTAAAGACAGTTACCTAAAAACTTAGAGCAGCCAGAAAAGCCCATATCTACCTTTCTAGACTGCTCACGCCAAAGCCTGAGCCACCTCCTTTGTGCTGGGTAGCTCACCCCTAAGCTGCCACAGTTCGTCTATACCTGTATCCCACCTTCGGTTGTTCAAAGTTACAAGGAACTGGCCATTCCCTAAATGTAGCTTCCTTCCTCACAAGCAGAGCGACAGAAGCCTGTTAAACTAGCCGAGGGCGCGAGATGGGTGGAATTCACCCTGGAAAGGCAAGGCTCCCGCAGGCCCCAGAGCAGGGCTATAGAGCGAGAGCCACAGGCTACATTATCCGCGCACGCCCACCGCGGGGGTGCAAGGCGCAGGAGAGCTTGCGCCGACTCCGGTTACGGGCACTGCCCAAGAGCAGCGTGAGCCTGGATCTGAGGCGATAGGCGCAGCAGGAACCAGTGCCCGAAGCCTGCAGCCCGCAGCCCGGCTTCCCACGCGGCCCCACAGCTCCAGCTCCATTGCGGTCTCTACGGTGCGTCGTCACAGACGCGAACCTGCCGTATCTGAGTGAAGCAGCTGCTGGGCGCACGCGCACGCGCGCCGCAGGGAGGGGTTGTTGAAGAGAGCCAGCGCGTGGCGTCCCAGGGCCCGCGCACGCGCCCTGACGGCGTTCCGCCCATACGCGCGAGTACGCACGCGCGCAGCATGCTCTGCTTTTCCCCCCCCCAACCCCTTTTATTTTTCTACAGCCCCGCCCCTCCCTTACACTCCTTAGACTGAAGCGTTGGGGCTCTGAGAGCAGGGAAGTGTGGGGCGAGGTGGGCGGGGCATCGCCCGCGCGCGCTGCCAGCCAGAGCTGGAGCTGCGAGAGCGAAGCCAGACAACGTTACCCAGCCAACAGCCAATAAGCAGCCGGCACTGCCACGCCCCAGTCACTCACGTGATTGGCTGAGCACCGCCTGGTGGGCAGGGCCGCGGGCTTGGGGAGGGCAGGGGGCGGGAGGAGGAAGGCGCTGGCGGGCAGTGATGGCGGCGGGTGATGGGGACGTAAAGCTAAGCACCCTGGGGAGCGGCGGAGAGCGTGGCGGCGACGGGAGCCCGGGTGGCACGGGAGCGACGGCGGCGAGGAGCAGTTGGGTGGCGGCGCTGCTGGCGACGGGCGGGGAGATGCTGCTGAACGTGGCGCTGGTGGCGCTGGTGCTGCTGGGGGCCTACCGGCTGTGGGTGCGCTGGGGGCGGCGTGGTCTGTGCTCGGGACCCGGGGCGGGCGAGGAGAGCCCGGCCGCCACGCTGCCGCGCATGAAGAAGCGGGACTTCAGTCTGGAGCAGCTGCGCCAGTACGACGGGGCGCGCACGCCGCGCATCCTGCTCGCGGTCAATGGGAAAGTCTTCGACGTGACCAAAGGCAGCAAGTTCTACGGCCCCGGTGAGGAGTAAGGGGTGTCGGGGGGCCCCGGGACACCCTATCCCCGCCACGGCCCCGCACCTGGACGGCAGCCCCGCACACGCCCCCAGCTGCGGGCGTCATGGGGGGCTCAGTGGCGCCCCACAAACCTGCGCTCGGCGTTCCTACTCTTCCCAACCCGTGGCTCCTCGCAGCTTTTCCTGGGGCTGAAATTCTCAAAATTGTTAAGAGTTATCTCTAGTCACGTTGGCTTTCAACCTTTCTTCGGAGCTTTTTGATTTCTGGGCTTTGTCGGGGCAAGAGGGCTAAAGTGGCGACGCAAAGTTTGGCCCTGTGTAAGACAGCTTTCTTTTTATTCTGGGTTGTCTGTTTGACACTTACCTACTTTTCCCTTCTCTGGACTTGTCTGCCTAAAGTCAGGGTTAGGGACACGTAGTCCCAACCCTTGAACTCGGTTTCAGAACCACCCCGGACTCGTTTTCATTGTTTTCCAAAAAGTCAGTTTTGGCTCCAAGATGCTTCCCAAGATTAACAACTGTATGTAAGATGAGCACGAACCAGAATGTAAACTTTAATAAGTAAGACTGGCAAAGATATTGGCCCGGAGTGTAGGGGGTGGAGCTCATGTGCCCAGGAGGCAGGCGTGTCTCTGTCTCCGACTCTCTCAGTCTTTCCCTCCTTTCCTCCTCTCCTCCTTTCTCTGCTAATAGTAAGATAAGTATTCAAATACCCGTTGAAAATGAATTATTGTTTATTCCCTTAGCAGAATGAGGCGCTAATGGAGTGTTGGGGTGGGGCACGAACCTAGAAGAGTAAAACTTCTCACCCCCTGCCATGCACTGGTTCTTCAAGTTGAAGGTCTTACAACTTTTCTTTCAGCAAATTAGGTGGAAGGTAGCTGCTGTAGAGGCCCTTTTGCAGTATAGTGATAATCTATATTTCAGATTATGCAAATAAACTTCAGACCCCGGGTATCTGTTGGTAGCCCATAAAATTGAACAACATTATGCTATGCAGTGCTTAATATTAAACTTTAAAGACAGGAGGGGGAGGGGAGGAGAGGAGAGAGCGTGGTGGAGTTATAAGAATAAAGTTAGAGGCCCAAGTGGCCCATTACTGGAAGGAATACATCCAACTTTAAGCAAAGTTTCCTTTTCATTTTGTCAGTGCATGTGATTTATTGACACTGAATACGCTTCAGATTTCTATGCTTAGTTGGATGCTATTTTAGGTTTTGGTTTGTTGGTTGGATTAGAGGTAAGAAACGTAAAGCATTTGATGTTGGATCTGTTAATCTCTCTCTCTAAGTATGTGCGTGTGTTTGTGTGTGTATTTCCTTTTGGATATATAAACATAAACATCGTGTCTCCTTATTTACATCAGCTTCAGTGGTTAATACTTATTTTTTTTTTTTAATTTAAGAGCATGTGGGACCAGAGAATAGGACCAAAGTACCTTGTTTACACAGACCAAGTCAAATAAACTTTTTAAAGTGAAGAATTTACACAGATTTGTTACACACTTCCCCCCATTGGCATTGAAGTGTGTTCAGTGGTTAAAGATTGTCTAGAGTATTTGTAAAAAGATCCATTATCAGTCCTTATACATCAGGAAAGAGTCAGTTTGGCAGCCTCCAGTGGCAACTGTGGCAGACATTGAAAACTTAAGAGTTGATGTAGAGCGGGTCCCTGAGCTTGAGCACTGAAGGCATTCCTCAGATGATAATGAAGAACCACCCTGGGTGTGGTAGTACAGGCATTCAAGCTTGCAGCCTGGGGGTGAGACGAGTGGACTGCCGTGAGTTCCAGGCTATTTGAGGCTGCATAGTGAGACCCTGTCTGAAAACAAAAAAGAATAGAGAACCACCTCCTTGTTCTGATGCATAATTATTGTAAACTAATAGGAATATCTGGGAGGCTTTATCATTGAGAAGAACTTAAATGGAGCCAGAACGTCTTGCAATCTTACTTTTTTTTTTTTTTTTTTTGGCATGGATAAGAAGTGTTGAGGTACTTTCCAGGAGTCTTGATGCCATATTTTTTGGCTAGGATATAAATGTAAAATTAAATTTTGCCTTTAACTTTCATTTTATTCTCAAATAAATGAAATAATTTTGTAGTGTTATAATTAGTGTTATAATAAGGAGCCCGTAGTTCTCCTTAGCTGAGACTCTTAGTAATTTGAAAAACTCAGCCTAGAGCTAGCAGGCTTATTGTTATGTCCAGCCACTATGTATTCCCATTTTGCAATAATATGTTTTAGGACTAAGGATGTTCTGTGAGGTGTTTTTTTTTTTTTTCTTCCATAATCCTGAACACATTCTCTTATAGCTGTGCATCTTTAAAGTTCCACTTCTTAAAATACATGGCAATATTTCAAATGTAGCTGATTGCCAGCTGTTTGCCAGACGCGTTGACTTTGTTTAGTGTTGTATTTCTATTCAGGTACTTGGCTGGCTCGGAAGGAGTGTGGTCAGGTAGGAAGCTGCAGTTCCTAAACATCTGGTGACTCAGTGATGGGTTCAGTGCATTTGTCATTTCTGCCGTTCTCTTGTAAAGTTGCAAAGTATTTGCCTTACAGATGAGTCTGAGATTTAAGTAAGCTGGCTTGGATCACAAAAATAAATCTGGGAAATCCAGATATGTTTGACCACAAAGTTTATATACTTTGTGGTAGACAGCTTCTGGACTGAACTTACGGAGAATCCTGTTACTGGTTTGTTTTGGTTTTTTTGTTTGTTTGTTTGTTTGTTTGTTTTTTTCCCTCTTATATCCTTTTCTGGTTCCTTCCCATACAGAGTTTGAACTTCAAACAAGCTTTCATTTCCATGGTTTGTATGTTGTTCTAGCTGCCCAGTGTGGTCGCCCAGGCCACAAATGGCTAACTAAAATTAATAAAGTTTAAGATGAGTTCTTCTCTGACATTCCAGATGCTCAGCCACGTGGCTGCCACACTAAACCTCGGGCTTCATAGTGTGCTTGCTGTACTCTAGCTTCCATGGGAGCTCTGGAGGCCAGTGGACATCTCCTGAGCATGTTTCGTTTACTGTTTAAATCGGCTCCACCGGATATTTGTATTCTCGTTTTACATTTGTAAAAGCTGAAACTTGGGAGATTTGTCCCTAGTACCTAGCTGCTAAGTAGCCACACTAAAAATCAAGCCCAATTCAACTTGTTTCATAGGTCATACCTTCTTCTCGTTGTCACATTACCATCCAATCCATGCTTTCATTCAGAATTGGGTTTGGATGTTTTAACAGCGTAACCCTAAGTCATTACATTACTGTAGAAGAGATCTGTGAATCTTATTCTTTGGAATGGCCAAAAAAAAAAAAAAAAACATATACTTGGACTATTTGTTATTTTTTTCCCTTATTCCTCCTGTTTGTTTATATGCCAAAGCCAACTTGCTTCTTAAATTCTACTGGAAAGGAAACTGTCATACAAGTAGCCCCTTTGAGCTGAGGAAAGGAGCCCTGGAACCTAAATCCTTCCTCCTGTTTAATCCTGTCTTTAATATGTTAATTTTTCTTTAACACTTTAATTTACAAAACTGAAGTTTAAGCAAGAGTTGCAACATAAAGGCCTAGCCCAGCCTGATCTGCTGCTGCATGGACAGCTCACAGTTGTCACAATCCCGCTGCCATTACAATTTCTTGCTTTGAAGCCAACTAGGTTTGTTGTTGGGCTAGTTATAGTTACCACATGCATCTTGTTAGCTACCAGTAGATAAAGGGACCAGCTTTCTTTAGGAGCTAAGCATGGTAGCTCACACCTCTTACTGCCAACGTTCTTGTGGCAGAGGCAGGAGGATGGCCTTAAGTTAGAAACCTAGCTACATAGTAGAATTCCAGGATAGCCATGCTGTCAGTTCCTCTTGGTATTTTTTTACTTGACAGAAAGCAAAGTTCAGAAGAGTTGCGTATTTTGCAGATCATTTCCGTAGTACCTACTTGGTTGCCCCTTCTGAATTCAGCCTCATATGCATTGTTTTTAAATGTTTGGGGGAACTGTATTGTGTTAAATACTAAAGCGTTAAATAACAGAAGGTGGTGACTGAGATTAGAAGTAAGGAGCAGAACTCGTCACATGTACGGAACTGTTTCGATGGTTTCCGAGGTTCTTTGAACAGTCTGGGCATAGACATTCCTCCCCATGTGCCCATGGCAGACATCACTATGTAACTCTTGGTGCCTTTCTCACCTTTCTCAAGAGCTTTCATATAAGGCTTCGTCTTCATCTTTAAATACTAAGAAGGAGCATCTTAGATTTTACTACAATTAGTCTTTAGTGCAGACTAGGCTGTACCCACGCCACAGACTTGACATCACTCGAGGAGGACAGACAGTATGCAAACACATCCCAGTATGGAGTTAAGCTCTGTAGTGAAAAATGTGCTCTGGCTGAATTTAGGGTTATGATCAAGGGTTATTTGGATATTTAGAAGTACCTTATTTCTATTAGATGGTCACAAAGTAGGGTTGTGATGTTTTAAACTGGAAGGGGCCAGCTGCAGAGCTTGGATGTGAGAGTGCTCTGAAATGGGTTATTACTCACCTTAGTGAGCAGCTAGGGTAAAGACATGGAGGCCACCTAGCACTGTGTCTAGACTTGTCATATCTGTCATAGGACATAGTTCATCATGTCATATGATATCTGTCCTACTAGACCCATCCCTGTCATCTCCATTGATATTTTGGTTTGGTTTCTTTGATTACTTGTCGTTAGCCCAAGACTTGTTACTCCAGCCCTTGAGACCAACTCGTGTTGTTTTGTTTTTCTTATAGAAACCACTTGAGTAGATTTTAAGCTCCTCAGGTTTGATGTCTCCCAGCTTCAGTCTGACTGGGTCTTGTTCCCACCTTGTTACTTAACACAGCCTCTGGCCATCCTTCTGTGACTAGCAGTGCTCTGAGCACAGTTCACTTCAGAAAAGCTCCACGTGGGTCCTCACTTCACTCCCTAGTTCTTAGACTCTCTCCCTTCCCCCTTCTCCTCTCTGCTGATTTGGACAAATTGGTTTCTGTTCTTCCGGTGATTTTAAGGTACAGTTTAGATATTAATCTGTCCTTTGGAACAGTGCAAGAATTTTAGCCAAATATTATCCCATGCAAATTAGGAAAACCTACCTGTTGAAGACACCTTACAGCCACTTACTTGCCTGGCTTTTCTCCTTCCTAATGCTGAGGGTGAACCTGGGCCTCACACATTGTGGGCAGGTGCTTTACTTCGCACCTACATCCCTAGCCCTAGAAATGTTTTCTTTTTATGCTCTGTGTGTGCGTGCGTGTGTGCGTATACACCTTCAGAGTCCAGCAAAAGAAGTCAGATCTCCCAGTGCTGCTCAGTGGGGGTGCTAGGAACAGAACTCAGGTCCTTATTATGTGGTTGCCTTTTTGAAAATTTACTATTTCTTGCACCTCAGTTTTTCTTAGAGTTCCATCTTCATTTTGATAAAAGGCCTGTAGTTCTTTTCACTGTTAAGAAAAAATACCTGTCCTTTATCGAGCGGTCCTGCTCTATAATGTGTATGTGTGCTTGTGTGTGTTTACTACATGCAGAAGGCAGAGATGGATGTTTCTGTCTTCTTCAGCCTCTCTCCATCTTATTTCCCAAGACAAGGTCTTACTGAATTTAGAGCTCACCAGTTTGGCTAGCTTGCCACCAAACTCCAGGGATCTGTTGTATCCGTGCTTCCGTGACAGGCTGGAGTGAGGCAGACACCTGGCTTTCTGTAGAGTGCTGGTGATCCAACTTAAGTCTGTTTGTACAATAAAGTTCCTCGCTGACTAAGCTTCACCCAGACCCCTAGATTTGATTTTTAACATATTGGATTCTGCTAAAAGTGTGAATATATGTCATTTCATCCATTTTAGAACGGTTAAACACGACTTTTAAGTTACTGCCTCCTGCGTCCTCTCTCATCTTCCCCTGGAAGAGCCGGTACATCTCCCGTATGCTCTTCAAGCTGTCTTTTCTATGGCCCATGTCTTCGGCAGCTTGAGTCTTGTTTGCGCCTCTTGCTTTATCCGTGGGGCACACTGTTAACCTGGGTGTGCTTCCTTGCGGCACTTTATCATCTCCATTTCTTGTCCATTTTCTGGAGTGTTCTGTGAACTGTCCATTGTGGATGTGCTACTGTGGAGTGCTTTAGAGTAGATCCCAAAATAATGCCTGTGTGTAAGGTTTTTTAATCATATTTGAAAAAGATAATACATGCCCAAGACTGAAAACTAAAGGATTTACAGTAAAAAGTAAGGCTCCTCCCAAGAGCCCCCTCATGTGGCTCTGCAGTGAGAATGGATCAGTCTTCGTGCTGCGGAGTTGTGCTGTGCAGATCACACCATCTGAACATGAGTCTTATTTCCCCACGCTTAATTATAGTGTACTCTACAGACCGTGAACAGTAGTTCACTATCCTGAGAGCCTTTCATATCTTTCATATCATGTGGAAGCTATTTGCTAACAGCCTCTATTGATGAGCATGTGAGTTCCTCCACCTCTTAGTAATACTGTAAGAAACAGCATGTACTAATGTGCTATATGTAAATAAAGCTGAGTCCTAGAAGCAGAATTACTAAGGCTGATGGTGTGGCTGGCCATGCATAGTGTGGAGTTGCAATCCAGAGAGTTTGGTCTATGTGTACTTCAGAAAGATGCCATTGTTTTTCATCCTTGCCAAAAATGTGATGGTTTAAACTGCTCGTTTTTTGTGGGTCTGAAGTTAAAACAACATTCCAATTGCTATATAATTTTTATTTCTCCTATGTTGAATGAGGTTTTATCAGACAGGACCTATCACTAGCCTAGAACTCAGTAAGTTCTAGACTATCCAGCCCAATATAGATGATACTGACTGGCCAGTGGAGGCCAATGGATAGGCCTGTCTCCACCTCCCTGCATGTTGGGAATGTAAACAGCCACCACACCCACCTGTATAATTTTCAATGTCCATTCTAGGGATTGAACATAGGTCTTTTTATTTTTAATATACATTCACTTAGAGTCTGTATGTAAGTGTGCACAGAAGCAGGCATACCATGCTACCTATAGATAGAGATCAGAGAACAACTTTCTTCCATGTAGTGCCCAATTAGCTAATTCAAGCCATGAGGCTTAGCAACAAGTGACTCCCTCGGTGCCTTTCCACTTCCACATAGCTGGAATTTTGTTGTTGGTTTGGCCTTGTTTGTAAGTTGATTTTATGTGTATGAGTATTTGGCTGCGTCCTGGGTGCCTTGTGGAGGTCAGAAGAGAGCATCAGATCTCCTAGAACTAGAGTTACAGACTGTTGTGAGCCACCATGTGGATGCTGGGAATCAGACTCAGGCCCTGTGGATGAGTAGCCAGTGTTCTTAACTGCTGAACCATCTATCTCTCCAGTCCTCGTTATTGTTTTGATATTTGATTATGTGTGTTGGTGAGTGCTGACACTCAGCATATGTATGTATGTATGTATGTATGTATGTATGTATATATATGGAGGTTTCTAGGTCAACTTTCAGGAGTCCATTCTCCTCCTGTCATGGGATCTGGGTATGAGAATTCAGCTTATCAGTATGGTTGGTATACACTGTCGCCCACTGAGCAGCCCTCCATAGCATTTTTATCTTTGCTTTTGTGTGTGTGGTACTGGGCATTGGCCTCTCTCACAATAGGCAAGCACTCCGCACTTAACTTCATTATCTAGCCCTGGTAGTATTTTAGACCACAAACATGCAGGTTTATGTATTCAGGTTTGTCTTTTATGTCTAAGGAATGTCTCACACTTAACTCCTTTCCCTTCCTTTTGTCCTCATTTTACTTTGGGCCTTGTGTGCATGTGCTTTAATCTGTAGTTACCATGTGAGACGTGCATGGGCTCTGTGTCTTTTAACTTGATGGCTTTCCAGTTTGCCCTTTTCCTGCAGATGATGCACTTTTCTGTATGCTTAAGCCTTGTGAGTGGACATTCAGAAACAAGATGGGATTTTCAGTCATGTGTAGTGAAGCATCTAATTTGGTCCCAACTTTAGTAGATAATTTCTCCGTGTTGTGTTTGAAGCATCTGTGTCACTTGGTGAGTGGCCCCTCAAGCAGATAAGTGTCTTGTCTTGACAGAAACTTTCTTCAGTTTTACTGTGCTGCCTCTACAGGTCCTGGCGTTTCCTGGAGTGTAAGCTGTCTGCTACATTTCCAGGAGCTTCGGAGAAGCATGGAAATAACTGAAATACTTCTCATTGAGTGTTTCTCCTTATCCTACAGTCAGACAAATTGTCTGCTATAGATTTTACTTACCACAATTTAATATTTTATATCACTGTTTCTAATGATCATATATATGTATCCTCATTATATGAATATGATGGTTTGTTGCTGTATCAAAAATATGTCTCACCATTCTGCTTGGTTGTATCAAAAGTAAGCAGTTGTAGGAATTAGTAACTAATGAGTTGATTGACCTTTGTCTTGTTTTTTTGTTTTGTTTGTCTCACTTCAAACTCAAATCCCTCCCGCCCTCACCTCCAGAATGCTGAGATTGTAAGTTTGCTTACAACACCCAGCTGAGTTTATTGATTTTGAACTTTAAAAAAATCTTAATCACAGTCAGATACAAGTAGGGTCAGACTGATTTCTGTGAGTTTGAGGCCACCCAGGGCTACATAATGAGACCTTGTCTACAAGAAGAGAAAATAGTCAGAAGTGTATCTAATCCATGGACTGTAGGGAGCACCTGAGCCTGAACATAGTCACAGCACCCACCTTAGCCTATAGTTGAACACACTCACCTTACATTGTACACCGTAGTGCCATTTATGAACTCTTCATCTCATGGCTGCGTGGGAGCTGCACTGACTGTTCTACCTACTGCTAGTCCAGGCGGCAGACAAAATTCCAAGTATGTTCACCATCATAAAGTGAGCAGCTGTTAGGTCAGCCGGTTACTCGGTTGGGGATCATCATAGTGTCTACGTGAATCTTGACACTCAGAAAACAGCATTGCTATTTCAGTAAGTCATGTCAGAGGCTTAACACTAGATCTGATGTGCTTTTTGTGGGTAGCCCCCGTTTTTGTTGTAATTGTTTTATGAACAGTTACATACCTCAAAATGCTATTGCTGATGATATTGTTTGTTGTGGAGAGCATCTGAAAGGGAAGGGTTTGCTCCTTGTGTTGTGAATGGAGCAAGACAACTGTTTGCCAGACCTCTACGTCTCCCTCTGTCAGACAAACTGCCCAGTTCCTGTTAGACTTAGTCTGCTTAGGTTCCTCGGTGGCCTTATTTCATGGAGCAAAAAGAACATGTCTGTAAAGACTGCTTCTCAGATGGCTTCCTCAGAAGTCTGTGCATGGGACGGGGACACATTAATATAGTTTATGGAGTGGAAGGGTATGTTATTCGGTCTTTTCTTTTAATGCGTTGACATAAACCAACTTTAGCAACAAAAGATTAACCCATTCATCCAGAGCTGAGCCTTAGGGAAGCTGGCAGAGAAGTGTATTTGAGAACCCACTGGTGTATCTGTAACATGCTCAAAGCCTGAGGCTTGCCTGGCAACTTGCTGGTTTGTTTTATGGTGCTGAGGACTGCGCCTGGACCTGCAGTGCTTGTGTGCTGTCACGTGTCTCAGGGGTCACACTCTGACGGGCCTGCAGAGGGATGTGCGGGACACAGGTACAAGCTTGCAGATCAGATACATGGGAGGTCAGGCAAGAGGACTGCAAGTTCAAGGCCTCTTATGACTCTGCAGAGTTGAAGGCCAACCTAGGCATCCTGGTGACACTGTCTGAAAATAGTAAAGCCTGAGAGCCTTGGCGGGGATCTCGGTATGAGTGTTCTTTGAGCTCTTTGAGCAGGGTCCCCACCCTGCTTCTTGGAGGCAAGGGTTTGGAGTGGTGAGGAAAGTGGAGCTACTATCCTGGTCCTGTTGGGAACTAGGTGGTCATTGAATGCTGTGCTTTGATTATTTATTTATTTGTTTATTTAATTAATTTAGTCTGCCAAGTGTGGAAAAAGGCAAAATCTGTTCTGCATGAAATCCTGAAGGACCAAAGTGTGAAGTTATGGGGAAATTCTTTAAACAGTAGAAAGTCATTTCTTCTTCAAGGTTGTTGCTCTTGAGTCATTTTTAATATTCTTTCTTTGTTTCATTTGCCACAGTTTTAAGCCCTTAGGCTTTGGTCATGTTTGATTCTACAGAAACAAAAGCCCATCCTCACCACACACCTGTCGCCTTCATGGCCAAACCTAAAAAAGCTACTTAAACACTTGGGAAAGCCATCCCAGCTCCAGGTACTAGACCTTTCCAGAATAAGCTTCCTGCCCTTGTCATGTTTACAAGAAGTATAGTCAGGAATCCAGGTTTCTCCTTGAGGTGATAAAGGCGTTCTGTTTAGGTGAGATTTGGTCTCTTGTCTCAGAAGGTGCGGGTACCTTCCAACACTTAACTTGGAGTTTCCAAAATGCTTTCAAACGAGAACAGGTGCAGTCGTCTTTCACGTAGAAATCAGGACATTTTTACTCTTGTTTTCTTTAAGTTAGGCAATACTTTATTCTAATAGCCCCTTTATTAAATTAATAGTTCCCATAGGCCTGGGAGATGGCATAGTGGATAAAGTGCTTGCCCAACCTGAGTCTGGGTCTGAGACCCAAAGCAGGATGCAGTTTGTTCTCTGACTACACTTGCTCAGGGCCACATCTTTTACACATAAACATATAACACATACACAAAAATAAGTATCATTCTTAGCAGTATTCAAGCCAATAGCTGACTGCTCATGAGTGGAGCCTCTTACTGGTTTTAAAACTGTTTCCTTAGAATAACTTGCTATCTGTAGAGGAGCTCATAAACTTGAAATTGTCTTTGTAGAATTATGTTTTAGAAATCTTGTTATCATTTAAGTCTTTTTAAGAAACATTTTGAACAGAAAGATATTTTGGGGCCCCTTCTGTCATGTCAGATGTAAACAGTTAAATTTGTCAGTTGTAGGGTAGAAGTATTTACTAGATGTGCATGAGGGGCTGAGTTCAGATCTCCAGCACCTCCATGAAAAGCAAGGTCCTGTTGTGCACGCCTATAAGCTCATGCTGGGGAGGTGGAGAGGTGGGGACGGTTCCTGGAATTGTCTGACCCAGCCAGTTGAGCCAAGTCAGTGAACTACTTAGACAAGCTGTCTCACGAAATGAGGCAGAGAGATTGAGCTAGATACCTGACGTTGATACACACGTGAACACACGAAAGAGCTTTGCTAAAGTTGTGTTTTGTTTTGAGAATTTTATACAAGAACATTAGGATATCTTTGATCAAATGCAGCCCATTGCCTCCCCTCCAGTTCCTTCTTTATCCTACAGCTTTTTGCTCCCGATTTAATGTGCTTTTTAATCCCCACTGTGTCTATGCGGTGCTGTCAGTATGTGCATGGGTGTAGGGCCACCTGCTGGAGCACGGGAGGTAACCTCTCATGGACTGTATTCTCCACTGAGCCCTCCTTCTCTGACATACAAGTTTCAGGATATCTGAAGTGAATTTATTTTCAGTAAAAAGCTTCCCTTTGGTAAAAGGGAAATTTCCAACAAATCTCTGATTGTCTCATCCAGAATCTCCATTTTTTGTTTTAAATTAAAGTTGAGTACTAAAAGAAAGTAGGAGAGAACCTGATGTTGAGACACATTCTCAAATGGTGTTAGGCTCTAAGTTGTCTTTTTCTTTTTCAGCGGGCCCATATGGCATCTTTGCTGGCAGGGACGCGTCCAGAGGGCTGGCGACATTCTGCCTGGATAAAGATGCACTTAGAGATGAGTATGATGACCTCTCAGATTTGAACGCAGTGCAGATGGAGAGTGTTCGAGAATGGGAAATGCAATTTAAAGGTATCTTCACTTGGGGGAGCTTTGGGAAAGCACAACTATGTGCTATTGCGCATGCTTTAAAGGACACTGTTTTCATTTCCATCATTAGGGTGTATTTAAAATGCTAGTAAATATTAATATAATTGGTACATGTGGCAGTTGTGTTTGAAAGTCTGTATTTGAATACATACTTCTCAACAGGTATGGCAGCATATGCCTGTGGGCCCAACAGTCTCAAATTGTGATGCTTTTAGTAGTCTTTTAAGACTTGTTCATTAAGGAATGGTTTCGTTTTGTTAAGTACAGGCTTGTATTTAAAACAAGCTGAAGGGTTAGGGTATAGCACAATAGTAGACTGTGCATGACCTCCTTGTGCCCTGGGTGGTGAATTAGTGATAGCAACACTAATGGCAGTGTGTAGCAAATGGTGTAATTGTTCTTAACTCTGAATGGTAAGGAAGGAATGCTGTCCCCTCTGTCATGCCCCTCAGCATCAGTTCTTAGCTCCCACAGGATGCTGCCCGCACCATTCATTTCCTGCTGGGTCTGTGAGCAGCTCTGTGGGCTTCCTGGCACTTGTCTCGGTTCTCCTGTGTGCAGAGCCCACCCTAAGACTCCCCACAGCTAGTCAGCTCGTTCTTAGTTTAATTCACGTAGCCTAGGTTTTATTTCCAGATGGAAAACAAACAGGTTTTACCCACATACAGGGTTCTAAATTAAACAGCAGACACAGAGTTAGCAGAGTGACAAATCTGAGGAGAGAGCTTGGTATGGGAAAGAGTGATGGCGTGGTAGGGGCCTTACAGGCCTAAAGAGCCCAGAGAAGTTCTTGTCCGCATGTCCAGAGTATGTCTCAGGCCTGCTTACCCTGTGGTTCTCCATCCTGTACGCTGTGCTGCTGCTGTCAGCCCATAGTCCTTCATCCTGAGGATCTCTTATTTTCTTCTGCATGGTTTATACCCCAAAATACTAGCTGGCCCGTGTGTGCGTGCCTGCGGCCGGCCTAGGTTGACCTCAGACTCGCAGTCCAAGTGCTAGGACTATGTGTATGAACCACTACATCTGATTTTTTTTAGCTGTAATATTTTGGGTTGTTAAAGCTTAAAAGACTTGGACTAGGGGTGGAGCTCAGCACCTGCATGAAGCCTGAGATTTCAACCCTGCCACCAACAAACAACCACATTGCAAGGCTCATGGTACGTGAAGCCAGGCTGGACAGCTCTGAGACAGCTCCGACAGAGCCCATGCATGTACATTTAAAAAGCCAAGTAATGCTGGTAGTGTCTGACACTGAACTCCCCTTTAAAGAGCAGCCCCGAACCTTGTCAGCTCCTGCTGCCTTGTGTTCAAACCTTGAATACATGTAAGTGAAGCTTAGAATTCGGCTTGTCCTGTGTGACTTAAGAGGCACGTGCCTTCTTGCAGTGCAGTAGAATCATGAAACAAATTGAAGCACTGCTGACTTTGTTTTGGTTTGTTTTTCAGAAAAATATGATTATGTAGGCAGACTCCTGAAGCCTGGGGAAGAGCCATCAGAGTACACAGACGAGGAGGACACCAAGGATCACAGTAAACAGGACTGAGCTTTGTGAACAGCCAAAGCCAGGGGCCTTCAGAACTGCAACTCATGCCCTTTGAGAGTGTCCAGTCTTGGGTGTGATGCTCCTGCTGTGAGAACCGTTTCACCAGAGTGAACAAGATAACATGCCTGACTGTGAAGAGCTGAGGATGAGGCCTTGGTTTGTGCTGCCAGGTGAATTTGTTGCAGTTGGTTGTAATGTCTGGTGGGCTTCATCATCCTGAAAAGGAGACAGGACCTTCTTAACAGCAAGAAAGTCACTGGCTTATTTTTATCCTTCCCCCTCCCCCCCTCCCCCCTTCCCCCTTTTCTCTCTGTCTCTCTCTGTCTCTCTCTCTCTGTCTCTCTCTCTCTCTCTCTCTCTCTCTCTCTGCCTTCCTTTCTTTTCTCCACCCCCTCCCATGTCTCTCTTTTAAAACAAAACAAAAAAGTATCAAAGACAACCAGATAGGTATTTGCTCCTCCGTGTGCAGATCTCCGGAAAGCAAGGGGTCCTTTCTCATAGGCCACGTTTTATTGTGTTAAGGGAAGAGCCCTGGCCAGGGGAGAGGGGGTTGCATATTCGTTTAAGAAGTTCAGGCGACTGAAACATTCAAACGTGAATTCCCAAACTTTTCTTTCTGGGCTTTGTCAGGGAAGAGGGAAAATGTCCTTCTAAGAAAGATTTGGAAGTTAGAGGGGTTTCCAGTGGATTGAAGTCAGCAGTTCCCAGCTAAGATAATTTGAAACCAGTTTTATTTCTTTCCCTTCCTTCCGCTAGGTCAAATCAATATTAATTGTGCCTTATTTCACTTCCATAAACTTGAATTACTTTTTGGGAAAGCCCCTCTGAATTGAGAAGTCACTACAAGCAGCACTGAGACTGAGGCTGATGTCGTTCTGTGTAGAGTGGAGGAGAAGTGTGTTCAGTGTTAACTGCCGTGTGTCAGTACAAACAGAGCTAGCATTGTGACGGCCAAATGCATCCCCTGTGCTTTTGTCTTTTCCAAGAAAAATTGAAAACCAACCACTCTTCCCCAGCACCTGCCTAATTTTAGGAGCCTGACCCTCCTCACATGTCACTGGTGTGGGTGAGTGGGGCTGCAGTATGAATGTCTGTGTGAGTGAGTCTGGATGTCTGTGAGAGCACCTTGGGAGAGACTCTTCCTGCGATGCTGTAAATACAAGTACCGTTTTAATAAAGCATGTACAATAAACCAAATAAGTTCGAGTTGGCCTCTAAATGCAGAGCCGTGAACCAGTGTGTCATTACCAATAAGACTGCATTTAATTCAGGGTGAGGGGAAACCTCTTAGAAATGAAAATGGGGCCCTGATTAGCCAAGCTGTACATGTCCCATGCTCGGTGTAACTTCCAAGGCAGGTCCACCTTGGTGGATGGTTCAGGTAAGAAGGGATATTACAGTGTACAGTCTGCTCAGGCTTCACTGCCACTGTGTGTGCTAGAAGCACCAGCCTTCCAAGCAGAAACTGATATAAAAACACAGTATTATACCCATAGCCAGTAAGTCCCTTTCTTGTTAGTTGAAAAGTTCTATTTCAAAGTCTGCTTAGGTCAAGTTTTGGCTTCGTTATGATGGATTCTTGGTCAGGGACAAATTGCTCTCACACAGGAAAGCCCCAAATAGATGACATTAAAAACTGTGTTTCTGGTGGGTGCAGTGCAAACAGAAGCTTCAGAAGGTGCGGTGGTAAGCAGAAGGGTGCAGGGTGCTACGCTCTTAGCCTATTGGAGTATTCTCCAAAACGTGTGCTTATCACCAGATCCTGACTGAAGAACTCTTGTGGGGGCTAGAGTGTTGGTAAATGCTTTCTTTTTTATGTAAAATATTTTCTAAAAGCAAATTGTTATATATATCTATCCTCTGATACAGTAAACTGGTGTATCTGAACCACTGAGCCTGAAGGTTGATAATCTGCATTTGTGAGAAGCCCCAGGTATTCATGCAGTAAAAACAATGCATTTTGTTTTTTAAAAGGAAGTGGTTTTGTGTTTTGGACTTTAAATAAACTATGTTCTGTAGATAATTTCTTAATTCTAGTCAAATGTCTCATTGTTAGGTAGTGTGGTGCCCAGTTTTGGAGGGTCTGTAACTTGCATGGTTCCCCACATTGCCTGATTGGTAAGGATTTCAAAACATGGCTTTTCTTAGTTTTGTTTTTGTTTTTGTTTTTGTTTTTTCTTCTTTTTTTTTCTTTTTCTTATCCTTCAGTGTTAGCATTCGAACCCAGGGCTTCACATACTGCTCAACCATTTAGCTACATCTCCAGCTCCAAAGTATACATTCTTCCTATCTACTGAGCCTAAGTCTGTGTGTGATTCCTCCGGTCATGCTCAAGAGTGGAGAAACACTGCGGTCATCTTTTGAAATTGTGTGGTCTATATTTGCCATACAATAAAAGTGAAACTTATAATTTGTGTCTAATTCTGTACATTTTGGGGTTTATGTATGTGTATATATTTAATTTTATTTGTATGTGTATGGGTATAAGTCAGAAAGTGGATGTCAGATCCCATGTTACTGGGATTACTATGGTCATAAGACAGCGTGTGGGCGGTGGACTCGACCTCCAGTGCTTTGGAAGGCCACTGACCCATCTCTCCAGCTCTCTACACTTGGTTTCCTATTATTCAGCTTTAGAGTTCTGAGTGAAAGTCATCTCATATAAGATCAAACAATGGCTTTAGAAAACAGGAAAATTTTAGTATCACTTAGACTTTTGTCTCTTGCAGCCCCCAAATGGGCGTGCCCTGAGTAGAGCTGTACAGCCAGTTTCCATGCAGTAGGGTAAGCCCATTCACATGACCGTCCTCAGAGCTGCAGAACCTGCTGACCACTCACCCTTCCCACAGGCATCGAGGCTCAAGGTAGTATGTTGATTAGCACTTGAAAAATTTATCCTCTAGAAAGAGCTGTCATGAGCCAACCTCCACATCTGCAAATCCCACTTACTTCGGTTGATGACTAAGTGGCAGCTTGCTAGGCACCTGTGTCAGTAAGGTGTTGACATTGTAGTACCTGACATCTCGGGAAGTACTCTACTTGGAAAACGTAAGCATTTCTTTGAGCTTGGTGAAAGTAGAGTGGGGCACTATTGCACTCAGTAGTATTTCTGACGCCCTAAGGCGTGTTCCCCTGAGGTCAGCTGCTGACTTGGTGATAATACTAATCAGATCATGACCTATTTGGCTGTGGGTAAAAGGTTAATCAGTAGTGACCAACCACCTTTAGTCTTTATGCAAAAAAAAGTATAATTCTGGAACCTAACCTCTTCACAATGCTGAGACCCCCAAGGAAGACACCAAGCTAGATAACAGCTTCCCATCTCCTCCACCTTCATTCAGGGGACTATTCGAGGTGCTGTGCACGCTGGCCGAAGCTCCAGAGCTATCACTTGTACATAGGGCCCAGCCCACCCCTCCTAAGTTTGAAGTACACAGCCTGATGAATATCTACATGTGCCTTAAATGTGCTCTTAAACCATTCTCAAATGAAAGTAACGGTGAAGACTGCTGTGTATGTGAAATGGCCTAGACTTGGTTAAAAGAAATTCAAAACACGCTTTTGCTGGTTACAAAAGTATGAATTGACCAAAAGTCTTAATTAAGCAGTTAACTATGTAAAGACCTTTTCCTGCCAACCTCCTTCATTGCCTTTGGGGTTATAGGGCATCCTCTTAGTCCAAGATTTCAGTTTGAACAAACATGTCTGCCTAACTTCCTATACAGCTTGTCTTCCGACCCAGCCTCCTTTGTTGTCACTGTGTTCTTGGCAGCTGTTGCCCATCTGTAATGGCTCTTCCTGCTTGTCAACTATATCTGAAATGAACCACAATCCAGAGTTGGAGGGCTCACCTGTGACCCAGATCTTGAGGCTGGAAGACACAAGTTTCTGACCTGGATCTTGGCATGGAGATCTTGAGACACAGTGGCCATGAAAAGTTCGGGTCCAGGCAAGATAGTACATAGCTTTAATCCCAGGAGTCTGAGGCCATGAGATCTCTTGAGTTCAAGGTCAGCCTGGGACAAAGCAAGTCCCAAATCCAGGTGTGGTGGTACACCTTTAATATGGGCTACACAGAGGCCTACATAGGGATGTTGGAAGAAGGAAGGTTCGTTCTCAATGCTTGCACATTTGTTAGACCAGCTGAAATAACTAGCCTCATGGGACTGCCTCATGAAGCTACCTCCAACTTAATTGTAGCTTCCAGAGTACACATAGCCATTATCTGGGTGATACTCCCTCCCTGGCTGACCGCCCTGCTAGCTCTTTAAGGCAGAACCAGATTCAGTGCCCCCATCCTGAATTAGGAGACCTCTGGTCCAGGCCCTCATAGTAGGTACATTAGTAGCCTTGAAGTTGCTTTGTAATCTGTCCTGATAGTCAACTACCCAGGCTGGTGCTTCAGTTTTAGGTCCAATATTTTTTTCTCAGATCTTACTACACTACTAGCTGTATAAGATAGGCTCCATACAATTTTTGTTAAATGAATTTGAGAACTGAGAAAGTAAGCAGTATAAACCAGGGCATCAAGGCTTCAGAGAGCGCCAAGGAGGTACATCTCAACAGTCTCTTAGTTCTGCCGATTGGGTTAGTAGTTAAGAATTTGTTGCTACAAGAAGAGAAAGGTAGGGAAGAGAAAAGCTCAAGAGACTATGAAGCCGAGAGTAGACCAGGCAAGTTTAAGATCTAGCAGGGAGATACATTTCCAGCAATGCAGCCTGGACCTGAATAGCCCAGGTGATCAGGATAACCTTACTTTGCTCCAAGGAAGCCATTTCTCCTTACTGCTGTGGCCCACCACCAGTCAACACAGGCAGGCACTCCTTACAGAGCCTAGATGATACCAGTGAGAACTTGGACAACAAGGTAAGAAACACTTTAGTTTGATTGACAAGGGCTGGAGAGATGGTCCACTGGTTCAGAGCATATACTGTTCCTGGCAGAGGACTCCCAGCATCCATGTTAGAAGGATCACAACTACCCAGAACTCCAGCTCCAGGGGATCTGATGTCCTCTTCTGGGCAGGGACTTGCATATGTGTGTGCATTTACACATACACACAGAGTTTAAAAACAATAACAATTTAAAGAACAGACTAATGTATGATAAAGGTGAATGGAAACTGCCTGGACCAAATGTGTTTTCCTGGGGGGAAAGCCTCACCTGTGGGGGGAGAGAGATCTTTGCCAAGAGTTAAGGAGTTAGGTCATGTCTCACATAAGAAAGTTCTTGAGAAAGTGTAAGTGTGTAAAGGCCCTGGAGTGAGCCTGCAGTTTTCCAGTTCGGGAGTTTCATCTTGAGACTTTCAGTATCTTTCCATGGTATATGATTTGCTTACATAAAGTAACAATCTGAACATCCTTTGGTAGTTAAACTGATAGTCCCAATATGAAAAATGTCCTCTGCCTTTTACTCAGGTTACCTGACAGTAACCATTGATGCCTGGAAAATTACATTAGATACTAAATTCAGCAGGCAGGCCTGCGGCACGGTTTCTGCACTGATATTCTCAGTGCTGGGATGACAAAGTGCTTGGAAGGCCTGAGTCTGAGCCCAGCAACCCATGGAGTCAATCACTCTAGCCTACTGAAGAAGTTCCAGGCCAGTGAGAGGCCCTGACTAAAATAATGGATGGTACTTGAGGGACAACCCCTGTGATAACTGTTGTCAATTTGACAGAATCTAGAATCAACTGGAGACATGCTTCTGGCCATGTGTGTGGCAGATTGTCTTGGTTACATTGTTTCCTGTGGGATGACTCATCTGGACTCGCTGGGACCATCCCCTGGGTCTGTGTAAAGTTCAGAGAAGGGGAGCTGAGCAGCCGTGTACTCTAGTTTTCTGAGTGGTTATGTGACCAGCTGCTTCAAACTCTTGTCACCTAGTCTTCCCCACCGTAATGAACTGTATTCCTGAGTTGTCAGCCAAAATAAATCATTTCTGCATTAAGTTGCTTTTGTCTGAGTATTTTATCACAATAAAAGGAAAAGAAACTGAAAAAAAAATGTCCTCTGGCACACACACTTAAAATTTATTTGGCATCTGAAAAGTCATAGTTGTGGTTTCCTGAAATTGCATAATGGTGAATCTAGTTGAGATTAAATTGTGAGATCAGGTGACAGCGTGAGTGTGGTATCTCCTGTTGTCCCTCAGACTTGCTTGCTTTGTCTCAGCTGATTTTTCAACTTCACAACCCAGCTTTGTTGAGCAAAATGGGTGATTAGAAGGACTAAACCGACTCTCTAAAGCCAGTGAATACTTTGTCAGTCATGAATTTAGGAAAAAAAATCACAAAAAAAATACAGATAACAGTCTCTCGAACAGTCAGAGTCGAGTTCGCTGAGACGTACTCTGGGTGCCTCGTTTTGTATGTTGGTTTGACTGGGCTGCGATGCAGTGTGCTTGAACAGATGTGAAGGCTATTTGTAGACATGATTACCGTGTGGAGTCAGCGGCTTTAACAGATCACCTGCTTCCTGTGGTCAAACTACTGTCAGACCCACCCAAGACCATCAGAACAGTCCAGCACAGAGCCAGCCTGTTTGGGGATTCCTGGCAAAATTTATGGGTTTTGGACTCAAAATTGCAGCATCACCTCCTACCTGGATGTCTAGTCAGCCAGCTCTGCAGATTTCATAACTCACACCAGTGTAAGCCAAGACTTTAAATTCATAGGCTCTCCCCTCCCCCTTTCTCTTCTGCCCTCTTTCCTTCCCCCCTGTGGTTTCCCAAATAGGAATACTTCTTAATTATTAATATCCCTTTTTTTTTTAAATCGCTTCATTTTTGTTATTAGATAATGTGCTAGCTAGATTCACATCAACCTGACAAACTATAGTTATCTGAGAGGATTAAGAAAATGCCTCCATAAGATCAGGCTGTAGGCAAGCGTGTAGAGCATTTTCTTAATTAGTGATTGATGAGGGAGGGTCCAGCCGATTGTGGGTGGTGTCACCCCTGGGCTGATACTCTTAAGTTCTATAAGAAAGCAGGCTGAGCAACCATAAGGATCAAGCCAGAAAGCAGCACCCGTCCATGACCTCTGCACCTGCTCCTGCCTGAGTTCCTGTCCTCACTTCCTTTAATGGTGAACAGCCATATGGAAGTGTAGCTGAATAAACGCTTCCCTCCCCAACTTGCCAAGTTTATAGTGTTTCATTACAGCAATGGAAACCCTAGCCAAGACAGGTAACAAATCTCTTCTTGGCTTAGGTCAGTACTTGATCTGCTAGGACCACATGGGCATCAGTTTCTGAACTCGGAAGTACATCTCACCTCGGGGTGCCTGCAATCTTCGAATAAATGTAGGCGTACATTTTCATCTTGTCCCTGAAGCAAGTCATGAGAGACTTGCTTTCATATTCTTTGAGGGTTTATACTCATATAACTTGAACCATGCCCAAAAGGTAAGGTGTAGAACCCTGACTAGCTTGGGTTAGAACCTGGCTCTGCTATTTACTGGCTATATAACTTTGAGCAAGAGACTTAACATCTGAACCTGATTGATTCATAGGGCAGATTTCAGGGTCCCTAGAGTCCATCATGCAAAGCAGCCAGAACAGTGTCTGGCATATAGCAAACACTATAGAGCACTACCTGTGATTATACCCCCCCTTTTTCTAACAAATGACCAGCTGGGTGTTATTTTATAAACCCACTGAATTCATTAATGTCATGTAGATATTGTTCCACACTATTACCTACTGATAAAGCCATCTCTTCCCAACTTCAAGTCTCATTCTCCATAAAGTGGTTTCAATAATACCTAAGAGAAATATCTACATCTACCCAAAAAGCTTACCTCTTTTTCTTTATAATTCAGTGAGGATCTGAGGGAAAGGAATGTTTGGTAAACTAGATGGTGAAGTTGGGAAGAAGAGGTAGGCTGAGGAAGGTATATGAGGAGCAGAAGGGAGGGAGTGGTGGGTGGATATGATCAAAACATAATAAAATATTTTTTATATATATATATATATATATATATATATATATATATATATATATAT
>JANHMN010000001.1:104541122-104578045 GCA_030674055.1 Rhabdomys pumilio
TATATATATATATATATATATATATATATATATATATATATATATATTTGGTTTTTCAAGACAGGGTTTCTCTGTGTAGTCCTGGCTGTCCTGGAACTCACTCTGTAGACCAGGCTGCCCTCGAACTCAGAAATCCACCTGCCTCTGCCTCCCAAGTGCTGGGATTATAGGCGTGCGCCACCACCGCCCGGCTTAATAAATATTTTTAAATGTTATGAAAACAAGTCTCCATTGGGCACAGGTGAGAAGCTCCTCAGAGACCTCTGGTGGTCTTTGAGTCTTACATATTTGAGGACAGTGGCTCACAAAGAATGAAGAACCTTCTGGCAAAGTCATCTTCCTTCCCCTTCATTGCCTTGGTTCACTGCTGCCTCGCTATCAAGAAAACCATGAATGTGTTTGAAACTCAAACACATCTTGTAGTCAAAGGTGAGATTTTGTATTGTGGGTTTGTCCTCTGAGGCTTCCAGTGGAGGGATTTCCTCCTTCCTACCCAAGAAGGAGTAGGAAGTGCTGATGCCTCTGGCTACTGTGTAGCTGTGTAGCTCTTCAGCCCCACTGAACTGAAAGTCGTCCAGAAGGGAGGCGGCTCAGAAGACCAGATGGCAGGTGTGTAGAGGAACAGATGGCTGAACAGTTAGTAGTGTGCTGCTCTTGCTGAGGGCCCCAGTTGGATGCCTAGCACCCATGTCTGTTAGCTCGTAACTACCTGTGCCTTCAGCTTCAGGGCATCTGATAGCTCTGGTCTCTGTGGGCACCTGCACACACATTCAGATAGAGGCAACTAAAAGTAACAAAAAGAAATCTTAGAAAGACAACCAACAGGGAAGAATGATGTGAAAGGGGTATTCAGTTTCTTCTCTTTTGTTTTGCGGGCTTTGGTTCTCCTTTCATTTCAAATGTAGCAGAGATGGGATGGACTAGAAGGGAGAAGTCCCAGGAAGGAGGGGATTTGTTGGACAGTGGTGCAGCCTGGAAAGACAGCGCTCATATCCAGCAACCTTCCTTCCTGCAGCTTCTCACAAGGAGAATGCACAATCTGGACAAATCTAACCTAGACAGTGAGGTAGACTCTGCAAAGGAGGACTCGGGCTGCTGAGAGTCAGCCAGCCAAGACCAGTTCCCACTCAGGTCCAGGGCCTCTCCTTTCCCCTTTTCCACTATCCTGCTCACACTAGGAGGACTCTCTGCTCATATCGCTGGTCACTGAAGCTTCCTTCACCGATCCTCAAGGGCCCTCTCTTTCCTTGTCCAGTACACTCCTGGATAGTGCCTCCAACTCTTGCCATAGAGGTGTGACAGATGTGTAGCCTGGGCACCTTCTATTGAAGACCACATAGACTTCCCAACCCCTTCCTCCTCTCACCTGGCCCACATGCCAACAGCATTGTCCTTAGCTGCCCAGACCAGAGCCTGGAGTCTTCCTAGGCCCATCACTGAACCCTGCTAAAATTTCCACCAAAAAGTCTCCCTTGGCTGGGCAGTGGTGGCACATGCCTTTAATCCTAGCACTTGGGAGGCAGAGGCAGGTGGATTTCTGAGTTCAAGGCCAGCCTGGTCTACGGAGTGAGTTCCAGGACAGCCAGGGCTACACAGAGAAACCCTGTCTTGAAAAACCAAAAAAAAAAAAAAAAAAAAAAAGAGCTTTCTCCACCTCCCATCCACTCAGTAGGATCCTTCTTCAGAAGTATGCACATTCTTTTTAACACTTTAAGATCTAGCCACCAGGGGCTCTTTTGCTGATGCCCTTTGGAAGCAGGCAAGCCTAGTAGACAGTTTTGTTCCCTGGGACCCAATTTGGTTTGGGGATATGCACACTCCCTCCTCTTGTTATAGGAATATATTCAGTAACCCAGTTCCTTCATGCACTATGCATACAATAAGTGTGCCTAATCTAAGCCGTGTACCCAGCAACCAGAACCCTCTCCAGTACACCCCATACACACAGTGAAGTATGCGTATGCCCATCTCTGAACAAAGATGTGTTTCCCTGCCCCTGGTAGCAATCAGATTTAGATCATTTCTATTCAAGTGCATTCCCAATGTGTCCACATATGAAGAACAAAAGGGCCAATCCGGCCTGAACTCACTTAGGGTTCATACAAAAGAAGTCAAAACTGTGTCCTCTAGTAACCTTTTAGGAAGGAGTCCCTGTTTCTCTTTGTATACCTATGCATAATTACATATGCATATGATTAAAGTTAGATGCATTATGAAAAGGGACATGCATAACTAGGTGAATGTAGGCCAGGCATGGTGGTGCACGCCTTTAATCCCAGCACTTGGGAGGCAGAGGCATGCAGACCTCTGTGAATCTGAGGCCAGCCTGGTCTATGTAGAAAATTCAAGAAGAGCCAAGGCTACATAGACCATGTCTCAAAAAATAAAAGGAATAATGGAACAAAAGAAGGAGAAAAGGAAGATAGAAAGGTAGGTGAATATACAGCAAAACAGAGAACCACCCCAAAGACATTCCTAAGTAACTTCCCCTCTACTTACTTACATCTTCTTTCCCTTCCTCCTTTCTTCCTTCCTTCCTCTCTTTCTTCCTTTCTTCTTTCTTATTTTTCTCCTCCCCCCTCTCTGAAACAGAGTTTCTCTGTGTAATAGCTCTCCGACTGTTCTGGAGCTAGCTCTGTAGACCCCACTAGCCTTGAACTCACAAAGATCTGCCTGCCTCTGTCTCCTACTACTTTCTTTAGACACTACTTAAAAAAAAAAAGTCTGTAACTGGGACCTTGAGTACTCTGTGGCCTTGCTCCTTTTGCAAATTTTTATGAGCCCTTATTGTTAATCCTGTGGATAAGAGGCCAAGAACGTGGAGACATCTGGTCCAGACCCTGACTACCAGTGATGTGTTCATGGGGTTGGAATGTAGGCAGTTAGCTCAGCCGTTCCAATAGCACCCTCTAGGCAGAACTTGTGTACAATAGGCCTTTGCCTGGCTAATTCCCATAGTTTTTTCTTCAAGAACGAATCCTCTGTATGAGGACTTTATTAATAGCACTCTAGTTCGAGAGGTGTCCTTTCTGTGGCTCCACCCCCCCATCCCCACCAACAGTGTGGCCTTTGCTTACCTGGGCCAGTGTGACAACAGAGTGGTATTCTCATCTGCATAGGCCAGCTGTCCTTCCCTCCCCTTTCAGGGCATAAATGGGATCCTTCCTGTTTTCATGGGTGCTGTGGTCTGAATGTTTGTGTCCCTCTAGTTAGGCGTCACCTGGCCATAAAGACTCTGCCCATGCAATGGGGTTGGCACTATATAGAAGGGCTTACAGGGAGTGAGTTCACTTTTGCTATGAGCATGACCAGACGTGCTCTCTATGAAGAGATACCAAGATACCAACCTTCCAGCACTTTGGCCTTGAACGTCCAACCTCTAGAATAATAAACTAATAAAATAAATTTCACCCATGTGTGAATTACTCCATCTCTGATGTTTTGCTGGAATAGCACAGACATTATAGCCCCTCAGACTGGATCTACTCATAGATAAATAACTGAGCTGAGCTGAGTTAACTCTGTCCTGAAGACACACTTACACCTCTGATTAACCCAGAAACCCAGCAGTCCTTGACATTGTTCCACAAATCAACCAATCTGAGGCCTAGACCCTGCTGGCCTGTGCCTGCACAGACCCATCTTTATAAGGCTATGTCAAAACTCATGGATGTGGGTACTTTAGGAACTAAGGATAAGGACGAGGTGCCTGAGGCACTGGGCATGGTGCCATCCACCATGCTGAAGGATCATTCCTACCAGATGGTCTGAAAGCTGGTATTTCTTCCCAGTCACACGGCTGAACTGATGAAATTGTGTTCCAGAGGTTATAGGAGAAAAGTTGCTGGCATTCATATCTGCAAGAGCCCGTGTCTTGTTTCTGCTTATGTGGCAAAGGTTTTCACAATCAGCCCTCTACAGGAGAGTACACACAGCTTGTGTGGCCAGCACAGTGGGAGACAGTGCTGTCAGGCAGAGAACAGGGAGTTCAGAAGGAAAACCACTAGTCAGCACTCTGGCTGGGCACTCAGAGGCCGGCCAGCACTCTCAGCCCTGGAAGGAAGAAGAATGGAAATCAGGGCCTGGTTTCTACATGCATCCCAAGGTCAAATGAGTGGGTATTTGTTCCTTCAGTCACAGTAAAGGAACACGACAGACCATCCCAAGGGGCCCAGCCAGCCAGGTGACCAACCTTACAGTGAGCAGGGTGAAAACATAACAGGACCACATACGGCATGGGTGACACTTACTCTCACTAAGTCCTGCTCACATTTGCTAACGCAGGCAAGTGCCAGAAAGGTCAACACCAGGCAAACCCATCTCTTAGAACAGATCCCAGAGAACTCCAGAGCCCTGGGGGATGCGGAAGTGATACATACACATTGTTTGCAAAGCAGAAAGTGGGGTGCTTCTAAAAGAAAGAAGCCGAGAGATTTTTCTTTTTTCTTTTTTCTTTATTTTTTTTTATTGTATATTTTATTTACATTTCAGATGCCATCCCCTTTCCCCATTTCCCCTCTCTAGAAAACCCCTATCCCATGCCCCCTTTTCCATTTTACTTTTATTCAATTTTTTAATGTTAATCAAAGGCTTTATAAGTATGGTAATGCTCAATCAGAAGTGTAACCTAATACCCAATCTAGCTATGTAAACTATCTTTGACTGGTGGAGACACGTGAACTTCTGCCTCCATGCCCCCTCTCTCTTTCTCTCTCTTTTTCTCTCTCATTACCGAGCTTCTCATCTACTTCATCTTCTCCTCTCCTTACTCCAACTTTTCCTCTCGGTGCTCCTTCCCCCTTAGCTCCTCCTACATATTACCCTTCCTGTTAAAATAAAACTTTTCTCTCAAAATACAATTAGAGCATAATTATTCCTATTTGTACCAGTGAGGTACAAGATAGTCTTACTACCCAGTCCATCCTTTCGTTGACTAACCAGAACCTCTGTCATCTCTCTTGACTAAAACACTTAGTTTTGAACCTGACTTTTTCTTGGCTTTAGAATGAATGTCAGCTGAAAACCATCCACTCAGATCTTTTCTCTCAAGGTAAATAGCCAGGATTGACTATGAGATTATAGGTCTTCAATGCCGTCAGAAATCCAGAATGACTAAATTAACTGAAGTTATGGGAAGCACAAAAGCATAGCTTCTAAAACTTAGCCAATTTATAGAGACCGCTGAACACCTGGACAACCTCTATACTACCAAACGTTGGAGCATCAAATCTTCAGCCTTCTGGCCCAAACTCATCTGACAGACTTCAGTGCTGCATAATTATTAAGGGCTGATTACTCTGTCTAGGCAGATATAATCAGTCGACTATTCTGCAAGTGTGTCCTTTTCTGGACAGTAATTTGTCTGTAGATGGAGAGAGGCAATTCTTGCCTGATGGCTGTCTCACCACAACTGGAGTAACTCCAAGGATGCTCAATTTCTTCTTAGAATCCAAGACAGGAAGCTGTCAGGAACAGACAGGTCTCTAATCAAAATAAACATTAAGATAGAAATATTTGTGACACCAATTCTATGGATTTCTGACGTTTTGAAATCCAACTATCCATGTAAGGTAACCTGGACTGTTGTCTGTTAACTCCTCTCAGCTATTTCTAAATAAAATATAGAAAACACCCTAACAATAAACCCAAAGTCATGAATTTGCTATAGTCCCTTAACTCACAGGCTAATCATCCCAAATCAGTTAGAAAAGTTAAAGAAGGACTGGGTCTAAGCCTTGTATTCCTAAATGTGTTATACAGGCACAATGCCCACGAGAGTATCAATATTCATTTCACTTTCATATCAATAAGAAGCTCATACCAATGAAAACCTTAAATTTGAAATCCAAGTGAATTTTGTACCATTTAAGAAATTATAACTTCATCTTGATACTAAATTATACAGATTTCTACCAATAGGTTATGGCTATGCCATAAATCCTAGCTAATCCTCCCTGTTCCAACAAAACCACTACTTTTCCCCAGAGAGACAGCCCAATATTAACCATCTTAGTCCCCAAGCTCAGGGAATAGGGGCGCTGACTCTTCTTTAACATCTTCAAGCTGATTACGGGCGTTGAGATATTAGAAGAAGGGTGGGGGGAAGAGTAAATTGATAAGCCTCTGGCGCTGTGTCTTCTCTGCACCCAGATGGAATTCCCGGACCCCGGAGGTTTGAATAGGTCTGCTCGTTTTGCTTGATGAGTAGATACGCCAGGGCTGTGTATTCTGCAATATACAATTCTCTGGACAAGTTTTAGTATCAAGAAAAAAAATTTTTTTTCCTAGAGGGCTGACATTTTTTTTTAAAGATGTTGGTTCTAACAACTTTTTTTCTCTTTTATATAGTTGGTTATAATATTTACATTTCAAGTTTTATCCTCTTATCCCATTTCCCCCACCACCCAGGAACCCCTTATCCCATCCCCCCTCCTTATATCCTTTCTATGAGGCTGTGTCCGCACCTACCCCCCCACCCCCACTACCCCTCCTCACCCTCACATTCCCCCCCATTCTGTGTTCGTTTTTCATGGGACCAAGAATCTCCTCTCCCACCTATGCCCAACAAGGCCATCCTCCCCTACGTATACTACTAGAGTCGTAGGTCCCTCCCTATGTGCTCCCAGGCTGGTGGTTTAGACCCTGGGGGGCTCTGGTTGTTTGGTATTGTTGCTTTCCTCTTGGTGTCACAAATCCTTCCTGATCCTTCAGTCTTCTAAGTTCTCCATTGGGAAACCCTTGATCATATCAGTGGTTAGCTGTGAGCATCGTCCTCTGAATGTGTCAGTCTTTGGCAGACCTCTAAGGAGACAGCTATATCATGTTCTTGACAGCATGCACTTCCAGCCATCCACATCAGTGTCTAGCTTAGGTGACAGTACATGGGATGGATGCCCAGGTGGAATGGTCTCCTGATGGCTCCTCTTTCAGTTTCTGTCCCATGTTTTGTTTCCATAATTGTTCCCTTGAGTATTTTTGTTACTGGTTCTAAGTAGAACTGAGGCGTCCCCTCTTGGTCTTTCTCCTTCATGAGCTTCATGTGGTCTGTGGGTTGAGTCTTCGCTATTCTAAGTTTTTGGCCTAACATCCGCTTAACAGTGAGTAAATACCATGTGTGTTCTTTTGTGACTGGGTTAACTCATTCAGGATGGTAATTTCTAGATCCATCCATTTAACTATAAATTTCTCGAATTCATTATTTTTAATAGCTGAGTAATACTCCATTGTGTAGATGTACCACATTTTTGTATCCATTCCTCTGTTGAGGGACATCTTGGTTCTTTCCAGCTTCTGGCTATTATAAATAAGGTTGCTATGAATATAGTGGAGCATATGTCCTTATTATATGTTGGAGCATCTTCTGGGTATATGCCCAGGAGTGTTATAGCTGGATCCTCAGGTAATGCTATGTCCAGTTTTCTGAGGAACCGCCAGACTGATTTCCAGAGTGGTTGTACCAGCTTGCAATCTCACCAACAATGGAGAAGCATTCCACTTTCTCCGCATCCTTGCCAGCATCTACTATCACCTGAGTTTTTGATCTTAGCCATTCTGACTGGTGTGAGATGGTATCTCAGGATTGTTTTGATTTGCATTTCCCTGATGACTAAGGATGTTGAGCATTTCTTAAGGTGCTTCTCAGCCATTCGAGTTTCCTCTGTTGAGAATTCTTTGTTTGGCTCTGTTCCCCATTTTTTAATAGGGTTATATGGTTTTCTGAAATATAATTTCTTGAGTTCTTTGTATATCTTGGATATTAGCCTTCTGTCGGATGTGGGATTGGTTAAGATCTTTTCCCAATCTGTTGGTTGCCGTTTTGTCTTGTTGACAATGTCCTTTGCCTTATAGAAGCTTTGCAATTTTATGAGGTCCTATTTGTCAATTCTTGATCTTAGAGCATAAGCCATTGGTATTCTGTTCAGAAAAATTTCCCCTTGTGCCTAGGTATTTGAGGGTCTTCCCCACCTTCTCTTCTATTAGTTTCAGTGTATCTGGTTTTAAGTGAAGGTCTTTTATCCACTTGGATTTGAGCTTTGTACAAGGAGATATGAATGGATCGATTTGCAATTTTCTACATGTTGACCTCCAGTTGAACCAGCACCATTTGCTGAAAATGCTGTCCTTTTTCCACTGGATGGTTTTAGCTCCTTTGTCAAAGATCAAGTGACCATAGGTATGTGGGCTCATTTCTGGGTCTTCAATTCTATTCCATTGATCTTCCTGCCTGTATCTGTACCAATACCATGCAGTTTTTATTACTATTGCCCTGTAGTACAGTTTGAGGTCAGGGATGGTGATTCCCCCCGAAGTTCTTTTGTTGTTGAGAATAGTTATCGCTATCCTGAGTTTTTTGTTATTCCAAATAAATTTGCAAATTGCTCTTTCTATCTCTATGAAGAATTGATTTGGAATTTTGATGGGAATTGCATTGAATCTATAGATTGCTTTTGGCACAATGGCCATTTTTACTAAATTAATCCTGCCAATCCAGGAGCATGGGAGATCTTTCCATCTTCTAAGGTCTTCTTCTATTTCTTTCTTCCGAGACTTGAAGTTCTTGTCATACAGATCTTTCACTTGCTTGGTTAGGTTCACTCCAAGATATTTTATATCATTTGTGACTATTGTGAAGGGTGTCATTTCCCTAATTTCTTTCTCAGCCTGTTTATCTTTTGAGTATAGGAAGGCTACAGATTTGTTTGAGTTGATGTTATATCCAGCCACTTTACTGAAGTTGTTTATCAGGTTTAGTTCTCTGATGGAAATTTTAGGGTCACTTAAGTATACTATCATATCATCTGCAAATAGAGAAATTTTGACTTCTTCCTTTCCTATTTGTATCCCTTTGACTTCCTTTTGTTGTCTAATCGCTCTAGCTAGGACTTCCAGTACTATATTGAATAGGTAGGGTGAGAGTGGACAGCCTTGTCTAGTCCCTGATCTTAGTGGGATTGCTTCAAGTTTCTCTCCATTTAGTTTGATGTTGGCTACTGGCTTGCTGTATATTGCTTTTACTATGTTTAGGTATGGACCTTGAATTCCTGCTCTTTCCAAGACTTTTAACATGAAGGGATGTTGAATTTTGCCAACTGCTTTCTCAGCATCTAGTGAGATGATCATGTGGTTTTTTTTCTTTGAGTTTATTTATGTAGTTGATTACATTGATGTATTTTCAAATATTGAACCAACCCTGCTTTCCTGGGATAAAGCCTACTTGATCATGATGGATGATTGCTTTGATGTGTTCTTGGATTCTGTTTGCTAGAATTTTATTGAGTATTTTTGCATCAATATTCATAAGAGAGATTGGTCTGTAGTTCTCTTTCTTTGTTGGGTCTTTGTGAGGCTTTGGTATGAGCGTAATTGTAGCTTCGTAGAACGAATTGGGTATTGTTCCTTCTGTTTCTATTCCGTGGAATAGTTTGAAGAGAATTGGTATTAGGTCTTCCAGGAAGGTCTGGTAGAATTCTGCACTAAAACCATCTGGCCCCGGACTTTTTTTGGTGGGGAGATTTTTAATGACTGCTTCTATTTCTTTAGGGGTTATGCGACTGTTTAGATGGTTTATCTGCTCCTAGTTTAACTTTGATACCTGGTATCTATCTAGAAAACTGTCCATTTCATCCAGATTTTCGAATTTTGTTGAGTATAGGCCTTTGTAGTAGGATCTAATGATTCGTTTAATTTCCTCTGTTTCTGTTGTTATGTCTCCCTTTTCAGTTCTTATGTTATGTTATCTTATGTTATGTCTCCCTTTTCAGATTTTATTGATTTGAGTGCTGTCTCTGCGCCCTTTGGTTAGTCTGGCTAAGGATTTGTCTATCTTGTTGATTTTCTCAAAGAACCAGCTCCTGGTTTTGTTGATATTTTGTATAGTTCTTTTTGTTTCAACTTGGTTGATTTCGGCCCTGAGTTTGATTATTTCCTGCCGTCTACTCCTCTTGGGTATATTAGCTTCTTTTTGTTCTAACGCTTTCAAGTGTGCTGTCAAGTTGTTAATGTATGCTCTTTCCATTTTCTTTTTGTGGGCACTTAGAGCTATGATTTTTCCTCTCAGTACTGCTTTCATGGAGTCCCACAAATTTTGATATGAAGTGTCCTCATTTTCATTTAAATCTAAAAAGTTTTTAATTTCTTTCTTTATTTCTTCCTTGACCAAGTTATCATTGAGTAGAGCATTGTTCAGTTTCCACATGTATGTGGGCTTTCTGTTGTTTTTGTCTATGTCAAAGACAAGTCTTAGTCCATGGTGGTCTGATAGGGTACAAAGGGTTATTTCAGTCTTTTTGTATCTGTTGCGGCCTGTTTTGTGACCAATTATATGGTCTATTTTGGAGAAGGTACCATGAGGTGCTGAGAAAAAGGTATATTCTTTTGTTTTAGGATGAAATGTTCTATAGATGTCAGTTAAGTCCAATTGGTTCATAACTTCTGTTAGTTTCATTGTGTCTCGGTTTAGTTTCTGTTTCCACGATCTGTCCATAGCTGAGAGTGGGGTGTTGAAATCTCCCACTATTATTGTGTGAGGTGCAATGTATGCTTTAAGTTTTAGTAAAGTTTCTTTTATGTATGTGGGTGCCTTTGCGTTTGGAGCATAGATGTTCAGAATTGCAAGTTCCTCTTGGTACATTTTTCCTTTGATGAGTATGAAGCGACCTTCTTTGTCTTTTTTGATTACTTTTGGTTGAAAATTGATTTTATTTGATATTAGAATGGCTACTCCAGCTTGTTTCTTGGGGCCATTTGCTTGGAAGATTGTTTTCCAACCTTTTACTCTGAGGTAGTGTCTGTGTTTTTCACAAAGGTGTTTTTCTTGTATGCAGCAGAATGTTGGGTCCTGTTTATGTATCCAGTCTGATAGTCTATGTCTTTTTATTGGAGAATTGAGTCCATTGATATTAAGAGATGTTAAGGAAAAATGAATGTTGTTTCCTGTTATTTTTGTTATTGGCAGTGGAGTTATGTTTGTATAGTTACCTTCTTTTGGGTTGTTGGAGGATTACTTTCTTGTTTTTTCTAGGTTGCAGTTTCCCTCCTTGTGTTGGAGTTTTCCTCCAATTATCCTTTGAAGTGCTGGATTTTTGGTAAGATATTGTGTAGATTTGGATTTGTCATGGAATATTTTGGTTTCCCCATCAATATTGATTGAGAGTTTTGCCGGGTATAGTAGTCTGGGCTGGCATTTGTGTTCTCTTAGGGCCTGTGTGATATCCGTCCAGGATCTTCTGGCTTTTATAGTCTCTGGTGAGAAATCTGGTGTAATTCTTATAGGTCTGCCTTTATATGTTACTTTGCCTTTTTCCCCTTACTGCTTTTAGTATCTTCTCTTTGTTTTGTATATTTGATGTTTTGATTATTATGTGACAGGAGGTATTTCTTTTTTGGTCTAGTCTATTTGGGGTTCTGTAGGCTTCTTGTATATTTAAGGACATCTCTTTTTTTAGGTTAGGGAAGTTTTCTTCTATAATTTTATTGAAGATGTTTACTGGCCCTTTAAGTTGAGAGTCTTCCCCCTCATCTATACCTATTATCCTTAGGTTTGGTCTTCTCATTGTGTCCTGAATTTCCTGGATGTTTTGTGTTAGGAGCTTTTTGCATTTCGCATTTTCTTTAACTGTTGTGTCTATGTTTTCCATGGTATCTTCTGCGCATGAGATTCTCTCTTCTATCTCTTGTATTCTGTTGGTGATGCTTGCGTCTATAACTCCTGATCTTTTCCCTAGGTTTTCTATCTCTAGGGTAGTCTCCCTTTGGGATTTCTTTATTGTTCCTACTTCCATTTTTATATCCTGGACGGTTTTGTGTAATTCCTTCACCTGTTTGGTTGTGTTTTCTTGTATTTCTTTAAGGGCTTCTACCTGTTTACCTGCGTTCTCCTCAAATTCTTTGAGAGTGTTGTTTTGTCCTTTTTAAATTCCTCTATCATCATCATAAGAAGTGATTTTAATTCTGAGTCCTGCTTTTCAGGTGTGATGTGGTGTTCCGGACTTGCTATGGTGAGAGAACTGGGTTCTGGTGATGCCAAGTAACTTTGGTTTCTGTTGTTTACATTCTTAAGCTTGCCTTTTGCCATTTGGTTAGCTGTAGTGCTACTTGCACTCACTGGTTCTGACTGGAGTCTGCCTTTCCAGTTATCTTGGTTGTGACAGAACTCCTCGGGGTCCGGATGACTCTATGATCCTGAGCTCCAGCTGTTCTGTGTACAGTGGCTCCTCTAGGTTATCTCGGGATATGGTGTCTCCAAGGTAGTAGACCAGCTAGGTGTTTGCTGCTCTGAGTGTAGTTGCTCCTCTAGGATGCTTCAGGATATGGTGTCCCCTACTCTGCAGCTCTGCGGTTCTTGACTTGGCTAGGGTGCCACCAGACACAGTTTCCTCAGGGGAGCAGATCAGCTGTCTTGCTGCTCAGTCCACCGGGGTCCGGGCAAGGGGCGGAAGGGGCATGATTTTCTGCAGGAGCAGGTTCTGGGTGCCAGGTGCACTCTGGGATCTGCCTACTGCCAGTTGTGCTTCTGGGGCCTAGGGCGGTGAGCGGCTGCTCCTACCTGCAACTCCCTACCTGCAGTTTCCTCAGGGGAGCAGATCAGCTTTCTGGTTGCTCAGTCCACCGGGTCCGGGCAAGGGCTTCTTTTTTCTTAATTAAAAAAAAAAAAAATTGTCCCATTCTGTTGCCTGCCTGTGAATCCTGTTCCCCTAACTGCTGCCTTGTCTGGCCTCAGTGAGAGAGGATGTGCCCAGTCCTGCAGTGACTTCATGTACCAGGGTGGGTTGCTACCTGGGGGGGAGGTGTGTCCCTCTTCTCAGAGGGGAAGGGAAGGGGGGATAGAGAGAGGGGTTGTGTGAGGGATTGCTGAGAAGAGAAAGGCTGCGATAGGGATGTAAAGTGTATAAATAGATCAATTAATGGAAAAATTTGGGAGAAGATATCAGTTGCCCAGACTGTCCTTTAAGTTTGAATCCTCCTGCCTCATCCTTTCCAGTAGCTCACTTCACAGCCCTGCCCCAACAGGCCAACAGTCAAAAAGTGCTTTTCAAATAAACTGTTGTTTCCCTGTCTTTACCTACAGGAGCTAGGGTTTGCCTTCCTTGGCTGCCATCACCAAGACAAAATTTACCAGCCCCAAGCTTGTAGGCGTTGACAACTAAGTGTGTATTACAAATTTCAGTTCTGTCCCACCACATGTCACGGGTATGGTAAATAAGGATGGACATTTAAAACGTTCTTGCAGGCCATGTCTGGTGGTCCACACTGTACTCTCAGAGGAGGCTGAGGCAGGATCATTAAAAGGTCAAGGACAGCTTTCCTCCATTCTGCCTTCATTTCCGGCAGTTGTTTGTGCTTCGTCTGAACTGAGGTTCAGCTTAGGTCTTTAACATGGGCCCTGAAGTCCACGCTGAATGAAAAAAAAAAAAAAGGAAATAAGAAGGAAGAACATGTCCACTCCTAGGTATGGTGGAAGAGAAGGTTTATTGTAGATAAAAGGGAGAACACAGCCAGAGGCAGGGACTTCTGGGAGAGTCCAGAGTGGACATGACCCTGAGCTGGGCCATGCAAGGAGAGGGGAGAGCCACAAAGTAAAGGGTAGAAGAAACGGGCAGGTAACCAAAATGGATGAATTATATAGGGAAGGACAGCTGGAGAAAGGTCAGCCTAACCCCTGAGCAGAAGTTTAGGGTGGAGGACGCAGTATGCCAGCCATACACTGTAACAGATGGAAACTGAGGGATCCTGGGAGGACCTGGCAGCCAGGTCTGCTTTGATATGTTACATAGGTACCCCAGTTAGCCATTTGTCATGGATTTGAGACCCGACATACATAAAGAAAAGAGATGTTGTCACCGACATGGTTCCACTGCGGTCCTGTCTTAGTCTGCTTTTTATTGTTGTGACAAAGACCATGACCCCAAACAACTTGAAGTGGAGAGGATTTCTATCACTGAGGAAAGTAAGGGCAGGAAGTTAAGCAGAGACCATGGGGGAAGGCTGCTTAATGGTTGCTCACCAAGGCTTTCTTGTACAACCTAGTGCCACCTGCCTAGAGGTGGCCCTGCCCACAGTGAGCTGGACCCTGAACATTAAACACTAATCAAGAAAATGTCCTACAGACTAGCCCACAGGCCAAGCTGATGGAGACATTTTGTAGACGGGATTCCTCTTCTCAGAGGATTCTAGCTTGTGCCAAGTTGACCAAAACTTAACCAGGACAGGCCCCGTGCTAAGCAAAACTTGTGCTCTTAGGCTGGGAAGGTGGCTTAGTGGATAAAGGCACTTGCAAGCAAGCCTGATGACTTGCGTTTTATCCTGGGGTCCATATAGGAGAGAACTAACCCTGGGAGCTGTTTTCTCACCTCTTACGCATGCTATGTACCTGAGTATGATCTTTTGTGGGCACTCCCCACCTAACACACACACACACACGAGTACACACTTTTAATCCCAAACAATTAAGGTAAAATTATTTGATAGAAGGAAGGACCTACCTTTGAAAGTGATGTCTAATTGAGTGGCAGACAAAGTGACAAATCAGAGAAAGACTTGACAGAATAGGATAAACCCAAAGAGTGAGGAAAGGGAAGCTACTTGAGAGAACAACAGAGAGAGGGGAAGGGGGCAGTTTTACTGGGACAGTGATAGACAGGTTGCAGAGAAAGAACAAGCTGGATAAGATTGATGGAGGTTAGAGCTTCCAGGACTAAGCCTAGGTTAGCAGACAGAAGCAGTAATCCCCAGAGATGACAATTACATCAGGGGAATAAAAGTTAGTTTTACATACGCTCCTCGCTAAGAAGGTTTCAGCTATAGTTGTATGCATGCCGTGTCTGTGTGCCCTCTTTGCTGACGTGTGTATGTGAGTGCTGTGTCCAGGGGCTGACAACAGAGCCTTTTCTAGAGCATTGGAGCTCGTTGTGTAGCAGTTTCCTCTAAATTACAGCATTGCCTTCAGGAGAGAGGAGGAGGGAGGCTTCAAAAATCCTATCTAACATAAGGTTAAACTTTTTGTAAGTCACCTTGATTCCTTTGTGGAATAAAGCACATAATTAAAAAAAAAAAACCTAGAAATACAGATATTTTAGGGAGTCCTTGAATTGAGTACAATCGTCACAGGGTGCATCCACATTGTCTCCCATACTGACGGGTAAGGACCATTTCCATTCAGTTTCATGATTCCCTGTTTTCGGAAAAGAATGTCAACCCATAAAATGGCCCTAGTGGACCGCAAACCATCAACTGGGTAAGCGCTAAACACCGCCACACAGGCTGTTCTTGAGACCTTTGTTAACTTTTAGGTTGCAGTAACCTGAGGGTAGCTGGAAAAGACAGGCGCTCCCCAACGGATCCATACATACCCCTCCTCCCCTTTACTTTCGGAGAGGGGCGGCATCTAGCTGCCTCCAACCCCCACTCCCACTTCAGCCATCCAGGTGCCACAGGACACTGCTGCGGGGGCAGAAGCACAGTCTGAGGTGCAGGATAGCTGAAGCTGGCTCGGGGTCCCCGGGGCCTGCAAAGAGGCTGGGGTTGTATAGTTCCCAGGCTCGTGGACACCCAGGAACTTCTGGAAGAGCTGAGAATGGAATCTGGCCCCGCTGGCTGGATCTAGCAGGGGTAGGGGTATGGGTGAACTCCTGCTAGATCCAGCCAGTGGGTCCAGATTCCATTGTCCTTGGCTTGACAGCCGAGAGTTTGATGTCGGCTGTACCTGGGAGCACAGAAAGGTCTTCTACCGGAGATTAGACAGCGGCTCTGTAGGCAAAGGCCATCTCCATGCCTCCCCATGGCAGATTCTGATGAAAAGAGGCAGTCCATGGTTTTAAGGCTTTTATTGTCATGGCAGAAAGTGGATGTGTAAAACCATACCCCACTTCTCAGGGTGGGCCTGAGGTTAAATACCTTTTGCTGGGAGGATTGTCTGGGAAGGAAAGCTTACTGGCTAAGCCCTCCAGGCCTCTAGATACCTCATTAGCAGAGATCTGTCTTGAGCCTCCAAGACCTGACCTTTTATACATGTTGGGGGGCTTGGGGCATTGCCCTTACATGACTGATGGCCATAAATCTGAGGGTCTACAGCTAGTGACAGGGGCCTGGTGTCCAAGAGCAGGCGAAGCTCCTACCATCCCTTCAGGGTTTCTAGAGCTTCTAAGCTTAACTCAACCGGGGACCAGGCTACCTTTCATGGTCCATTTCACCCCACACAACCATATTTTGTTCTTCTCTGTGGTCCTATACTTCTGCAAACGCTAATTCCTTCTTGATATTAGTATAAACCAATCAATTTTCATAACTGCCCCTCTAAAAGGAGAATTACCAATTCTGGTAAAAAAAAAATTAAAAAAAAAACAAAAAAGAATTTATCCTTCTAGATAGACACACCATCAGATGGGATTCTAATGTATGGTTGTATAGCCTTTTAAACATTGGGTTTTAGTGTTCTGTTGGATTTCACTGTTATTGCTTGGTTTTGTGAGACAGTGAAACGTTATTTTGCCAGGCTGGTTTAAAATTTGGGTTCTAGTGAGCCTTCTGCTTCATTCAGCCTCTGGGGTAGCTGAGAGGCACAGACCTATACTATCCAGAAGTGCCAAACTTGGTTTTGTCATCGGTTTTGGTTTCCAAGACAAGGTCTCACTCTGTAAACCAAGCTACCCTGGAACTATGACACCCAGGCTGGCCCTGAACTTGCAGTTACTTCTACCTCCACCTCCCAAGCACTAGGGTTATAGGCATGAACCACACCTGGCTTTGCTTTGCATTTAAACAAGTGTGACAACGAGATTTTTTTCCCTGCTATGTATTAATAAGCAAACAAATAAAGGAAAAAGAATCATCAAGCTAATTTTAGTGTCTCCTGGCTTCCTCTGCCCTAAATATTGAATCTTATTCCTTTCCTCAGACTAGTGAACAAATGCAAGTCCTAGACAGGCCCTTGATACAGACAAGCTGTAGTTGCAGATTTGGGATTTGGGGAAAACCAGTGAATGAGAGGCTGGAGAACATTGAAGACAGGCCCAAAAGCAGGTTGGTGACCTCAGGACCTTCTGTGACTGTCCCTGGACTGCTGAGCTTACAGGCATGCACCAATATGCCCAGCTTTTCTTTGATTTAACAGGCATTCGAGCATTTCATTCCAGCCCCGGTTTCTATGTGCCTAAAGTGCATTTCTTCACGTCTGTTGAAGTCTTTTGTGTGTATTAGAGTTGTTGAGTTACACTTCTGTCTATATTCCGGAGAGTGACCTCTTTGATGTATGACTAGAAAACATTTTTCTACCATGTGTATTTGTTTTTCTTTTCTATTTTTTTAATACTGTCCTCTGATACTCAGATGTTGTTTTTATCTGGTACCCCCACAGGCTCACATATTTGAGAACTTCTTTCCCAGACAGTGACACTGTTTTGGAAGACTCTGGATTCTTAGAAGGTAGGGTCTAGCAGGCAGAGGCAGGTCACCAGGGAAGGCCTTTGAGAGGTTACACCCTGCCTCAGATTGGGACCTCATTCTGATTACTGATCCTCTGACATGTGACTGATCAGCCTCCCCTGAATGTTCCTGCAGACCTAAACTGAGCTGTTCTGACGTACTGTTTCCACTATGATAAACTGAGACCCTGGTGAGTCAAAATCACCCTTTCCTTCCTTAGCCTACTCAGTTCGGCCATTGTGCCATAGCTAACACATCACTCACAGTTTTGGTGAAGTAAACTTACTGATTTTTCTTTTCTTTTGCTTCCTTTGCCTTTGTTAAGATACTACCATCAAATATAAGGTCACATAGACTTTTCCTTACTCTTTGTTCCAAGGGTTGGTTCTTTAGGTCTTTACCCCATCCGTTATGAGTTAATTTTTGTGCCTGGTGTCAAATGTCCAGCCTCATTCTTCTGCTCACAGACCAGCTTTGCAAGCATCATACATTAAAATAGTAGTTGTTTCCCTATTGGATAGTCATAGCACTACGGTCAGAACTCTTTGTGCATGTGGAGGTCCCTTCTGGTTGTCTGTGCTTATCTGTATGTACGTGAGGCCCCACAGTTTCAATTACTATACTGTAATAGTTTCAACGTTTGGCCCAGGAAGTGGCACTATTTGGAGGTGTGGCCTTGGAGTAGGTGTGTCACTGTGGGCATGGGCTTTAAGACCCTCTTCCTAGCTGCCTGGAAGTCAGTCTTCCACTGGCAGCCTTCAGATGATGTAGAACTCTCAGGTCCTCCTGAACCATACCTACATTGTCACTGCCATGTTCCCATCTTGATGATGATGGACTGAACTTCTGAACCTGTAAGCCAGGTTCAATTAAATGTTGTCCTTTATAAGACTTGCCTTAGTCATGGTATCTGTTTACAGCAGTAGAACTCTAACTAAGACATATATCATTATAAGTTTTGAACTTAAGGGTATATAAGTCAATTTTTTAGGTCATTTTATGCAGCTAGACTTGAGAATGCAAACACATGCAAAAGAAAAAGGGGAGGCCTCCAAAGTCTATTTTCCTACTGTATTTTATTTATTCACTTTTTACATATGGCTGTTTTATTTGTATGTATGTCTATGTATCATGCACCTACAATGTCCAGAAAGGCTAAAAGAGAGCAAAGGAATCCCAAGGACTAGAGTTACAGATAGTTGAGTTGCCACGTGGAAGCTGGGAATCAAACCCAGGTCCTCTGACAGGAGTCAGTATGATCTTAACTACTGAGCCATCTCTCTAGCCCTAAGCTTTCCACACTTTGAAAGAGTCAGTGTCTGCTCTCAGAATGGTCCACACTGCACTCCTGGAAGAGTAAGGTAACTATGTAATGTAGTCATGAACAAGTGGGTGTGGCTAAGAGACGTATGACAATCCATCAAAATCCATACTGTAAAGCAGCAGTTTCTCAACCTGTGGGTCATAACTCTTTGAGGTCTCATATCACATACCCTGCATACACTACAATTTATAACAGTAGCAAAATTACAGTTACGCAGTAGTAACAAAAATAATTTTATGGTTTGGAGGTCACCACAACATGAATTGGGTTAAAGGGTCACAGTCTTAGGAAAGATGAGAACCATGGCCAGTGAAAAGAGAGTTGGAGAGAGTGCGAACAATAACCAGAGTTCTAGCTAGCAGGTTGTATGAGTCAGGGTTGCACTGCTGTGAAGAGACACCATGACCAAGGCAACTCTTATAAATGACAGCATTTAATTGGGGCTGGCTTACAGTTCAGAGGTGTAGTCCATTATCATCATGGTGGCGAGGATGGCAGCATCCAAGCAGACATGGTGCTTGAAAAGGAGCTGAGACTTCTACAACTTGATCTGAGGGCATGCAGGCAGAAGGAGACTGTCTTCCACAGGCAGCCAGGAGAAGACTATCGTCCACACTAGGCAGTCTCTGAACATAGGAGGAGATTCAAACCCAACCCTACAGTGACACACTTCCTCCAACAAGGCCACACCTACTAGTAATGCCACTCCCCATGGGGGCCATACCATGATAGTGCATGCCTGTCATCCTAGTATTTAGGGAGCTAATAAGGTAGGATGACTGTGAGTTGGAGGAAGCCTGGGGTACACAGAGATAACTGTCTCAAAAAAAAATCCAAAGCAAAAAATGAGGACAAGTTCCAGTCCTTCACTGAAAAGCAACCGGCTTGGATCTGGAGAGATGGCTCATCCAGTAAAGTCACGGCTGCAAATGCACAAGGACCTGAGTTCAGAATCCTAGTACCCATGTAAAAAGGCAGACACAGAGTGCATGTCTGTGGTCCTAACTCTGGGGAGGAGAAGGCTGGGAGATCCCTAGAGCTTGCTGGCTAACTGGTGTTGCTGAATCAGTTCCTGGCTCAATGAGAGACTGGCTCGACAAATAAAGTAGAGAGTGATAGAGGAAGATACCCAACATCCATATCTACCTCCACATGCACATCACATGTGCACGCACATACTCCTGAGTGTAAGGATGTACATGTGTGGCCAAGCACGAGCACACATACACACACACACACACACACACACACACACACACACACACACACACACGAGAGAGAGAGAGAGAGAGAGAGAGAGAGAGAGAGAGAGAGAGAGAGAAGTAGACTTTCCTGAGTCTGCTAGCTCTCTGAAGATGCTCTCATTCTTCTTACTTCATTTCATGATCCATATACATAGGGGTTATATTACCTGCTCTGCCTGCCTCCCAAACATACATTGAAGTTCAACTGACAGTCCTTGCAACACCGTGAAACTTGCTAACTCAGAAGCTGTCATCATCCACATTGACTATTGATCTTCCATCTCTCCAGTCATGAAGCATTTTTAGTCGGTACTTTGACGACCATTAAGTAGGATTTCTGGTCATGGAAGTTCATAGATCCTCCAAAGTTCATTGCTAAGAGTTTCGGCTGACAGCCTCTTACCCAATCAGCTCAAGTGGATAATCAAGAATCCACACTGTCACACACTGCTTTCATTGTCGCACAGCCAAGGGAAGACCAGGGAGAAGCTGGGAAGTCTGAGGGAGAGAATCTCCTGGTCATCTGGGGACCCCTTTCCCTCCTGAACCTGTGAAGAACAGTATTAAGCTATTCATTTACCAGGCTGCTGATGTGGTAGCTGGTGACACCACAGCTGTGGTGTGGTCCCAACAGGAGGTCCTTTAAAAATAATCATTATTTTCAGCAGCAGAGGTAGGCAGATCTCTAGGAGTTCCAGGCCAGCCTGGTCTACTGAGATAGTTTCAGGACAGTCAGGAAGACATAAAGAAACCCAGTCTCAACAAACAAACAAACCCCAAACCAAACCAAACCAAAAACAATAACAAAAACAAATTTCAATCAGCCCAAACAACAAACACCACCCCTATTGGCTGTTGGCCTCAGAGCAATTGCCAGGATTCCTGACAAGTCACTCTGGACTTCTTGATAGGATTCTCACCACCCACAGAAGTACAGAGAAATCTCTTCATCTCTGCATGTTAATTAAGGAGGACAGATGGCCCTGTGATTATTCAACCATATGTAGGTCATGACTAAATGAATTAATAAGCAACTTAATTCTTAGCCGCCTCCATGAGCTTATGGGCATCTATGAACAAACAATTATAGTATCCTGGGAAAACAACTCAGCGGGCAGGGGGACTACATCTTCCTCTCACATACCTGAAGTCCCATGGCCCAGGAAGGGACATCTTTTCCTCTCCACCTCATGTTGCCTGCTACGTAATATTTGGGATATCAAAATGAGTCAAAAGTTGCACATTTTAGTTCACTTATAAACTGCATAACTGTAGCTAACGGGGGTTCTCTTTGTCTCTCTGTTTCTCTGTCTCTCTCTGTCTCTGTCTCTCTTTCTATCTCTGTCTCTCCTCCCTCATTTTTCTTTCCTGTCTTTATGTTAAGCTTTCCTTAACTGATAACCTAAAAACAACAGAAATCCTAGAGCCCCCCCAAAAGAAACTAAAACAAACAAAGGCAGCATAAAGAAAGCTGAAACAAATTCCAAAAACAAACAAACAAACAAACAACAACCCTTGCTTTGTTTTGATTTTTTTTTTTAAAGATAGGTCTCGGGATTTAGCAAGGCTGGTTCTGCAGTCATGACACCTGCTTATGACTTTGGATGTGGAAGGCAGGGAGCTGTGCCAGACACTCAAGGGGCAGCAGTAAAACCCTTCTGAGGGCACAGCTGAGACAAGGCACGGGGTGGAGTGCTGAGCTCAGCAAGAGGAGTCCCGCACTTAGTGGGGCTCCAGCTGGATTCCACAGGGCAGAAACTTATACCCTCTTGGTATCTTCTGGGACAAGTGTCTTCCAGCATCATCTGCAATGTATGTATCTTTTATTGCAGTATATGTCCTGAATGATTCTTCCTATATCCCTGTAGCTAAGTTCTCTTCTGTCTGTATGAAGCTTTTCTTTCATTTTCAAACACATGGGATCTGATTAACTTTTACCTGAGTAGATACTTTTTCAGTTTCTAGAAGTACCAATGTTTTTTTCACACCAAAGCCAGTTACTGTCAGATAGAGCTTCATGGGTATTTTTTAAATTTTGGGAGCAGAATAATACCCATTGCAGTAGCCTGTTATGGACACAGTACTTCTCAACTCCAAAGTCCCCTCTTTCTTACTGCTACTTCTGTGACAAAAAGAACTCAAGCACTATTTAAAAATAATATATTTTGCCGGGCGGTGGTGGCGCACGCTTTTGATCCCAGCACTTGGGAGGCAGAGGCAGGCGGATTTCTGAGTTCGAGGCCAGCCTGGTCTACAGAGTGAGTTCCAGGACAGCCAGGGCTACACAGAGAAACCTTGTCTCGAAAAACCAAAATAATAATAATAATAATAATAATAATAATAATAATAATAATAATAATAAATTTTATAAACAGACAATAAAAAAGATGGCATAAGGATTCACAGTAATCAAGATACTTAATATGATCTGATTAAAACATCTTTTGATCACCCCCCTTGTTAAATAACATAGTGAACGCAAGCCAAAAATACACAAAGCTTCCTCCTCCACTGAGATATTCATAAAGAGAAACTCATTAACTCTTCAGGTTTGGCAGCATCCCACCTCTGTGGGGCTTGAACACTGTCAGAAAAACCAACTTCAGGAAAGCTGAAGATGAAATGGGCAGGTTTAGAATATTTATGTCCATATAATCTGTTCTGGAAAGTTTTATGCTCCATCTAGAAGATCCTCCACTTAAAACCCTCTATTGAAAAGCTGACTTGACAACTCAAAGCAGTAAGACAGTGTGGCATTTCATTGCTGTTCCTCCACTGTTTCTAAGACATGCCCAGCTATGCTGTCCCTGAACTTGGACAGTCCTCCTGCCTCAACCTCCGGAGTCCTGAGATTAAAAGTGTGGCCAACACACCAGTACTAAATGTAAATGGAAGGGTTATATTACATTGATAATCTCTCTCTCTCCCCCACACCCACCCTCTCTCTCTGTCTCTTCCTTCCTCCCTCCCTCCCTCCCTCTCACCTTCTCTGTTCTCCTCCCCACTCCTCCTTGTGTATGTGTGTGTTTTCACACGAGCACACGCACACGTGATGCATGTGCCAGCCAGAGGGCAACATGCAGGGGGTCAATTCTCTCCATTCACTATGTAGGTTCTGGGGATTGGACCCAGGACATGTGGCTCTGGCTAGCACCTTTACTCTCAGAGCTAGATCACTGGTTCCCCAATGGGGATTTCTGGCACACCTGTGAGGTATTGTGATGTCTTCCCTTGGTCCTTAACTTTGACAGTAGCTTGCATTTCCAGCACACAAGTTCTTTTATTCTCTGTAGCCAGGTTCTGGTTTGAGGATTCTCCAAAGACGGTATCACAAGTGTGCCACACAAAACTTAAAAACCCAAATTATTGGTACTGCATGCAAAACCAAATTTGAGTCTCGTGAACATCCCATTGAATGGATTTCCGCAAACACACTGCTGTCCCGTGCCACTTAAGTTTGCCCTCTCCACAGTTGCTGTTTTATATGTCACGGTGCTGCTTAAAAGACTTCACACATTCCCCTCCACAGTTTAAGAACTTATACAAGATATAGCTGTGCACGTAGCACATGGATTTCAGGCATTCTCTTTCTTCCTTTTCTCTTCATGCTTTGTGGACAGCTGTGACGAGAGGAGACAGCACTTCTGGCCCTTACTTGCAGTGGTCAACTATGATGGGAAATCAAGTTTTGCCTGGACCATAAATCCCCTGATAATTCTTCTTTCTCTTTGTTGTGACTATTTGAGCTAGTACTACATCAGCTTGGCATGACTTAGGCATTAATAGTTCAAAAACCCAGTCAAGATGGGAGAACAAAATGCTCCAGAAACAGTCATTAAAAATTGTTTCTAGGAAACTGATATTTTAAAGTGAAAATGCTGACCACACAGCACAGCAAGTTTGCATTTTATGTAATCTATAAACATTAAGAATTGTGGTGAGGCATGCTTATAAAGCCGGCACTCAGGAAGTCGAGGCAGGAGGATCAGAAGTTCAGGTTCAGCAGGTTCAAGGCCAATCTAGGCTGCATGAAGCCCTAACTCAAAAGAGAAAAGATAAGTTTCACTTCTAGCAAACTACAGAACATATGAGACTTCACCTGGGCCTCCTTAAAGACTATACCATAATTTTGAACATCAACACCAGAAGGTTTACTAAAAAGTGCAATGGGAACGAAGCAGACTGGGCTGGGTATGACTCAGTCACCGTGTCTGTTAAGTCGGTCTCAGCCCAAGGAGAGGAAAAGGTGGCTACATGCTGACCTGCGTGCAATAAAACTGATTTACAGAGGATAAAAGACAACTTCTGTGCTGGAAACAAGCTACTATTAAAGTTGTTATAAAAGTTATGAAGAGTTCCTGGGGCAAATTCTCAAAAATCCGATTTCTGTAAAGAAGGAAAAGTCCAGCCTGGATGGGAGAGGCCACAGCAAGGCAGTCCCACGTCCAGCTCCTGGAGTGTCACCATGTCCAGCTCCTGGAGGGCCATAACAAGGCAGAATACCTGTTAGCACGGAGAGTGGCTAACAGTGTTTCAGATCCTTAACCTAGTACCTACACTTCCTGGAACTCACCCTGGTCAGCTGCTTAGTCCTGCTTCTGACAAGAAAGTGAACCTGCCACAAGGCAGGAAAAACAGTCGTAACTTACCTGTAGGCAAGCACAGTACAAAGAACCAGAGCTTTAAGTCTATTGATTCCACAGAACACTTAAAGGGATGCTTGTAACTTAGCCAGTAAGTGCTTAGTCTCAGCAGCACCTATTTACTTAGGGCTCCCCATCTCAAGTGCTCCATCAATTGCTCTGCTTGGGTTCTGTCAACACCTCAAGATAAGCAGGACTTTGTAGCTGAAGACAGTGACTTAGCACGAGGAGCCAGAACTGCAGAGGAGCAGTTTCACAGTAGCAACAGCTAACTCCTTACCTTCAAACTGCAGGAGTCGGCTAATTTATGTGGGTTGTTCTCCTCAAACCCCATATCTTACAGTATACTTAGGAACAGGCAACTGCAAACCATTTTGGACATTAAACATTATAGGACTGAGATCTGTATGTTATAATAAAAATAAAATACCTTTGAAAACACTATGGGTATGTGTGGGGGGGTGGCTATGCAGAGGCAGAGGTTGGTTGGATTCAAATCCAGCTTATACTATGCAATGAGGCCATGTCTCAAACAAAACACCCACCTTTAACAACAGACTGCAGCCTCAGAATCACCTGGAAAAATAAAAAAGCAATGGCACATTCTGGCTTATGGCAGAGGTATGTGTTGTTAGAAAGCATTCTATTAGCCAACTCTTCCTTCATTGGCCAAGAGGAAAAAAACTATTGGAAGCAGGGCTGGGGATGTAACATATCTGCCTAGAAAGAGGGAGGCTCTGCCTCAATCCTTGATACCATATTAAAAAAAAAAAAAGTCAAACTGGTAAACAGTAAAAGGCTACAGATGACTCTTTTTTTAAAAAGCATTTTATTCTTATTATTGTGTATATGTGTGCAGGTAACCACAGAAGCCAGCTGGAGATTCAGGTAGTCATGAAATGCCTGATGTGGGGTCTGAGGGACTCGAACTTTGTTTATCTGTAAGAGAAGCTACCACTCTAAACCAGTCATTTCTGCAGCACAGCATGGTTCTTAATTAAGCTTGGAACAAATCCTTCATACCTTAAGGCCAGAAAAATATTACTTCTGAGTAGTCTGGTATAAAAATGGTCATTTTTGGTTTGTATTTTTTTGTGGAAAATGGGGATTATATTCTTTTTTAACCATTATGTCCCTAAGGACTTATCTAAGTCCTAGACATGTCTTCATCAGAAGTCACTAATCAGACAAAACACAGTCTTAACCAATGAACACCCAGTCTTGATTTCCCGATTTGGGACTGCAGCCCTAGCAGCCTTCACCTGCCTATCGGCCCAGCTGTGTGATAACCTGTTCGTTATGAGAGGATGCTCTACTATCAGGTTCTTCATGTCCCAGGCAGGACCTCTTTACCAATGATTTAACTGTATAGTTTGTGTTGGCCAGACATGTTAACGAAAATTTAATGTTTTCTCTATCAACAATGAATTAGCTCAGTCTAGTTTACTAATAACAGAGAAATGCGCATGGATATTAGTAATTCAAGTCATTGATATAATTCTGTATCACCACAAGATGGAGTAAGAGTTCAACACACACACCAAACACACACACACACACACACACACACACACACACACACACACTCACACACACTCCTGTCATAAGTCTATAGTTCTGACATGTTCTATTCTGCCATCTAGTGGTTATACAATCGGGTATTATTCTATTTACTAGGACTCCCATGAAAGAACAGAGTAAGGAGTAAGTTTCTAGGACCTAAGGAATCAGTTGCAGGAAGACTGAGCACACACGGATGGTGGTAACATCACAGCATAATAGTAAGAGACTAAGAAAATGCCAGGCTGGGGTTTCAGCTGTCAAAACACATTCAGAAAAATCAAAATAAAAGCTACACCAGACAAGGTGGTCCACAGCGATCATCCCAGCAGAGACAGATCAGGAGTCAAGGCCATCTTCAGCTACACAACCAGGCTGACAGATGTGAGGAGCCTCATGCCTGTCCCAGGAAAGGAAGGGCAGCATCTGGCGGCACTTAAATTGTGGACACGATCACTTAAATTCCTGGTCAATTTATAGTATTTTCATCAAACACCAATGTATTTATTGCTAGAGTTTTAACATTTAGAATTAAGGGGACACAATTTTAACTTTTATTAAAAAATGTACTTAGGGCTGGAGAGCTGGCTCAGCAGTTAAGAACACTGGCTGCTCTTCCAGAGGACCTGGATTCAATGTCCAGCCCCACATGGCACCTCACAACTATCTGTAACTCCAGTTTTAGGGATCTGCCATTTTCATATATACTTGCAGGTAAAACACCAAAGAGCATAAAATAAAAATAAATAAATGGTTAAAATGTACTTAAATGTAAAATCAGACAGCAGGGGGTCAATATTCTTAGTGAGTAAAATGTCATATAAATTAGATAATAGGACCAGCAAGACGGTTCAGAAAATAAAGGCCCTGCCAGCCAACTCCGATGACCTGAGTTCAATCCCCCAGACCCACATGATGAAGACAAGTACCTTCTGTAAGTTGACCTTTGACCCCACATGTTCACTGTGGCATGTATTCCAAAAGCATAAAAAATGATTAAAGGTCAAAAAGATGAAAACAATCTAATTTTCCCAAAGTTTCATGGAGAGAAAACTTGTAACTGGTGCTCACGAGGATGGAAGGAGGCATATACCCCAATATCCAGTTGATACTTTAATACTTTGAATGTAAATCTCTAGGGGTTTGAGATTTATTCTAGGTACTAACTCTAAACTTACACACATAAATTGGTCTGTAATAAATTAATTGGTCTATAAAAACCTTGGCTACAGCTAAGTTCAACAACAAGCAAATAGATACATAAATTCTGTGTACTGGGCCACTGTGTAACTAACTTACTGTACAAAAGTACAAAAGTCAGTAGATGGCAACATCTCTGGGGAAAAACCAGCAGGTTAAAAGTCTATATGTATAGCATAGTACAAATTTTGTTTCTTCTTTTTTTAAAAGAGGTTATTTTTTGAACTTTTCTGAGTTTCTCAAAGTACATGTATATGCAAAATAAAACATGTATTACAAACTGACTGCACCTCCACAAATAATAATACATCATTACCTGAACAAGGTTACTGGCTTAGAAACCCCTCTGAAGAACAGGACAACACCCACTTAAATCTACGAGACCTCGGCTTGTTTTGCACCCTCCCTATGACACAGGTCAGTAAAAATGCTTTTTTTGAATACTTAAAGTCAAAACTTGGCCGGGCGGTAGTGGCACACACCTTTAATCCCAGCAGTTTGGAGGCAGAGGCAGGTGGATTTCTGAGTTCGAGGCCAGCCTGGTCTACAGAGTGAGTTCCAGGACAGCCAAGGCTACACAGAGAAACCCTGTCTCGAAAAACCAAAAAAAAAAAAAAAAAAAAAGTCAAAACTTCAAAACTGTCACAGTAGTAAACATTATAAACTATGTTACTAGTATGCATGACAATCTAATGAAAAATTATTTATGAATCAACAAACCTTTCTCAAAAGATCCCATTATTTCTGTCTTTTTCTTTATGTTTTCCTTCCTCTCGATTCTCTCCTGCTCTCCCACTTTCCCTTTTCTGTCAGGGATGCAGTCCAGGCCCAAGCACTGTGCAGGCATTTTTACCCCATATCTATGTACTTTAGGGTTTTCCCCCCAGTGGTGAGGATTGAACTCAGGCCTTATAAATGCTTGGTAAGTGCTCTTTCATTGAGTTACAGTCCCAGGAAGTATTTTAATATGTAACCTATAAGAACAAGATAAGCTATCCAGTCTCCTCAGAAAGACAATAATCAATGTTGTCATTTAAACTAGGTGTTTCTGCTAGTGTGATAAAGTACTTCTGAGTCATGCTGCGTTCAGTACAAGTGAACCTAAGAACTTTGTCACTGGAACTTCATTAATGAAACATGACAACTGATGCCAGTAGAATTCAGATACGACAGCCTTGTAAATATAACATAAATAAAATTTACAAGTCAATTCAGATAATTCAAAATAATTTATTTTTGAAATTCCACAATATTAAAACTAGTATTTATTTACATGCTGAAATAGCACCAAGAATTAAAAATAAATTTGTTACCTCTCTTGAAAACAATTATGAGTTTAGGACAAAATGAAGAGAAGCAAACAGAAACACTAAGCACTCCCCCTAGGTGAACGGTCACATGACTGCTTGCACATGTAAACAGCAGGTACATTCAAAGCAAATTCATTCATTTACACAACTATTCCAGTAAAACCCAGTTTTCAATTCCATATGCAAGTTTCTGTAGAATCACAAAAGTCAATTTGTCTGAATATACATACCCAGTTCATGCCAATTCAGAAAGTCCCACATCTACACCGCAGCTGAGAAACTAGGTCTGACTTGGGGAAAGCTGCATCCAGAGCCATAGGCCTTGTGACAGCTAGTCTACTGTGCATTTCTTTTTTTATTACAGAGAGAGAGAGAGAGAGAGAGAGAGAGAGAGAGAGAGAGAATGAGAGAGAGAAACTTTCCTTCAAATTACGTATATTCAAGAAAAAATTTATGTTTCATATCCATTTCTGAATTTAAAACCTATATACATAATCCTACCTTGCTTTTTTACATGTTCAAACATGGACTGACGGGGAGACCACTGACTCTCTGAGAGTTCTACAGAAGAGATGAATACAACACATTGTATCTCCTGTAAGAGGGATGGGCTGAAATATCAGTTATTGTGTGCGTGTGCGTGTGTGTGTGTGTGTGTGTGTGTGTGTTTGTGTGTGTGTGTAAACACATAAAGGAATTTTGTTCTTATAAACATCAAGACAATCTGTTGGCAAAGATCCCACATGACCTCCTAAGGGCAACCAGACTTTGTGGAATCAGTGAAAACATGGAATCCATCTTGCTAGAAAAAGAAAAAGACTACAACTTTTCTTCCTTTCTGTTTTTCTGATTATCACAATTAAACATCAGAAGATCTACCCACATACACATTGAAGCCAACGTGGATTTCAAGAACACACGACTTTTGTGTCAGCATCTACTTCCCTGGTACTTCACCCCTAGAGGCCACGGCAGCACTGTCACTGTGAGTTTTCACTGGACTCCTGTGGATCTCTCCTGGGCATACTTGTTGGGACTGAAGTTTCCTGGAAGATGCAGGCTCAGCAGCACTTGGAGGTGGTGTCAAAGGGTGAGATGGAAGTGTATGGTGAATACTCTCCTCCCCAGAAGTAGATGAATGTCTTTTTCTTCCAAATTCCTCACTAGTAGGGGGCTGCAAGGCATGAAAGACAGCAGAGCAGACATTTTCACTACTCCCCTCAGAGTCGAAGCCTGACTTCTAATCAGGGCTCTGGTGTTGGTGCTTAGAGACTTTAGCAGCACAATACATTTCACAGCAACTCACAGGCTACATTTACATCTGCTTGGCACACTGGGACTAGCTTGTTCAGTCAACACAAACTTGAGAAGCAGCTCCTACGTCTATGGCCAGGCTCTGATCAGGGTGTAAGGTACGGAGGTGGTGCCCTTCCTCTAGGAAAATGTTTCAGTGAGGCCATTTCTTTATTGGCCTTCCTTTAGCTTCTTGGATGTGTTTCAGTTCTAGTCCCTTCCTCACCACCACGCTCCTGTTGTAGGCTTCTCCAGTGTCTGATGGCTGAATGGATCCAGAAAGGGGGAAAAGGTGCCAGGTCAAACAGCCCCTAGCCAGTGTGACCCAGGATTCCTATGCTAGAGGGACTAACAGTATTTTTGAGGATACAAAAGTTAAATCCATTTATAATGCAAGCAGGAATGAAGACATTTAAAATGTCTGCTTTGGGGTCTGTTTCAGTTATGCAGTTATAGATATATAGATATAACCATATGTATATAGTTAGATTAATATTCTTTAATCTGAAAAATAAATTAAAACAACAACCGTCTTCCCCTGACTTCTGCTGAATTTAGAACTGAGGATCTATGTTTGTGGCTTACATGAAGGCAAGCATAACATCTTTCTACTTTTTAGGTTTCTCCTCCCCCCACTTTCCTTCTTTGAAGTCATTTTCTTGATTTAACCTTTTCTTTTCTACTTGAAATCAAACTAATTAAAGTACCCACCAATTAATAGTCTTGCATTAATTTTTGATGCCAGGGACCCATCCAATCCAAAGCAACATGCACACTAGGCTTAGCCTTGACACTAATTTTGTTATGAAGAACCTCTAGATGCATATCTCACCACACAAGATGTAAAAACTTATATGGATAAAAGCACAGTAAAAAGTCAAAAGTTGCGACCAGACAGTGCTCATGTTTTAATCCCAGCACTCGAGAGGCAAGTGGGTATCTGTGAGTTTGAGGCCAGCCTGGCCTGCAAAGAACAAGTTCTAGGACTGGGGGCACAGAGAAAACCCTGAATTGAAAAACAAAAACAAAACAACAAAAACAAGAGGAGGAAGAAGAAGAGAACAGGGAGGAGGAGGGAGAGGGAAGAGGAAAAGGAGGAGGAGGAAGAAGAAAAAGAAGATGAAGAAGAGGAAGTTGAAAAAGAAGGAGGAGAAGAAGATGAAGAAGGAGAAGAGGAAGAGGAGGAGGAGAAGGAGGAGGAGGGGGAAAGGGAGAGGGAGAGAGAGAGGGAGAGGGAGAGGGGGAGAGGGAGGGGGAGGGGAAGGGGAGGAGGAGGAGGAGGAGAAGGAGGAGAAGGAGAAGGAAGGAAGGAAGGAGGAGGAGGAGAAGGAGAAGGAAGGAAGGAAGGAAGGAAGGAGGAGGAGGAGGAGGAGGAGGAGGAGGAGGAGGAGGAGGAAGAGGAGGAGAAGGAGAAGGAGAAGGAGAAGGAGAAGGAGAAGGAGAAGGAGAAGGAGAAGGAGAAGGAGAAGGAGAAGGAGAAGGAGAAGGAAGGAGAAGGAGAAGGAGAAGGAAAGTTTGAGCTGCAGAGGTTAAGAGAACTGGCTATTCTTGCAGAGGATCAGAGCTGAGATTCCCAGCACCACATCAGGTGGCTCACATCCTCTGTAACTCCAGCTCCAGGGGATCCAAAGCCCTCTTCTGGATCCTGTGGCTTGATTCCATATGTAAATACACATATGCTCAAATAAAATAATCTTTGAAAGAAAAGGTAAAAAGTTTGAGTGAGCTTAGTAGTGAATACTTGTTCAGCATGTATAAGCCCTTGGCTCAATTCTTAGCATAGAAAACAATCCAAAGCTAAACTGGACAAAACTGAGTGAAAAAAGTTTCACACTACTAATGAATGCATCTCATCAGTCTAAAAACCATCTAAATATGATTGTGCATCAAAATTCAAATGCACCGACAACGGTACCATTATGTGAGATGTTCTCCTTTGGGAAATCCTGTATATGTGTGCCAGTTCGTGTGGAGACAAGAAGCTGATGTCAGATGTCTTCCTCTGTCAAGCCTCCATCCTATCTTTGGAGACAGACTGTCTCACTAAACCTGGGTGCTAAGGCTTTGGGCAGGCTGGCTGGCCACTGAGCATCAGGAATGCTCCTGTCTGTGCTCCCACACTGTCTCCCCAGCGCAGGGTTGCAGATGCACACCCGACTGTGCTCAGCTTTCACATGGATGCTAGGAAGAGCTGAGGAAGGCTTCCCAAGTTCTTCACCAACTGGGCTATCTCTCCATGCCCCAAGTTTTAGAGATCTAAATGAATAAAGTACAAGGTAATTTTCTTATCTATTTTTGTGCCTGTTTTCAAAGTTTGATGTCAAAAGTTAAAAGTTCAAAATTAACAGCCCCAAATTTAAGATTAACATTATGAAAATCTGTTAAGTTATAAAGTAATACAAGTGATAAAAACAATAGAGAAAAGAAATTTAAACTTACATCAACACGGAAATCTTCTAACTTCTTAAAACCGCAGAGGTATTTCTGAAGTTTTGGGTCGACAGACTGGGTCTTAGATTGAGAATATTTCAGATAGGCCCAAAATTTTTCCAGTCCATATAGTTGGCCTTAATAACAAAAGAATGTATGTTATATAAAACTAACAAACATTGATATGCATATGATCTTACCAGCAGTAAGCCACACACAGTCAATTAGCAATGGTGGCAGTTAATATCTACTGATCATGTTCTATAACAGGCACTATGTAAGTTTTTATCAAATATCAAACTAATCTGAACCACATGTAACCAGCCTGGTGGGGTAGTTCCTCCTGCCTACATTGCAGACGGGAACACTGGAGCTGGCAAGGTGTAGAACTGGCCTAAGTCACATGGCTACTGAGAAAGAGAAAGTGATTCAGACCTAGTGATCTGGACCACAGCCTATACTTCTTATGGTATAATTTTGCCTTGCCAAGCATACCTTATTATGCTCACGAGAAGGAACACCAATGAGCAACCATGTTTGTTGAGAAATTAATGCTGACACATACCTCTGTAAGGTAAAGGCACCTCACAGGAGGAGCCTTCTCGCTACATGGTGCCCCAACTTCATCAGGAACTATGACAGTGGGCTATCTTAAATGATTTGTCCCAAAGACAAAAATCTGCAAATCCCTCTCTTTTTAAAATTACATGTGTGTTTATGTGTGCATTTATGTGTGTACAGATGTGTATATCTATGTGTATGTGCACACGTGTGGACATGCAAGTATGTGCAGGCAAAGATGCACATGTGGGAAGACTTTTTTCAGAGCAGGCTCTTTCCTTGCACTGTTTGGGGTTACAGGGAGGTTGCCAGGTTTGACAAGTGCTTTTACCCATTCATTGAGTTATCTTGCTAGCTTTCCTTTTTTATTTACTGACTGAGTCAAGTCTACAACTTCCAAAGAGAGTGTTTGTTTTACCAGATTCGTAGTCTTTTATGGTTTCTTCTTGAAAATCCTTAAAAATTTCTTCTCTGAAATTTTTTTCCAGTCCATAACTATAAAACCTGAACAGACATTCTAACCCATACCTATGGAAAGGAAAGAAAGGCATAAAACTGTGGCTTTGCTAGAATAATGCAAGCACCTTGTAGTTACGTATCGTACAAGCAAACACAACACACACCGTAACAAGAGGTCAGTTCAGTAACTATGTCTTTGTTTTGTTTTCTGAGACAGTGTCTCACGCTGTATTCAAGGCTACCCTAGAACTCACTATGCAGTCTTAACTAGCCCTGAACTTGCCATCCTTCTGTCTCAGCTTCATGAGTGCTGGAATGGTACACACATTTCTAACTCACAAGCTAAGAAGTGTAGGACAGTGTTATTTCCTAAGAAGCAGTGAAAAGATTCAAGAACATTGGAAGTATTTTATGTTTTTCTTAAAGCAAAGTTTAAATGGTATACTTGTTTCTTGAATACAATCATCCACCTGGAAAAGTCCACATTTTTAATGGTATAAGCTTAACTGAACGGCTCCTGATGGTTACAAAGTACATTCCTAGCAGGTCTATTGACAAGAGTCCTATACTCACTTTACAAATCAAAGAAGCATTTCCCTGTATCTTCTTATAACCACCTAGAGTACCTAGGACAAGTATATGACTGTGGATCAAAAAACAACAAGGACTCTACCACTCAGGGGCAGAGTCACAGGGACAGAAGCACAGACTGAGAATGGACAGGACTCACAGCATGAGAAGTCTTGCTCTCCCTCAGCTCATAAATCTTAAATCTGCATTGGCTCTCAGCATACATTAATCTAGGGCTATGCACGCATGTGCAGGGAAGTCCCCAAGGATGGGGGCATAAGAGAGAATGGTTTTTAACTTTTTTTAAAATTTAGGTGTGTGTATATGTGTACCTGCTTGGCTGTATGTACACACTATTTGTTTAAGCACCCTTGGAGTGAGTGCTGGGAACTGAAGTGTTCTTTGCTGAGACATTTCTCTAGGCAGGAGTGAACATTCAGCTCAGTGCTCAGCTGAATCCCTACTGAGTCTGCCTTTTGTTATCCACAATCTCATGTATGTCTCTTTCACTGTACCCGGGCCAGTCTATATTAACAATACCATATGGTAGCAGAGATACTGTCATTTCTAAGGAAAGGTTATTCAAGATACTGAGCCTTCTTAGAAGCTGCTATTCTTTCTTAGATCGCTGCTCTGTGAGTAGCTACACTGAGGAATACTGTATGTAGAGGCAGCCAGGAAATGATACCCTGTCAATGGCCAAGGGGAGAAATCTGAGAAGACCCTGCAGAAAGGCCAGCCCTGGAAATACCTTGAATGAAACCTTATGAGGGGCCTCATGTTGGGGTTACCTGGTGAGATGGGTCCCAGAGCCCCCCTTTAGGAGTTAACAAATGTTTGTTTTGAGTTTAGGAGTTGTTTATTATTTAGCAACAGAAAACAAATACAATCCTCATTCCAGTTACATTGTGCTTATTTTCACAGCTCAAAACCAGACTACTTGAAATTGTGATTTAAAAAAAAAAAGCTCTATGAAACGTTTGACCTGTAATTCTCTTTTGCATCTTCCCAAGCAAGTTGTCTAAATTCTTCATACATTTTCCTATTGAAGTGGTCTCTGAGGAAGAAGGACCAGAAACGAAAGAGGGTATTCATTTCCTGTGACTGTCCAATTCCCAAGCGTTTTCTCTCTGCAAAGAGTTAATAAAACATCTTAAAATTAAACATGCCTTTAAATGCCAAGATAACAAGCATTTTATATAACTCAGAATGAAAACAAAATACTAAAACCGTAACTGAGATTCTCCAAATAGAGGACATTAAATCTATGACACACTGTTCACGTTATAAATACTTGTCAATGGTAACAAGAATATACTAAATTCATTTACTAGTATGTTTGAACTTTAAATGGTAACAAGAATATACTAAATTCATTTACTAGTATGTTTAAACTTTAAAAAAGCACAGGAAAACATAAATGAAAGGTAAGACTATCTTAGCCAGATATGAAGTGACAATTTAATTTTTAGAACCTCCTGTAACAGCAGTACAGCTAGGCATAGGACAGGCATCTTACCACTTAAGCACCTTCGACGATACTTGTGGTACACTTGTTGGGTGAAGCCATTCTCCTTCAGCAGTTCATAAGAAGGATGCTGGAACTGTGGGAACGAATGAGTTGTGTAGCTGCGGCTTCCTGTGAGCGGCACACCTTCTGAAGATGAAGCATTTGAACTGCTGTTTAAGGAGAGGAAAAAGCCTTCAAAATGAAGTATCAGCGGTTCACGCAAAACAAGAGGGCTGGCGTCTCCTCAGGAGAAGTCATGTGAATGCTGGGTGAACATGGAAACTGCCTGCACTTTCAGCTTCAGAGGTGGACACAGAAGACCCTGTCTAGCATCTCAGCATATCGGTGATACAGCGACCATATCAGAGGTTTGACCAAAAACCCTCTGCCTTAATGAGTAGGGTAGAGTACCTGAGCAATAGTCCCAACATAAATTTCCATCCTTTATGTGACTGTGTACACAAACACACATGTGGAAAGGAGAAGAAAACCCCAAGAACATAAACGAATCTGTACTGTTCTTTTTCTATTACTGACTGCCCGAGTAGTGCAATGCTAACCTTAACTACTGACACAAATGGACAGAGGAATGATATATAGATCACACACAGGATCACTCAGAACAGTGTCACAAATTCACTAAACTCCAAGAAGATAAGAAGAAAATCAAACAGCTAATTTACTCTCCCAGGTTTATCACCAGTTTAGCTGAGATTAGGTTTTTGTTGGCATTATAATACTGGAAAACCTGAACTTAACTAACTAGATTAAAGCAGAAGACAGAAATGGGAGAGAACATCTGTGTGGTGAGAACAAGCTCACCTTCTTAAAGCCACACCTCCAACTGCCTAACCCAATCTCCCTCTGGAGTAGCTGCTACCTGGCTCTTTGTTTTCATGTGAACCCACCATTAATCAAGTTTAGGCCCTCCTCTTCTTCCACTAGGAGTCACAGGTCCTCCATCTCTACCTTGCCACCAAGACCTTCCTAAGACAGTGAGCCATAGAGAACTCATTTTTTCTGTCTGACAAAGGCACAGGAGCTTCAGATTTGCATGGTGGGAATGTTCTGAAACCTTCATCAACTGCATGATAAAAACAGGATGGGCCAGAGAAACGGCTCAGGCAGTATAGCTCACACATCCACAACCCCAGAGCTTTGGGGATTGGGAAACCAGGCAAATCCTGGGTGCTCGATGACCAGACAATGTGGCCAAAATGATGAGCTCCAGTTCTGTGAAAGATCATGCCAAAACCAGGAAAGGTGGGGAGTTGACAGAGGAAGGCAATCAATATCTATTTCTATGGGGGTACATATCTCTAACCTCTGTCCTTTATGCTTGCATGCATGGAGGCACATACCTACCTACCTGTGTCCTTTGGACTTGCATGCATGGGGACA
>JANHMN010000001.1:104578055-104593305 GCA_030674055.1 Rhabdomys pumilio
TGCATGGGGACACATACCTACCTACCTGTGTCCTTTAGACTTGCATGCATGGGAGCACATACCTACCTACCTGTGTTTTTTAGACTTGCATGCATGGGGACACATACCTAGCCACACATGAATAGTTAAGACAGTGAACTTTCATGTTTTTCTTTTGTTTTAACCACAATCTAAAGAAATGAAAGAAACAATGCTTTTGTACTCTATTAAAAAACAGATGTCTTTTGGTAAAGTACTCGTGTTTAAGCTATGAGGTAAATCAGCAGCTTTCTCATGGAACACTGTTTTAAAAAATATTTATCTATTCATGTGTGTATGTGTGCTTCCATGTGCATGCTGAAGTTCACAGCGAGAGGTCAGAGGACAATGTCCAGAAGTCAGTTCTTTCTTTTCACTAAGTGGGTCCTAGAGATAAGACTCGGGTCATTAGGGCTAGTGGCAAGTGCCTTTATTTGCTAAGCTATCTTACCTGCCACAGCACTATCTGAATTAAAGTGAACAATGATTGTGTTCTTCAGGCTTCATTATTTGTGGGGTGTTGCCTTGACTGGTCATTAACATCAAGACAAATTATTGAGTATTGTCAATGATAAAGCTTGAGTTTTCAAGCAAAACTGTGATTTTACAACTTTGAATTTGTCAGAGGCTAATATCTAAAGATTTTTCCTACTGATACATAAAGACCTTTCTAATAAAGTAATGGCCTTTTTTGTGCTTCTGTTAAAACATGTATAATGTAGATGACCAAGTTGAACACTATTTGGAAGTTTATAATTCATTGGCATTGCATATACAATGGTACACAATCCCCACACTATCCTACCCTAGACTCTATTAGCATGTCCAACACTTACCTATTAACCAGGAACTTTTACTCCCTTTCCTACCCCCAAAGTTATTTCCATGTTACTTCCATCAGGCCAACATGATGAAAAAAATGTTTCTGGGACTTCTAGAAAGAGCTGAACAGAAAGCTTTTTAGCAAGGTGCTTGCTGAGAAGCATGAGAGTATTAACTCAATCCCCAAAACCACATTAAAAAAAAAAATCAAGCCATAGTACATGCTTGTAATCCCAGTGGTGGGAGAAATGGATGAAGACAGATCTCTGGGGCTTACAAGGGAACCAGCCTGGTGTGTTCTATAGAAGCTCAAAGATAGTGAAAGAGCCTGTCTTGGAAAAAGACAGACAGTCCCTAAGGATTAACAGCTAAAGTTGTCCTGACCATGACATGAATGGAGCACACTTATGAACAACTACATGCACACACAAACATGTACACATGTATACCCAAATACACATGGGCATGTATATACATGTAGAACACCTCTGGGTAGACATCTAGGAGTAGTATATCTAGGCCATACAATAATTCTATATCTTAATATTTTGAGAAAATGCTGAACTCAGCATTTTATATCTCCATTAGTAGTGCAAGAAGATTCCAATTTGTCTGCATCCTCACCAACATTTTTAGAAATTTCCATACTTCTATAATCACCTTGGGCTATATAACAAGACAGAACAGAATGGAATGGCTTAAACCACTGAAATATATTTCCTTAAATTCTAGAGGCTAGATGCTTGAAGAAAAAATGGCCAGCAGAAAAAGTATTCTGGTTCTTTTCTGTCAATTTGACACGCACTAGAGTAATGTGGGAAGAAGGAGGAACTGAGGAGTTACCTCCATCAGGGCCTATCTATGGGCAAGTTTGTGTGAGCATTCTCTTCATTAATGATTAATGCAGGAGGGACCAGTCCCTAGGGTATAAGCCAGTAAGTGGAGATCCTTTATGGTTTCTGTCTCAGTTCCTGCCTTGAAATGTCCTGATGTCACTAAGTGATGAACTGTGACCTGGGAGTTGTAAGACGAAATAAATTCTTCCTCTGCTGAGTTGGTCTTGGCCAATGTTTTATCACCACAACAGAGAAACAAACTAGGACACTCGTGTGGTGGGTGGCTCATACCTGTAACCCCAGCACACAGGAGACATAGGAAAAACAGGTCACACGTTTGAGGCCAGCATGTTCTGTATAGCATGTCCTAGATTGGCCTGGGTTCCAGCATGAATCCTTGTCTCAGAACCAATGGTGGGAAGAGAACTCATTAGCAAAACACTTGCCTCGTATGCACAGGGCCCTGGGGCTTGATCCTCAGCATCTTCCTATCCCCCAATCAACCAGAGTTGATTTCTGGCGAGCCTTCTCCTGACTTGCATGTGACCACCATCTTGTTATGTCCTGTCTTCTGCTGAGGCACAAAGAAATATGCCTGGTGTCTCTATGTCTTCTTATAAACCTCCTTGCAGAGAAAATGCACTTTACAACAGGATTCTGCTTTCATGTCTTCATTTGTTACCTCCTTAAAGGCCCTGTCACCAAACACACTCACATGAGGAGTTAGGGCTTCAATACATGGATTCTGGGGTACACAACTCAGTTCACTTGACCTAGTGCTATCTCATTGTAGATTTTTTCTTATTTTTTTAGTTTTTGTCTAGCAAAAGACTATCTCATGATTCTTCTCATGTGCTGGGTTTTCACTTGTATACCTTACCGTTTCTTGAGAGATGTCCATTTAAGTTTTACATATTCTAAAATTAACTTTCTTGTTTCCTTTAAAGATTTTCCTTTAATTGCACATGTGTGAGTGCAGGTGGAGCTTGAGTTATCAGCAGTTGTGAATGCTCACAGGATGCTAGAAACTAAACTTGTGTCCTCTGTAAGAGAGTACACTTTCAACCACTCAGCCATTTCTCCAGCCCCTCAGCCTCTAAGTTGATTTATTTAGTTTTTAAATTTTTATTGTAATTGTTGTTGAGTTACGAGAAGGCTTTGTATGTTCTGACTTAAATTCTTAATCAAATACTGTCATTTCTCCACTAAGGTATATTATCCTATTGATGGCTGTACAGCTGTTATCATCTTGATATGGCCCATTTACCTTTTATCTTTTATTCTCTGGGTTTTAATTATCACACTCATGGAAATGAAGCCAAATCCAATGTCATGAGATTTTCTATGCTTTCTTCTTAAGAACTACATAGTTTGAGTACTTAAGATTGGGTTTTTAAGAGTTTGAGGTTTTTTTTTTTTTTTTTTAAATATGGTATACAGCAAGGACCTAGGTTAAGTAATAGGCAGGTGGATATTCAGTTTTCTCAACACTATTAATTGAAAAGATAATCTTTCCCCCACTGACACCCTTGTCAAAACAAAACAAAACAAAACAAACAAACAAACAAAAAAAAAACCTGACCACACATGTTGAGTGTTTATTTCTGGGTTTCTATTCTATTTCATTGGTCTATGTATCCAGTTACTGACCAAGGAAACTTATGTAAAATAAGACCTTATTTTGATTCCCTGGAGCTGGAATTACAGATAGTTGTGAGCTTCCTGAGCTGAGAGTGTTGATAACAGAACTCTGGTCTTCTGCAAGAGCAGCAAGTGCTCTTAACAGCTGGGTTAGCTCTTCCTCACCTGGAGTAACTTTCAAAGGTGGCAAACGTTAGGTCTCTAACAATTATTTTGTTTAAAGTTAGATTTAGCTATTTGGAGCTTGCTGCATTTACACTGAATTTACTTTTTCTGTAAGAAAGCTATCAGAGTATTGATAAGGAATGTGGTCAATTTATAAATTCTTTAGGTACAACTGATGTCATAATAGTGTCACACCTTCCCACCCATGAATATGGGATGCCTTTGCATTTATTTAGGACTTCTACATTTATCTCACCATAATTTTTTTAAATGCATTATTATTGTGTGTACGTATAGTGGATGCAGGGGTATTCTTAAGCATTTGTAAAGAACAAAAGACAATGTCATGAAATCAGTTCTCTCTACCTTCACATGTTTCTGGGGGTTGAGCCCAGGTCCTGAGGCTTGTGTAGTAAGTGCTTTAAGCACAGAACATCTTTCTTCTCTCACTCTGACCTCAATTTGATTTTTGTTTTGGGTTTCTGAGACAAGGTTTCTCTGTGTAGCCTTGGCTGTCTGGAACTCACGCTGTAGAAAGACTGGCCTCGAACTCAGAGATCTTCCTGCCTCTGCCTCCTGAGTGCTGAGACTAAAGGAGTGTGCCACTATACCTGGCTATACAGACTCATCTCATTGGCTTCATGGTTTTCAGTTTTGAACATACAAGTTTTCCACATCCTTGGCTAGGCTTATTCCTGGATATTTAATTTTGCCACTAATATAAGTACTAACACTTTGTAAATTTCCTTTTCATATTGCTTATTGGAGCTATTTTGAGAAACAATTTTTTTTTAGGCAGTATTTTTCAAAAATCAACCTTAGCATTTTCCTGTGGATTCCTGAGACTCACACTATTTGTAACAGAGTTGTGCATCTTCCTTTCCAATTTGATGTCTTTTGTTGCCTTTTCTTCTCTTCTGGCTCTAGGTAGCACTTAATACAGTGTTAAGGACCAGCGGGGAACATACACTTCCTTTCTGTGGTGGGAAACTTGGCATGACTCACCACTGAGTACAATGTACAATGATTTCTATCTTTCAAAAATATCTTTTCTCACATTGAGGACACTTTCTTTTATTCCTAATATTCTGAGTGTTTAATCATGAAAGGCCACATCAATTGAAATGACCAAGTATATTTTTTGTTCTTTATATATATATAATCTATTTTATGTATTTAACTATACTGTAGCTGTCTTCAAACACACCAGAAGAGGGCACTGGATCCCACGATAGATGGCTGTGAGCCACTATGTGGTTGCTGGGAACTGAACTCAGAAACTCTGGAAGAGCAGTCAGTGCTCTTAACTGCTGAGCCGTCTCTTCAACCCTATACAGCTTTACTTTATGTTACTGAGATGCCACTCTCCTGGCCATAGTCAATACTTCTGTTAATATGCTACTCGATTTTACTTTCTAGGATGTTTCAATGTGACTTTAAGAAGAGAGACTGGCTTGTAATTTTGCTTTCTTTAAATGCATGGTAGAATTCAGTGACATAGCCATTTGGTTCAAGACTTTTATTGGGAATATTCTGATTAGCAATTCAATCTCTTCTATTACAGGTCAGTTGAGATTTTACTTTTTCCTAATTCCGTTCAAAGTATTGCTGTAGTTTGGATAGTGAGTGTCCAAAGGTGTGGTCACCAGTGTGGTGCCTCTGGAGGCACTGGACCTTTAAGAGGCATGGTTAAATGGAGAGCCTTTGGGTCATATGCCTGAAAGGGAATCATGGGACCCTGGCTTTCTCTTTGTTCTTTTGCTTCCTGTCCATGAGCAAAATGGCTTTTCTCTGTCATGTATTCCTGTTATGATGTGCTTGCTGCCTGTTCCCATAGCACAGGTCTATCTCATCCCACAACACACAGGTTCATCACAGACCACAGAACAGGTCCATCACAGCCCACAGCACAGGTCCATCACAGACATGTTGACAGATGGGTTAAAAGCATACACTTTTAACCCTGACACTCAGGAGACGTGGTGATCTGAGTTCGAGGCCAGCCCAGGGTACATAGTAAGACAGTTTCTTATACCCACCACCACCATCTCTTAATGGAAAGGTGCGTACCACATGTAAACAGAGAACTTGCTGAGAAGAAAATAGTATGCTTAAATAGAGGTCAAAAGTATCCAGTGACTATAATGAGGAAAGAGTAGGGAAGTTAAAACTCCAGAGATCCAAGAGCACTGAGACATTATTAAATGCTATGACATATATGTATTGTGAATCTAAAATAAACACAATAAGAGGTGAAGAGGGGCTGGAGAGACGGCAGAGGTTCAGATCACTTACTGCTCTTGCAAAGGACCTAGGTTCAGTCCCTAGTACCCACATGCTGGCTCAGACACCTGTTCCAGGTGAACCAAGCCATCTTCTGGTCTACAAGGGTTCCTGAACATACATGGTACACAGAAACTCACTCACACATGCATATAAACAAAAAATAAATTAAAAGATATTGAAGACAGTGGAAAAGTTTCCTAGCTGAATATAATAAACCAAAGCTATCAGAGAAACATGACAGGGTAAATATTACATGCATACAAATATGTCTGTATCTGTGTGTGACTAAATGCACGGGGAATATGACAAAGTCAGGGTTAGTGGTTTGTAACTGGAATCTCACACAAGGAGGTGGAGGTGTGAGGACTGCAAGTTCAAGGACAGTCTTGAGACACGTAGTGAGACCAAAACCAGAGTCCTAGTGTGGTAGAATGGGCTACCGGTCAGTGTGAGTTCACAAAGGGATTTCAAAAACAAGGCAAAACACCCCAAATCAGCAAAAGAAACCAGCAACAGCTACATCAGTATATGATAAGGCAGCCAGGAAAAAAGGAGGTATACCGAGTGGGACCACAATATGGGACTGACCTATAGTTACTTGTGGATAAAAGTTTCATTCATCATCACTATCGGTATTTATGGAGTAAGATGGGATAAACAAGTTATGAATGTTAATTATTAGCATGAAAAATGTAACATGATAAAATATGGCTCTTAGAAACACATTTGCTAGGCATTGGTGGCATATACCTTTAATACCAGCACTCAGGAGGCAGAAGTAGGCAGATCTCTGAGTTTGAGGCCATCCTAGTCTACAAAATGAGTTCTAGGACAGCCAGGGCTACACAGAGAAACCCTGACTTGGAAAGTGGTTTTGTTGGAACAGGGAGGATTAGCTAGGAATTATTTCACAGCCATAACCTATTGGTAGAAATCTGTATAATTATTCTCAAGATGAAGTTATAATTTCTTAAATTGCACAGAATTTACTTCAATTTCAAATTTAAGGTTTCCATTGGTACGAGCTTCTTATTGATATAAAAGTGAGATGAATATTGATACTCACATAGGCATTGTGCCAGTATAACATATTTAGGAATACAAGGCTTAGACCCAGTCCTTCTTTAACTTTTCTAACTGATTTGAGATGGTTAGCCTGTGAGTTAAGGGACTATAGCAAATTCAGGGCTTTGAGTTTATTGATAAGGTGTTTTCTATATTTTATTTAGAAATAACTGAGAGGAATTAACAGACAACAGTCCAGATTGCCTTACATGGATAGTTGGTTTTCAAAACGTCAGAAGTCCACAGAATTGACTTTACAAACATTTCTGTATTAATGTTCATTTTGATTAGAGACCTATCTGCTTCCTGACAGCTTCCTGTCTTGGATTCTAAGAAGAAATTGAGCATCTTTGGAGCTACTCCAGTTGTGGTGAGACAACCACTGGGCAAGAATTGCTTCTTCCCATCTACAGACAAATCACTGTCCAGAATAGTCGACTGATTATATCTGCCTAGACAGAGTAATCAGCCCTTAATAATTCTGCATCACTATGGTCTGTCAGAAGATCCTGGGCCGGAAGGCTGAAGACCAGGTGCTCCAACGTTTTGAAGTATAGGGACTGTCCATGTGTTCAGCAGTCTCTATAAATTGGCTAAGTTTTAGAAGCTATGCTTTTGTGCTTCCCATAATTTCAGTTAACTCAGTCATTCTGAATTTCTGACAGGGTTGAAAACTTATAGGCTCATAGCCAATCCTGGCTATTTACTTTGAGAGAAAAGATTTGAGTAGAGGGTTTTCAGCTGACATTTACTCCAAGCCAAGAAAAAAATCCAGGTTCAGAACTAAGTGTTTTAGTTAGGAAAGATGACAGAAGTTCTGGTTAGTCAACAAAATGATGGACTGGTTATTAGGACTAACTAGTACCTCACTGATACAAATCGGCACAATTATGCACTAATTGTATTTTAAGAGAAAAGTTTTACTTTAACAGGAAGGGTGATATGTAGGAGGAGCTAAGGTGGGAGGAGTATGGAGAGGAAGAGAAGGAGTAAGGAGAGGAGGAGAAGAAGGACAGCAGAAGCTAGGTGATGAGAGAGAAAGAGGGGAGGGGACATGGAGGCAGATGTTCACGTGCCTCCACCAGTCAAGGATAGTTTATATATCTAGGTTGAGTATTGGGTTACACTTCTGAGTATTACCAAACTTATAAAGCCTTTGACTAACATTTTAAAAAATTGTATAAAAGCAAAAAGGAAAAGGGGGCATGGGATAGAGGTTTTCTAGGGAGGGGAAATGGGGAAAGGGGATGAATCTGAAATGTAAATAAAATATCCAATAAAAAAAATGACACAAAAAAAGCCAGAGAGAGAGAGAGAGAGAGAAAGAGAGAGAGAGAGAGAAAATGAGTTAGTGCACATGAGAGGAAGAGAGAGAAAGAGAGAGAGAGAGAGAGAGAGAGAGAGAAACACATTCTCCAAACATACTGTAACAAAGCAACAAACACCAAAACACAAAAACAACCTATTCATGGAACAAAACCCCTTCAAAGCAGTGTTGAACAACACACACATTTTATCTGTTAAGGACACTGTATTTGATGAAATAAGCGTACTCTAAATAAGACACTCTAAATAGATATTGAGAAAAATAAGTATCAAGATTTTAAGTTTAAGATGAAAACCCTAGCACTTATTTTCATAAAATTAATCTTTCCTGGGGCCTGCAAAAATGGCTCAGCAGAATAAAATGTAAAACAGAAAAAATGATCAGATAGCAATTCTAAAAATATCTACTACAAACATGAAATAGGCTTTACTTTTTTTTGTGTGTGTGTGTGTGTGCAGGTTTGCCTGTACACACACCATGACACTAGAGCACAGACTAGGAGATACTGGTTGTTCTTTCACTGTGTGAGTTCTAGGAGTTGTCAGGCTCCATGGCAGGGCCCTGTACGCACTGAGCCATCTCAGGGGCCCATGAGATAGGTTTTAAATACGCAACACTCCAATGGTTTCTATTTTCACCTACTTTTGAGATAAATAATAATTTTTTTAAAGTTAAAGCTAAAAGAAAAAACATATCCTGCTGATAGGTTATCTAAATTGTTTCTTCCCAAGAGGAAAACAAAATTCAAAATATTCTGTTCCTAAATTCTTAATATACTTTGAGAAAACCATTTAAGACAAGAATTCTCTTAACGATACCTCCAAGGAACCTACTAAATATCATGAAGACCTAGGTTCTTTCTAAGGAAACTTTCCAATACTCACACCATTTACAAATCTGACACTTCCCCCTTTGTGAGAAAGATCTGAAATGGAAACATGTCCAACTGAAGCCTTGCTCTGTGTGCCCACTGGAGAACCATCCTGAGGTCTCTCCTGCGCATGCTCCCTGTGGACCTGCACTCCTTTCCCCTCTCTGTGGCTGCTCGCTGTTATGTAATTCTCTACATATAATTTCCAAATGCTTCCAAACAGCAACTTAGTACTTTTAAGAAAACTTGAAATGGGTGTGAGAGACAGTGCTGACAACCAGGTACCTGACAGAGGGTGGTCTTGGCCCATGGTCCCTGGAATCCATCACCCACCCAACGTGATACTCTAGAGGGGGGTTTGTGCTGTGACTCGTCTTCCTCTTTCGTGGACTCTAAAGAAAAAGAAGGCAAACATTGCAATTTCTTTTGGTAGTATGAATTTCACAAGTAAATTAAAACCCTCTGACTGCAAACCAACTCACATTTTCACACTGTAGATGGCACATTGTGAAATCACATGAAGTCACAAAACCTAAACATCTCTCACACAAGTTACAAAGCTTAACCTGACGGACCCTGATTTAGTTTGAGACAAGGCTAAATGAATCAACACTGAATAATCCACTGCATCCTGATCCTCTTTAATCACACGACTCCATGAAATGAAAAGAAGGCACAGCTCAGCCTAAAGACATCACTACTGTGTGGTAAATACCATTTTAAAGTGAATTGTTATGACTTAAAGATGCACATGTTAAAAAGGCGCCTCTTGCAGCTGCTCTGTTAGGGGACGTACAACTCAAGCCTCATATTCCGTGTGTTTGTACATTTATGTTGATGGTTCTCGGTTCTTTGACAACAGGACAAAATCTCAAGGTTTTGTTAGGATCTTGCAGTCGAGGCATTTGATGTGCCTTGGGAGTTCCTGTAGGATGAATCCTGGGAGAGGCAGGCACTGCAGAGGGCATTGTGCAAGCCACTGTTGCTGAAGTCATTTCTGAAAGATCAAACAGCTTCTATGCTCATTTGTTGAGTCTGCAAAATGTCTCTTTAAATTATTTAGATGGTAGGAAAATATTTTACTTTGAAAGTAAAGACAAATCTGAAAAACTCTAGGCCCAAGAGTTTTTCATTCAAATATTTCAAATATCTTAAAAAGAATTAAAAAAAAAAACACTTGGTAGTTTTGGCTAGTTTTACATCATTCTGTTCTATTTTATAGTGAGCAGGTAAGATGGTTCAGCAGGTAAATGTACCTTCTGCCATGGCTGATGACCTGAGATCTGCTGCAGAACCTATATGGTGCAGGGAGAGAAAGACTACAGCAAGTTGTCCATGCCCCTCCACCAGTACACACACACAAACACATAAATAATACAGCTTTTAAGAGAGGGCTTACATCCCTGTTACCATTTTATTTCCATTTCCTTCCTGCTTTTCCTCCTCAGAGATGACCAAGCTCTTAAGATCAGTATTTTGGTCTGTTACTACATACATACAATATAAATTTTTCCCTAATTAATTTTATATATGTGAAATCACACTTTATGCATCATGCTCTAAATTGTACTTTATTTAATTGCCAATCTTGTGTTTCAGTACTAAAAAATATGCTGTTCTATAAATGTATCAAATCTACTGACTCTCCTGCTGATGGACATGTTATTTCCAATGCTTTGGCTTAATCAGCAATACTGTACCACTGTTGGTGAACCTTGTGCTGCTGGACCTTCTGCCAGGGCTTATATGAGTGGAATTGCCATCAACACAGACCTGACTTCTCAAGAAGGTCCTCACTAGTCTACAGTGGGCCTCCACCACAACCAACACGTCAGACTTCTGCTGACTTCACATCCAAGTCAAAACCACTTTTTCTTCAGACTTAAGCACTTTCCCATCATAGGATCTGAATGCTGTTTGCATCCCCTGGGCAGTTACAGTAATCTTGAGCATGTTTGCACACACCTAATTAAAATCCCCCTTCTATGAGCTTATCACTGACTTCTACTCAGCTGTTTGCCCTGTTGATCCTGAAAATCTCATGGCAAGACAAGGGATCCAGAAGATGAAGTGAGTAGCAGGGAAAAGTATGCAGGCTCTACTTCTGTGTTCTTGTGATTCACAAATAACAGTTTCTTCTCTCGGTCCATAAGTATTATCAACTACTTACAATCTGCATAGACTTGTGAAGGTACAAGTCTGTCAAAGTCAAATCTGAACTTCCACACATGCCACTGTTCCTCCTAAGACTTCTCCGATTCTCCGGTTGTTCTGAAGAGCCCATTAGACAACCCTGCAGAGCAAAAGCCCATCTTTGCTTACTCCCTCCATCTGCTGCCACTCACCACTTCAACTCTAGTTTCCAAATAGCTGTCCCACTTCCTTGGTGTGTAGTTTTTCAGGTGGGTTTTCCCCTTCTCCCTGAAGGTTCAATTCTCAGCACCCACATGGCAGTTCAAAACCATCTGTAACCCCAGTCCCAAAAGATCTGACACCTTATTCTGGCCTCCATAGGCAGCAAGCACACATGTGGTACATACACATACATGCAAATCAAACATACATATAGACAAAATAAATCATTTAAAATATGCATATATAAACTACTAGTCTGAAAGAATAGATTGATATTAACTATTGTTAATCAAAACTATAAGTCTTATCATATACATGAATGATCATAATAGTACTGTTTAGAATAGACAAAACTGGAAACAATCCAAATATACACTATTAATCAAACAAAATGTTTATACATACACAGAACACTGTCCGTGATAAAAAGGAGTAAAACATTGGTCTGTATAATGATCCTCAGTTTTAAGATTGGCTATTATATGAAGGCTGCCCCATAGCCACTTATAGTATGATCCACCTATACATTTTCTGGGAACTGCAAAGCCACAGAGAAGCAAGTGTGTAGCTGTTGTGGGTTGCCCTGATGCTGTTTGTATTTTGATGTTAATTCTGCTTCCTCAAGAGGGGCTGCCCCAACAAGGAATGGATCACACACCCAGGTGATTCTATGTAAACCTCCCCATTTTAACTGGTCAATAAATAAGGAGAGCCAATCTCTGGGTGAAGGATATGGTGGCATTTCTGGGTCCCAGAAGGAAGGGGAGGGGAGAGAGAGGCAGAGGGATTCTGAAGAGGCTGTGGGGTGGATGGGAAGTAGCAGACATGTAACTCTCGGGGACCAATCGTTTGTAGCCTTCGCAGCCGCCTAAGGAGGATGGGACAAGATATTCTTTGCTCAGCTGTTGAGTATTTGCCTAGTTTTAAAATATAAAGGCTGCCTAGTGTTTCTCATCCATGGTGACTCAGGTAAGCTTGAGAAAGAGCACTGACTGGGCAGTTGTTAGTGGCTTGGCAAAGCTAACTGTGGGAGCTAGGTGAGACAGCCATTGCCAGCACCTAGCAAGGAGCAAGCATGCATTACACGTTACATGTAGCTGCTGCCAATGGCTGAAGGCAAGTGCTGACATCACTAGCAGTGGTAAGAGGGAGCGCTCAGCACAGTGGCATTGCTCAACACTGGCCGCCGCGTTGCTGACGTGCAACTGCAGCATTTACTGACTTTCAAATGATAGTCTTAAAGCGGGCAAATTTTAATGATATTTAAAAGAAACCTGTAAAAATAAATCAGGCCATCTGCTCTTTAGAACACCACACTACAAACCAGCTGTAATCCATCCAGATTTTGTTAAAAGCTTATGAAGGAATTAATATCTCATAAGCTAAGTAGTGGCTAGCAAAATGTGACCCTAACAGCAACCCCGAGGGCCGCTAGTTAGCCATGTGCATCCTGAGACTTCACTTTTAACTTGCTGAACAGGAGCTTGATGTGGGCCCTGTTTTAACAAGTTTCCCAGTGCTTGCTAAATTTAAGGACCACTGAGTCTACTTTTCTACAAGTTGAGTTTTTCCAAACTTTACCCCTGCTAAATCAAGCACCATCCAGTGTGACCCCTTCTCACGCTGCTGCTACCCACAAGAGCTGCCTTGTATAACAGCAACACATTCATGAGAGATAGACACTTCAAAGGTTTTGTGTTTGTTTGTTTTCAAATCAATAAAGATGTCACTAAAGCCAAGTTCAGCAAATCACAGAGTGTAAATATTTTCAGCTTTTTTTGGTCAGAAGAAACAACTCAGGCTTTGCCTCTGCAGCATGAAAATAGTCTTTAGTCCTAATAATGGAAGGTATGACTAGCTAACTGGTCCACAGGGTCCATGGGTCAGAATATGCTGACCACAGCCTGCACTAGAACAGCGAGGAACACTGGACTTGGACTTCACTTGTTAAAGAAAAGAGCTGTTGGGTGGTAGTGGCTCACACCTTTAATCCTAAGCAGGTGGAGCTCTGAGTTTGAGGCCAGCCTTGTCTATAGATCAAGTTTCAGGATAGCCAGGGCTGCACAGAGAGACAGACCCTATCTCAAAGAAACAAAAAACAAACAAACAAACATTAATTTAATAACATACAGGGCAACATGAACACTGTAAAAAGAGACAGCATGTAGACCCAGTCAGACTTATACAGTAGAATACCACAGTTGCTGACACTAAAACCTGAAGTGGTTCCCTAAAGAAGAAAGGACTGGGGATTGGGGGAGAAGGAACAGAGCATGACAATGAGCTGACACAGAGGAAGGAATAGCTCTTTCAAAATAGCCTGATTTACACATAATTGGAGTCTGGAAAAAAAAAAAAAGAACAGAGAAAATTATTAAATTTTTACTTTTTTTTTTTTTTTTTGAAACAGGGTATTGTTATGTAGCCCACACCAGCCTGAAACTGGAGACCATACTACATTAGTATCCTGAGGGCTAGGGTGACAGGATGCTTATGATACCTGGCTTAGTTTAATATTGTAACTTAAAAGAATGGAAGTTTTCTAAAATTTATTGAAAAATATATATTACAATTATGTAAAAAAAAAAAAAAGTAATGACCAGCATTTGGAGGCAGAAGTAGGCAGGCCTCTGTAGAATAATCTACAATAGCACGTTCCAGGCCAAGCTCAAAACAAACAACAGACTAGTAAAAGTACAAGAAGTACAAAAAGGGAAACTCTGGCATCTATACTTAAATGTCTTTAAATGGGTGATAAAAATCAATAAACACAATATAAACAAAACACAATAGAACTGTCCAATCTCAGAGAAAAACAATTAGAAAACAGATACAGAGCCTCTGTAATTCTTAAGAAGCCATCCTGATGACCTCTCTCTAGGCAAGCTAAAGAGAAAGAATATTCTCTGAACTGAACAAGTGACTGAATTTCTGTGTCCAAAACCATGGAAGCCAGAAAGAAGTGGCACAGTGGTTTCAAGTGCTAAAAGAAAGAACTGCCAACCCAGAATTCTACAGCAGTGAACAGAAGTGTCCGCAGAGAAGGGACAATTGAGAGACATGGATACATGCACTGAGAGAGTTGCTAAAGAAAGGACTTTAGTAAGCCAGGCAAGGATACTGGAAGGAAACTTGACCACCAGAAATGGAGAGAGAGCAAGAGAAATGTGTGGACAGACATAATGTTCTATGCTCTGTTTAAGTTCTCTAAAACATCTTTAATAGTTGAAAAGTAAAAGATTTTCACTGCCCAATGGGCATTTAATTGTATGAAGATGTAAAAGGAAAACTATTGTGTAAAAAAAATACATGGGAGGAGGCTCAGCAGTTAAGGGCACTTGCTGCTTTTGTGAGCTCCAGGTTCCACTCTCAGGGGCCACATGGGTGGCTCCAAAAGATGTTACGTTCTCTGCCACCAACAGGCTGCAGCACAACTTGTGCACACATACATACAGGGGAAACACACACACACAAAATTCTTTTAAAGAGATAAATGTTAAAACAATGGAGAGACAGTGATATGGTTCAATGTGTAAATGTATTTGCTGTTCAAACCTGACAACCCAAGTTCAACCCCTGAAATCCATGAAAACAAAACAAAACCAAACCAAACCTGGATATCAGCACTCCTAAGATGAGATGGATAGAGACCAAAAAACTGTCTAGAAGGTGGGAGGCCAACTAACCTAAGGCACAGAGGATGGCAGTAGCAAGGGAGCTACTCTTCTCAAAGGGAGGTGAAGAGAACCAATTCCCTAAATGTTGCCCTTTGACTGACCTCTCTTGGTGTATCATGGCACCTCATAGACACACATACAGAGAGAGAGAGAGAGAGAGAGAGAGAGAGAGAGAGAGAGAGAGAGA
>JANHMN010000001.1:104593315-104604650 GCA_030674055.1 Rhabdomys pumilio
AGAGAGAGAGAGAGAGAGAGAGAGAGAGAGAGAGAGAGAGAGAGAGATGAAGATAGAGACAGAGAAAGCCAGATAGGGAGGGAGGGAGGAAGAAAGAGAGAAAGAGAGGTAGGATAGCAGTGAGGAAACGGAACAAATGAAGAAGTTTTTAAACAATCTCATAGCAATAGTAAAATACAGATTGTCCATAACCTATGAAAATTTACGTTTCACAAATCCTAAAGCAACCACTAAAACCATCAAATACACACATATAAATGTCTAAATTCAAAATAAAAAGTAAGAATGCCCCAGCACTCAGAAGGCAGAGGCAAGTGGATCTCTGAGTTTGAGACTAGCCTGGTCTACAGGACAGCCAGGGCTATATAGAGAAACCCTGCTTCAAAAGAAAAAAAAACAAAAACAAATGGACAATGAATATACCAACTAATATAATAAACATTATCCAACTATATAATATTGCAACTTTACTTCAAATATAATGATACAGAAAGTAAAGAGATAGAAAAAGATTTATCACACACCATAAAAATAATCAATAGAAGCATGAAACAGCTTAAATAAAATCAAACTAAACTATACAAAATAAGACTGGTATCAAAAATAGAAAAACTTTCGATTGCTTGGAAATTAAATAACACATTCCTATGTAGAGATGAAAGCTGAAATCTTAAAATATTCTAGAAATCACTGCAAATGAACATTAATCCACTGTATCAACACTTGTGGAATGCAGCTAATGTAGTATAGGGAAGAAAATAACAGGATTAAATGCTTTCATTAGCAAAGAAAGTCTACATTAATTAATCTAAACTTTTCCCTCATAAATTTTTTTTTTTTTTGGTTTTTTGAGACAGGGTTTCTCTGTGTAGTCCTGGCTGTCCTGGAACTCACTCTGTAGACAAGGCTGGCCTCGAACTCAGAAATCCACCCGCCTCTGCCTCCCAAGTACTGGGATTAAAGGTGTGTGCCACCACTGCCCAGTATAAAAAAATTCTTATGAAAACACTCAAGCTAAGAAATTAACACTGAAATAGTTGATAGGTCAAAAACAATTTTAATTATGAAATATTAGGAACTGAATGAAAATGAAGACATATTTGGAATTTGTGAAAAGCATTCTTCTTAAAAGGAAACTTGCAGCACCGCATGCTCTCAGAATCAAACTCAGGCACACCATCCCAAGTCCAACAAATGCCACAATGCGGAGCAAAGCAAATCATGCCTGGGCAGAGGAAATGGAGCAAGACCAGAAACTAACGGGACCACAAGAAAGAGAAGAGTAACTCAGGAAAAACTAAAAAGATGAGATTGAGAAATAACAGGGGGTACAAAGGAAGCACCCTGCCTCCTGGGACAGGAGCTAGGGCACAGCTGGCCAGGGGACAGGCCTCTGTTCCATCCCCATGATGCAAAACAAACATCAGAAATTTCTTAACTAGCACAGTGGTGCACACCTGTAGTTTCAGCTTCTCAAGTGCTTAGCTAAAGCAGGAGGATTTCTGGAGCTGAAGAGTTCATGTGGAGCCTGGACAAGATAGTGAGAATCCCCTCTCACAATAAATAGCAGTCATTACCTCATTGTGTGTGCAAAAGCTTTTGTGTCAAACAAATCATCCCTCTGTATCAAACTTGTGGAAATAGAAAACAAGTTAAATGTGACCACAGGGACCCAACTTGCAAAATACAGATGGAAACTTCCTAGAACAAGTGCTCTCACTTCTCCAGTAATGCACTGTAAGAGACAGCAGGTTCTCCTACCACACATAGCATGAACTTCTCAACGAAAGAGACTTAGTGCCTGCAGCTAACATGCACACTTATTAAGACAACGTCCTTGGGGCCACAGAGATAGTTCAAAAGTGCTTGCTGTACAAGCATGAGGACCCAGCCAGCACCCATGTAAATGGCATCTAGGTGTAAAACTTGCCTGTAATCCAGTGCCTGCTCCAAAGGTGGAGATAGAACAGTAACTTTTTAAATTATCTTCAAGAAAAAAGTCATCCCGAGTGAGATAACCCAGACCCAGAAAGACAAACATGGTATGTACTCACTTAGAAGTGATTATCAGCTGTAAAGGATAACCATGCTACAGTCTACAGGCCCAGAGCGGCTAAGTAACAAGGAGGGCTTAGGAGGAAGACGCAAGGATCTTTCTGGCAAAAGGAAATGGAATAGATCTCACCTGAGGGCTGGGGTGGGTGGAGTTGAGAACAAGAGGAATCATATGGGGGGTGATGGGAATACTGGGAGAAATGGGGTCAAGGTAGAAACCTAGTGCAATTGAAACTCCATTAAATCTAATTAATTAATTAGCGAGAGTAACCCCAATAAAGACTCCTAGTAATGAGGAACAAGGAGCCTAAACTGGCCATCTTCTATAACCAGACAATGCTCAAGTGGAGGGATTGGGACACCAACCCAGCCATAAAACCTCTGACCTACAGTTTGTCATGCCTGCAGAGTGTTCTGAGATCAGAGCCAAGCACAATCATCATCGGAGAGAATTCATCCAGCAAGTGATAGGGGCAGATGCAGATTCCCAGACAAATATTAGGTGAGCTCTGGGAGTCCTGTGGAGGAAGCAGGTGGGTCACAGACACCTTAAGAACATGGCCCATAGAATCAACTGACTGGGATTCAGGAAGGATTGCAGAGATCAGGGAGCCTGAAAGGGTCTGACCTAGGTCCTCTGCATATATGTTATGATTTGCATGTAGCTTGGTGTCCTTGTGGGACTCCTAACAGTGGGAGCTGAGGCTGTCTCTGACTCTTTTGCCTTTTTTTTTGTTTTGTTTTGTTTTGTTTTGTTTTTTTGGTTTTTCGAGACAGGGTTTCTCTGTGTAGCCCTGGCTGTCCTGGAACTCACTCTGTAGACCAGGCTGGCCTCGAACTCAAACTCAGAAATCTGCCTGTCTCTGCCTCCCAAGTGCTGGGATTAAAGGCGTGCGCCACCACTGCCTGGCCTCTCTTTTGCCTGCTTGTGGAACCTTTCTCCTCTTACTGGGTTGTCTAGTCCAGCCCTGACGTGATAATATGTGCTGGTCTTTATTTTAGCTTGTTAAGCCACGTTTGGTTGATATCCCCTCTTGTCTGAGGGGAGTTGGTGGGTAGATCTGGGGAAGAGGAAAGGTAATGGTGAGAGACTGGAGAAGGGAAGGGAGGAGAAACTTCAGTCAGGATATAACATATGAGAGATAATAAAAACTAAAAAGGGGGGTGGTGGAAAAATGGCTCAGCCCTTAAGAGCACTAGCTGCTCTTCCAGAGGATCCAAGTTCAATTCCCAGCAACCACATGGCAGCTCACAACTGTCTTTAACTCCAGCTCCAGGGGATTTGATTCTTTCATACAGATACAAAACATGCAAACTACCAATGAGCATAAAATAAAAACAAATAAAGTATTTGAAACAAGAAAGAAAAGAAAAAAACTATAAAGAAATCAATTTCACAAGCCCAGAAAATGTCAGATTCCATTTAGGATTACCACCTGCATTTGATTTTCACAGAGCAGAGTGAACAAGAGCAAACTTTACAGTGTGTTCTAAGTACTGAGAATTTTATCTTAAAAAGAGAAACATTTGCAACAAACTGAAAAATTGTTATCAGATGCACTAAGAAGCAACAATTTTGAGCAAGTATGTAATGCTCAGCACTGTGTGGTGCTCAGCACTGTGTGGTGCGGGTATGACAACAGATAAAGACCTGGCCACCATGAGACTACCTGCTCATTGACTTGACGCAGGGGAAGAGCAATCCATCTAGACCTCCCACGTTACCACAAGACTGCCACTGCCTGAACACTGCCATGCTTCCCGTCCAGGTCTACAGTCTGTATTTTTCAGTCTCTAAAATGGCCTGGTGGTGGTGGCACACGCCTTTAATCCCAGCACTTGGGAGGCAGAGGCAGGCGGATTTCTGAGTTTGAGGCCAGCCTGGTCTACCGAGTGAGTTCCAGGACAGCCAGGACTACACAGAGAAACCCTGTCTCGAAAAAACAAAACAAAACAAAACAAAACAAAAAACAAAACAAAACAAAAAAAGAATCTCTAAAATGTTCAGAAGTTCATTATATATATATATAAAGATTCCGCTTTTAAATTCTAGTATTTCTCGATAGCGGATGAATCGTTTAAAACAACGTAGAACTGCTTTAAGAGTTCACAGACACAACAACACTCACTCGTACCTACCTTACCAGGATTGTGAAGGTGCTTCAGGAACTTCTTGGTTTGGCTCAAGAGGAAGTTCAGCTGTTAGGTTTTCAAACTACTCTTTACCAATGAGATTTACCTTCTTAAAGTTCTCAACCCCTTGCTGAAGTAGAATTGGGGAATCTAATTACAAAACCGGCTAAAAATTAACCAACAGATAACAACTGATACCAACCTCAAAACAATTGAGCTTTAGAACATGGCTTAACTCTACCTTAATAAAGATGTTCTACTAAGGAATGTAGCATTATATTTAACAATATTAAAAGCTTAAGAGGTATACAGAACCCCAAATATTTATAACTAAAAACTTTGTAAGAGCATACATACTTGTCATCAGCTATTTCTTGGGTATTTATAGACAGGAGTGCTAGGCACTACTGAATTTACATAGTTTGGTGGTGTGAATATGCTTGGCTCAGGGAGAAGCACTATTGGGAAGTATAGCCTTATATAAGTAGGTATGACCTTCTTGGAGGAAGTCTGTCATTGTGGGGAGTGGGCTTTGAGACCCTCCTCCTAGCCATGTGGAAGCCAGTGTTCTCCTGTTGGCCTTTGAGACAAGATGTAGAAATCTCAGCTCCTTCAGCATCATGCATTCCTGAACACTGCCGTGCTTCCTGTCATGATGATAATGGACTGAACCTCAGAACAGGTGAGCTAGCCCCAATTAAATGTTTTCCTCTAAAAGAATTGCCTTGTCTCCTTACAGCAATGACACCCTAACTAAGACACACAATAATCTAAACACACCTGGCCCTTAAGAGATTCTTTTAAAGTACAAAATTAGTGTACACATAAAAAGAAATGATTATCAGGTAGAATATGAGAGTGGCATTTGGTATAAGATTTGAGATCACTAGAAAGATTATTATAGGAGAGAAGGGACAAAAACAGTCCCTAAAGGATAAGAATCTACAGGATGGGAAAAAAGCTTTCTAAATAGAATTTGGAAGCAGTCACAGACACTTAGAAAAGGCACCACATTTATCAGAAAATAATTAAATGAATGAGAAAATGTATGTACAACATTGGCGATTAAAGGCCTGTTGAAGAACCAGGCGAAATCTACTAGAAGTTTTTGCTTCATTCTCTAGTGACAGGTTGCAAATGGTGAGTGAGGATATCTAGATGGGCTGGAGACTCATTTCTAAATCCCTCTCAGAAGCTCAGTGGACAGGAAGGAAGAATGGCTCCTCCCTGCCTCTGCCCCACAGGCTCTTCCTGCTACATTTTCATGTACATGCCCACAGTACTGATCTACAAACATGGGCAGCATTGCTAGAGGAAAAGACCATTCATTCTGGAAGGCAGAGAAAAAGATCTGAGTGACTGGTTACAATCTGCTACTGGAAGGCTAACCAAACAACACCTACATCTCACCCAGGTGGACAATATCCAAAGAAGGCATGTTTGTCAGACTGAAGCAAATTAAAAGCATCATTAGAGAACAGCTGTAGAAATTTTCTTTGAAAGGTGATGAGAGAGAGAAAGAGAGAGAAAGAGAGGGGGGCAAGGAGGCAGATATTCACGTGTCTCCACTAGTCAAAGACAGTTTATATATCTAGGTTGGGCATTGGGTTACACTTCTGATTGAGCATTACCATACTTATAAAGCCTTTGACTAACATTTTTAAAAAAAATTGTATAAAAGCAAAAAGGAAAAGAGGGCATGGGATAGGGGTTTTCTCTAGGGAGGGGAAATGGGGAAAAGGGGATGGCATCTGAATTGTAAATATTTAAAAAAAAAGAATTTTGCTTTGAATATCTAGTCACAGAATGTCACATCTTCAGTCATTATTTACTACCAACTTGCATCATCCACTAAATCCTTGTGTTGTAGATGATCTTGTTTACATTTGGAAGGTGAAAGTGTTTGGGGCTTTGAAATGTGGGAGAGAGGGGGGTTGGATAATATATTTCATGGTATATATATATAAGGAATTTCTCCAAAAATTAGAAATTTATTTAAAGGGCATCCTAAGAAATTATATCATCTATACCCCACAAGGTCACCAAAAGCACATCTTGCTTTTGTCTTATTTGTTTTAAATTTTCTGCAAACTGATGCTAAAGGTCAGTCTGCAGTGGATCGCCACTGGCATCCAGTAACTTCCAGCTCATTTGCCAGGGTCATATGGAGAGACCCCTTAACTAATATTTGGTGTGGTCTTGATCCTGTTCTAATTTGGGGTCGTGGGTCAGTCTACATTTTTCAGAAAGAGAATGGAGCCTGATGGCTGCCTAAAAGACTGGTCATCAAGTGGACACAGATCTTGAGCCTAATAATTATGATTCTAATGATAAAGATGGCTCAAAATCTTTATCAACCAGCTGATTTAACTTGACATATAATCTCCACTCTTTCTGGAGAGTGTTTCTTATCATTACTTAAAGCCACCCACTAAATACCTGGTGGCCAGACTTTGTGTCTGATCCCTGCTAATTAGCAGTTGGATTAGATATTGAAATACTTCCACTTCCAACCTTATTTTCTACATTGCTTGGATAATCATGTTGCTTTTAACCTTTGAACCTTATATTTTAAACAGATTGATTGCCCTCACACAGGATTGCTCTCAGCAAGCTCAGCTACTTATCTGACAGTTACACATCACTGTGAAGAACTGCATCTAGTGCATGTTCACAGGTCCTTTGGTCTGAATGTGGTCTGGGTCTAAAGAGTGTGCCAATGATGGCCGGTTAGTCAATGACAGGTAAGAGTGTTTTGAGCTCCTATAAACCTAAGACAGAGGCATACATCATGAAGCTATGTATGTTTTCCTCAACGACGGATAATATAGGAGTAATTTTCAACTCCTATAAACCTAAGACAGAGGCATACATCAATATGCTATGTATGTTTTCCTCAATGACGGGTAATATAGGAATAATATAAACACCAACCTAAGACAGGCACGGTCGCCCGGCCCTCTAAACCCTAGATGGGATGAAATATTGTTCCCCATCCAGTTATTGGCACTGCCATCTTAAAAAATTAAGGAGGGAAGTGTACCCTTCCCCCAGGCCTAAGCAGGCCTGCAAGTCATTGACCACAACAAGACCAAACAACAATAGGACCTAGAAGGAGGCATTGCCTTGCCAGTCTTGGCACCCTGAGGTCTGCTACCAAGCTAAGAAGAATGGACTGCCTGCTGAGCTAGCCTTGACACCTTCTGGACTACTATCTCCTCACCTAGCCCCTGGGTGGTACTGAGAAGAGACTCTGGGGGGTAGGGCTTCCCCTTTATATGTGAAAGCAAATTATTAAACTTCGGGCCTTGATCAAAATACTTTGTCTTGGCCCCACGTTTCTCTTGCCCTCCTTCCCGTTAATTCCTAGGCTTTGTCTCAAGAGAACCTGGTGATCGTGGCTGCAGGCAGCTACAATCATCTCCTTACTTTAGGCCAAATTTCTACTTCCAAAGCCTTTAACTAGGGTCTAGGGGAGTTTGGGATTAAATCCCTAGTACTGAGGAAAAAATGGGGAGGGGTCTCTAGTTGTAGCCTGTGGTAGAGGACTTGCCTAACATGTAATGCTCTGTGATTAATCCTATTACCATTTTTTAAAAAAGGAAAAGGAAGGAGAAAGAAGTTGTTCACTGACTGTTCCTTACTGTGGCCCAAAGGTCATTATTAGCAAGTCCTAATTCAAGGGAATAAACAATTACTCTATGTTTATAACATGGTGGACTTAAAACACAATCGGCCTGGATAGACCCAGACAGAGTATGTTCTCTGTTCAAATTTTAAAACAATTGATATAAAATGGAGAACTGATAAAAACTAGATAAGCACAGGAATCAAAAGTGCCGATCTTAATAGTAATCAACATGGAAGCTAGTGAAATGGCTCAGTGGGGTAGCGTTTCCAGTATACAGTATGAGACCTCAATCCATTTCCCAACAACCCCCTTATATACATATAAAACTGTGTAAGTACCACTCAGAGAGACCACTAGCACCCTCAAAGCTGCTTCCATGCCTCCACCTATCATTCTGCTTTCAGCTTCTCCTTCCCCAATAGCCAGGGGGCTAACTCCACCATCAGATTCTGGTTTGACATACAGGCCTGTGTGGCTCACTTGGTGTATAATAGAAACAGCTTACAGATCAGCAAGTTGGCTCATCAGTAACTGGCACACAAGCACACCCATTTGCTTAGCAGGAGAGCTTCATCAGTGTGACTGCAGAACCGAGCAGTTGCCATAGATAATACAAGACATTCATTTATTTCCATCCTGTTCTACTGTTAGTATGGAGTCCTCTCTGCATTATGGCTACTACAACTAAGTTGGTATTTTTTTTTAAAGTATGTTTCTTAAGAATTCCTTTTTTATGAACAGGGATACAAATTTTTTCTTGGATATTTACTTGCACAAGGCACTGTGAAGTCAGTGTGCTCCTCCTTAGTTTTAAGAAAAAAGGCCCAATCTCTTTTCTAGGCTGCCATCCACATCTCACCAACAGTGTAGTAGTAAAGGCCTTAGCCCTCTACCTCTCTGCATCAACACTTGGTAACACCAGCTCTTAAAAATCTAGCCACTCTGACTCTGCTGCCTTTGGATTAAGATCTAGAACTCTCAGCACCTTCTCTAGTCTATATCTGACTGTACCATGACATGATGACAATGAACTAAACTTCTGAAACTGTAAGCAAGCCCCAATTAAATGTTTTCCTTTATAAGATTTGCCATGGTGACATGTCTCTTCACAGCAATAAAACCAAAGACAAAAAGTAAACAGAAAAATCATTGCTATTAAAAATGGCTGGCTGGGCGGTGGTGGCGCATGCCTTTAATCCCAGCACTTGGGAGGCAGAGGCAGGCAGATTTCTGAGTTTGAGTTCGAGGCCAGCCTGGTCTACAGAGTGAGTTCCAGGACAGCCAGGACTACACAGAGAAACCCTGTCTCGAAAAACAAAAACAAAAACAAAAACAAAAAAAGAAAAAAAATTGGTTAGTTTCAAAGATACACTCTGAAGATATTACAAGGTGAGAAAGATGCTTTTGCAATGAGGGAATCTGTAGACAGCATCCACATCATTAACTCTCACCTTATCATCAACCCTGAGTAAACTCCAAAATGGTTAACCCAAAGCTACCTCTGTTAAAATACCCTGAAAATTAAGAAAAAAACTATATTGGGCACTTCAGAACCTTTTGATGTCATGAAAGACATAAGTAAATAAATTTTAAAAGGCTACATAATTACTAAATGGAAAACATATTATCTCTGAAATTCTGAAATGTATGATTCCTGGTTGTAGCAATTTTTAAAATTCTAAGATGATCGTTGAAAACATGAGACTATATACTCAATAACACATTCCATTAATGTCAAATTTCCTATTTCATAATATTATGTAGGAAAACCCACTTCCTATAAGGAGACAAGGTGAATTTAATTTATGACTAAGTGACATAATGTCTATTACCAACCCTCAATCATTCAGGAAAAAATGTATATATCTGTATTACAGTAGGAGAATAAAGGGAATGTGGTAAAATATTAACTATTTAAACTGAGTGAACAATACAGGTAATATTATATTATTGCACCTTTTTCAGAAGGCATAAAACAGTGTGGAAAGACAGTATTAAGGCCAATGGAATCCCTTTTTCTGAAATTCATAGTGTCATGAATAGGAGAGAAACTGAAGCCATGACTTTAAAAAAATGTTCTGTGATTCAACGTTCTCTACTTTATGCAATGTGAGTCTGGTGGTAGGCATACACTGGTCAATACAAAGGACTAACATGACCTTAGCAGAAGCCAACAGAAAGATTAAAGCTATAAAGCTACAAGTGATATATCTTCTGGTCCTGTACAGATCATGATCTCAGAAAACATTCCTCTTGGCTTCTTCAGTGAAAGTAAATATAATCACAGCTATCTTCTCTCAGAATGTGTCCTCATGGTGTCTACTGATTTCTGTTCAGTTCTTCACTACACTGAAAAGTCCAATCATTTATCCACTTTATTTCTCCCCTATTAATTATATTCTAAAATGTTTTGACAATCTTATCATCTTTGAGATAAAAGCCACTTGACATAGATGAATGTCAAGACATTAACCCAACTTTTCCAAATCCAGTATCAGCATCAGATTGCTGTGATAAAATATATTGATCAAAAACAACTTAGGGATGTATTTGACTTAACAGTTCCATGTTACAGTCCAGAACTGTAAGGAAGACTGTAAGGAAGTCAGGCAGAGGCTCAAACAGCTTGTCACACCATACCCATAATTGAAAGATAAACAAGTACACCCAAGCTGCTTGCTTACTGACAGCAGTTTCCTTTACTCTCATACACTCAGGACCCACATGCCTAGAGATTGGTACCACCCACACTTTGTGAGTCTTTATTTTACATCAATTATCAATTAAGAAAAATCCCATACAGGCCAATTCAGCCAGAAAATTCCTAATTAAGACTCAAATTATATTAATTTTTATCCATTGGTTTTTCAACTAAGTGCACTTGTGTGTACTGTATACAAAGTACATAGTATACAAAACCATGTTAGACTTCTATAATCCTAGAGAAGTTATTGGTGCACTGAGAGAGAAGGTAGAGACATGATGGGAAAACAGAAGAACTCTGAATATTCCATCAAACAGTTCTTAACTAATCTTCAAGTTAGTGCTACAAAGGTTATTACAGACTCCACAAAACTGTCTCAATATCCATTTAGGAGGATAGGCTCTACGTAGCTGCAGTTAGCAATCAATCTGTCTAATGATAAATAAAACTGTTTCACAAAATAATAGCCCATAGATTGTAATGAGACCTAGTTAATGACATTTTTTTCTTTTTTTTATTGGATATTTTATTTACATTTCAGATGCCTTCCCCTTTCCCCTCCCTAGAAACTCTCTATCCCATTCCCCCTCCTCCTTTTTGCTTTTATACCACTTTAATTACATGTATGTATCCATTGTGTTTTAATGTCTATGTAAGAAAATTTTTTCCATGCATGAGGTCTCAAGTCTCAATATGCCCTTGCACATGTGTGTCCATGTGTGTGTGTGCACAACATACATGACATACACACAACACACACACACAACACACACACACACACACACACACACACACACACACACACACACACA
>JANHMN010000001.1:104604660-104690234 GCA_030674055.1 Rhabdomys pumilio
ACACACACACACACACACACACACACACACACACACACACACACACACCTTCTGTTTTTCTTAAGGTTCTTATGATTTTGTTCTTCCTTGGGATAAATCAGAGTGGTAAGCACAGGTCTATAATATTTCATTCTTGGCACCATGTCGGAAACATTATCCCTCCTTGGCCACTCACCTGAAACCTGCCACTTTGCAAATGTGTATGTACACATTACTGTGGCCACTGAACTGCTCCCCTGTGGCAACTTAAACATGCTCATATTACTCTGCCCCACCTGTAGGATATGCTCAGAATTTCTGTTCCTACTACATCCATGTCAATTTTTTTTACACATTTCAGATTCATAAAAACAAAACAAAGCACAACTGAACTGACTTTTATAATCAATTTGGTAAGCATTATTCTCTTTAGTTAAGTATCTATCAAAACATGAGCACTATTACAAGGACCACATGTGGGTCAGGACAGCATGAGGCTTCTTTAGGTAGTTCAGATTTCAGTCTCACTCTCCAGTTGACTGCTTTAGTATATAGATCATTACTGAGAATAGCAAGATGACTCTGGGTAAAAGCTCCTGCTACCAAGCCTGATGACCAGAGTAATCAGGGGAGTAATCCCAGTAATTGCTGAGACCCTCATAGCGGAGAGAACAAGCTCCTGAAAGTTGTCCTCAGATCTCCACACACAGGAATGTGTGCATGCATACACATCCTTATTAGTTATCAAAAGTAAAGGCTCTTCAACATGATATGAGTGGAAGAAACTCATATACAACACACAAATCCTAACACCTTGGTTTGAGCCTATGAGGATAAGGCTCAAATACCAGAAATAAATACCAGGCTGGCTCACCGAAACATAAATTGTTTTGTTCGAGCCTTTCAACATTTTGATGACTGGTTATGGTTATAGAAAACAAATTCTTCTTCATGACTTTCAAACTATCATAGAATTGTCTAAGTTACTCTTAACTGCTTTGAAATGTCTTATTTTACTTTTCAGTTGGTTTTTCAAGGGTTTCTCTGTGTAGCCCTGGCTGTCCTGAAACTCACTCTGTAGACCAGGCTGGCCTCGAACTCAGAAATCTGCCTGCCTCTGCCTCCCAAGTGCTGGGATTAAAGGAGTACGCCACCACTGCCTGGCCATTTATATCCTTCTGCACTGCAGACCAGGCTAAGTTAGAAGTGAGTACTAACACGTGAGAGAGTTGGATCCCCTGTATATAAGCTGCCATGTTTGTCCCAGAAACCAAATTCAGGCCTGCAGGAATTGTTCTTACCAACTGAGCCAGCCATCTCTCCAGCCCAAGGCTTCTGGTTGTGTAAACTAGGCTTGCCTTGAACCTGTGATTATCCTGTCTCAGTCTCCCAAACGCTGAGGTTCCAGATGGCTCAGTTATTAACAGTGTAACTTGCTCTTATAGAGAATCTGAGTTTAATTTCCAGCACTCCCCTCAAGCAGCTCAAATCTGCCTAACTCCAGACAAGGGGGATCTGATGCTTCTGGCCTCAAGGGAACCAGCAATCACATGCACATAGCCACAAGCACATACATAATTTTGGAAACACAAAAGCCGTAAACAGATTTTTTAAAACATACTCTGCATTTCTAAGGCACAGAACCGTTTCTAGATTCTTATTTTTATTGTATGATTATCTTCTATCTACTTATAAAATTAATCACTAAGAAAATAAATTTGTTCTGCCAACTTCTTCATTTATCTAAAACTTTTATTAAATATAACGAATTATGTTACATCTTTTTTGACAGATTTCACCTTATGTTTAAATTGATAGGGACCAAACTCAGGGCCTGGAATGTGCTAGGCATGTGTATCACCACCAAGTTCATCCCCAGCCTTCAACAAGCCCCTTTGCCAATGCAACATGGCACAGCCCAGCACAAGTAATACAAGTAGCACATTCTGCCTGATCTTAAATTTCCTTATGGTGATATTTCTTTGTGAAGCACATTTTATATATTTTAATTGGGATTTTTAAAACCATGTAAAATTACCATCTTAATTCCTTTTGTGTGCACCTCATTACTGTTAAGTATAGAGACACTGTTATAACATCTCAAACTCATCTAATAAAACTGAGATCATATATCTACTTAACAGCAGTTTATCATCTCCCTCTTCTCTCAACCTTTATAGATTTCCATCTCTAGCTACATTCTCATATAGTCATATAGTATTCTCTTTTGTAAATTGATATTTCCCACAGCATGAAGTTCTGAGGTTCATCTATGTCTATCTAGTAGTAATCTGAATAAAGCATTAGCTCACTGTTTGATGTTGAATAGCTTTAAAATATTTACAAACCATTTTACATTACTTTTAGGGAAATGTCTGTACAAGTCCTTTGCTCATTTTGAAGTTTTTTTTTCGTTTTTTGTTTTTTTTTGGTTTGTTTTTTGAGATGGTGTGGGAGAGGGCCATTCCTGGTGGGGCATCAGCTGAGAAGGAAGGTAGCCGGGTGCTTTCTCTGCCTCTATGAGCTAACAGGCTTTCAACCCAGCATCTGGCTACCAAGTCTTCATTGGTAAAATTGAATGATTTTATTAAAAAACAATTTGTGTGGGCATGATTTCATCTGTAATTGGTTCACACATGCAACAATGAAATTGCTGGGTCATGTGATGATCTATTTTATATATGAAGGCAGGAGGAGCTGGGGACAAGAGGCTTTGATTCCTCCCCATCCTCAATGACATTCCCAGTATCTGCCTTCTGTAAATAATAATAGCCATGCCATTGTTATGAAAAAGTATCTGACTATTGATTTAGGTTTTCACTTTTCTGCTGTATAATACATCTTTAGAAAAATGCTTGTTTAAATTTGTCCCAGTTTTTGAGGTGGGTTGTTAGACTGAGTTTATATATTTGAAATAAAAGTCTCCTAATATATATGTAAAATTTTCTAAGTACTTTAACCTCAACCATGTTCTAACAGGTATTGTATCTAGTTTATAAACAAAGCACTTGGCAGAAGCAGAGTTGTTGCAACACATCTCCTGCACCCACACAAACACATCCTCCTCACTACCAGTGAGCAGTGCCAGAATGATATAACTGACATCAAAGTCTACAGTCCATTCAAAATGGAGGAACTCTGTGTTTTTACCATCACATAAACACTAGCTACACTGCCCTAGAAAAACTCTCCAGTCTTCTCACCCCCTTCCACATAGCTGGCAAACAGTTCTTATTGTCTCCAGTTGATTTTCCAGATCATTACAGCTGGAGTTCATACATTGTTTAGCCTTTCTAGATTTCTCAGAAACACAAACTTAAACCTTCATACGTCCCCAACTTGATTTCATATAGTAATCAATAAGAGATCATTGCTGGGCAATGGTGGCGCACGCCTTTAATCCCAGTCTGGTCTACAGAGTGAGTTCCAGGACAGCCAGGGCTATACAGAGAAACCCCATCTCGAAAAAAACTAACAAACAAAAATAAATAAATAAAAAGAGATCATTGTCTAACTGTATCTACTGACCTCCTGAGAGTTATCTTGGTTAGATCCAAGTTTAGGAAATTATGGTTAAACTGATATAAACATCCATGTGCACGTTATTGCATTGCAATAAATTCCAACTTGTAGTAAATTTACTTGATTTGGTTTTTTTTTTAATATTTTTTATTTCAACTTGTAAGAATCTGTTGAAATAGACTTCCAAAGTGACTATGCTATTTTGCATGTCCCACAAGCTGTCTCTCTTCAAGTCTTTGCATTTGGTCTGTTCACTAGTTTGGTGCTGGTCACTTTAATGGTAGTGTCACAGCACCTTGCTGTTTTGACTAGGACTCCCCAGTAAAATTCCACGTGCACCATCTTTCTCTACCTTCGCTTGCCACCTGTGTTTCTTCGGTGAAGTCAGTCCAGATCTTAGGGCATTTCTGCTTGTCTCATATACTCCCAGGCTGGAGTCATAACTATGATGAAGTAGAGGCTGGCCTTAAGTGCTTGATCTTGCTTCCCCGAAGTGCTGGGATTTCGGGAGTCTGGAGCTGTGCCCAGCATTTTTGACCACCTGTAAACCAGTTCAATTTCCTATTTTAAATGGCTTTTGCATATATTTTTGATAGGAGTGCTTTGTCAGACATATTTTTGACAAATATTTCCTACTAGTCAGCTTGTTTCTCCTATCTCTTGGCAGTGGCTTTCAAAGAGCAGGTGTTTTTAAATTTAATGAAGTCCAGTGCACAGATTTTTTTTTTCCATAGAAAAAATAAAACTCAGTAAAACTCAAATTGAGTTTTACTGTTCTTATTTTATATTTATAATCTGAGTTAATTTCCATCAAGAATGTCAGTTTACATGTGGATTATCTGTATGTGAATCTCCCGTTGCTCCAACAACTTTTCTTCACTATTTCTTCTCCCCTTTGTTAAGATAAAGACAGGCTAGACAGAGGTAGCTCAGTTTGGAAGAGCACAGGGTCCATCCTCAGCACAACAAAACAAAACCGACAGAAAACCAACAAAAGGAGTGTCATGCCTTTTGCCTTTACATTTAGACATTTAATTAATTCCTAGTAACCTTCTCAGTTTGCTTTCTTGAGATTAGGGTCTTGTTTGCTGAAGCTGGCCTCAAAATTGCTCTGTAGCTGAGGGTCACTTGGAACTCTTGCGTCTCCAGCTTGTACAAGCATGTGTCACAGGCCCAGACTGGTTTTGTTTGTTTTTTAATGTCATGTATGAAAGGCTCAAACAATTTTGCATGTAGATACCCAGATGACCTACCACTACTTGTTCTAACTAATATTGTTCCTCCATTAAATGCCTTAAATGCATTAAATATTTAACTTGATTAATAATTTCTGACACACAAGCTTATTTTATTTGGACTCTCAATTATATTCCAATTACCCTTATGTCTATCCTTAAGCCAGTACTATTATCTTGGTAACTGTAGCTTTTACAAAGCTGAAGGCTTCAAATTTCTTTTATTCTTTGGCTGCTGTGCTAAGAACACAAAACAGTCGCTAGAATTCAAGGTAGCTATTTTCCCAATGAGGTGCATCTACAACTTAACTCTGTTGTTTTTAAAAACAACAAACATTATTTTGAATACTCTGAATTATTTAAAACTTCACATAAATTTCAGATCACCATGTTAACTGTTGAGCGCGCGCGCACACACACACACAGACACACACACACACACATACACACACAGACACACACACACACATATGCGCGCACACCATACACGTGAGGACATAGACTGGGCTAATCTGGTGGTGTACATTTTTTTGTCCATCTCTGCTTTCATCTCTTCAGTGTTTTGCATAAATTATGACTACTTCAGATACTTAAATATAGTTAAACAAACTACCCCAAGGACCCATGACTTTTCTTTCTTACCATTTCCTGTGCTGCCACCCTATATTTCAAGTTTGTAGTTTGCTCATTTTTTTAAATAAAGAACCTTTATAGTAAAATCTACTTTCTACTTAATTTACTTTACAGTAAAATCTAAACTATACGAGAGAAATGGTGTGCACTACAAAATCCTTTTGTGCCTGATTTTCATGTTGCTTCTGATTCCCTATCACGTGCTGTGTTCCTGTTTTCTACTGAATAATTTGCTGCTAATCCCACCAATCAACTTCTGTGTTTATTATTTGGATTTTTTCTTTGTTTTGTTTTGTTGTTGTTGAGACAGAGTTTCATTACGCATCACAAGCTTATCTCAAAGAGATCTGCCACCCCTGCATTCCAAGTGCTATGATTAACAGCATGTGCCACCACACTCTGCCCTCTGAGAAAGTTTTTATTTACTCAAATATAACAAACACAGGTAATGAACATTTGTTTAGTAATTCCATCACCAATTATTTTAAGATATGGTCCTCCTGTGTCATGCTTTTGCTTATTCTGACACGCAGCTGTTCATTCAGTTTAATTATTAACATTTTGACTACTACTTCTTTATAAAATAATTGAGTAAATACCTTATGTTCCAGAAATAGTTGATTCAAACTGACCTAAATTTGCTTATAGTATACACCTGTGAAATTGACAGAATCATGTTAACTTAAAAAAAAATTTAATAATTTTTGTGTGTGTGATGTCATGTGTCTGTGTGTACGTCCATGTGTAGGAACGAGGATTTCTCCATCTTAATGTTTTTCTAAGATTTATTTATTTTTATTCTATGTGTATGAATGTTTTGCCTGCATATATGAATGATCAACATGTGTGTGCCTGCAACACTCAGGGGCCAGGAGAGAGTTTTGGGAACTGAACCCAGGTTCTTTAAGTAGCAAGTACTTTTAAAATGGTGAGCTATCGCGCCAGCCCCCAATCACTTCAGTCACTCAAAAACGAGCTGCAGGACTACATCTCTAGTGTAATTCCTTTCCTTCCCTATTCTGCTTAAAACAATCAAGAAAATATTTTATTCCCCAGGGAAGTAGTTTTTTAAGTTAAGGAAGAACATTAATGCAGTACCCCAGAACCACAATTTATGAAATACAATTTCCTGAATTTTGCGAAATTTCAGGGATCAACATATCCCAAGTACAACGGATGAACCTTGCCTAAGAAACCCACATTCTTGACTATGGTCTCTCCCCTGCCAACAAAGTACACAACTTGTTCTTTTAAGGCAACCATTTGATGATGAGAGGCCTCTTACTAGAAATCATAAACTTTTTTCTGCTTTTTTGTTGTTTTGTTTTCTTTTATAATTTCTGTAAGGTTGAACTCTTTAATCCCTGCCCACCACCATAAAAAAAATTCCACAATAATCTTCCAGAAAACAAGCTCTGCATTTCACTCTTCTAATCATTCACTTTGAATACCTTTGGAGATTCTAAGTTGTTCCATCTATCATGTGGCGACTTCACCGGTCTTTAGCAATGATATATGAGTCTGCCTCTGTCACACCGATTCAACACAGCTTCTGGAACCACGAATACTTTTTCATTAAAAATGCCTTGTTACTTTGGCATGCTCTCCATTCTACCTAACCAGCTGTCAGGTTTCTGACACACCCGATTCTTCTCTCTTATAGATCAGGGCTCAAATGTACTTCTCATTTCTATATTTCCTGTGCTACCAGTTTAACTAAGGCTACTGTTCTCCATCTTCTAGATGGACAGCCTGTTAAGAGCGTCCTACTCATTTTTCCCCTTATAACCTATTTTCTGTCATAAGGACCATAGTGATCTTTTAAAAATAAATAGAATCGCCTGGCAGTGGTGGTGCACGCCTTTAATCCCAGCACTTAGGAAGCAGAGGCAGGTGGGTCTCTGAGTTCGAGGCCAGCCTGGTCTACAGAGTGAGTACCAGGACAGCCAGGGTATACAGTGAAACCCTATCTCGGGGAAAAAAAAAAAAAAACATCATGTTACAGTCACGTCACAAACTACAAAGCCTAGTCTGCCTCCACAGCCATAGTCATCTTACAAGCGACTGACTTCTCAGTGTCTCAGATATGCCAGCTGTTGCCCCCTTTTCGGATCCTAGATACTTTGCTGACTCCTCCTCCTGGACTACTTCCCCTGCTTTTTCCATTTTTTCATCCTTACCTTTCCAAGGGCCTACTCTGTCTAATCTGACATTGTGTTTATTCCTTTAGAACATTTATCATTATCACTCATGAGTGATTACTGCTAACTATTGTGGGCTTATTTTAATGTCTGTCCAGTCTCATACCCTCATCTTATGCCTATGGACTAGCAGTGTCTGGGACACTCTGGCAATGAATGAATATGCTGTTACTCAGCTGACCCACAGGAGAAGCACTAATGGAATTACAAATTGCACATCCAGCACAAAGTCAGAACCAAGGACAGTGATTATGGAATGCAAATAGCCTCAATCATGCTAATCACCTACCAACCAGCCATAGTCCTTTTCTATTTTGAGGCAGGGTTTTGTGAAATTGATCAGGCTAGCCTTGAACTTGCACTACTCCTACTGGGAATTCTTCCAAGTAGCTGGGATATAGTAGAATATATTTGTATTTCTGTTACAAAAATTTCAGATAGACATCAACTCTGGAACCAAGCATAAGAAATAATGTTAAGTGGTGGGGCATGGGCCACGCAAGATAGTGTAGCAAGGGTGTTCACTGACAATTTTGAGGAACTGAGTTTAATCCTTGGGGCCTATATGGAAGGAGAATCAACTTCTTCAAGTTATCCTCTGATCTCCACACTTGCACTGTGACATGTACATGTCCCCACACCCTCTCTCTCTCTCAATCTCTAATCTTCATAAAAATATACTTCTTGGGCTGGACAAGATGGCTCAACCGTTAAAAGCAGTCACTGTTCTTCTAGAAGATCTGGGTTCAATTCCCAGCACCCATATGGCAGCTCACAACTGTGTGTAACTCCAGTTCCAGGATCTGACACCCTCACACCAATGCACCAAAAATTAAATAAATTTAAAAAAAACCCATACTTTGTTTCCACAGTAGCAGGATAGGCAGAAAACTGTCCTGGCTTTAAGTCATTTAACCTGATATATCAGAGACATGTTATAAGTTCACACCCTGTTTGAGGTAATATCCCCTCATTGTTCTATTACTCAAATATCTAACTTTTGAAGTCTCTCCAAAAAAGCTGAACATGTGAAAAGGACACCCTTACATTACTAACTGTACCACTATAATTTAGGAGGTTTGGAGATCACACAGCTATTCTGGTTCTCTCTTCTACCTTAGCTTACTAGGGTAGAGGCTAGAGTCTGTGGTGAAATGCAGGCGAATAAAATTAGAATGAGTACATCAGGTAGTCCTGTCCATATTAACTTTTTCAATACTTCATTAGAAACAGCATTTTCACAAGTTTTATAGTCAGCGAATATTCATGATATCATCCATCACTTAAAATTCCTCCTTACAGGTTGTGACTATCAAATATATTTGCAAGAATTTTCAAATTGGGTATAATTTATTCATACTCAAAATTTTATGAAATAAACCCCAAAGCTTAAGAAAACAAGCAATAATATGGAATCGTTGCAAACTATCAGCTGAAAGATGCAACCAGAAATTGTTACCTTTATGGCTTTGTGTGTATTTTCATCTTTCATGCACAGATCCTGTTCACAGTAATACAAGCCATCATTGATCACTTTAACATGTTCTGATGTAATTTTTGTTTGTGATACATGTGTGCTTTCTCATATAAGGTGGTGTCTGAGTTACAATCAAAATCTTGTTTATATCTTGGTCAGTAATTTCATAATCTGAATCATTATCAGACCAATTAGTAAGTGCATTTTTTCTTCTGTCTGTTCTGTCTCTTCAAGCAAAAAGTAAAGTTTTTCTTGTTCTGTCAACTTTATTGATTTGATGTCTCTTCAAGTACAGATGTTGATTCCTGAAGAAACAACATAGTATTTTATATTTAATATTATAAAACTTTATCTTTCATTCCTATAAAAACATTTTTATTTATTTAAGGACCTACTAGAGTGTTGCAGGTATTCAACACGAGGTTTGTATACTCAATGATCAAATCAGTAGGCAAATTTTAATAGAAAACCAAGCAGTTGTTCTGGCTGGACACAAGGTTGAGTAAAAGGATATAGACTCCCTAAATTTTGGGTGGTGGCCCTTAGTTCATCTGCCACTTGGCACTGACTCACTAAGCCACAAAGCAGCAAGGCCTAGACATGGGAATTATTTCCTGGACATTCAGAAAGACAAAAAAAAAATTGTCTTTAGGTTTTTAGGTTTAAAGTTACCAAGTTCTCCATGGCTGAGCCTTTGTACATCTAGATGCACAATGTGCCTGGCATCCACAGGCCACATCCTCTGCCATCCTCATTTCCTGTGGAACTGTTTTCCATACTAAATATGCTCTAATGCTAAAATATACACTTCTCTGTGCTCGTGTAAAATAGCTATGGCTGACGTAACATGCTCAAGCTTTGGCTCTAGAGATTCTTCTGGCAGTGTCTACGTACGATCTAGACTAGCCTAAATTTGAGCACACCAAACACTTCTGCTTTGCTGTCACACGCCACTCTCTGATCCAACTTTATCTTTCAGCTCCATACGCCTAGAACAAAGAAATACCTTTCAGAATTCTTAGTCATGTAGATTTATAGTCAGTTAGTTGACAATGTGATCTAGGCACTGCCCTAAGAAATATAGCTTATAAAATGCAGAATATATTTTATGTATATGCATGTTTGTGTACATGTACATGTTTTGGTCAGAAATTGTTCTCTACTTATTTTTTTAATTCTTACTAGGTTTTTGAATTCAAACAGATTTTTCAGGGCTGCTCCTTTAATTTCATGTTGTATGGGTACGTTTCCTGCCTTTTATATGTTAGCACTACATATGGGCAGTGCCTGTAGAGGCCAGAAAAGGGGATCACAGACCATGGAACTAGACTTGAAAAATGATCTTGAGCTGCTATGTGGGTGCTTAGACTTGAACTCAGATCCTCTAGAAGTGTAGCCAGTGATTTTAATTGTCGAGCCATTGTTCTAGCCCCCCCCCCCTCCTTTATTTTTTGAGACAGAGTCTCTCATTGAACATGGAGGTTGAGGTTCTGGCTAGACTGATCCTCCTATTTCCATCTCTCCAGAACAAGGATTACAGGTACACAAAATCATGCCTAACTTTTTACATGGTGCTGGAGATCCAAATTTAGGTTCTAATAATCATGACGCAAGCCCTTTATCAACTGAGCCATCTCTCTATCCTGGGTCCTCTTTCAGAGGATCTGAGTTCAACTCCCAGCACCCATTTAGTAGCTCAAACCAACTGTGAATCCAGTTACAGGGGATACAAACTTTTATGGCTTCTGCAGACAACTGCAAACATGTGGTTGCATACATATAAAGGCAGATGGGCAATGAACCCATACACGTATAAATATAATAAATAAATAATCTTAAATATATATTTTTTAAATATTTATTTATTGGATATTTTATTTACATTTCAGATATTATCCTCTTACCCCATTTACCCCCCCATCCAGAAACCCTCTATCCCATCCCCCCTCCTGCTTCTATGAGGATATATGCAAGCACAAAGTACATGTGATTATATTGATGACACACAAGTACAAGCAATGAGCCAGTAATATAGCAAAGAAGACAGGAGACACTATTCTCACCACGATCCCAGAGAGCTTTCAAATGGAAAGCATAAAAACAGGAATGGACAGTGGGCAGCAAACAAAGGGAAGCATTTGGGAAACCAACTGTAAAGCAACTTTTCTTTCCTTTAAGAACATGAAGCTTTTAACATCTGTTCTCATGTAGTCAAAGCAGGAGTAGATGGATAAAATACAATGTGATCATTAAACAAGAGGAATTGATTGTATCTCTCAGAAAAAATACTCCTTATTTCTGCAATGGCTGAGATCCAGAGTCAGCATGTCTGTCCTCTTGCAAGGTGTAGGACAGAAGTCCAAATCTGTATAAACTGACATTCAGTCAAGAGTGTGGGCTCTACCTGATACTCATGAAAGTGACCCAAGGGTCAGCAGGTTGTATTCACAGCCACAAGACAAAGTCTACAATACTGGTAAGAACCACAAACCAATATCCACAAGTAATTATTAGGGGACAAAAAATATTCTGAAAGAGAAGATTTCAACACACAAATAGAACTGATATAATAGGGCAGGAGGGATGGTTCAGTAGGTAATACCACTTGCTAGCAAGCCCTAGGACTTGCTCCTTGGAACCCACTTGAGGGAAAGAGAACTGATGACTGAAGTTCCTGACACTCTACATATACAGACAGACAAATAAAAACTGTAAAAAGTTACTATCTTTATTATAGAAATTATCAGTTTTAAGATGAACTATTATCTCATATACTACTGGAAAAGTAGATTTTGAAATATAGACATTTTAGGTATGGAAGGGAATATCAAAATTACTAAGATTAATGTCTTCATGCCTTAGTATAGGAATACAATCCTCCACAACTAACCAGGAAGCACACACTTTGAAGTGTGGTGCTTTTCTGACAGCATTAAAATACAGTGTCGACTGTTTCTGGGGCTGGGATGTAGTTCAGTGGTAGAGCACTTGCCTAGTATACTTGAGGCCCAAACTTGTATCTTTAGTATTAGAAAAAAAGAAAAAGATTTTTCTTTTGTTTCCTTCCTTCCTTTTTTTGTTTTTTTGTTTTGTTTTTGTTTTTGTTTTTCAAGACAAGGTTTCTCTGTGTAGCCCTGGGTGTCCTTGAAACACAGAACTGCCTGCCTTTGCTGGAATTAAAGGTTTTGTCCTGCTTATTAAGGTTTTTTAAGTCAGGACTGTTGACCCTGGACTTGGTAATACTTTAGGACATGTGGGGCCTTTAGAGCCCTGTGGGTCATCAGCTATACTTCTGGCATCCACTAAATAAAGTACCCTTCCAGTTACAACAAAATGTGTTTGCTGACCTGGGCAAATGCAGTCTTTGAAATCCCAGCTCCTCTCTGTACCTCTGGACTTCAGGAGAAAGAGCTTGGTTATAAGCCTTTCAAATTCCAGCATTCTCTTCTTCCATGTGTTTTTGATCACCTCTCCTTAGAGAGCTCACCTTCCGCGTCTGAGCATCCAAGCAGCACTTATTCTAAACGTTGATGAACTTTTTATTTTGCAGTAACTCTGTTGGGAGCCGACTTTAAGCAAAAAGCACTAGAAAGCAGCTATCAGCTTTGCAGCCATCTTGAGCCATATACCCTGACATGAGACTTGGTTTTCAACAGCCTACAACAGCTGAAGCACACTCTGATAAATATCTTGTTTATCCCACATAGCTTGTTTTGCTGTTTAGTGCCCACAGCTGCAAGGAGCACGTGGTATCCACGCCTAAAAGGTATGCAGTGCACGTGTTGTCCACGTGCTATCCACGCTATATATATGCCTGTAAGGCGCACGTGCTGTCCACGCCTGTAAGGCTTACGTCATATCCACACGTGCCTACAAGGCATGTGGCAAAAGCCTATGAATACCCAGAATTTCCTTGTTGTAGTGTGTGTGTGTGTATGTATGTGTGGTGTAGTAGTAGTAGGTGTAGTGGTGTGTGTATGGTGGAGACAGTAAAGAAGACTTTACTACAGATCCTCTGGCTTGTCACTATTCTTCGCGGCTCTTCCCCTTCTTCCCCCCACTCTCTCTCTTGCTAAACCCGGACCTGCAGAACAGAGCGGGCCACTAAAGTTTGGCTCCCAAATGTGGGCAACAGTGGTCCTTTACAGTTAGCTCAGGGCTTTTACAGTCTGTCGCCTGAACAGGGACTCTAGTAAGTGGTCTTTTACATAACTCTAAGTTCATACAATTGTAAGAAATGGTAGATCTGATCCATCCTTCACCCACTTTCCCCACTCTATAAAACCAATGCATCCATCACAGGACAAGTTACTCATACCCACATAAGCCCTCAATTTTACTTGTTTCCCAACTTTTACTTGTACTAAGTAAGTAGTTATCCAGCTAAAGTAACAACATTTATAGTAAGTTGTATATCTGTCAATCAAAAATGCAAGGTAGTTTCCTCTGGTCCATTTACAACCATCTGATTTTTATTTCTTTTTAAAGTAATTCACCCTGACATGTTGAAGCCTGCAATGTGCCTTATGAATAATTACATTCCTTTACAAATTTTGGAAAAACATTAGAAAAATATAAATATTATTCAAATTTAAACTAGTCACTTAGGAAAAAATTAGCAATAAATGAAAACATGAAGTCAAAGTATTGTCAAGTTATGTTAAAAATAAAAAAAAATACATCTTGGGGCTGTAGAGATGGCTCAGTGGTTAAGAGTGCTGGCTGCTATTTCAGAGGACCTGAGTTCAATTCTCAACATCCACATGGTAGCTCACAACTGTCTATAACTCATATCCTCACAAAGATATACATGCAAACAAACCACTATATGCAATAAAATAAATAATTTTTAAAAAGATAAATCTTAAAAGAGAGAATTCCAATTTTTAAAACCTTTCAAAATCTATGTATATGACAAACAAAAATTCATTCTTTATATATTATACCCAAGGCACACACTCATCGGGTCTGTACACTTACATTTCATGTCACTGGGGATGCAGTTCTGAGTCCAGGTCAGGTAAGCTGGTAGACAAACCTCTGATATCACTTGGAGGGTATTTGTTTCAGTATTTTTCTTTTGGGTCAGAGAACTTCCAATTCTTGGAGAGTCTGGGGTACAATCTAAAATTTTAAATCAGTTCTGCAATTAAAATACTGGTTCTTCTTACCCATAACTGTATTTCATCTTGCCTTACATGGATTTTTCCTGAACAAAAACATGATAATCAATTTTAAAACCTTTCCATGGTTTTTTTTCAAGTATGAAAGGCTTGCAAGATTCACTTTTAAATATTCAGAAGAAAAGCCATTGAATGAAGAAATTTCACCAACACTTATATAGAATATCACATTCTTTACAGCTTCAAGAATATCAGTGAGTCACCAATTATGATGGTCAGTCCACTTGAAAATCAAAACTGAAGTCTTCAACCTAAATATTGAACTATAAGATTTCAATTGCTATTAAGTCAAAGATAGTCTAAATACAGATTGACAAAGATCTAAACTACAGTAGCTATTACTCCTACATCCACATTCCCTGCAGACAGTGTGCCTATTCATTGCATAGGTCTTGTTGAACACTGCAAAACACATGTCACCACAGTAAAGCACACAGCTCCAGCAATAACGTCTTTTTTGGCTGTTCTTTTCAGGTCTCAGTATCTACATGGCAGATCACAACAATCTATAACTTCAGTTTGAGGGTATCTGACTCCCTCTTCTGACCTCCACCAGGCACACACATGGTATACATGCATACAGGCAGGCAAACATACACAATAAAAATGAATGAATCTTTTTTAAAATTAAGACCTTTCTGGGCCGGGTAGTGGTGGCACACGCCTTTAATCCCAGCACTTGGGAGGCAGAGGCAGGCGGATTTCTGAGTTCAAGGACAGCCTGGTCTACCAAGTGACAACCAGGGCTACACAGAGAAACCCTGTCTTGTAAAAACCAAAAAAAAAAAAAAAAAAAAAAGCCGGGCGGTGGTGGCGTACACCTTTAATCCCAGCACTTGGGAGGCAGAGGCAGGCAGATTTCTGAGTTCGAGGCTAGCCTGGTCTACAGAGTGCAACAGAGTGCGTTCCAGGACAGCCAGGGCTACACAGAGAAACCCTGTCTCAAAAAACAAAAACAAACAAAAACAAAACAAACAAACAAAAAAACCAACCCAAACTGTTTTCTCTAAGTTGTTTTTCAAAAGTTTTCTAAGTTACAATTCCATCCCTGTTTTAAACCTTGAATATACAAAAAAATCATCTTTTACAAGTGTATACTCTAAAATGCTAAGCATCATTACTTTCAAATTCATTAAATTTCAAATTCATTACTTTAATTCATTAAAGACACCTCAAGGGTGAGCGCTTTATGCGGAAATCTGAGATAGATGAACACTGAGTCTTTTACTGACTAAATTAAAGGCACAGAGTAGAAATGTGTGTGGTGAGGGTTGCAAGATTATTTCCATAAACATGCTAGAGCTGGATTTAGTATCTTTCCCTTTGACTCACAGATGTCAAATTACTGTTATTTTTTAAAGGCAAGTAGATTTAGAATAGAAAAGGCTCCAGAATATCCAATCAATACATTAGGCATGGACTTGCAAACACACGGCTCATGGCAAGCCAGCCTTTAGAATTGATACTCAGAGCCACAAGAAAAGTTGTGCAATATAATAAACTCTAGTTATGTGCAGCGAAGAACCTGAAGTGAAGCCAGTTTTGAAATATGTTCAAGACAATTGTAAAGTAATGCTAAAAAAGCCTGGTCCCTTCTGTTCCAAATGAGCAAAGATTTACGCTATGCATGTTGTTATAATGTAGCTATGTTAAATCAAAGTGTCTACAAAAATATTACTAAAACTAAATGTTTTTGTTTAGTTGCTGTTTTTGTTTTTTAGTCTCACTCTGCAGTCCTTGCTAGGTAGACCAGGCTGGCCTGGAACTCACAGAAGATCTCCTTACTCTGCCTCCTGAGCTAGGATCAAAAGTGTATGTTACTACACCTCACAAATCTGTCGTAGTTTATTTAAGGCTTCTACAAACTTTGAAGTTATATTAGGGTTCACAAATCCCTCCTGGGACAGTGATGCTCCATAAACAGTACATTTATCAAGGTATTCGGGAAAACTCATAAAACCAACTTACACACGTGAATCAAGGAATTATACTTTTTCACACTGATAAGGAAGAATATAGGAAAAAACAACTCCTGTTTTCTTAATGCTCAGATATTTATACAATGACCAAAGAATCACTATTTTGTTAACTGTTGGAACAGGGCGACTTAGTTCCTTATAAACTATCATTAAATTTGACTGAACTACTACATAGATAGAATCTAAAAGTCAGAACAGCAACTGGAGCAGTAGTGGGAAAATCAAAACTTTGGGTTTTTCATTATGTTTGTTTTTATTTAAGGGGTTGGTGACACATGTGTTTGGGTGCCTGAGGAGGTCAGAACAGGGTGCTGGATCCCCTGGAGCTAGAGTTATAAACTGTTGTGAGCTGTCCTATATGAGTCTTCTGGAAGTCAGCAAATGCTCTAAAACTACCTTCTCCAGCCCCAGTAGTTACGGTTTTACTGCACAAGTTTAACCTTCCTTACACCCACCTAACAGGTATATATAATCATCTCTTAAGGTCTTCTAAGCTTGAATTATAGGATTACATTAACAGAATTACAGTTGTTTTATTACCCTAAGAATTTATGTGTTTAGAAATGGAATATTAAAATGGAATTATAAATTATAAAATGGAAAATTAAAAATTTACAAATTAAAATATTAAAATATCTGGAAAAGAGAAAAATTAACAATATTAACTTTGAAGTTGTTCACCTTATGCTTAAACTTATATATATATCCTGTCATGTTTTCTGGATTCCTTATTTCATTTATAACTAAAATATTTTTAATAGCCTAAAATCAAAAGTTTAAGATTTAGAGTTTCTAACATTAATTTACATAGATAAAAAATTATTTGGTAATATAACACCTTGGGTACAATTTGTGAGAAAACAGACAATTTACCTTTGCTGATTCTATATTAAATGAAAAATTATCAGCATGGCTCGCCAAAGAAAAAAGTATAACATATCTAGGGTTGCTTTTCCCCTCACTGAGGGTTGACTAGAGTTCTGAATAACGAGGATTTCTTTAAGAACCTCTACATATAGCTTTCAAAGAAGTCCCACAGCCTATTCAGTAACCATTTCTTCTCACACACCATACATGAGCTGACATTACACCACACCCACACAGCAAACCCTGCATTCCAGAAGTCATCTTACCAGTCTCAAAATCAACCTTTTGTGCTGATTAAGATCTTCTGCTCAGTGGCAATGCCAACCCATGTTACACAATTCAACCTCCAAAGAGGAAAAAGTAGATATTTAAATTTCTGTGATAAAAAGGATCAATTATGTTAAAATATTTTACCATACAAATGGCACAGAAGACAATCAAAAGTTATTAAGATACTCTAATTTGATACTAAAGGTTATTAGATAAAAGCTTCACTCGTCTCCACCTATAGGTACATAAGAAGACTGTCTATAGTGCTACCTTATTTCTTCTCCAGTGTACAGTGACACACTATTTCTCCAAGCAAGTAGACTAACAAGGTCATATGTGAGGATATACAGTAAATGGAGGGCAGATTTACTCCTATGAGCTAATGTGTATCAGCTTGATTCTATCAGCATCCCATATATTTAGCATCTGCCTGCTCTTTTACAATATAAAGAATCTGACATTAAGGTAACATTTATTTATACTGACTTATTTGTATGCATCTGAACATATGTTAAAGACGTAAAATGTGTAAAACTTTTTATTCTGGAAGTTTTATTAATAATACATAGTTAATGGAAAGGCATCTCCAACTTGATTAAACTATCTTAGTATCTTATAGAAAAAAATATTTCCATATTACCAAACATTTCCAATTATTTGTTCATAAGCTGGTTATAATATCATCTTGAACCCCAAGTTTACAGCCTATCCAACTTTCCCAACTAATTGTTCATAAGCTGGTTAAAAGAATCCATAGGGTTTTTTTTTTTTTCAGTAATTCTAGGAATAGAAACCTAAATTTCACTTCTCTTTTAAAAACATACTCTAATTATTGCAGAGAAACAAAATTATGGTTAGAAAACATCTATGGAAAGATAGAAACTATGGGGCACAAAACATCTGAACTAGTTCTTTGTGATTTAAAGAGTAACAAATTCTATGATGATTTGCAATTATAATTTTAAATACCTTTATAATAAAGACATATGGAGTTTAAAAGGAATAAAACCAAAGGAAATATTTTGGTCCCAAACAGAAATAACAAAAATTATCCATCATTGTTTACTGATAGGCAATATATTAGCTATCTTTTTATGTCACTGCAAAAAAACACTTGACAAGAAACAACTTAAGGGAAGAAGGATTTTATTTTGGCTCACAGTTTGAGGGGCAGAGTCCATGATGGCAGGGAAGGCATGGTGATAGGAACATGAAGTGGCTGGTCACACTGCGTCTGCAGTCAGGAAGCACAGAGAGATGAATGCTGGTACTCAGGCCAAGCACCCAGCCCATGCTTAGGATGGGTCTTCCCTCTTCAGTTAAACTTCTCTGGAAATGTCCCACAGACTAACCAGTCAAGTTGACAATGAAGATTAATTATCACAAGTACACTCCTTGTCAACTTGACTGTCAGACAAATAACTTTTAAACCATTACATTTCATCTCTGACTCCCATAGGCTCATAAAACAAAATAAATTCAGACTGACTTCAAAAGTCACCATAGTCTTTAATTGTCCCAACATTGTTCAAAGGCCCAAAGGCTCTGAGATGCAAGGCAAAGTCTTAACTGTGAGTTTCTATAATTTCAGAAAACGAGTTACATACTTCCAATGTACAAAGGCATAGAGTAAACATTTCCATTCCAACAGAGAGGAATGGGATATAGCAAGGGAAGATTGGATCAAAGCAACACCTAAGCCTAGCAGGGAAAACACTATATCATGATCAGCATCTGGGGCTTGTGGTACCATACTATCATCTATCTGGGATCCAATGACAGGGACAGCTCCACCCCTCCAATTTTGTCACCTGTAGTTTACACATAAACTCTGGTGGGAATCCCACAATTCAGGAACTTCCAACAGCCTGGGGAGTCTACTTTACAACTTGACCTTACAGAGCTTCAGACAACGGCGTTTCAGAATCTCCTTTGCCACACAATAACTTGCATTTTACAGGCCATGAAGCATTCAAGTTCTACTGCCAGACTGAGATGCTGTCTGGCCCCTACTACCTGTAAGTAGCTTAACAAAGCTATAACTAGCCTTTCAATACACTTGGGCTTCCAAATCTTGGAAACATTTCTCACAGAAGTCTGTTTACACAGCAGAAACCCCATCAGCCACAGTTCCAGCTTAGTTTCTCTTCTTTCAAATCAACTTCTATTTTCACTAGCTGAAGACTTCCATAGGTTTTACCCTCAGGGCACCTGCCCTGCCTTAGTAAACAATGGCACTAATTTCCTTAATTATAAAAAGTTGTGTGCACTCTGCTGGTGCACTCCTTTCTTTCCCAAACTGCACATTTTCCAGTCTTTCTGCTTTCTCCTGCTATAGATCTGTAGTAAACATGCCGCCACCTAAACATAATTCTGTCTCGAAACTGCCACTGCCAAACAAACTGCAAATCACTCTATGACTTACATTTTCAGGAATGGGCACGATACACTCCATCAGAGGAGTGTATAAATATCGTGTATAAATACACGATATTCCCCATCAGAGGAGAATGCAAATAGCCTTTGGCTCAACTCTTCATGATGTACTTGCCCCTTTCTGAAAACTCCTGAGCACAATGTTCACTTTCTAGCTTTTCACTGGCATGCTGGTCTCCCATAAGCCACTCAGAATGATCCACTGAGCTCTGCATCGAAGTCTTTCACATTCCTTCTGAAGACCAGTTCCAAAAGTCTACACACATGTTGAGGTTATCACAGCAACCCTTCCTCTTCTTGGTACTAACTTTCTTTATTAATTATTGTTTTCATTGCTGTGCCCAAATTCTTGACAAGAGGGATTTATTCTGGTTTACAGTTTGAGGAAGACAGATAGGCAGGCAGTGCTTTCATGCCAATGTATAAAATACAATTTTGAAGCCAGCAACATGGATCAGAAGGTAAGGGCACTTGCTGGGCAAATCTAACCTGAGTCCCACGGTGGAAATAAAGATCCAACTCTGTAAAGCTGTCCTCTTACCTACACACACACACACACACACACACACACACACACACAGACACACACACACACACACACACACACCATGGCACACATATGCCCACACTCAAAAAAACATACATATCATATATACACAATAATAAATAAAACAATAAAAAAGAAAAGCCCTTAAAAACAATTTTGAAGCATAAAGGAAAAATGCCCTTATTTATTTAACTTAAATTTCTTACCCCTTAAGTATTCACATTAATACATCTTATAGTACATGTGAAATATGACAACATGTGAGTTATGCAAAGTATACTATATTAAAGAGCAAGTCAAATAGCAAAGGACCTAACAATTTTGGAAATGCTACTCAATCCTCTCTTTTTCTGCTTTATTGATCTGGGCAAAGTATAAATGCCTGGAAACAAAAGATAGAATTTGCAGTATTTCCCCAATGATAACAATTAACTTTCCCACCATGAAGTAGCCCGTGCAGCCTAAGCTAATGACATAGAAAGGAGAAGCTCCTACAGTAACAGCAGTCCTCTGGTCTGGCTCACATCATTATGGTAAAGGTGGTTTTCTCCACTGCAGGCTGGCCCAACCTTCTCCACAAGGGGGTGGGCGTAGACATTCTTGCACAGAAGACAGTATGGTCACTTTCACTTCTGCAGCACGATTTGCTCTCATATTTACATGGTATTTCAGGGAGTCACCTACTCCACTGTATATTCCGGTCATATGACATCCAAGAGCATCAGTAGATCATCACCCTGACTGAAAAAAGGTTAAGCACACATATTTTTCCCAAGAGCAATTATCTTTAAAATGAACCAGGCAAAAAAATTCTTAACACTAATGTAGTTTTTGGAAACTCAAAAGAACCAAGTTAGAGAAAATCCCAATACTATTTTAGAATATGGGTTATCTTATATTTTGAAGACAAGGTTAAAGAACGTTGGTAACAAAAGTAAAGGAATGCTAGCCCACCTTGAGTACAAATTTTGGCTCTCTCAGTTTTAGATGAAGAGAAGTGTTGTGATATATATATATATAGTTATTTAGTAGAATTTAAAAAAAAAAAAAAAAAAAAAAAAAAAAAAGATAAGAAGAAAGTCCACACAAGACAACACACAAAAAAAAATCTAAGATCAAGAAACACTATGATTCTACATAATTACACTCTAGCTGAAAGATAACATAAGTAGGATATGGAGGACCAAGAGTCATTTAATTAGCTTTAGTTTTGCTCTGAAAGCTCAATGAACTACAGATAAATAGGAAACCTCACAAGCAGCCCACCGTTACACTGTTTGCACTAGACAAAAAGCCGTTACCTGTATGGGAGCCAAAGGCCTGGCCAGGTATGAACTCCGGACAATCAATCAACTGAGAGAAGTCTGTCTGTGGCACATTTCGTGGAGGAGGACCTGGAATTGGCCATTTTTCTGGTTCTATCTTTTTCCTCATTTTCTCATCCACAATTTCTACTTCTGTGCTATCCTTAAGTGCCTGGCAATAAAAATTTTAAGCATTAAAGTTACATTCAAAAGGTCTTAGTTGTATGCCTTATTATTTCTAATCTAAAAATTGCAAAGCTTCAAGTTAGTAGACTGTAATAATATAGTTAACATGTCTAAGATAAACTGTGAATTAGTTAGCAACAGGACAATTATTTTTTTTAGGCATACTGGCCCATGTCTGTAATTTCAGTAATCAGGCAGCAGAGGCAAAAGGATTGTGCCAAGTTTGAGGACAGCTTGGACTATACAGAAAGCCCTGGGCCAGCCAGAGTTAATAATATATAATAAGACTCTGTCTCAAAAAAAAAAAAAAAAAAAAAACAAAAAAAAAAACAAAAGCAGAAACATAAGTCAGGAAATGGGGGTAGGAGATAAATGGAGGTAAGCAAAGTTCTTGAAGTCCTTCTAGGCTACACAGTGAGCTTGAGGATAGGCTGCTCTACATGAAGCCCTGTACTCCCCAACTTCCACTGTTAAAAAAAAAAAAAAAAAGGGGGAATAAACAAGCTGAAGATAGCTCATGTCCTAAAGTTCTTCCTTGACATGATTAATGTCCTGGGTTTGATCACAAGTACCCCTAGGAAAACCAGGCATGGTGATGTGTGCCTATAATCCAGCTCTCACTCAGGTGGTAGGGGTAAAAAGATCAAGAATTAAAGGTTATCTAAAGTTACATAGTGAGTTTGATGAGTTTAAGTCAGACTCACAGGCAAGACCCTATCTCAAGAGGAATATACAAAAAAAGAAATCACACTGATTACTAACAAGGAAACAACTGACTTAATACTGGCCAAAGATGAGGTAAAAACTGTGTTACAGATCCTGTGGGATTTATTTCTATATAGAAAACAAACTATGGAATCACTTAGTGGTGCAGGGACTTCGTATTCTGTGTAGTGGGTGTGGCCTAATGCTGCTTGTAGTCTAATGTTAATTTGGGTCCCCCAAACTGCTTACACCAGGGTCTGCATGTAGCTTCTGAGAATCTGCCCCTAGTTGGTTCTGATTGGTAAATAAAGATGCAGGCAGCCAATGGCTAGGGAGGGCAGACAGAGGCAGGACTTTTAAGATTCCTGGGCTTGGGACCTAAAGGGGAGAAAAAGGGAAATCTTCCATGCCAAGAAAGCACAGAGGCGACAGATGTTAAGGAGCAGGAAGAACACAGTCCAATTGGGCAGTCCTATAGGTCCAAAGCAGCCAAGACAGAACACAGAATTTAGTAAGTTGTAACATGGAATTATCGGACGGACATACATTCTATCAGTAGCAGAGGCTAGGCAGTAGTTCAGCTAATGTGGTATTGAGGCATATCAATGATGAGGCCTTTCATTCAGGAATATTAAGCATTGAGGCGGGTAGCGAACCCACTGATGCCAAGATTTTTTTTAAAAATTAAAACAATTCTGTTTTTAGTAAGAGAACAGGTGTAAATCAAAAGAAAGTAGTTATTCATTATTCATGCCTTCTAAAAAAATTAGAGGATACCAACAGCCAGGCATGATGGTACATGCCTATAAACTCAACACTAAGGAGGGTGAGGTAGGAGGATTAGAGGATTACTGTCCTGTGTCAAAGAGACAAGCAAACAAAATTCTAAAAGGAACAGCTATGAGCAAAAAGTTCAAGCATTTTAAATTTTAAAAACTCTTCAAAAACCAAAAACAAACTGGCATTTTTATAAATTCCTAAATGCTTGACCTAAATGAGATCCTGTATAAACTGATATTTGGAAGCATTCAAATCAATTGGGCATGTTTCTTCAACATACAGTTATAAAGAAAAAAAAATGATGGCCGGGCGGTAGTGGCGCACGCCTTTAATCCCAGCACTTGGGAGGCAGAGGCAGGCGGATTTCTGAGTTTGAGGCCAGCCTAGTCTACAGAGTGAGTTCCAGGACAGCCAGGGCTACACAGAGAAACCCTGTCTCTAAAAACCAAAAAAAAAAAATGATGGTGGTACACACCTTTAATCCCATCACTCTGGGAGGTGGAGGCAGGAGGATATCTGTCAGCTCAAGGCCAGCTGGTATACATAGCAAGTTCCAGGAAAGCCAGGACTACAAAGAGAAACCCTGAGTCAGAAGAGGAGGGACGGAGGGAAGAATGTAGCAGGCTGGTTTCCTGCTGCTGCTACACTGTATGGAAGGAGCTGATGTGGGAGGAGCGAAGAAAGGAAGGGGACAGAAGAGGAGGAGGAGAGGAACTAGGGAGAGGGAGAAGATGGCGGCAGATGGTGTCTCTAGCAGTCTAAGGTAGCAACTTAAAAAAAAAATAAATACTGGGTAACAACTCTAATAGTATGGGCATCTTGTTAATTGAGCATTTCCAATTAGATAAAGCCTTTAGATAATATTAAGCTTTAGAGTCTCATTTCTACCAGGTACCACGTGGATGGCAGGTATTGTCTTGGGTTCAGCCAAGCTTTGTGGAGACAGCAGGGTAGATTGGCAGAGCCATCCTCCACCATGATGGCATCTCGTGGGTGCCAGGGCTGGTGCTTCTAGCCAGTCTGAGTCCAGCAGAGAGAGCATGCTGCTGCTCTTGGCCTCAGGCCTTGTCTAGTCCAGACCATGGCGGCCCCATAAGAACAAGCCAGATTGGGCGCCACTGTTTTAAATTATTTACCATTACAAACTTTTTATTCTTTTTTAAATGAATATTTACCTCCAAGATGAGATTAAGGTTTGTGGTGAGAGCCTGCACACGGTGAAAACCAGCAATCAGGGAAATGGGCAGGAATCCCTGTTCATCCATCTTTCTTCGAAGAAAGAAATCCCGTTCCAAGTTCTCTATGCTGAAGTAATACTCACTAGGAAAAGAGGACATAAGTTGATCCACTCATTCAGCAACACAGATGTGTACCCACTGCTTACAACAACTTATTATCAAATTATTCTTCTCTGGCTAATAATACTACTACTATATTACAAGTTAGGTAAAATATGCATAGAATATAATATAGCATGCAGCAAACATGAGACCAAGCAAAACCCTGCTCAATTGATTTCTTTTACACACAAGCAGAAACTTACTAAAAATTAATGCTAATAGTTTAACGAAACTTAAGTATAACAAATTAAAATATAATTTTAAAATTCATTTGTTTATATTGTTCAAAATCCAGCCGTATACTTGCTGGGTAAGTGAAAATTCTACAGCCCTGAATTTTTCAATGAGTCACTCACTGAAAAATTCCATTACAAATCTACTCTACCAGCTTCATTTTAAACACTAAATAATAACAAAGCTAAACATATCAGTTTACTGCCTCCCAAACACCAAAAAGAACTCTTGTTTCGAGTGTCTTTCGTTGATTCACACTCAAACATAAAGTACTTTGGTCCCCCCTGCTCCCAAACTAACAACACATTAACACTGTATGTTAGGACTTCTACCAACCAGCACACAACTAAGTAAAAAACATGCCAACACAGTAACACAGTCATGTATAGCTTGTAGAAACCCAGGCTTAGATTCTCAGGATTTCTAAGCAAAGGGAAAAATGAATATAATATAGCTAAGAAAGAAATATCACGGACTCCATTAAGTCCATGGAGTGAAAGGATACAGAAAATGCTTAGATAACTCAGGGTTAGAGTTATTAAGCACAGACCAACTTAACCTTGTCCCAGACAGATTGTAAACAGACAACTATCTGTCCAATCAAAGACTATAAACTTAAGTCATAAGACCCAATAGAAAAAAAAAATGAAAGAACTTGGAAAACATATATTTAAAGTATCTATATAATAAAATAAAAATAAGACTCTAAAGACAAAGATCAGGATACCAGATGAGAAAAAAAAGAGAAATCATAGTGACATTGTAACAGGCAATCCTACAGCTTCCCAGGCCCAGAGCACAAGTTCTCGGGAGGCAACAAGTTAGGACAGAGCACACAACTTCACCCTCTTAGGTGTCAACTCCATTACTTGGTAACCTTGAACTACTTAGGGAAATTCTAACCTAAGCACATCTAAATATTAACTGACTTGGAGTAACATTTCACTTGTGGGAGAGGGGAAATTACCCTACTTTAAAAGCATAAGATCTAAAGGTGATCTCCATCAAAGCACTAAGTTCTCAACACTAATAAATCAAAGTTGTACATTCTGATTCTAATCCCACTGCCTCAGAATCTTGTCTGAGAACACAATACCTGGGACATTACACTAGAAATCTGATGTATTCATAAATTAAAACTGTACTTAAATGCAGATTCCTAAATCAGTATTAAGCTTCCCTTTAAGCCCATTGTGAAAATCAAACTATGTAAGTAAATCCAATCACTATTAGGTAAAGTCTATGTTGGGTTACAAATATACTAATCTTAAATCTGAATGACAAGAGATTATCCTAAAAAGAAATAATTACAGTGTGACAAAGTATTGAGTGAGCACTTGAAAAGTTGAGGCAGGAGGGACCAGAAGTTCTCAAAAGGAAAAATAAATAAAAATAAAAACTTAAAATTTAAATATTCTTACATCAAAAAATTGTTAAAATATTTTCATTTAAAGTGACTAAGATTAACCATTAGGAACAGTAAAGCAATTTTATATTTTCATCTACCTAGTTAGCTCAGTTGGTTAGAATGTAGTAATAGTAAAATTATATTTGGCACTAAAGTACAATAACAACTTTTAAAAAAGACAAAAAAACACAAATGCAAACCCTATTCCATCACTTCTCTAACTAAGCACTAGACTAGAAACAGCCTGACTGCTCCAGTGAGCAAAGTGTGAACCTACATCTCTAGCATCTCTAAGAGACACTCCATGGATGTTTGCCAAAAACCCTGCCACTGAAACAACAAAAAAAGGAGTCATGACCAATGTCTGACATTTTGCTCAGTGTCCTACGAGACATACATGTCCTACCTTAGCAGCTCTGCATTCTATACTGCATGACCAGAAACTGTCAACAAGGAAGCAGCTCTGCTCCTCCCTCACTCATGAGCACAGTGGAGGCCGATTATCCTGACAAGGAGTTGCATGTTCACTGTCAGGTCTCAGAAGGGACCTAGCAGTAAGAGTTACAAAAGAAGACAGGAATAATGGTATGAAGTTGACAGGCACGTTCTGGCCATAAAGGCCCTTTTCTTAGTTTTGTGTCAACCATAACAAAAGAAGCAAGAACAAAAGAAGCAAGTTGCCCTGCACTGGGAGTCCATCAAATCTACCACTAAGGCAACCAAAGGTGCTCGCCTGACACCAATGAAAAAGTAATTTCTAGTTAGAGGAGGGAGGGTACCAACTTTTTTATTTTTTAAATAAAAATGTCTGTTTTTAAAATGCTTATGCCTTCTCAAAAAAAGACCATTTTCCTGTATCATGTAAGGTAGAAAAGTAATTAAGATTTTACCCATTTGGTTACACAAATTACTTAGGAAAGGTTGGGTTGTTTTTTGTTTGTTCTGGTTTTTTTGCTTGTTTGTTTTGTATTTTTTACAGTTTCCATGGTATAAAAATGCCATGCAAAACATAGATTTGGAATAAGCAGAGTTTTTACAGAGGACTAAGGTCTGACTTAAAAAAAAATTGTCTTTTAATAGAAGTCATGAAGAATTCAGAGCTTAAAAGATTAAAAACAGCAGACAATGAAGCAATCATTTGCTATTTAAAAAATTTGAAATATCAGGCATTATTTTAATAATTTACAAGTAGTTTTATTATTTTTCTCATATTTGTTTTTTTTTTTTTTCATATGGGTTTTGCTCTGCATCTCAGGCTACCTTTGAACTCATAGTAATGCTGCCTCAGACAACCTAGTGCTGGAATTACAGGCGTGTACCACCATACCCTGCTCATTTACAAATTTTAATATAAATATCTATTTGCAAATGAGACACATTTTACTTATTTTAAATAAGTAGAAGTTTTCATCTTACTTTTTTAATACTCACAAATTATGCAATGATATTTTAACTACTCTTTAGAAAATTGCAGGAATATGAACAAAGAGAAAAATTTGTAGATACCTATTTTGTGAATCTAGAAAAAAAAATCAAAATATCCCTATTCTGTGATTTTACTATTTTAGCTTTGAAAATGTGATAATAGTCAGATATATGTAAGTTTGCTACAGAAACAGACTTCAGTGCCCTGTCTTTGTCTGACATGTACTTACATTTGGCGCTTAATGTACTCTTTAAGCAGTGTTTCTTCCACAGGATATACCTGTACACCTGTGCCATCATCATAGTAATACATCATGCTGGTGTTAAGCTCTGTAGGAAATGGCTGCTCAGTCCTTTCCCCTGGCTCTCGATAACCATATGAATAATCAAAGTTCACTGGATACAAAGTAAAAGAAAGGTGATCACGAATTAAAAAAAAAAAAAAAAAAAAAAAACAAGCAGTAAACATAAAGAGAAGAAATCCAAACCGAAGATCTTCAAACACAAAACTGAATTTACTGTCAAACTAAAATGATTAGCTGACCCATCATGCCAGAGGACCACTGAGATAGCTCAGCAGGGAAAGGCCCATGTCCCCAAGCTAATACTCTGTATATAACCTCCAAGTCACTCATGGCAGAGAGAACCAACTCCTACAGTTTGTCCTCAGATTTCCACATGTACACCATGGCACCCTGACCTAAACCGCACGCATACAAATAAAAATGAAAAAAAAAAAAAAAAAAAAAAACAACTTAACAAAATATAGGGTAACATGAAAAACAAGACTACTTGCTAATTTTTTTTTTAAAGCTCGTATAATTTAACAGAGGAAAAAAAACCTCATGTCATACATCGAGGGTTTCCTCGACCTCGGCCTCTTCCTCGACCTCGGCCTCTTCCCCGGCCTCTAGTGGAACCTCGGATGGTACCACCTTCACTTCTCACACTGGATACTTCATCTTGATCATCTCTCTTTTCTCTTTCCCGTCTCCAACCTTCAAATAAAAACATTCAAATTTATTTTATTCAAACAACAAAATAATAATCTTTGAAATATAGTTACTTTCTCTTCCATTTTTTTTCTCTTTGGATTTTAAAAGCACCTTTTATCTATTCTTCGATAAATTCATGTGTATACAATGTATTTTGATTATAGTCATCCACTACCCACTCTCTTGGATTTCTTTTTATTTCTCTTCCAGACAAGGTATCACTATGTAGGTGGGGCTGCTGGTATTGAATTCAGAGATCTGCCTGGGGCTGCCTCCCAAGTGATGGGATTAAAGGCAGGTTAATAAGCATCAGGCCTGGCTCCCCTTAGGGGTTTTTGAGGTGTCTGATTTGGTTACCTAGGTTGGCCTTGAACTCTTAGAAATTCCTGCATAAACCTGTCATAGTGATGAGATTACTAAGCAGAAGCTACCACATCCTTCCTATTTGATAGTAGGCTGTATTTAAACACCAAGAAATCCAAGGGGACTGTCAATATCTTTGGCATGGGGTGAAGATAAGGATTCTGAGCATATAGAGAACATTCTGCAGTAAGTAAATGCCACACTAGAAAAACAAAAAGGTCCTCTGCTAAAAATATGCTGTTATACACATATTTACAACACTCCATGGCTATTATATTTACATGTAAAACCTCCCTAAAAATACACTTTCTATAAAACATGTAAGGAAGAAATACTATCATTCAAATAAAAGGCATGTTTTTAAAGAAAAGAGAAGCTGAAAACACATAAAAAATTTCAGACAAAGAACAAGAGGAATCTATAATATTCTACAACTCTCACTCTGCAGACAGGAAGCTATCTCAAACTCACAGAGCTCCCCATGCCTCTACCTCCTGAGTGCTGGGATTAAAGGCATGGGCCACCATGGCCTGCAACAAGGTTTTCTCAACCTCATCCTTTTGATGCTGGTTAGTCAAGAGTGAGATGGAATTACTCTGTGTGCTATTCAGATGCTTTACATCACCTATCACTTCCACTCATTAGACAACACCCTAGCATCTACTCATTCTTCAGTGAGGACATCCAGCATTAACTCTCCAATCTTCTATGCCACTTTAAAAAGTCTTTGTAATGTGTCTGTTTATGCATGGACCACATGTGAAGAAGAGCCCACAGATGTTACGAGAGATTCTTGGATCCTTGGAACTACAGTTACATACGGGTGGTTGTGGGCTGTCATGCAGGTGCTGGAGCCCAACACTGACCTTCGAGAGAGGTAAGCATTCTTAACCACTGAGCTATCACTCAAGCCCCTAAAATATTCTTGCTAAAAATGGTTACATACCTACAATCCTTAGCTATTAGGAGGTTAAGGTAGGAGGGCTTTGAGTTCAAGGCCAGTCTAGGCAACAATATTCAGTAAGATCTAAAATAGCTAAACCAAATAGTCCTTCCTTAACCCAAAGTAGGCCTTATTTTACATCATACCATAATAAACTCACAAAAAGTTTAATGTTATTTAAACATAAATGTCATTTTAAAAAAAGTATTTAGTGCTAGTTGAGTTTTTAAGATAGTGTAACATGCTTAAATTTCTTATCTGACATTAACAAATAAAAAGCTGTTTTACTATTAAAAAAAAATATTTAGATGCCAGGCATTGTGGCACACACTTTTTATTCCCAGCACTTAGGAAATTAAAAAAAGAAGACTAGTAGATCTCTGGTTTATATAGAAAGACTCTGTCTTTTAAAAAAAAAGTATTTCTACTAAAAATTAGTAATTAGAAACTAATTATAAGGAAACATAACCCAAAACATAACCCAAAATAAAGAATATCTGTTAAAAACAACCTTATTATCTTGCATGGAACAGTTCATGTCTTTAATTCCAAAATTTTAATTGAAGGCAGAAGCAGGCCAATCTCTGAGTTGAAAGTCAACCTCGATTACACAGTGAGTCCCAGATTGCTACACAGAGAGACACTGTGTCAAAAAACCATAATCACCACCATCATCATCCAATTATCATAAAAAAAATCAATGTCAAGGAAGTCAAAGCAGAGGAACTGTTAAGACAATGGTGGAAATTAAAGAGAAAATCAACTGAAGCAATGTGTAATGCCAGACCAGATGTGGAGACAGAGAGCTTTAAGAAAGACTAGAAGGCTAGAGTGATGGTACCTGTCTGTAATCCTAGCACTTGGGAGGCTGAGACAGGCAGATCACAAGTTCAAGGTCAGATACATAAGTGCCTGTCTAGATAGTGAGCTAAATAGTGAGGTCCTGTCTCAAAATAAGATATGAAATTAAGCTAGGAAATAGTGGCATACACCTTGAATCCCAGAACTCAGGAGGCAGAGGCAGGCTGGTCTCTCTGATTTGGAGGCTTGCCTGGTCTACAGAAGGAATTCCTATCTCAAAAAACCAAAAAGATAAAAAACACCAATATTAGAATAAGGTTATAAACAGTTACATTGTGTTAACATTCAGCCTTGTTGTTTAGTGCCATAATTACACTACTCTTTAGACATGTCCTCTGAAGATAAGCAGAATTAAAGAGCTGTATCTCCAGTTTATACAGGTCCAATGGTAAGTGCTAAAGCTATGTTTCTTCGACTTCATGGCACTCTTGAAATGACACTTACTTCGTGTATCACTTTTTCTATTACTGTGTGCTGGTTTATTTGCTTCAGGTTGACATCTAGAGCTGTTCCGGGACCCAGGTCTTTCCTGGCTGTCTGGTCTCACATCATCCAAGTGGAGTGGCACCCATTTGTGCTTATTAGCTTGAAGAAAAAAACAAAACAAAAACCATTTCATGATAATGTACAATTTTCATTAAGGCTCTGCAATTTTAAAAACACTCTGAATTTTAATTAAAGATTCAGTCTGCCTTCGAATGTATAGGAGCTACGGTGGGAGAAGTAAGGAAGAGGAGGAGTAAGAGAGAAGGAAGAGGAGGAGCTAGGGAGCATGGAGGCGGATGTTCGCTTGTCTGTAGCAGTCAAAGGTAGTTGGTATATCTAGGTTGGGTATTGGGTTACACTTCTGATTGTAAGGGTATCTTGTTATTGATCATTACCAAATATATAAGCCTTTGGATAATCTAAGCATTAGAGTCTCATCTGTACCAAGCCTGTGTGGTTGGCGGGATAGTCTGGGCAATGCCCAGCCTTGCAGAGACAGTGTGGAAGACTGGCAGAGTCATCTCCCACGCTGGCATCTCGTAGGTGGCAGGGCTGGTGTCTCTGGCTGGACATTTCTAGCTGTGGTGCGCACATGGCCTCAGAACATGGCGTCTGATCTAGGCAGAGACACTGCAGCCTAGACAGTCCGATTGACCAGAGGTCGCTTTTTTAATAATTACAACAGAATGGGTTACCTACAGAATACCAAAAGAATTCTTTTCATTCTTATAGCCCATCTTTGATTAAGTTTGTGCAAATATTTCTCACTAGCAAGTGAAAAGCCAGTAAAAAAAAAAAAAAAAAAAAAATCAATCAAACCTATATCCCAGGGGCTGGGAAGGTTGAGTCCATTAGTAAAATACTTGCACATGGACCCAAGTTTCACCTCCAGCACCCACATAAAAGCCAGGCCTATGATGCCAACACTCAGGGCCGGGGAGGCAGAGACAGAAGGATCCCTGAGGCTTGCTGGTCAGCAAGTTTCAGGTTCAGTAAAAGAAATAAAACTAAGAGTAACTGGCCTCCATTCACTTATGCATGCACACACAAACCATATACATAAATACACATAAATCATACAAAAATTATAAAAACAAATCCAGAGACTTTGGTTTCAGAACACTGAAGTAGTCATTTGTCTAGTATTGCTACTAATACATTTCTCAAAAGCATGTGAGGAATAAGAATGTTTCCTACTTCATAAAATTTTCTTTACAGACATTCATTATATTACTGCTATTACAGACACACTGAAGACAAAAGAAGCTGAATAAAATGGCTCATGCCTATAATTCTAGCTCATGAGAGGCTAAGGCAGGAGTATTTCAAGTTCTACTCTGTCTTGGGACATACATCAAAAATCTAAGAAAGAAAGTGGTTATGATAATGTTATTTTCATCCTTCTTTCCTTCCTTCCTTTCTTTCTCTCTCCTTCTCTCCTTCCTTCCTTCCTTCCTTCCTTCCTTCCTTCCTTCCTTCCTTCCTTCCTTCCTTCCTTCCTTTTTTTTCCCATGACTGGGTCTCACTCTATAGCTCTGGTTGTCCTGAAACTGGATCTGTAAACCAGGCTATCCTCAAATTCACAAAGATCCATCTGTCTCTGCCTTACAACTACTGGGATTAAAGGTGTCCACTTAATGATGTTTAATTTCAATTGTCAACTTGAAGGTATTTAGAATCAAGGAAATGAGCCTCTTAGCTATAAGATATTTTTAGATTCTGTTAATTAAGGTGGGCCAAAGTTAACAGTAGCCAGCACTATTTTATAGGCCAGAGCACACAAGAGCAGAACAAAAGCTTTGTGGCTTTCTGCTGCCTGGGGATGAAATATAGCCAGTAACTCCAGATCCTGCCACTATAACTTCTCCACCAAAGACTTATCTTTACCATAATCAAAAATGAATTAGTCCTCTTGTAAGTGGCTTTTGTCACAGCATCAGGAGAAAGAACAGTTGTGGTGGGTGGTTCAGGCCTATAATCCCAGCATCTTGGTGTTTGAGGCAAGAGGATTAATAGTTCAAAGCCAGACTGGATCCAAGAAAGACCCTCTCTGAATAAAAAGACAAATGATAAGGGAAGGTAGAAGTAGGAAGAGGAAAAGGCATGGGATTATAAAGGCAGGGAGAGGGCAGGAGATGAGGAGGAAGAGATATATAATCGTCTTCTGTTGGGGACTGCTAACTTTAAAATTATCTTGGTTGCCAGGCATGATGATGTATATCTTTATTTCCAGCACTTTTGGAGGCAAAAGTAAGGGGATCTCTGTGAGTTTAAGTCCATCCTGGGCTACACAGTGAGTCTTATGATAGTCAGAGGTAAACTGATGTTGGGCCATGGAAGGGTATCCTGGTTCTTGGGTTGTGGGTTCGGCCAGGTCCCCAGAACCCAGGCTCCTGACATGAGGCCTAAACTCCATTCCACCTTTACCATTCAGTCACCTACACAGGTGGTAGGCATGATAAACAGGCCCCCAGGCCCTAGAGAGATTTGCATACTAATGAGGTACCTGAAGGCCAGAGAGTGGAGCTGACTAAGCATTCCTGGGGGGGGGGCCCTCCCCACTTTTCCCCTCCCTATTTAACTCAGGTCTGGCCTGGATTTTGTGGGGTGTACATCCAGATCCATCCACCATCCGCCATGCCAATAAACCGGTTTTGGAAAACCAAGGACTTCCTCATGTGTTGGGGCCGCACTGTGAGGAACCGTGAGGAACTGTGGAGAGGCTTTTAGTTAATGAGCAGTCAGGCCTAACTTCCAACTGGAGGAACCCAGAGCGTTCCCAGCCGACTATCCACAGCATGGTGGGAGGAACCCTGGGTTCCACAGCCATATTTTTCCCACAGATTGGAAGACCTGGTCTCAAAGAAGAAAAAAAATGTCTATTTTACCCAATGTCTATTTTTCTACTAAGTTAAAAAGATTTAGGATAAAAGAAAGATGACCAAAGTACTTAAAGAATATTATGGCAGCAAGATGACTCAGCGGGTAAAGCTACCTTCCAAAAAGCTGGCAAACTGAATTTGATCCTTAAAACCCATATAGTAGGAGAGAACTGCCTCCTACAAGTTGCTTTCCACCTACCTCCACATACACACTGTGGATACACACACTCATATATGCAGTATAAATATATAAATATATAAATATATTTATGCATATATTTAATCTGGGCAATCAGGAGGTAAAGGCTAAGTAGATCTCTAAGTTATAGGCCAGCTTACTCTATGGAGTTCTAGGATAGCCAAGGCTACACAGAAAAATCATGTCTTGAAAATTCAACCAAACAACCAAATAACCAACCGAACAAAACCATAAAAAGGTTTTGTTTTAGAAAGTCTGCACGATGCTGCCCACCCTCCCAATTGAATCCAATCCCACTGTTGACTATCTTTTTAGTTTCTCAAGACAGGGTCTTGATATATAGTCTTAGCAGGCTCTATACTCACTAAATAATACAAGTTGGCCTCAAAGCTCCACTCCCTCTTGCCTCAGCTTCCCAAGTGAATGGTAGCCCAAGCTATTTGACTTACATTCATGCTATAGACGGAGATCAGAGGACAACCTTTGGAGTTGTCCTCAGAGAAAAACCGTCCATCTCCCTTTGGCTCACAAATTTTGCTAGACTGGATGGCCAGTGAGCCCTACTGAACCTGTCTCCAACTCACAAGTTCTGCCCTCATACCTCACTTTTCACATTGGTTCTGGGGATTAAATTTGAGTCCTCGTGTGTGGATGCCAAATACTTTTTGACCTGAGCTAACTTCCCAGCCCCTCAAGCCCTTAAAGTGAACAAACAAGCAAACAGGCAAACAGGTGTACTGGTGCAAACCTGAAATCCCAGACTACAGAAGCAGGAGCAAGGGGATATCTGAGTTTTGAGGCCAGCCCAGTCTGCACAGTTAAATTCCAGGCCAGTATGGACTATGTAGAGAAATCCTGTCTCAAATAAACAAATTAAATAAATAAATGAATAAAGAAAAAAATATATGCTGGGTTCATATGCTGGCTCTGCACACACACAAAAGTGCTTCTACGCTTCAGGACCAGAGTTGGATCCTTGAACTCACATGGTAGAAGACAAAAAACTCCTGCAAGTTGTATTATGGCCTCCATATGGATGCTGTAACATGTGCATGCCACAGCCCCATCAATAAAATATAAGAATATAAATTTGTCACTTGGTACAAGCCTTTAATCCCAGCACTTGGGAAGCAGAAGCAGATGGATCTCTGAAATTGAGGCTAGCCTGGTCTAAAGAGTGAGTTCCAGGACAGTCAAGACTACACAGAAAAACCCTGTCTTGAGAAACCAAAGGGGCAAAAAAGAATGTAAGTTAACATTATTATCTTCATTGATTAAAAACAAACAAACAAACAAAAAAACCTCTCATGCAGTAAGTACACAATTCATGGCTTAACTATCACTTAAATTTATCTGGCTATATATAAAACACCTAACTGAGTATTGACCAATCAATTTCAACTAAAGCAACAAAAACAAAGAAATTTTAAAGCAAAATGACAGGACTTTCATATGTATGAATTCTAGACAGCCATGAGCAGTATTACAGAAAAAGCAGGAAAGATATGAAGTGACAAAGCAGTTAATGAACAGGGTGAAATGTTTAACAGTTGCTTATTCTGTTCTAAGACAAACTTTGCTTAGTAGATCAAAGGAACCTAGTCCTCTTGCAGCTACAATTATTTAATAAAAGGTTATTATAAAATAATAAAATTTAATAAAAGACTCAGTAGTCGTGGCTGTGCAAACTTTTATCCCTTTAATCCCAGCATTCAGGAGGCAGAGGCAGGACAATCTTTGTGAGAGGCCAGCCTGGTCTACATAGTGAGCTCCAAGACAGCCAGGACTGTATAGAAATGTCCTGTTTCAAATCAACAAACAAGTTTTAAAAGATAATGATTCAAGTAAGTGCTGTATGTGCTTAGGATATGATAAACTGGTCTGAGAGCCATGAAGTTAAGTGCCATGGACTACACCAAAGATATCTTGGTGTGTCATTCCACCTCTGCAGAGTAGATGCCTTCATAAGGAGATCAAACTCTTCATTTTAAGTTACTTGAACATTGCCTATCTCTTGCTGCTCCTCCTAGACTCAGAATCCTGAATGAGTATAGGCTTTCACCAAGCTTGCCCCTAAACACATGAAGACAAGAAGAGTCCAGAAAAAAAGTAGAAAACAAATTAGGGCAGTAAATTTTTCCTTCATAACTTAATCTTTTCAGGGCAAACCTTGACTAAAACTGGGGCTGGAGACTAAGAACATGAAGTGCTATTCTAGAAGACCTAGTTCCACTCCTAGAACTCATGTTGGGGAACTCAAAACTGCCTACAACTCCAGGGATTAAATTCCATGGGTATCTGTGCCCACATGCATATACCTATACACTGACACACACATGCACACACATAATTATAAATAAAATCTTGAAAAAAATTGTCAGATGTGCACTAAGGAGACAAGAAAGGTAAGTTCCAGGCCACTCTGTGCTACAACAAAAATAAAACCAAAAAATCCTCAAGATATTGACTAAAATTGTTTTTCACTTTTTCTCTTAGAAAACCAGTTTTTTCATTTTCTCAGAAATGCAGTAAGTAATTTCAATGTAAATTTAAAAGAAGACTGTAATCCAAGAATATATCTGCAAGAAAATCTATAAAGAATTTTATTCTTTTTTTGTATAGAATAGAGTTTAAATGTAAAAATAAATAAGGGACTGAGGCAGGCCAAATCAGTTACTACTGCAGTAGGTTGGACATGTGATGACAGACAGATAACTAATACAACTCATCACTATGCATCCTTCAAAACTTCAAGTTAAAATGGAGACTCAGGCCAGCTCACCTCTCTTCCGCTGGCTGCTTGATTGAGCCTCATCCTCACTGACGTTCTCAATAGGAACATCTAGTTTTGCTTCCCGGTTCTCTTTGCATTCACTGTTGCTTCTTTTTTCAATCTTCTCTTCTTTTTCTTTTCTAATTTGTGGCTTTTTATTTCCTTGGCTGATAACACTCTGAGACTGCCAAAAAAAAAAAAGTATTCTGATTAGAATCATTTCTATTAGCATTTCACTAAAAGTCAATATACCTATTCTAAATATTGCTTTAAAATCCAAAAGCAAATAACTTACCAAAAGTAAAAACCTGGGGAATAGGGCACTTGTCTAGTAGAATGCATAAGGGGTTAGATCCCCAGTTTCCCAGAAACATGAATATGCTGCTATCATTCCTCAAGGAAGTGCAAATTAACCGCATATTTATTTACCACAATGGATATAGTTTTAATTGACCAACTTGGGCTGGAAAGATGGCTCAATGGTTAAGAGCACTGGATGTTCTTCCAAAAGAAGGAGTTCAATTCCCAGTATCCACATGGCAGCTCACAACTGTCTATATAACTCCAGTTCCAAGAGATCTGAAACTCTCACACACATACAAGCAGGAAGAACACCAACGGACATTAAAAAAAAAAAAAAAAAAAAAAAAAAAAACAAACCTGACCAAATTAAGAGTACTGAGACTGTGAAATAACGGAAATTCTAAGACACTACCTGTGGGGGCAAGCTTGGCAGTTTCTTAAAAAACTAATTAATAGCTAGTATATGATCTTGCCACTCTTTTCCCTACTTATCTACTATGGGGGGGGGGGGGGGGAAGAAAATTTCTGTGCAAAATTTTAAATAGAGTTTCATTTAAAATAACTTAAATGTCCACAGAAATAAGTGAATGGACAGTGTTACAACTGTGAATTGAAATGTATTACTGACACACAAAGCATAATCTTAAGATAATAGTACTTAAGTAAGCCAGAAGCAGTGTTTCCTACACTATTCCACATACACAGAAAATATATAGTAGCAGAAGGCTTATCAGGACTTGCTAGATGTCGGGGATGGCTGCAACACTTGAAAGCGGAAGCCAAGCTCATTTTCTGGTTGTGGTAATGGTTTACATGCACATTCTGACAACAACCTATATCACATTAAGACTGGGTATGGTAATATACTCCTTTAATTCCAGCATTTTATTGGTAGAGGCAGGGAGATCACAATGCTTTTGAAAGTAGCCTAATCTACAGAGTGAGTTCCAGGACAGCCAGAGCTATTATAGAGAGACCCTGTCTCAAAAATAAAACACAAACTCCCCCACAAAAAAATGATTAGGGGCTGAAGAGATGGCTCAGTAGTTAAGAACATGTGTTGCTCTTACAAAGGACCTGAGTTCATTCTCAGCACTCAGTTTCTCACAACCATCTTTAATTATAGTTCCAGACAGTCCTTCTGACCTTCACAGGCACCAATTATGCACATGGTGCCTATACAGGCAAAATACTTAAACACATTAAGAAAATTTAGTTTCTTTAGTTAAAAAAATAAAATTTAATCCTTCTTGAAAAATGAAATCGCACGAGCGGTGGTGGCGCACGCCTTTAATCCCAGCACTTGGGAGGCAGAGGCAGGCTGATTTCTGAGTTCGAGGCCAGCCTGGTCTACAGAGTGAGTTCCAGGACAGCCAAAGCTACACAGAGAAACCCTGTCTGGGTGTTTGGGGGTGGGGGGGACGAAATCATAGAACAAAATGTAAACTCCTCATCCCCCTACTCCTGAGGATACAGCTAGATATGAAGATGTAAATGAAAGTATTATCTTATAATTGGGTAAAACTATAAAAAGGATATCTGTCAAGTTTGTTCCATCTTCTTATCAAGAGATATAGTCATGTAAAATGTAAAATTGATTTATTATAACTTATGTGGTCATTATTACAAAAATGCTCTGGGATAAATGGTAAGCCACCAAATTCATTACTAACATTACTCTGTCGGAAAGGATGCTGCAAGTCAAAATAATCCTACTGATGAGCCACATCTTTACATCCATCTATCACAATAACGCTGAAATAAAAATTTTCTCTTTAAAACAGAATTGGAAAAAAAAAAAAAAAAAACCCACTTACCCCAGTGTTAACCAATTCACCTGGTGTTGGCCAGTTTGCCATATCACTGAAGTCACTAGCCTAAAAAGTAATAAGTGTTATAAGTGAAAATGATTTTTAGAATTTTTAAACAAAAAAAAAAAAAGAATTGCTAAAAGTAATTTTTGTAGCCAAGCATGGTGGTACATGCCAGCATTCTTAGCATTTAGAAGTAAGACAAACAGGAATTCAGTATCAACCATGGATGAAAAAGGCTAACCCAGGCTACAATGAGATCCTGTCTCAGCAAAGGTAACAACCTAGACACAGTGGCACACGCCTTTGATCCCAGCAGAGGCAGAGGCAGGTGATCTCTGAGCTCCAGGCCAGCCAAGGCTATGTACTGAGACCCTATCTCAACCACAGGGGAAAAAGAAATAACAAAATCAAATAAAGCAATAGTAATTTTTAAAATTACCTATATCTATTTATATGTAGACTTTCAACCACTTTGAAGTAAAAATTCAGTGGTCTTAAGATCAGATTTCAAGCAGAACTATTTCAAAACCATTTAAAATCATTCCTGTAAAAGCATACCTTGTTGGATTTCTTTGTCTTGAGTTTTCCCGCTTTTATAATTTTGGGGGAATTGAGCTCTAAAAAAAAAATATACAAAACTGGATTTTACAACCATTTCATTTAATAAACTTAGTAAATGCATATTATTTCAATTTTAGCAAGTTAGCTTAGTTGCCACTCCTAACAAAATCCAAGTTTCTGGTACTCAAATTCCTAGAAAGATATCAACTGTAATATGCAAATTTAAAATGTTACCCACATTTTAAAAGTGGAAAATACTAGCTGGGCAGAAGTGGCATACACCTTTACTCCCAGCACTTGGAAAATAAAGGCAAGTGGATCTCTGAGTTCAAGGCCAGCTTGGACTACAGAAAAGAAGGAGTTCCAGGACAGCCAGGGCTACATAGAAAAACTTTGTCTCAAAAAAAGTTGGAAAATACTAACTTACACTAAACCGACAAACCAATCCTTTTATTAATAAATTACAACATAATAAAGCTAAAATTATAACTTCTTTAAGTAAAATTCTACTCTACCCATTTTCTTGTTCTCTCTTATTTTTATTTTGGCATGTCATGAATGGGAAGGCATATTCTACAGCTCAGTCCTCAACTCACTTTGTAATAGAATAAATTATTCTACATAATATATTCACCAAGAAACATTTAGAAAAAGTGTTTGTTATTAAGACTTCAAGCTTGGCAGTGGTGGCCCACGCCTTTAATCCCAGCACTTGGGAGGCAGAGGCAGGCGTATTTCTAGCCAGCCTGGTCTACCAGTGAGTTCCAGGACAGCCAAGGCTATATAGAGAAACCCTGTCTTGGGGGGGGGGGGGGGGGAAGAAAGGAAGGAAGGAAGGAAGGAAGGAAGGAAGGAAGGGAGAGGAGAGGAGAGGAGAGGAGAGGAGAGGAGAGGAGAGGAGAGGAGAGGAGAGGAGAGGAGAGGAGAGGAGAGGAGAGGAGAGGAGAGGAGAGGAAAGGAAAGAAAAATAGCTCAGGGGTTAAGAGCATTTTTACTCTTGCAGAGGACCCAGATTCAGTTCCTATAGCTCTCAACCATCCATAAATAAAATCCCTAGAAACTCAACACCCTCTTCTGACCTCTGTGGACGCTAGACATAAATGTAGGCAAAACACTCATACACATAAACTCATATTTTTTTATATTTTCTATTGGATATTTTACTTACATTTCAGATGTTATCTCTTTTCCCCATTTCCCTCACTACCCAGGAACCCCCTAGTCCATCTCCCCTCCTCCTGCTTCTATGAGGGTGTGCCCCTACCCACCTCACTGCTCTTGAATTCCCCCACACTGGGGCATCCAGCCTTCATGGGACCAAGGACCTCCTCTCCCACCTATGCCTGACAAGGCCATCCTTCCCTACATATACAGCTGGAGCCATAGGTCCCTCCCTATATGCTGCCAGGCTAGTGGTTTAGACCCTAGGAGCTCTGGTTGGTTGGTATTGTTGCTCTCCCCATGGGGCCACAAATCCTTTCAGCTCCTTCAGTCTTCTAACTCCTCCATTGGGAACCCCATGATCAGTAAATAAATTTTTTTTTCCCCAAGACAGGATTTCTCTGTGTAGCCCTGGTTGTCCTGGAACTCACTCTGTAGACCAGGCTGGCCTCGAACTCAGAAATCCACCTGCCTCTGCCTCCCAAATGTAAATAAATCTTTTAAAAGAATAAACAACAAAACTACCATCACCAAAAGAGACTTGGAGAGGAAAGCACTTGTTTAATCTTATACTTCCAGGTTAAGAGTCCATCAAAGAGGAAAGCCAGGGCAGAAACCTGGAGGCCAGAGCTAATTCAGAGGCAATGGAAGGGCTGCTGCTTACTGGGTTGTTTCTAAGATAACTAGAAAATTACCTTCTCAGAAAATGTTAGATTGAGTCAAGTTGACTAAATGAGCAAATAAATTGAAATAATAAAAAATAAAACAACAACAAACTAGCCAGTACACCCAGAACACAGCCACACAAAAGAAAGTGATAGGTCTCTGTAAAAATTTGTGGTCTAGTGCTGCAGTTCAGTGGAAGGTAGACAACTTATCCAACACACACAAGGTCAGTGACCCAAAACAAGCAATACAGACAACCATTGATACACCTGTCATTCTCTTTAAAGAACACATGTGGCAGATCATAATGCTTTAACTCCAGCAGTTGAGAGGCAGAGAGATATAGGCAGATTATCCAAGTTGGAGGCCAGCAAATTCCAGGACATCCAGGGCATTACAGAAAGACCCTGTCTCAAAAAATAAATGAACCAAACCAAACCAAACCAAACCAAAACACACACACACACACACACACACACACACCAAAAAACAAACCAACAAACAAAACCCCAACTGTCTTAAACCAGGTGGTAGCACAGAGGCAGATGCATCTCTGTGACTTTAGGGCCAACCTAGCCTACAGAGCTAGTTATAGAACAGCCAAGGCTATACATAAAGAAACCCTGTCTTCAAAAAAAATAAATAAAAATAAATTTTTTAAAAAAGGAAAAACCAGAAGACAACCCAGCCTCAGGGCCAACCAGCAGTGGGAGCTACTACAATGTATGTGGTGGAGAACAGGAAAGAAAGAGAAGTGGAATGGTTTGAGCACTAGGAAGAGAGGTAGAACTGGAGACTCAGGGTAGTGAGGCAGAGTCTGATGTGAGTAGCAGGTCCTGCCACCTGAGGCCATAGTGAAGTTCAGGCCTGTGCTGAGGGCCTACATGTAGCATGTCCATGGCCATGTAGCAGCAGGGAGCTTTGTCATGTACATGAGTCATATTACCACCAAAGTCCATATGAACTCCCTGGGCTGTCGCCTGGGACCATATTGATGTCTAAAAGCTGTGCAGAGCTGGCCCCATTCCTTACTGGCTGCAGCACTTGGAAGAGAGGGCCCTGCACCTCCCCTGGGTACCACAATAGAGCTGGCCCTGTTGGTGGGGACATGGGTGAGTCAGAGAGAGCTGCCCTCTCTCCCCTCACCCCTTGCCACCTGGGGCAGATGACAAAACTGGCCCCCAGGTCATAAGAATGGTAGAGTAGGCCCTACTACCTCACATGGGCAGCACAGCAGTGTTGATCCTGGTGCTAGGAGAAAGAAGATGAGCTAGCCCTGAGGGTGTGAAAGTGGGGGGTGGGAGGGTAGCTGGTCCTGCCCCTTGCCTGTTGTGACCTTGAGTGAGCTAACCAAGGCAATGCTGGAAAGCTGGCCCTGGTGGTGTGGGTGTGAGAGAGCTGGCTACCTGACCAACTCAGCTACCACCTAGGCCCAGATCCAGGGCTTTCAACTGATCCAAAACAACATCTAGCCCATCTATGAACTGCTGGAGTAGATTAAGAGACCAGTCTTGCAGATTCAAAGCTGCAGGATCTCCATAACACAGGGCAACAACAGGACAGCTGTTGAAGATCCAGCACTGATAGTATAGCAGAATCTGAGGCCTTGAACTTGATTAAAGACTCACTACAGTGAACATGTGCAAGTAAGTGTGTAGGCAAAGGTTACCTGTGTGACACAATGTGACATACTTAGCTTCCACAGAGAGACTTTTCTTTGTTGGTTTTTGGAGGGGTCTTTTTTTTTTTAATTTTATTTTATTTTTGCAAGGGTGGACAAGGGATGGAGAGATGTTCTAGATCCTTTGTAAATCTCTGTAAAGGGATGGGGATTGTAGTACATGATGTGAAATTTACAAAAAATCAATAAAATTAAAAGCAAAAGAAAAAAGGAAAAAAAAACTGTCTTTAAGCAAGGCTTTTAAGCTACAGTTGTTTTTTTATATTTATCCACTCCCTCCCTCCCTCATTCATTCACATTTTGAGGCAGGGTCTGATGTGTAGTCCCAGCTGACTTGAACTGGTTATACAGAACAGCTAGTCTTAAAACTTTCAGTGATCCTCCTCTCTTTGCTTTCCTACCTAGTCTTGGGATTACAGGGTAAGCCACCACAATTAGCCATACCAGTTTCTCTCTCTCTTTCTCCCTCCCTGCCCTCTCTGTCTCCCCCCTGCCCCCCCTCTCTCTCACCCATACACACTCATCATAAAACTAGAGACTGATTTACAAAGGATCTAAAACACTTATCAACAAGGCAATAGGGAGGCTCAAATAATTACTTTTTATTTATTTATTTATTTATTTATTTATTTATTTATTTATTTATTTATTGGAGATAGGGTTTCTGCCCTGGCTGTCTTGGAGCATGAGCTCTCCCTCTCCTCTCTTAGATCTGCCTTCCTCTGCCTCCTGCCTCCTGCCTCCTGCCTCCTGCCTCCTGCCTCCTGCCTCCTGCCTCCTGCCTCCTGCCTCCTGCCTCCTGCCTCCTGCCTCCTGCCTCCTGCCTCTGCCTCCTAAGTGCTGGGGTTAAAGGCAAGTGGCACTGACCAGCTAACTATAACTTAAAAAAAAAAAAGATTTATCAAAGAAAGATGGTAACAGCATAGTGGGATGTGCCTGTAATAATCTACAAATACATAGAATAGATAGCATATGTATGTGCACACATACATGTATGTATGAATAAAACATATGCCATAAAACATATACCATGGCAGTAATCAACATTTAACTGGATTTAAGACCCATTCAACAACAAATAGGTAACCGTGTCTGGTACAGGAAACTTAGTCAACTATCCTGGTTTAGTGAGATCACAGCTCTCAGGAGTACCTACAACCAGCATTTTACTAAGTCAGCATAATCTCTAACTACATTCTAAATATTTGTCCTTTGCACAAGTGTAGTTTTCCTTCCTCATCTAGGAAACCTGAAACTTCTCTTTAAGAAGACCACAATCAACCAAAATGCAGAGTTAGGGAGCCCAGTCCTATTGGATACAACTACAATACAACTCACCCACCTATAGTTTAGGGAACATTGCAAAAGAGGGGAAGACAGTAAGAACCAGAGGACCACAAAGTTTGCTGTAAGATCAGGTCTCATAGGAATGTCAGAAACTACAGCCATATAGTCTTACCAATATGACTACCTAAACAAGGACAATTCCTATAATAGACATTCCACAGTGGACAGAGAAATAAACACTAAGCCTCACTACACAAAAAATTACCAACTACAAAGGCATGCTATACTGAAAGAGGAAGAAATAGTCTTTCCCAGGGAAGAACAAAACAATTGGTTATCCAATAACAAATGGTCACCCATGCAAACATACATACAAGTAACATTATGCAGAGCAAGTTGAACTGTGTATAGGAATATAAATAAATACGTAAGAATAACAATGAAAAAAGAGGCCATAAAGTTGAAAGAATATTGAGAGGTATATAGGAGAGTTTGGGAGGAAGAAAAGGATGAAATAAATTATAATTTCAAAAATAAAGAAAATAATAAATAAAAATGAGAGTATAGGACAAAGGGGGGAGGAAAAGCCATGGGAAAAGAAACCAAAATCTCCAATAAAAATATTACTTGAGGTCTGCAGAGATGTTTCAGTGGTTAAATTAAAAACACTGATTATTTTTGCAAAGACCCAGGTTCAATTCCCAGCACCCACATGGTAGCTCACCAACTGTAACTCCTACAAGACTGATTTTTACTGTACAATCACAGCTACAAGCAAGTTTTAGGCTGTTATTTAATGAGGGCTTATTAAATAATTACAACTACTTAACACAAGCTTGAGATGGTTTGGGAAGATCTCAGGTCAGAAGTGTTAATACTGATCCTAAGATATTCCTAGGTAGACCTGACTTTGACTGAACTGTTTTATCTGGTTTCCCCAAAAAGGCAATACCACCAGAGTCATCCTAAAAGTGGAGGAGAGTGTCTAAAACATGGGAGCCATCGAGAATCTATCTCACTTTTGTCTAGAGAAAGCTAGGCTGCTGAAATGGCTAAGAAGGTCAAGGAGCTTACTATCAAGCCTGACCCGAGTTTGATCTCCAGAACACACATGATTTAAGAAAAGGAACAACTTCCCCAAAGCTGTTCTCTGCTCTTCACATAAACCACTGTAATGCGTGCACAAACACTAAACAAAAAATTGTAATGAATAAAGCTCATGATCGGAACCTAAAAAAGACTCCTTGTGCTTCCTATAATGCATCTACCTCTAATAACATTTATGGCAAAAAGTTGTGGATGTAATTCCTTCACTTCATTAATAAGAGTAATAGTTTGGCTGGGAGTAAAATCCTTTTTCTCTCAAGAGTATCCTATTTTCCTTTCCCATTCCGGCTTGAGCGAACCAGGCTCGTGGGCCAGTGACACCTAGAAATTAAGAGGTTTTTGGAACACAGGAGGTCGCGGACGGCTGCTCCGCGGCTGTCATCATGCCACAAAATGAATATATTGAATTGCACCGCAAACAATATGGATATCGTTTGGACTACCATGAGAAAGAGAAAGAAAGAAGGTCGGGAGGCCCATGAACGTTCAAAGAAGGCAAAAAAAATGATTGGCCTGAAGGCTAAGCTCTACCATAAGCAGAGCCATGGGGAGAAAATACAGATGAAAAAGACTATTAAGATGCATGAAAAGAGAAACACCAAGCAGAAGGATGATGAGAAGACTCCACAAGGAGCAGTGCCTGCCTAGCTGCTGGACAGAGAGGGGCAGTCGAGAGCAAAAGTACTTTCCAACATGATTAAGCAGAAACGAAAAGAAAAGGCGGAAAAATGGGAGGTCCCTCTACCCAAAATTGGTGCCCAAGGAGAAACAGAAGTATTGAAAGTTATTCGAACAGGAAAAAGAAAAAGAAGGCATGGAAGAGAATGGTTACTAAAGTCTGCTTTGTTGGTGATGGTTTTACAAGAAAACCACCTAAATATGAAAGGTTCATTAGGCCAATGGGTCTACGTTTCAAAAGCCCACTCACACACCCTGAGCTGAAAGCGACTTTTTGCCTGCCTATACTCGGTGTGAAAAAGAATCCATCGTCCCCATTATATACAACCCTGGGTGTGATCACCAAAGGTACAGTTATCGAAGTGAATGTGAGCGAGCTGGGCCTTGTGACACAAGGAGGCAAGGTTATTTGGGGAAAGTATGCCCAAGTTACCAACAATCCTGAAAACGATGGGTGCATAAATGCAGTCTTGCTGGTTGACAGTGACATCATACAAGTCACTCACTACGGAAGACTACATGCTGTCAGGAAAACACCATCACTACCATGCAGCCTTACCCCATGTGCAGTCATCAAGAAGTATTTATTAAGGTGTAAAGCAAAATAAAACACTGCCCTATTTAAAAAAAAAAAAAAAAGAGTATCCTATTTTGTAAAAGAAATTCTAGAAGCATTCTATCAATTGACTGATAATTTAATATAGTTTAATCTACATTCATTGAATTCTAAATGATCTCTGGACATATTAGATTGCTTTTTATTACTATTATTCTCTTTTTGATATAGGGACTCATATTTTTCAAATATTTATTTCACTTTAATTATGTGTTTATCTGTGTGTACATGCATGTGAGTACAGGTGCCAAAGGAGGTGAGAAGAGAGTGCTGAGCTTCTCTGGAGCTGCAATTAACACATATCCTCTCAAAAAGCACTATGTACTCTTAAGCTCTGAGCCACCTCAGAAGCCCTGTCTCACTATATTGCTTTGGCTGGTCTCAAACTACTAGGTGTAGTTGATCCTCCAGTCTCAACTTCTGAGTAGCTGGGACTGTAGGCATATTCCACCGCACAGCTTATTATGCCCCTAAGCCTCTCTTTAAAATTTCACCTTTGAGAAGTCTTGTTTTTGTGTATGTGCACCCATGTGCAGACACCCTCAGGGGCGTTAGGGCAATAGATCCTCGAGAACTGGGTGAGCCAGCTGTGGGCGCTCTGTCAAAAGCAATAAGCACCTTAACTACTGAGCTATCTATCAGTGCAAACTCTAGCTCACCCTATTCATTTTTAGGAGAACAAGGAGGCCATGGCATGTAGCTTGCATGTAGATAGAAAGCACTCTTTTTTTGTTTGTTTGTTTGTTTGTTTTTTGAGACAGGGTTTCTCTGTGTAGTCTTGGCTGTCCCGGAACTCACTCTGTAGACCAGGCTGGCCTCGAACTCAGAACTCAGAAATCCGCCTGCCTCTGCCTCCCAAGTGCTGGGATTAAAGGCGGCCACTGCCACCGGGCTAGAAAGCACTCTTGTTTTAAGTACTATAAGATTTGGGAGCAGTGGCTCCTTCATGTCCATTACCTCAGCTATTGGGAAGGCCAAGAGGGAGGTCTGGGTTTGTTGTTATTTACAACACCAATAATCTTGCCAAAAGTTGCCATGGTGGCATACCTTTAATCCCAGCACTTGGGAGGCAGAGGCAGGCGAATTTCTGAGTTCGAGGCCAGCCTGGTCTACAAAGTGAGTTCCAGGACAACCAGGACTAACCAGAGAAACCCTGTCTCGGGGGAAAAAAACAAACAAAACAAAACAAAACAAAACAAAACAAAAAAAAAAACAAAAACCAAAAAAAAACCCCCCCAAAAAAAAAATCTTGCCAAAAGTCAACTAGCTAGTTAGTAATAACTACACTATCACCTATTTCTTTCAGCAATGCATTCTTACACCATACTAAGTTACCCATTAGACACTGTAGACTAACAGCTTAGAGTCAGCATTGCCACCCTGCCACAGATCTGAAAAAAAAAAGCATTCCTAATAAATAGTGCAGTGACTCCAGGATGTAAGAGTTTTTAATACAAAAACATTGGTACAACTGGAGCTCCTTTTTGATTTTTCGAAAGGTCTGTCTACATAGCCCTGGCTGTCCTGAAACTAAGTAGATCAGGCCGACCTTGAATTCAGACCTTGAATTCACAGAGATCCACTGCCTCTCCCTCAAAAGTGCTGGGATTAAAGGCCTGGCTTCTGATTTTCTGAGACCCTGGTCTTGAGTGTAATCCAGGCTGGCCTCAAGCTCATAATCCTCCTGCAGGAATTACAGGTATGGCCCACGCTCCCAATAAGTCACTGTATCCTTAATCTAAGGAAGACTGGAGAGCCAAGGCACAAGTAGGTTAAACTGTTAAATATTTTTCCAAGTAATCTGCAGTAAAATTCTTGAGGGGGGTAGAAAATCTGCACATACACCTTGATGATAAAGCACTTGCCCAGCAAGCACAAAGCCCTAGGTTCATCCCCATATTGGGGGGAGGGCGGGGAAGAATCTCCAGTTTACTTTGAAAAGTTTTAAAGTCTAGAAAACTGGGTTTATAAAAACTGGGTTAAAATTTGGTAGTTCAATAAATACTATAATGCCTAATACTAAGTGTAAATAGTGATCAACAAAGTTTTCTACGAAATTTTAGTCAGACTTGGTATGCCATGTTCTCTTTACTTATTTAGCAATGGTAGTAAACAGTTCTTTTCAGCAGACCAGAATTATACTAATACAAGTCGGAGAGCAGAATTCAGTGTTTTTGTTTTTTCTCCTGAGAGTGCCAAAATTTAGAGTAAAGAATTAATGAGGAGAGCAGAATTCCTATAATCCCAGCAACTGGAAGGAGGCAGTGACAGGAGGATCAAGAATTCCAAACCTGCCGGGCAGTGGTGGCGCACACCTTTAATCCCACTTGGGAGGCAGAGGCAGGCGGATTTCTGAGTTCGAGGCCAGCCTGGTCTACAGGAGAAGACAGGACTAACCAGAGAAACCCTGTCTCGAAAAACAAAAACAAAACAAAACAAAACAAACAAACAAAAAAGAATTCCAAACCTGCTGGCACACAAGGAGAGTTTAAAAAAGCAAACAAAACAACAAAAACAAGTTAATGAGCATTTCTGCTTGCAAGAGCTAAAAAACTAAATTGGTTCAACATTCATCTCCCCCTACAGGAGAGACACAACAATCACAATTGTACACCATTCCTTCACCGCGTCTGACCCTCACAACCCCATAAACATGCTCAAACTTCGGCTGTTCCACCGACTCTCCCCAGACCAGCGAAAACTTGCCAACAAAACAGCCGCAATTTCCACAGAAAAAGCCCAGTTATTTTAGTGCAGTTTAATTTTAAAAACAAATGGAGAGTTTTACTCAGCATTTCCATTCTAACTTTTTTTCTTTTTGAAAGACTTTAATAAATAAATAGCCCACTCTGGCTTCGAACGTCTAATCCTCTATATCACTAGGCATGCACTACCAAATACAAGCCAGTCCTTATTTTATTTTCTAAACTGCAGTTGCTGCAACCCAAATAAAGCCCCAAGGGCCATATTGCATTGGTCAGCATTCGAACGCAATGGCACAACCCAATTTCTAACGCGCAGGCAGGCTACGTGGGGCCAGCTGCGCGACCCGACTCTGAATCAACTGTCCTGTCTCAGGCATTCTGAAACACAACCACACAACTACACAACCGAAAAACGCCTAATACCGGCTGCCTTCAGAGCCACATCGACCTAGCAGCTTTTGGAGACTTTCGTTTCACCACTTTACTTCAGGAGCGAGCCCAATCGCGCTTCCACTTACTCACAAATCCGCTCCTCCCGACTCGCTTCCACTCGGTGGCAAGTTCGCGGAAACTTTTCCACACGGTTCACCGAGTCCGGGACGCCGACACGTGAAGCCACGAGCCCAGCACAGCCACGCTGCCCAGTCACCCACGTCGTGCCCCTACCCGTCAAGGAGAACCTGAGGTCCCACCTCTTCCTGTCGCTCCCTCTCTCAGATGTCCATTTATGTAAATCGGCACACTGAATGACACCTAGGAACCAAACACCTCCCGCGGACCGCACTCACCGGCCTCCGGGGAGTCCTGAGCGGGCGGCGGCACGCCGGTGCCCACGGGCGACAGGTGCTGCGGCAGCTTCTTGGTCCACGGGTTCCCCTTTGGCGGCGGCGGCTTGTCCTCGGGGCCGGCTGCCGCTGGGTCCTCGCGGGCGTCCTCCGGTGGGTTCCGCGGTACTGGCGGCGGCGGTGGTGGCGGCGGTGGCGGCGGAGGCAGCGGCGGGGCCTCCCCACCGAAGGGACCCCCGGGCGCACGCGCCTTGTGCGCCAGGTGCAGCGCCAGCGGCCTCACGGGCACAGCCGCTTGCGGCACGCTGTGTCCCAGCACGAGCGCCGGCGACGGCTCTCCCCGCGCCCCCGCGCTAGTGGCGGCCGCGGCCCGCTCCTCCCTCGCCTCCTTGCCCTCCCGCTCGCCGGGCGCCGGCTGCTCCGCCCGCCGGCTCGCTGCTGCCAACAGCGCGTCCCGGTCTCCGGCCACGGCGGGCGGGTCCTCCCGGGGGGCAGCGGCGGGCAACGGGGCGCGAGCGGACATGGCCGGCCCCTGGCCCCAGCCTCCAGCCCAGCCGGGGGCCGTCCGGGTCCAGGGAGCCCGGCCGCCCCTCTCTCCACACGGGGGCACCGACCCGCTTCGGTCCTGGGACGCGGAACCTGCCCGCCGAGGCGTGCAGCGCCCGGCGTGCCCGTCCTCCCCGCCCGCCGAGCGGAGCGCTAACCGCCCGCCGCCCGGCCTCGTCGCAGCGCACGGCCGGAGCTCGCCACACGCGCCGGGCGCGCCCGAGCCGCGAGCCCTCAGCGGGCGCGGGCGAGGACGCGGCGCTCCAGCCAGTCTGAAGGACCTCTGGCGAGCTGCGGAGGCGCGCGCGGCCTGAGCCGGTAACTGCCCCTGAGGGCGGGGCGTACAGAGGGCGAGGCAGCCGGGGGCGGGGCGTGCAAAGGGGAGGAAGGCTACTGGGCGGGGCGTACAGGAGGCGAGGAGGGCCAATGGGCGGGGTGGTCAAATAGGCGGGGCGTTTATAGGCTGAGGCGGGCCGATGGGCTGGGCGTGCCGAGGCGGAGGTGTCTAAAAGGCGGGGCGCGCAAAGGGAAAGGCGGGCCAGTGGGCGGGGCGTGATAAAAGCAAGACAGCAAGAGGATCAGCGTTCGGTAGGCCAGGTGCCCTAGGACCAGGGCGAGCGCCAGTCAGGGTGAGGGGTGGGGCGGGTAGAGGCGAGGCAGGATAGGGGGCGGGCACCCTGGTGAGTGACGTGGCTACTCACAGGCATCCCTAAACCCTGCGGGCGACTGCAGCCTGAAAATTATTCTCGAGTGCGGCAGGCGTGGTTTGGTGAGGGCCACACCCTAGCGGCCCGCGAGGAGAAACCTGCTACTGTTGGGGAGCACCCGACATCTGTGACCCAGGCACAAGGAGGACTTTCCTCGGGAACTAGGAAGTCCAATTGCGCTAAGGTGAAGCGCTTCAGGCTTTTCACGAGAGCGAGTCCTCAGGACCCGGGAAAAGTTTCCCAGTAACGCTGTGGGCTCTGTAGGCACTCCTGATCCGGCTCAGTTCAGGTGAAGACCCAGCCGCGACTTTATAAGAAGTTCACTTGTCCGTCCTGATTCTACCCCACAGACAACGAAATGCTTCTTGAGGAAAACATACACTTAACATTTCGCCACCTTTTTCACTTTTCACTTTTTCAGTGGGTTTTGATATTTTCAAACTAGGTCTCGTGTAGCACAAGTTGGATCTCGAGGCTAGCCGTGAGCTTTCTTTTCTGCTTGCTTTTGAGACAGCGTACCACTCTAGTCCAGGCTGCCCTGAAAACATCGACTTAGACCAGTCTGGTTCTGAACCGAAAGGAATTCGCCTGCCTCAGCCTTTTAAATGTTGGGATGACTACAGGCGAGAGTACTACGCACCAGCTAGTCTTGACCTTTTTTTTTTTTTCTAAGATTCTTCTAGAGTCCCTAGAGCTGGTTTTAAAGCGTAAGGACCACACCCAGCTGGCTTTGTACATTCAATCTCCATCTAGATGTCTTTTTTTAGATCTGCCTGCCTCTGCCTCCCAAATGCTGTGATTAAAGAAGTGCACTGGCTCACCCAGCACGGATTATTCTATTTTTAATCACAGGAATGCAAGTACGTGTGTGCATTTGTATGCACAAGTGTGCAGGTGTCCTGGATCACCAGAGATATTGGATCTTCCTTGAGCTGGAGATACAGGCTGGTATTGGGAAGCCAGAGTGGCGAGCACTTGTAATCTTCAAGCCATCTCTCCAACCCTTTAGCTTCGAACAATTGACTGAGTGAAAAAAGAAATACAGAGGAGAGGACGTGACTGCTCCTAGGTGGAGGAGTCCAGAGTGAACATGACAAGACTGAGACAGAGCTGGGGCATGTGGAGAGAAAGGGACAGGATGGAAGAAGGGAAAGAAAGGGACAAACTTTAGCAGCCAGGAGGCCAAAAGGTACAAAAGGGACATGCAACAAAATGGTTGCATTATATAGGGAGTGGGGGGAAGGGTAAGGCAGCCTGGAGGGCCCTGTAACTGGTAAGGACTGAAAGTTACCAGGAGAACCTAGCTGCCAGGTCCCCTTTGATATGTTAAATAGGCACCTCAGCCATTTGCCCCGGGGTTTGAGATTTAACGTGGCCCTTGACTCCACCTCCCAAGTGCTGGGTTTAAAGGAGGTGAGCCACCACTCCCAGTTTATTACCCAGGCCTTAATCTGTGGAAATAGCACTTAATGACAGCTTAACTAGATTCCCAATACTTCTTTCCAGTTATGAGTAGTAACATAGTACAGATACATTTTGGTAAGCCTAGCAAGGCCTTTCTTTTTAGCACTGAAATTTGATCTGAGGTGGTATTAGCCGCACATGCTTCTGGTTTACTGAAGTTGTATTCTGTAAGGTCATCATAGAGCTATTCCTACTGGTGGAAAGGTTTTCTCCAACTCCGGCCACCTTACACCATCCCCAGTGATGTTAATAGTGTACTCACCACCGTATACATTATATCAGCTATAAACAGTGAGGCTGTGCTGGTTTTCTACACAGAAATCTCCAGGTTAGCTGACCCTAAGCAACCTCCTGAAACTGGCTGCCAGTCAATGAGGACTCTACTTCCATCTGTATTGCACAATGCCAACTTTAAAACAAAACAAAACAAAAACTTTGGTTTTTTGAGACAGGGTTTCTTTGTGTAGCCCTGACTGTCCTGCAACTAGCTGTGTAGATTAAGTTGTCCTCCGACTGACAGAGATCCCCCTGCTTCTGCCACCTGAATGCTGGGAGTAAAGGAGCGCTCCACCACTGCCTGGCTGCTAGCTGTTTGTGTAATCAGTTTTTGTTTTTGTTTTTTTCCAAGACCTGTTGGGAAATACTTAATTCTTGTATAGAATTGTGCCAACAAATACCAGTTAGTGGGATTCTGAACACATTGTATTTATTTTTTACCATTAGCTTATTGAAATACAAGACTGTGCCTGGAGCAAAAGGAAATATGATAGTGTCTCTCTAAAATTCCATTTACTTGTGCTGCTGTGGATATTTTTATATCCGTGTGTGTGTGTGTGTGTGTGTGTGTGTGTGTGTGTGTGTGTGTGTATGCGCGCACATGTATATGAAGGTCAGAGGAAGACTTCAGGCAGCATTCACCCATTTCTATTTATTATTTTGATGTAAGCTCTCTTACTAGCTGGAACTCCCTCCCCAACTAGGCTAGGCCAGCTGAGCAGTGAGTCTAAACCTCCCCAGTGGGACCACGTTTGCTCTTTTTTGGGTATCAAACTCAAATCCTCTCAAGTACTTTACTGACTGAGCTCTCACCCCAGTTCTGTGTTGTATTTAAATGTCACAGACTTCTCAATAAAACAAAAGTTTCAGCTGGGCGTGGCACACACACACTCTGGATCCCAACACTTGGGAAGCAGAGGCAGGCAGATTTCTGTTTGAGGCCAGCCTTGTCTACAAAGTGAGTTCTAAGACAATTTCTATACAGAGAAACCCTGTCTGGAACAACTTTCTTCCCCCCAAAAAGAGAAAGACACACAGACTCCTTAAGTCAAGGTGAAAGATGATGAAGAAACAATGTTTCTAGGAACAGTATTTGCTTTGCCAGGAGAGAACTGAGAGCAGTTGTGGTCTCAGGACTCCAGAAGACAGTGGCAGGGTTTAAAGCCTTTATTGTAGTGCTTTGTTACTACTTGGCAGGAGTTGAGGTCTATTATCTATCTTTCAAGTACTTAGAACTCCTGCTTCCTCCTCCTGCTGTTGCTCCTCCTCCTCCTCCTCCTCCTCCTTTTTTTTTTCTTTCTCTCTCTCTCTCTCTCTCTCTCTCTCTCTCTCTCTCTCTCTCTCAAGACAGGGTTTCTCTGTAAGGCTGTTTTTTGTTTTTTGTTTTTTGTTTTTTTCCCCTCTGGCTGTTCTGGAACTCTGAAGACTAGCTTCGCAGTTAGAGATACCCTGCCTCTTGCTAGGAGGCTTGTGCCACTGCTGCCTGGCCATAACTCCTTGTAAAGAGCCTCAATGTTTTTGTTGTTGTTGTTCACTCTAGCCTTTTTCTGTTCCTTTTGTTTCATGTTTTGTTTTTGAAGAGCAAGCAAGCAAGAAAACTTTTATTAAGTAGAGTAATATCTCCCTAAGTTGTCCTGTGTTTTATTTAGTTGCTTTGTATTTTTTGTTTTGTGTTGGTTTGGTTTGTTTATTGTGATGGAGTCACATTAGGTAGCCCAATCTGCCCTGGAATTTGCTATGTAGCCTAGACTGACTTCAAATTTAAAATCTACCTGACTTAGCCTCTCAAGTTCTTCCTGGAGCTGTAGTCATGTGCCACCCAACTTGGCAGTCCTCCTTCTCCTGACCTTGTACCAGAGAAGTCTAACCTCCCTAGATAGCAGTGTGCAGTCTTGCCCTCTAGTATCTGCATATTAGAAAGGTCTGAAGATAGGGAAGTTCACAGTCCTCATTCCCCATGGCAGATTACCAAAGGTTATCAACAGATTTTTCTCTATACCTGTTCTTCTGTATGTCTTATCTTTGCCCTTTTAGCCACAGAGATAATAACCAGCAACCTTCAGAGTACTGTACTAGCTAGCCCCCGATTCTCTGAAGATAGTCCATACCTCTGTAAATGGTCCTTTTAACAACTTCAAATTATGAACTTTGAGTATTCCATCTGTTACTAGCATCCTAGCTGAGCCAGTTTGCCATTGCTAACCTCCATTTTGTCCCTTGACTTTTCCTTTATAGCTGGAATATAGCTTATATCAGATTCTTCCTGGTACAAAACCATGGAGGAGTCAGGCAAGGTGTCAGGCACTTGAAATCTCAGCTACTCAGTGGTGTGGGAGGATCACTTAAACTCGGGATTATGAGACCAGCATGGACAAATAGGGAGATAGATCTCTGTGTCGGGGGTGTCAAGTAAGCACTTTGCCATTTGTGCCCAATTTTTCTACTCAGAATAAATGAGTCCCTAGTCAATCTGTGAATAATTTGTCTTTGAATAGGGATTATTTGTCCCAGCCTAGAGGAACAAGTTACTTGGTTTGAAACTCCGCTATGAAGTAAAATGGGCAGAGGATGAAGGAGTAAGCTCTCCTGTGAGTGTGAGAGGAAGCTTCCAAGCAAACAGCTTTCCTTCTTTGGAATAATCTCATGAAAACCAGGCCGGCATTGAATTCTTTTTTTTTGTTTGTTTGTTTGTTTTGTTTTGTTTGTTTTGTTTTTCGAGACAGGGTTTCTCTGTGTAGCCCTGGCTGTCCTGGAACTTACTGGGTAGACCAGGCTGGCCTCGAACTCAGAAATCTGCCTGCCTCTGCCTCCCAAGTGTTGGGATTAAAGGCGTGTGCCACCACTGCCTGGCTAGTCCTTACAAGTTAAAAGATACAGTTGCCATTCCCTTCCCTCCTTCACCTTCCATACTAGTTCTGTGTGAGCCAAAGTTATATTGTAAGTTTTAATTACTATGTTTAAGAGATCTGTCTTACTTAGGGTTTTACTGCTGTGAACAGACACTATGACCAATGCAAGTCTTATAAAGGACAACATTTAATTGGGGCTGGCTTACAGGTTCAAAGGGTCAATCCATTATCATCAAGGCCTGATCATGGCAGCATCCAGGCAGGCATGGTGCAGGTGGAGCTGAGAGTTCTACATCTTCATCCAAAGGCTGCTAGTAGAATACTGGCTTCCAGACAATTAGGAAGAAGGTCTTATTTCCCACACCCACAATGACACACCTACTCCAACAGGGCCATACCTGCCAAGCATACACACACACACACACACACACACACACACACACACACATACACGACCACAAGATCCACAAAAACGAAATACCTCTTATCCTGTAAATCCTTTGCCTAAGGACAGATAATTCCTGGAATGCTGGAGGCTATTGTTTATGGGACATAACAAGTTTGTTTGACCCAGCTATTCTAGATATGCTTGATCACACATGTAGGCAGGAGGTGTGTAGGCAGGAAATACATCAAGGTGTCTGCCTGCCTCTGACTGAACTTGGTGGACAATATGATGTCCTTATGGGTTGCCTTTTTAAGTAGTTTCTGGGCACCCAGGAATGGACTTAATCAGAGTCCATCATCCTGGCCAATATTTAGTTAAAGCTTGCTTCAAATTTGGCTTAAAATTGTGTAGTGGTTTTATTCTCGCCTGGTGAGATTAACAGTTCCTTCATCAACAAGAAGCAGCCAACATCTTGTGTTCATCAGTGTTTCCGGCTCTCACTAATCCTACCAATTATTGGATCTTTTTACTGCTTCCTCCACACTGGATCACCCTTCCATAATCCTGCCACTGCTTGTTAATGGTTTCTCTTCTTTCCCTAAGGCCCATTTCATATTGTGAGGACCAGACGAGATAAATAGAACATGTAGCAGGCACATTAAATGACTTGAGATTACTCCCTTAATGTAATGGAAATTAAAATCTGGAGAACATAAGGTGTCTCTTGAGAATGGTCCTTTGGGCCTTGAGAAGTTATAAAACATAAAATCATTCTTAGACAACTTTGATGACTGGATTGTTCAAATAAGCCCTTGGAAGAAAAGTCCTGCTTAGAGTTTGCGACCAACCCTTCACATGATTGAACCTGCTCCCTCCCCCAATCCCCCAACTCTTTCAGGACATGTTTGCTTCCGTGAGAACATAAAAGGACCTCTGCTATTACCAGGTTACCAAAAACCCAAGGTTTATGGAGTTTTCCTGGGTGCTAGAGATATTTCAATGACTTGCATTAAATAGAATTTGTGTTGAAGACCTTCAAATCCAAGGAGAATATAAAATGGACTCAAAAGATTCTTTTAACTTTCTGCAAAATAGCCACTTTTAAGGTAAGTGATCTTTTAAAAAACAAAATATGGTGACTCATCCTTGCTTCCAAGTGCAGAAGTGTAGGCCTTCAGCCTTATCTATTATAAAGGGTCTAGTACTATTTGCTATTCTCTCTAACCTACGAGACAGGGTTAATGCTGATGCACACACTAGGCTATCTATCCCTGCATAACCACTGACAGAAAAAGCACCTTTACAGCTGCATCTAGCACTAGGAGGCTGAGATAGGGGAAGTGTATGCTTCAGTCCGACCTGGGTTACACAGTGAGTCTTGTCTGGAAAAGAGAAAGAGACCCTGTTTCAAAAACAAAACAAACAAAAAACAAAACAAGGGTAAAGAGTTGCCTTAGTGATTAGGAACACTTGTTACAGTGTTAGCACATACCTTTAATCCCAGCACTGGGGTGGCAAAGGCAGGTAGATCTCTGTGTTGGAGGCCTGACCTACAGAGTGAGTTCCAGAACAGCCAGGACTACACAAAGAAACCTTTTCAAGACAACAAAGCCAGTCTTACTGTTTAGCTAAAGCTGGCCTTAAGGTCGGGTGTGTGTGTGTGTGTGTGTGTGTGTGTGTGTGTGTGTGCGCGTGCACGCTTTTAATCCCAGCACTTGGGAGGCAGAGGCAGGCGGATTTCTGAGTTCGAGGCCAGCCTGGTCTACCGAGTGAGTTCCAGGACAGCCAGGGCTACACAGAGAAACCCTGTCTTGAAGAAATAAAAAAAAAAAAAGCTGGCCTTAAACTTGAAATTTTCTTGTTTCTACTTGACAATAAAGGTACAAAACAACTCTCCAAGCTTAGGTAGCTTTCAGTAGAACAGTCTTACTGAAATAGGAATTTAGTATCACAAAAGCTTGTGTCTGGGCTTGAACTTCCAGTCTGTAATGGCGGAGCTAGAATTGATGGCTGTCTCTCTCCTTTCCGTACTATTTGGTGTCTTCCTATCCCTCTGTCAAGTTTTTTTGAGACAGGGTTGCATAACTCTAGATGTCTTTGAATTATTGGTACTCCCACCACATCTGTGATGGTTTGTATATGCTTGGCCCAGGGATTGGCACTATTAGGAGGTGTGGCCTTATTGGAGGAGGTGTGGCCTTATTGGAGTAGGTGTGACCTTGCTGGAGTAGGTGTGTCACTGTGGGCATAGGCTTTAAGACCCTCATCCTAGCTGCCTGGAAACTAGCCTTATTCTAACAGCCTTCAGATGAAGATGTAGAACTCTCAGCTCCTCCTGCACCATGCCTGCCTGGATGCTGCCATGCTCCTGCATGGATGATAATGGACAGAAATTCTGAACCTGTAAGACAGCGCCAATTAAATGTTGTCCTTGTAAGAGTTACCTTGGTCATGGTGTCTGTTCACAGCAGTAAAACTACTAACTAAAACAACATCCCAAGTATTTTTTTTCTTACAAACACAATTTTGGGTGCTGGAAAGAAGGCTAGGCTGTTCAGAATGCTCACTACTCTTGCAGAGGACCAGAACTTGGTTCTCCACATCTCTAACAGATAGCTCACAACTACCTGGACACCTGTTCTAACCTCCACTGGCACCTTAGATGCACATATACACATACAGACACACACACATAAAATAAATCTTTAAAAATAATAATGTATAGGGCTGGAAAGACAGTTCAGCAGTGAAGAACACTTGTTGCTCTCGCAGAGGACCTGGGTTTACTTTCCAGCACACACGTAGTGGTTCACAAATGTCTGTAACTACAGATCTAAGAGATCTATCTAATGCCCTCTTCTGAACTCTTTGGGCACCAGGCACAAATGTGGTGCACATATATACATGCAGGCAAAATACTTATACACATAAAAAAATCTAAATTAAAAAAACTTTCAATAAAACAAATAATATTTAATCTTTTAACAATATTCTAATAACTAGTAAGTCCAGAAAAGTAGACCCTTTTCTCTTTTCCCATTCTGAAGGAACCAATTTTATTATTATTATTATTATTATTATTATTATTATTATTATTATTATTTTATTTTATTTTATTTTATTTTATTGGTTTTTTCAAGACAGGGTTTCTCTGTGTAGTCTTGGCTGTCCTGGAACTCACTCTGTAGACCAGGCTGGCCTCGAACTTAGAAATCCGCCTGCCTCTGCCTCCCAAGTGCTGGGATTAAAGGCGTGTGCCACCACCACCTGGCCCAATTTTATTTTTTAAGTTTATGGATATGGCTATTTTACCTGCATGAATATATGTGTACATGTATGTATAGGTACTATGTGCCCACAGAGGGCATCAGATTCCCTGGAACAGGAATTATGAATGGTTGTAAGCCACCATGTGGATGCTGGGATTGAACCTGGGTCCTTTATAAGAGCAATTGCTCTTAACTTCTGAACCATCTCTCTAGCCTAAAGGAACAAGTATTAATTGTTTTGAGTTAGATTCTTCTTGTATATCCCAGACTGACTTCAAATTGATGAACCTCTTGTCTGTCTCATCAATCAGTGTTGATATTACGTGCACCTGTATTGAGTACCCACCATTTCAGACTCTCTGATAGCCTAATCTAGCTTACTATTAATTTCCCTATGGAGAAGGGTATGTATGGGTGAAATCTAGAGTTGAATCCAGTTTTACGTTTAAATTAATTAATTTTATTTATCATTTTGGGTGTGTGCATGTGCCATATAGCACATGTGTAGATCCATGGACGACTTGAGGAGTCAGCTCTCTCCTTCTACCTTTATATGAATTCCAGAGATTAAACTCTGGTAGTCAGGCTTGCATGGCAAGCATGGTTACCTGCTGAGCCATTTTGAAGGCCCTTCCATGCTTGTTTGTGACACTTTGATCACACAGTAGATAGTTGTAGTTGTGCGGATATCTGGGTGTCCTATTCCACTGGACTATGTATTTTTGTGAAATACTTTGCTTGTTTTTGTTACTATCTCTGTAGTATGCCATGAAGTGAGATTATAAGGTCTTACAGTATTACTCTTTTTGCATGCAATTACTTTGGCTACTGGGAGTGTTTTGTGAGTCCATATGAATTTTAGGATTTTTTTTCTAATTCTATTCAAGATATCATTGGACTTTTTGTAGGAATTATGCTGAATCTGTAGCTTGTAGATGCCTTTTTACTTTCTTAATTAGATTTATTCTTAGGTTTCATTTTTTAATGAAAATATGAGTAGACTATATTTTCTTCTGGTTTCATTGTCAGAAAGTTCATTATTTATGAACAGAAAGGCTTTTCATTTAATTTGTGTGTGTGTGTGTGTGTGTGTGTGTGTGTGTGTGTGTCGCGCACGCGCACAGAGGCCAAAAGAGGATGTCAAGTTTTTAGCACACTCTGAATTATTCCTTTGAGTTTCCCACTAAAGAAACTGCTGGTGGCCAGCGAGCTCCAAAGAATTCCTGTCTCTTCTGCATTTGGTGCTAGAATTACAGGTATGTGCACAGCTGCAGCCAGCTTTTAACATGGTTGTTGGCATAGAAACCTGGGTCTGTGTGGTTGCACAGAAAGCATTCTAACCCATTGAGCCATCTCTCTAGCCCTTGAATGTAAATTTTGGTATGTAATGAAATGTGCTAACATTAGGAAGGTCTGCCATAACCCTGTGACCTACAAAGTCGTTGATGGGAAAATGAAGGAAAGGCTTATGGCTTTCTTTTTTCGATATAAATATTTTTGCCTTTATTATATTAATTTATTATTTTGTAATGCTGGGATCAAACTCAGAGCCTCACTCTACCACTAAACTATAACTCTACCCCAACTTTTTATTATTGAATGGCCTTTGAGTGGGAGTAGCTGTATTACTGGATAGCTGCTTCCATCCCAAGGAGATGATGCATAGTAATGTAAAGATGTTTGACAGGAACCATGTGAGGGCTATGTGGGTTACCCGGCTTGGGCACTGGCATACCATGACCCTGGCCAAATCCTGCTCACACCCTACAGCATAAACTAAGACTAGCTTTCTCCCCCCCACCCCAACACCACCTCCACTTGTTTGGTGGGTACTGAACCCAGGCTTTGAACATGCTAGAAAAGCACTCTAGCCGGGCGGTGGTGGCGCACGCCTTTAATCCCAGCACTTGGGAGGCAGAGGCAGGCGGATTTCTGAGTTCTGAGTTCGAGGCCAGCCTGGTCTACAGAGTGAGTTCCAGGACAGCCAGGACTACACAGAGAAACCCTGTCGAAAAAACCAAAATAGAAAAAAAAGAAAAGAAAAGAAGAAGAAAAGCACTCTAAAGAGGAAAAGAGGTGTTGGGCCTGACGTGAGGTCTAAACTCCATTCCATCTTTACCCTTCAGTCATGTACACAGGTGGTGGGTGTGATAAACAAGCCCCCAGGCCCTAGAGAGATTTGCACACTAACGAGGTACCTGAAGGCAAGAGGGTGGAGCCGACTAAGCATTCCTACCCAGTCCCTCCCCCCTCCCCTCAGGCCTGACCTGGGTTTTGTGGGGTGTGAATCCAGATCCATCCACCATCCCAATAAGCCGGTTTTGGGAACCCAATGACTTCCTCGTGTGTTGGGGGCCCGCACCGTGAGGAACTGTGGAGAGGCCTTTAGTTAATGAGCAGCCAGGCCTAACTTCCAGCTGGAGGAACCCAGGGCATTCCCAGCCGACTACCCACAACATGGTGGGAGGAACCCTAGGTTCCTCAGCCATATTTTCCCACGAAGAGGTATATTTTATGACATGTGAAAAATCATATGAAGTTCAAATTTCAGTTCCTCCTTTTAAAAAATAAAATAAAATTTTCTTATTTTATGTGCATTGATTGGTGTTTTCTCTGCGTATATGTATGTGTGAGGATGCCGGATACCTTGGAGCTGGAGTTAGTTAGACAGTTGTGAACTCCATATGTGTTGCAGTAAGATTGGTCAAAGAAAACACAACTTAATAATTATGAATATATTCTGCAGGCCTAGATTGGCCAGATTCACCACTTCACTACTCTATTCCCCAGCTATGAGACCCTTATAACTTGAGTGTTTTCCAGATCCTGCGTCTGTCCTTCTACCTCCTGCTTCCTCTGTCAGCTTCTCTCTCCTCTCTCTCTCTCTCTCTCTGCTCTCTTCCCACCAACCTTTATTTCTCCACCTCCCCTTCTGCCCAATCGCTGGCTCCAGCCTTTATTTTACAAATTAAGATGGGCAGAAGGTTCACTAGAATTCACCTGTGTAATGATTCACTCCTCTGCAGCCCTTCCCAGGAAAGGGGAATTAACATCAAAATCCAAGGCCAAGGCTATCCACAAAACATATGGGTGCTGAGAACTGAATCTGGGTTCTCTGGAAGAACAGCATACTGTTTTTAACCTCTCAGATATCTCTCCAGCTCTCAGTCCCTTAAGTAAAACACTGCTGGAACACAGCCATGTTTACTCACTTTTTTTTGTTTTGTTTTTTGTTTGTTTGTTTTTTCAAGACAGGGTTTCTCTGTGTAGCCCTGGCTGTCCTGGAACTCAAATCGTAGACCAGGCTGGCCTTGAACTCAGAAATCTGACTGCCTCTGCCTCTGCCTCTCTGCCTCTCCTGCCTCTCCTGCCTCTCTGCCTCTCTGCCTCTCTGCCTCTCTGCCTCTCTGCCTCTCCTGCCTCTCTGCCTCTCTGCCTCTCTGCCTCTCTGCCTCTCTGCCTCTCTGCCTCTCTCTGCCTCTGCCTCTGCCTCCCAATCTCTGCTGGGATTAAAAGCGTGTGCCACCACTGCCCGGTTCACTTCTGTTTTCTATGACTGCATTATTATGTACTAATTCAGTAGTCACAAGAAAATCGTGTGTGGTACTGTCATCACTTTATGTTATCATGAGAAGTATGGAGAGCAATCAAGTGGAATTTTATAAACATACCACAAAGGGTCCAATATCAGGAAGATCTCTGTGAGTAAAGGCCAACCAAGTTCCAGGCCAGGCAGAGCTACATAGTAGGGATTTCATCAGATTCTCAGGCACTAGCTAGCTATTTGTGCAGACATTCTCAGAGCAAAACTATTCAAGATGTCCTGGTGGAACAGCCTTGACACAGGAATATTTGCAAAAGATTTTGATGATAGGGAACAAAATTTGAACACCAATTAAATAAATTATCTCCTTTGGGGAAAAAATTTGACTCTCAGTTCAGCATGGTGCACACCCCTTTAGTTCCAAAGCTGTGGAGGCAGAAGCAGAGAGGCAAAGACAGAGGCAGAGGCAGGTAGATCTATGAGTTCAGGACCAGCCTGGTTTACATAGTGAGTTTCAGATTGGACAGGGCTCCACAGTGAATCATACCTTCTCTCAAAAGAGAATTATTAATGAATTTTTGAGATAGTTTCTCTGTGTAGTCCTAACTCTCCTGAGTTCACTCTGTACACCAGGCTCACATACAACTCAGAGACCCACCTGCCTCTGCCTTCTGGGATAAAGGCATGTACATGCATGCAGATGCATATACATACCAGTGGTACAGATGTGGCGTCAGCCCAGCTGACTTTGAACTTTAGGTCCTCCTGCCTCAGCCTCTCCAGTGTTAGGATTACAGGTCTGAGCAACCATATCCGCTCTCAGTCCTTGGCAGCCTTTGTCCCATTCCTCCTAGCCAAAGGGAATTCTTGGTTAACTGACACCTTTAAGTTTTGTTTGCAATATGTTTACTATCGCTAATGTAATCACATCCGAGTTAAACACTGAGAATCATGTGTCAGAATGCTTGTTCTCCTGGCATCACATGGTGTAAAGCTGGCTCTGAAGAGATACTGATATTGTGTTCGAGCTTTCTTTACTTATTTCTGCCTTACCATATGGGTACAGTATCTTAGAACAAACAAAATTAGCTCAAGTTTGGACACACGAATCAAATGGAACATGCTTCTGGTAGTTGGAATGATACCTCTTTACAAAGAAAAAACACAAAGCAAGTAATTTCTAAAATAGATTTTTATTAGGAAATATAAAATTTGGAAAATATTTTAAAAATTGTTATATTGTTAATATTATAATAGAAAAAGCACCAAATTAAAAATACATTGATAAAATGATCTAATTACAACATTGGTAAATCATGAAGTCTAACTAAAGAACTACATCTTCAGGGTCTTTAGGGCTGAGTTGGAAAAACAGAGTAGTAGTTACATATAAGAATGCCCACCCTTATGTACACCAAATAAAACTGGGTCAGACTGGCCTATTGTTAGCTCCCTGCGACTCTGCTCCGAATGAATCTGTAGTATTTTATAGACCTAATCCGCAAAGTGGCAGGGAAATGGCAGTCAGGACTTCTTTGAAAATATATTAATTTCTCAAAGAACATGTACAATGTGTGTGTGTGTGTGTGTTGGGGATGGCGAAGTTTAGGGTAGGGGGGCTGGAGAGTTCAATATAGGAGGCAGAGTGTAGAAACCAGGCAGGAGCTGAGGGATGGTGGGAGAATATGGTGGTCAGGTTCCATTTGATATGTTAGATAGGCATTTCAGCCATTTGTCCCAAGGGGTTGAGAATTTATAGTACTTATGCTACTATTTTGCAGAGTGGGTTTGAAGAAATGTGAGAAAGGGCATTTTCTTCTCTGAATTAATCAGTTTAGGCAGTTTTGTGAATGCTGTCTTGAAACAGCTACTTAAAAGAGGAAAATAAACTTCCATGTGACAGGTAGTCTTGATTGGTCTGGAATATATGATGTAGACTAAGCAGGCCTGAACCTCGTGGTTGATTGATCCTCTGCTTCCCAAATGCAGGAATTTCAGGCATGTACTGCCAGTAACACCCAGTGTAAGCCCTAGTTGTCCTGCAATTCCTTTGTAGACCAGGTTGGCCCTGAACTCTGCCTCCCAGTGCTAGGATTAAATGGGGGAGGTGTGCCACCACTCCTAGCTCTACACCCATTTTTTTGTTTGTTTGTTTTGTGGTTTTGTTTTGAAGACAGGGTTTCTCTGTGTAGCCCTGGTTGTCCTGGAACCTACTCTGTAGACCAGGCTGGCCTCCAATTCAGAGAGCACCTGCCTTTGCTGGGATTAAAGGTATTCACCACCACCACCACCACCACCACCACCACCACCACCACCACCACCACCACCACCACCACCACCACCACCATCACCACCATGGCCAGGTTTTACTCTTTTTTCTTTTTGGTTTTTTTTTCGAGACAGGGTTTCTCTGTGTAGCCCTGGCTGTCCTGGAACTCACTCTGTAGACCAGGCTGGCCTCAAACTCAGAAATCCACCTGCCTCTGCCTCCCAAGTGCAGGTTTTACTCTTAAGGAACATTTTGTACTTGTAGTCAAAAAAAGTTCAAGTCTGAGAATAACAAAATTGCTGTAGCTCTAATAGCCCCACATGTCACTTGAAAGTAGTGTTCAAGGGGCTGGAGAGACGGCTCAGTGGGCAAGAGCACTGACTGCTCTGCCAGAGGTCCAGAGTTCAATTCCCAGTACCCACATGGTGGCTCACAACTATCTGTAATGGGATTTGATGCCCTCTTTTGATGTGTCTGAAGACAGTGACAGTGTACTCAGACATATAAAATAAATAAACCTTAAAAAAAGTAATGCTCAAGAAGCTACGACTCTACTATCAGTGACTTCACAGTAGAATGTTTAAACAGCTGTAGAAACTTTAGTGACAGAGACATTAGAGTGCCACAACAACTTTTTAGAAACTGAAGGCATGTTACAATCCACATATCCTCACTAGACCAGCAAGACCTAATTTAAATTTAAGGACAATACAGATTTCAAAGTAAACACATTTACCTTTTAAACATTTTAGCTCAGAGCAGTTTAACATTAGCACCAAATATCTATCCATATAAATTCTATTTAAAAAGTTAGCAGTGTGCAAAACCTCATATTTTTCTGTACAATGGTTTAATTTCATATGTAGCTTTTAAATTCTGAGTTAAGAGGTCAAAGCTGTTAATTCTGTCTGCAAGCAACTGAAGAACAGGTGTATAAAAAATATCTGACAGAACCCACCATCTAGTACAAAGTTCTTTTATTATTTCCATTTTTCAACATAAAACTCTCTTAAGTAGAGAAAACATATACAACCCCCATTTCCCAAACACCTCCAGCTTTTCTTTTTGTTTGGCAGTGCTGGGGACTGGCCTCAGAGTCTACAAAGGCTGGGCAAGCATGGTCCCAGCCCTGGCTCTTCAAGAGATCTGCTTGCCTATGTCTCCTATCTGCTAGGATTAAAGGACATGAACTACCATGTCAGGCATATTTTTTGAGACAGTCTTATGTAGCTCAGGCTGGCCTCAAATTTGCTATGAAAAACAAGGACTGGACTCCTGTCTCTACTTTTCAGGTGCTGGGATTACAAGCGCACTACCACACAGGGTGCGTGCAGCGAGACACTCAGGATGTTTTCATAATTCAAAGCTAACACTGATTTAATATCTTAGGTATTTCTATGGCAGTAAATTACCTGAACTTGAAAACTAGATTATAAACCCACTACACAGACAAAAAGGATAGACACAGGTTTTTAAAATCAAGTTAATAGCAAAACTGCCATAGAACAGTATACAGTACATGTGATGTTACAATCTTAGTTTCAACAATTCTATTAAAAACCAATAGCTTCTATTTATTCTGAATCAATAAATTATTCACAATTAAAATGTTCATAAATAGTAACAACAGATGTTATATAAGGTATATGATGTTATATAAGGTATATGAGATTTTTAAAAGATTTACAAATACTTCAGAATTGTATGATTCAAGTACTGTTTTTACATTACTGAAATGTATCTATAGTTGGTAACTGACCCGTAACACTGGCAATACAGACTAATTTGGCAACAATCAGGCATGTAGTGCTGTCTGCTTGTTTTTCACATCAACACAGGGTGAACTCTTTTAGCAGGAATAGGATGTTATACAATACATCGATCCAATTAGTTAGCATATTTATGAAGGAAACGTTCAAAGGCATCGTAGATGGCTTGTCTAAAATGAAATGTAAAGAATCAGTCATTAACAAATATGGGGAAGGAAAGATAAGTATTATATTTCTGAAACTATCTCTGGCTAAACCTATCTGATAAAATGTGCTTCTGATATACCACATCCTTCATTCTCTAGAGGACAAAATAAGAGGACAATAAAGGAAAAATACCTTAATGTAAGACATAAAGAATTATGTATTTTTGTTTTATGTTCTAGTCCACTTACTTCCTTATATTTGAGATATAGTTGGAATAAGAAATATATGGAGCCCATATATTTCTTAAGGCAAAAAATATCCCCCAATCAAGCAACAAACAAATATCTGGTTAAACAAATCATCTTACCTGAAGAGTCCTTGTTTAAAGAGATAAGCACTGATATGGCCCCCTTCTAGATATCGGATTTCACAACCAGGCCAAATTTCTTGTAAGCTTCGAACTCCTGTTCGTGGAATATAGGCGTCCTCTTTGGCTTGGACCACTATAATGAGGCTTGGGTCAACTGGAACTAAGTATAGGATTTTGATGCATTAAAAAGTTGTTTGATTTTTGAATAAATACCTAAAATCATATTCCCAAAGAAAATGTACCATACCTGAGTCTGTAATCCTAGCTACTTGGAAGGCCATAAGTTCAAGACCAGTCTGAACAACTTAGACCCTGCCTCAGACCCTGGGGTGATGGCTTAGTGAAGTGTTTGTAACACAAGCATGGACACATGGATTTAGGTCCCCAGAACCCATGGTAAAAAGCTGAGCATAGGGCTTTACTTATATTCTCAGCTGTGAGGAAGTATGACACTGGCCAAGGCAGTCTAGTGGAATTATTAAGCTCCACTAGGGTGGAGAGTGACTGCGGAAGACACTTGTGTTGACTTCTGGTTTCCACGTGTAGGTATACATACAGATCAACATACACACACAAAAAGAAAAAAAACAATATACCATTGTACCACAATATTCATCTAATAAAATAATTTTTTAAAAAATTGTCATATAATCTAGACTGGCCTCAAATTCACTTTGTAGCCAAGAGGATAGCCTCTACCTCCTGTGTGCTAGTGCTAAGATTACAGGCGTTACCACCACTCCCACTTTATGCACTGCTGGAGATTGAACCCAGATACTGTGCAGGCTATATCCCTAGCCCTAAGGTGAATATCCTAAAGATACATAAAGAAACAAGAAAACAAACACAAGATTGCTGGAGAGATGGCTCAGATGGTTGAGAGCACTGGCTGCTATTCCTGAGGACCTACGTTCATTCCCAGCTCCCACACAGTGGCTAACAATTGTCTGTACCTCCAGTTTCAGGGGATCTGACACCCTCTTCTGGCCTCCGTGGTACCAGGAATGTTTGTGATATATAGACATGTGTGCAGGCAAAATACCCATCCATACATGAAGTGTATATAATGAATATTTACATACTCCAGATGGTCCCAGTTTCCTAGGCAATTAATACCTGAGAAGTTTGCTACGTGAGTGCATTCATCCATGACTCCTTTCATGAATATTAAAGATTCTTTTTGAAGATTGCTTCTTCTTTGTTCTCTGCTGAGCAGGTGAAATGACTGAGGGTTGTAACTTGCAAACCAACTTTTGTTAGTTGAGAGTGTTTGATTCAAGCATTCCATCTTAGCTGTATCTTGCAACAGCTGTCCTTTTGAAGTATCACTGATAGATGTTTTACCAGAATTATGGCATTCGGCATGCTTTGGGGATACACCTTGGTCTGTCCTATCTAAATTTAAAGTTCTGGAGACCAGATTCAGGTTAGTCAGCTTGTCTGCATTGCTAGGAAAGTGTTTCATGAACTCGTGTCCCATTTTGAAAGAATCTGTCTGAATAGATGATAAGAAAAGCCATTTAATATATTTTAAAACTTTATGAAACATTTTAAAAACAGAAAAGGTAAAAAGTATCAGTAAGTAAAATATCGCACGGCACAAATAAAATAGTCTAGTCTTAGAAATTAACGAACAGCTAGGGGTGGTGACACACACCTATGATTACAGCATTTAGGCTGAGGCAGGAGAACAGGGTGTACTAGGCTAGCCTGGGCTACCTAGTGAGAACCTGTCACAGAAAACCACCATGGCTGCCACCACCATCACTGCCACCACACACAGAGAGTAATAGAGGTATTTTTTTGTTCTCTTTTGTTCTGGCATAGGGTCCTACTACATAGGCTCCCTCCCATTCTTGATCCTCCTGCTTAAGCTTCCTAGGTGTTGAGATCACAGGCACAGGCCACCACTTCTAGCTCTAAAGTCCCTTCCCTTTTAAGCACACGGATGAACAATGTCATATGAATAAACCATGTACAAAGGGAAATGTGTATTCTGCTTATTATAAAAGGTTTCCCACAGTCACATTTAAAGATGGAAACAAACGTAATGGATAAGAGGATGTATGAAAGTGGAAGTGGTAATTATTGTTCAGCGGGTGGGCTTTTACTTTGGGAAGATGAAAAGATTTTGAGATGGATGGTGGCGATGGCTCACAACTGTGAGTGTGCTCACTTCAATGACCTGGACCAGCAAAATGATCAAAATAACATTTTTTTAAATGGTAAATTTCATGTAGGTAAGCTTGCTATCATCCTTACAGGGCCAAAGGAAAACCAGATGACAAAATTTGAAGAGGATAAAGATAAATGGCACATTTCTGTTGAATGTTTCCTAATAAAGTCAAAGCTGCCAGGCAGTGTTGGCGCACTCCTTTAATCCCAGCGCTGAGGAGGCGGAGGCAGGCAGATCTCTGACTCTGAGGCCAGTTTGGTCTACAGAGTTCCAGGACAGCTAGGGCTACACAGAAAAATGTTGTCTTAAAGATGCAAAAACAAACAGTCAAAGTTACCTGCATCAGGTTTTACTGCCAAATTTCAAAAATTTCAAAATTTCAAAACGTAGCTATAATCTGTTTTAATTCTAGACTTTCTGAAAGTTTTATGGGCATATCTGTACTACAATGTACATTTAACATAAGAAATAACTACTTGAAATCCTTTCTTTGGGATAGACTAACAATTAAAAAAATACAAAAAAAAAATTCCCTGTGAAAGTTGCAAAAGTAGATTCAAAATTTATTGACTTATAAATACAACATAATTTAAATGAAAATAACAAATACATAAAGAAAGATCAAAAGGACAAATGGCATCCACCTTGCAAGATTGCCTTGTAACTTAAGACAAATGGCCAATCGATTTTAAAATTTTATTTTGGAGACACACCCTTGCTGGCCTAAAGCTTACTATGTCAAGCAGGCTAGTATCAAACAGATCTACCTGCCTCCTGAGTGCTGGGATTAAAGATGTACACTACCAGTAATTCCTGGCTCATATCACTTTTATTGAGAACTAGAATGAAGTAATATTTAAAAGTATAATAGAAAAAAATGAGCTGAATACATAAAGAAAATGCGGCATATTAAATTTTGTTTATCTGTAAATAGTTATGACATTTATAAGAAAATGGAAGGAACTGGAGATGATTTAGCAGAATTAGCTAGACTCGGGAAGAGAAATACTGCATACACTCACACACACACACACACACAAAAAAAAAACAAAAGGAACAAAGACACATGAAAAGGGAAGAGATAAGGCTAGGCAAGGCAGGGAGCAAATAGCAACACAAAGCATTATAACATGTATGAAAACATCACAATGAAATCCACTTATTTGTACAGTAGTAAAATTTATTATTATTTTTGTTTTTTTTGAGACAGTGTTTCTCTATAAAGCCCTGTCTGTACTAGAATTCATTGTGTAGACTTGTCTGGCCTCAAACTCAGGGATCTGCCTCTGCCTCCTAAGTGCTGGGATTAAAGGTGTGTGCTCCTACATTTGGCTCACACACAAAAAAAAATTATTTAAAAAAAATCCACGGTACACAAAGAACGCACACACAGACACACACACAAATGTTTGTGTATGTTAAAGAAATATAAAACACATGGTCTTAGGCTTATAAACATATGGTCAATGTCACCAATAATGAGATAAAGCTATTCCGATTTTAGGGTCAGTTGAGTTTAATAGGCTCCCAAACCTCAGCACAGCGAAAACCATGTGAGAGCACCATTTTTACCTTAAACTCCGCACACAGGGCCAGATACCTGCCAGAATGAACTGACAGGACACTTGGAGTTCAAGCTCAGTAAACTAAGTACCACTGGAAGCTGCTACCCAGAAAAACTGTTATTTTCTTTATATAACTAAATATACAATCAACTTTTACTTCACCGTTACATGAACATTACAATACTCCAGCTGGGTGTGGTGGCCCACACCTTTAATCTCAGCCGTTGGAAGGGAGAGGCAGCCAGATCTCTGAGTTTCAGATCGGTTTGGTCTACAGACTGAGTTCCAGAACCTATCTCAAAAACCAAAAGACCAAACCAAAACTTACCCCACAGTATTCAAGCATATGAATAATTTCTTCTTCATAAACTGTCTGTGTATAATACTGCTTTTCCAGTTCCCGCCAATTAATAGATTTACTCAATACACCCTGAAATAAGAAAAAAAAAATCATGACATGGCTAGCTCAGTACTTTATTATTATTATTAATTGCTATGAAAGAGTTAGTGCAATTGGGCTTGAGATTATTCACCTTTTGAAGGCCTGTTTATATGGAGTGGAGTCTGGGAATTTGATCAATAAGTAGCTTTTACACTGATATAAAACTTTCCCTAAATGCTAAGAGTGGGCCATTGGAGTCACATTGTTTGTACACGTCTGTGCTCTGCTTACCACTGCAGTTCCTTCTGACTTCTGACACACTGGAGTCAGGCGTCTAACTCACTGAAGACAGACTCTCGGCTCTGCCAGGCTGAGTGAAGGGCAGCATTTCACTACCTCTTACAAGTGACTGCACGGTTTGTTAAGCATGAACCATGAGATTCCGCTCAGTGAGGGCCCTTGGAAGCCTGTATCAGGTTTGCCTCATGTGCTTTTTCCTTTTGTTGATTTTTCTGTCATATCCTTTTGCTAAAGTTAGGCCACGTGTGTGTGTGTGTGTGTGTGTGTGTGTGTGTGTGTGTGTGTGTGTGTTTTCTGTTATTCCTTGTAGTCACTAAACCTAGGGGTGACCCTAATATAACTATATTTAAGTCCATGTTATCCAGTATCAACCACAACCCAATTACCGTAGTGAAGACCCCAGACGCTGTGGACCAAGACAGGCATGGAATCAACGGCATGGGCTTGGGCCAGTTGGACACTGCTAAGGAGGCCATCTGTTAATTAGATAACAGAAAGTTTACAGAGTTTCTGCTCTTTAATGTGAAAAATACGAAATACTAAAAAGTACTTTGTATGCTGGAAAGTGGGTGGGTAAGACATGAACACAAGGGCTGTAACATAGAATGCCTCTATACTATAGATTCAACAACATATAAATTTCCTTTTAGAAAACAAGAAACTAAAAAGCTTTATTTCAAATTTTTAGAGGCAGCCTTGCTGTGTTCACAGACTGCTGCTGCTTCACATGTGTGCTAATTCTTCCTCAGTCGCTCAAGTTCTGGGATTACAAGCATGCACTTGCCACACCTGGCTTCGAGGAACATTTTGGATTTAAGTTTTTATAATTCAAATGATCGTCTATAGCAAACTACACATAGATTTTTAAGTACATAAAGCACACACACATGCTAATGACAAACGTTACACAATCAATCAGAGCACACTGCAGGTAGTAACTTCACTAAGTGCTTCATGGAGAACAAAGTTCAGCAAGCTATTAGGGTACAGTACCATGGACATGTACTGAAAGCCAAGCACAATTCACAGGTGAAGCTGGGATTCAAAGATGGGTTTCATTGGGAAATTGTAAAGTTGCCTCCTCAACTAGCTGATGCACTAGAGACATTGGTCCCTGACCGTGCTAGAGCCCTGTGAAACAAGCTAGTGCATTCTGAGCAGGAGAAAGCAAAGACCAGACTCTAGCATTCAAGTAAAACAGAGAGGAGAAACTTAAAAGAAACCAGGCTAGGGACTCAGATCAATGCCTCACTTAGCCCTCATCAGAGAGGCTTCTTGAAATAGTTGAGAACAGAGACCCACAACTGGACAATGGGAGCTGGAGGGGCATGGATCTGTCCAAGGGCAGCTGATCTACAGATCAAGTTCCAGGGTAGGTAGGGCTACAGAGCAACCTTGTCTCAACCTTGTCAGAAAAAAAAGGGGGTGAGGGGCTTTGGAGCACTCAGCCTTACATGGTATGTTTTCTTCTACCCTCTCCTCAATACTCAGGAGCCTGTGCAAAGGAAGAGGAATCAAAGAGGGGCTGGAAAGATTAAGAGCCAGAGGTAGTGGATGACTCTAGGGAAACAGTGTCTTCTAGACCCAACAGAACTGATAACATGATCTCACAGAGATAGGAAGCACGAACAGGTTCAAACCAGATTGGCTGCCATGCCTGAGAGGGAGAGGTTGAGGGGGGTGGGTGGGTGGGAGTGGTGTCCCCACCCCTAACCAAGGCTGACTACAATTGGTACCCACTTAAAAAGGAAACAAAGGAGTCTTCTCCAGTTGAGTCTCACTGAGCATATTAACTACAGTTCAGGTAGGTCCCATACCCAGGAATAGATGGCCAACAAAAACAAACTCAATGGCAATTTTTGTAGACTTTTTATCTCATTTAGCTTTGTTTTGTGGGGTTTTTTTTTTTTTTTGGGGGGGGGGGAAGGTGTGCATATTTCTTGTTTTTATTTATATGTTTTTGTTTGGTTTCAATTGTTTGTTTGTTTTTTGAGACAGGGATTCCTCTGTGTAGCCTTGGCTATCCTGTCTTGGAACTCACTCTGTAGACCAGGCTGGCCATGAACTCAGAGATCCACCTGCCTCTGCCTCCTGGACTGCTGGTACCAAACGTGTATACCACCACTGCTAGCTACCACCTGGCTTTTTGCTTGTTTTTCAAAGAAAGATAAACAGTGTAGATTGGGTGGGTAGGAAGGTAGTGGGGATCTGGGAAAAAATGGGAGAGGGAAAAAATATGATCAGGATATATTGTATAACAAAACAATTTTTTTACAATAATAAAAAAAAAGAAAGGGAGAAAAGACTTGGCACAGAGAATGAATTAAGGGTCTGCTCAGTGTAGTCTATTAGATAAACCATACATTTCTGTCTATTAGTCTATTAGATAAATCATACATTTCTATCTATTAGTCTATTAGATAAACCATACATTTCTGGTACTGGGGATGGAGTGAAAATTATCAGAATACATTTTATGCATAATGAAATGTCACAAAATATGTTGGACAGTTAATGTAGACTAAAAAAGATAAAAGGCATCTCCAGTTCGTTTTTCTTCTGACCAATAGCAAAAGCAAGGATATACTTTGAATATATTTAAAAGACCCTTGAAAAGTTAAGATTTTTTTGTAATCAACTTTTTTTTTTCCCTGAAAAGGTTTGTCTGTGTATGGCCAGCTATCCTAGAACTTGCTCTGTAGATCATGACAGCCTGAACTCACCGAGATCTGCTTGCCTTTGCCTCCAAAGGGCTGGGATTAAGGCATGCAGAATTTCTCCATTTCCTGGGACTCACGCTGGAGGCCAGGCTGGACTTGATTTCAAGATCGCCTGCCTCTGCCTCCCAAATGTTGAGATTAAAGGTGTGCACCACTGCCCAGCTGTAATCAACTTTTAATAAAACATAAAATCCAAAATCTGAGCTATACCTGAAGTTGTACAATATACGCGTGTCTACATAAATTACAAAAGATAATATTACTTCCTTATTGGAGCTGTCTGTACTTCCTACTTTCACCAACATTAAATTCATGCTTCAAGTACAATTAAAATGACTCCTATTTATAAACACGACGGTAATGAAATAAAAGCTGCAAAGACTCACATGTCCTCCCATGGATATTCCAGTCATCCCAAGAGGTCCATAACCTTCCCTCTCCAGCCAGTGCAAGAGGGCTGCAGACTCAAGAATGAGAGCGCCTCCCATCACAAACAGGTCAGACACATTTTTTAAGCAGGATCTTCTAGCCTCACAAAACAAAATAGAAAATAATTTACTTCATGCATTTACATTTTAAAAAATTTATGTATTTATTTAAAGATCTATTTATTTTATTTATGAGTGCTCTATCTGCACATACAGATGCATATCAGAAGAAGACATCAGAATTCAATGGTTGTAAACTACCACATGGTTGCTGGGAATTGAACTCAGGTCCTCTGGAAGAGTAGCCAGTGCTCTTAACTGCTGAGCCATCTCTCCAGCCCAAAATTTATCTTATGTGTATTGGTGTTTTGTCTGCATGTATACCTGTGTGAGGATGTCAGACCTTGGAGTTACAGACAGTTATAAGTTACCATGTAGATGCCAGGATTTGAACCTGGGTTCTATGGAAAAGTAGTCAGTGCTCTTAATTGCCGAGCCATCTCTCCAACCCCTAAAGTTTATTCATTTTTTTTTTTTTTAAAGACAAGGTTTCTCTTGTGTAGCCCCAGCTGTCCTAGAACTCACTTTGTAAACCAGGCTCGCCTTGAACTCAGAGATCTGCTTGCCTCTGCCTCCTAAATGTTGGAATTAAAGGCATAAACCATCATGCCTGGCTAACATTTACATTTTTAATAAAGCTGGGCTACTCCTTTAATCCCAGCATTTGGGAGGCAGAGGTTTAGGCAGGTGGATCTCTGAGTTTGAGGCCAGCCTGGTCTACAAAATGAGTTCCAGGACAGCCAGGGCTATACAAAGAAACCCTGTTTCAAACCACTCCTCTTTCCCCTAACCCCCCCCCCCCCCAAAAAAAAAAAACCTAAGAAAGTGTTGTGTACGGGTGTCTACTGGTCCATGTGCACATATATACATGTCACAATATGTGTAGAAGCTAAAGACAACTCTGTGGATAGAATTAGTTTTCGCTTTCCACATTTATGTGGTTTCTACAAATTAAACTTAGGTTGTCAGGCTTGTGCAACAATTTTTTTTAAAAAAACAGTTTAGCCATTTTCACTGGCCCACAATTACATTTTATTTTATTTTATTTTTTCTCCTGAGAGGAATGTAGCTTGGGCTAGCAGAGAATTCATATGTAGCCCTGAAATCTGAGATCTTCCTGCCTCTGCCTCCTAAGTGCTGAAATTTCAGATTTCATGCCTGACTATAAAAACATGCTTTAATCGATTTTTGAGACTGGGCCTTGCCATGCATACCAGACTGCCCTCAAATTCTTAGTGCTGGGATTACAAGTACGTAACATGAAACCTGACTAAATTAATTTAAATAAAAACAAACATACCTGGAATTTTATTAATTTTTTGATACAAGCTCTATTATAGCTTAGGATGACTGAACTTCTGACCCAGTAACCTTTGCTTTACAGGTGCTGCTGGCATTACAGGAGGGCAACTGTGCCCTCCATCAGGAAAGTTCTCATAAAGAGAAGCCTGCTTTCTGCAACTAGAAGCTTGGTAGATAGCAGATGTTAAACTGTGGGTAGCTGAGGTTCTGATTCCAAACTGGTCTCTTATCACAGAATTAATTTAAGAGGCACCAACTGAATAATCATTAAGTGAATTTGTGTACATTTTGACAAGATGTCATTGGGATGCTGAAGCAGGAGCAGGGTTTAGGCTAGCCTGGGCTCCACAGTGAAACCGTTTCAATGACGCTGACAAGAACAGACTGTATGCTCTCCTTTTATCAAAATTGATCACATTCCATTTGAAAAGACCCCACTTTCTTTGTTTTCTGTTCTTAAGCTAGTTTTTATATTTCATTACAAAATTAATTTTAGTCTTGCAGGGGATTCTGAGGTTCTGCTCCCTGTTGTTCCTTGGCTCTTTTTCATAGAATATACTAGTGTGAGGTTCTGAGACAAGGGTTGTTTATGGTGGACCTGTTTTCTTTTGTAATCTTTGTTTACTTACTAAGATGAAAACAGACTTAAGATGACTTTTTAAAGGACAGAAGCAGGACAAGATGGCACACGGTTGTAATCCCGTCACGTGGGAGGTTCAAGTAGCCAGTGTGGACAACTGAGTGAGGAATCTCATTCAGTTCCTACCTCCCTGGCCACAACCAAAGCAAGCAAGAGCAGTAAACTGATTTAAAGATGTAAACTGCAAGCCATTTGTACTCCTGTTGAACGCCCTGATGAAAAAAAGGCAACAAACTGGACCATCATCACTACTGGTTTTCAGGATGTGGATTAAATGTAGGGTCTTGTCTATGCTGACTCCAGTTCCACCTGCACCAGTACATTTCTTGAGTACATAACGTAAGAAACAATGGTGTTTTGTTTGTTAGTTTGGTTTTTGACAGAAGGTTTCTCTGTGTAACCCTGGCTGCCTGTGAACTCAGAGATGCACCTGCCTCTGTCTCCTGATTTCTAGGATTAAAGGCGTGTTCCAGCACACCCAACAGCATGAATGTTTATATCCCTGTTCTATGAAGAAGGGAAGTGGAACTGAAGAGGCCAGGTTATAAGATTATAGAATTAGTAAATGACAAGTTATCATTCCAACCTCAGTCTGCCTTTTACTAACTCAGATTGCTTCTTGTTAGTCTAAATAAATTCTCTCTCTCTCTCTCTCTCTCTCTCTCTCTCTCTCTCTCTCCCTCCCTCCCTCCCTCCCTCCCTCCCTCCCTTCCTCCCTCCCTCACAGAGACAGGGTTTCTTTACATACCTTTTTCTGTCCTGGAACTAGCTCTGTAGGCCAGGCTGGCCACAGAGATCTGTCTGCCTCTGCTTCCTGAGTGATAGGATTAAAGGAATGTGCTACCACTCCCTGGCAAACTCTTTGGTTTTTAAGCAATTTATAGATAAGGAAAAATTAGCACCTATATTTGATTACAGGGTTTGGCTCCAGACTGAAAATTCTTGAACTATGTAGGTGGACTTTAACTTTCACATTGTTTCACAGAGTTGTCCTAACCTAGTCCTTACAATAAACAAGGAACCCTGGGCACTGATTCAAAGCATATACTTCCTTCTGGAAAAACCGCCCCAACCTTCCTGCAATGGTCTTCAAAAGGCCCTTCCACTGTTCTGTCAAGCCAGCGACTTGGGGATGGCAAGGAACACAACAAGATGAGTGAGTTCCATGATCATTGGCCCACTGTCACACTATGAAGTGAGTTCCTTGGTCAGATGCAATGCTGTGTGGAATACCATGATTGGATAAGGCATTGTCTAAGGAACAGATGGTAGTTATGTGCCCCAATATGGCACCATTCTCCTGGGTGAGCAGCCAGCAACATGTTGGTAGATTGACAACATTGGTCTTTCCTTCATGAAAAGGGCAAGGGCTTTGTTCTTATTTGAATACTGTTGGGATCAAACAAATGAGACTTATTCTAAGTACTGCCATTTGTTTTCAGACTCTAAATTGATCATAAGGTGAACTAAGTTTTAGTTCCCAGGCTGTAGGGGAGCTTTCCAGACAGGTAGTTAACTTCCTCCTTATTCTCCTTTTGTTCCCCAAAACATAATGACTGTTCCTGACTGTGAAAGAACAAATGATTCTGATGGAAAATTGTGACTGTCACCTGGCACAGATGTGTGTGGGTATTGCACTTGAAACCTCTGTAACATTCCGGCTCAGGGGTTGCAGTTCAGTTCCCAAGTCTTTTCTGCTGCCCTGACGATCAGTAAGAATTAGTCAGTGGTCACACAGGCCTTTAATCCCAGCACTTGGGAAACAGAGGCACACAGATCTGTCAGTAAGAGGTCAGCCTGGTCTACAGCCTGGACAGTCGAGGGGACTATACAGAGAAATGCTGTCTCAGAAAAACAAACAAAAAGAATTTAAATCTATATTCTTACTAAAATTTACAAGTCAACTAAGGAAATAGTTAACTGAAGACAACCAAAAATTTGTCCTAAAGACTGCAAAAATGAAGAAAATGAAAGTGATATATACTTACACTTGGTCCTTGGGCTTCCTGCAGCCATTTAAGAAGATGGGTCAAAGAGAAAGTTTTAAAATAATTAAATATACTCATCTCAGAACATATTTAAGCAAGCCAGTTAAATTTGAATACAGTACCCAAGTAACTACCCCCTGGTTACTCCAAAAGTTGCTTACAAGTCCTCACATTTTCCAATTTAACTAAGTTTTTAAAATTTACATAGTTTTACTGAGATGTAATCACAAACCAAATAATTCACTTATTTGAAGTGTATAAATTAATATACTCAGTATACTTATAAGGTTGTACAATCTTCAATTTAGTTATAAAATGAAATTTATTGATATATTATATATATTACATATGATAAATTACATATTTAATTTAGAAATCTAGGAAATATAGAAAAACATTCAAACTACTTTCTATATAGACATAGACACTAACATTTTAAAAATTATCCAGTGTGGTTTTTTTTAAGTGTTTCTTTTTCCATTCCACATGTTTGTGTTTGTTTCTTTCTTGCTTTTTGAGGCCAGAAATTTACCCAGGACCTTCTATATTTGTTCTGTCACTGAGACAACATGGTTTAATGGTCTGTTTTTACATCATACTTTCATACATGATTCTAAAGTTTTACTTTTTTTTTTTTTTTTTTTGAGACAGGGTTTCTCTGTGTAGCCCTGGCTGTCCTGGAACTCACTCTGTAGACCAGGCTGTCCTTGAACTCAGAAATCCGCCTGCCTCTGCCTCCCAAGTGCTGGGATTAAAGGCGTGTGCCACCACCGCCCAGCGTTAAAGTTTTACTTAAACCTAGAAAATAGTTAATATTTTATAGTGAGTAATTCCCACTTGTAAGTGAGAAAACATATATAAGAAGGTAAGTAGCAGGGCTGGAGAGATGGCTCCGCCGTTAAGAGCACTGTCTACTCTTCCAGAAGTCTTGAGTTCAATTCCCAGCAACCACATGGTGGCTCACAATCATCTGTAATGGGATTTGATACTCTCTTCTGGTGTGTCTGAAGAGAGCAATAGTGTACTCACATACTAAATAAATGTTAAAAAAAAAAAAAAAAAAAAAGGTAAGAAGCAGGTCTGAGGTCTCGAGTACAGAAGCAATAAACAGCACAAGCAACTGTGCCCTCCAGCATCACGAGCCAGGCTACTAGGGAGTTTCTGTATGGTGCACATTTCTCTCTAATGACTTATATAAGTAACACTACATAAGCATATTTCCAAGTGTGTGTTTGTTTTGTTTTGTACTTAGTTCTTAGAATAAATTTGCCAGACTGAAAAAAAATCACTGTCAGGAGATTGGTGAGTTTACCTTTCCCTTATTTTCTCCTGTGTAGTGGAAGGGAATGAATCTGGGAACTCATGCAAGCTAGGCCACTCTATCACTGGGCCACTTCTTAGCCCAGATCTGAGATGGCTCTGTATGAGTGTGTGTGTGACCTCAGACCAGCCTTATATCTGTTTTCTCACTTGTAAGTGGGAATAATTTCTTAGGTTATACAGAATATTAAATACTCAGTACAAAATATTAACCATTTTTAAAGTTTTATTTAAAGTTTAGAATCATGCATGAAAGCATTTATGATGTAAAAACAGGACATTAAACCATGTTGTCTCAGTGGTAGATCAAATACAGATGGTCCTGGGTAAATCCCTGGCCCCAAAAGCAACTCAACTTTCCTAGTACTACTGGGGTTTTAGACTCTTTCATGGGGTTCTGGAGATCTGAACCCAGACTGCCAGATTCTGTGTGCAGGTACTTTACAGATTGACCTATTTCCCAGGCAGGTATGAGAAGTTTTAAGATACTGAGCTGAACTGACGTTTTTAGTATGTTTCTCTTTCACAGTAGCTTTCCTAATATTGTGTTTATTACTTAAGAAACATTGGAAAGTGTTGAACTGTATATTTCTTTTATTAGCAGAAATGTGCATCAGTTTCTTTTTTGTGTGAATAATCTGACATCACGTGAAAATTAAGTATTGTTCTAAACCTCTACCTTAACTATAAATGCATTTCATTTCTTTAATAGCAAAAGTTTGATTTGTTAAGTCCAACATAAGAACCTTAAGAAAAAGAAGTACAATTTATCATATTATAAATAGGATTAAAATACTTATGTTAGTCTCACTATACATCTAATGCAGGCTCTAACTCACAACCTTTCTGCTTCAACCTTCCGAGCACCTGGGGTTACAGGAATTTACCACCATACATGGCACACTTTTTACTTTTTTTTTTTCTTTTCTTTTTTGAGATAGAGTAGTTGTGGTTGTTCTGGAAATTGCTATGCCTCAAATTCACCTAGAACCTCCTGGGATAAAAGGCATGCACCAAGTATTATTCTTAATTTCTTTTTTTCTTTCTTTCTTTTTTTTTTTTGTTTTAAGCCAGGATTTCTTGTAGCTTAGGTTGGCCTCAAACTGACTATGCATGCAAAGCTGGTCTTGAACTCTACTTTCCATTACATTTCTTTTTAAAAGGTATAAACAAACTTTTCTTCTTTTTCATTCTTGCTTTTTAATATTTTTCTGAACTGATAAATCGATTTAACTAGTTTTGAAAAGTTAGTTACCATGGGGGCTGGAGAGATGGCTCAGTGGTTGAGAGCACCGGATGTTCTTCTTTTGAAGAGTAAATATATAAACAAAGAGAGAAAGAAATGTTTTAAGTATCACAAAAGGATATAATAAGGGTTTTCTAGCAACAACGAAGCCATTCTGGCCTCCTTAATCATAGGACGAGCCATGAGTGTTCTGCGTCTCCAGTAATGCTGTAGAAAGAAGAGAGGACATGTTAGGAATACTATAGACAGTGCTGAGGGGAAGTGCTAAGAATTTTCTAGGTTTGAAGTCCTATGATGTCACAAGTCTTACATGATCTCCCGTTCCAGCCAGATGAATGCACACAGGTCTATATCTGCTGTTCCATTCCTTAGGCACGATAAACTGGAACCTATAAAAAAAAAAAGAGATTTTTTTTTTTAAAAAGAAAATTAGCTACAAACTATACACACATATATCCATGTATATGTTTTTAATTATTTATGTTTAATTGATTCATGAAGAAGGTCTTGTCGGGCTGGAGAGATGGCTCGGTGGTTAAGAGCACTGGCTGCTTGCTCTTCTGGAGAAGGTCTTGTCATTACATAACTTAGGCTGGCCTGAACTTACTATGTAGGTAAGGCTGGCCTCAAACTTGTGGCCCTCCTACCTTAACATCCTAAGTGCTGGGATTACAGGTGTGACTCATGCCTAGCTCTAAACTCTCATATGAAAAACTATCATAATTAAGCTCTCTCTCTAGAAGGATGGACCAGCGGATTTACATTTACTAATATTTATTTGTTTGTGTGTATACATGTATGTGTGGGTGGTGTGCCCGGGTGCAGGTCAGAGGTCAGAGAACAACTTGCAGTTCTTTTCCTCCACCACAGGAGTCGTCCTAGGAATTGAACTTTGTCAGTCTTAACAAAGTGTCTCTATCTACTCAGCTATCTTATTGGCCTATATTTTAACTCTCTGAAATAAACACTTAGAATTTTGACATTTAGCCAGGCGGTGGTGGTGCTTTAATCCCAGCACTTGGGAGGTTGAGGCAGGCGGATTTCTGAGTTCTCGGCCAGCCTGCTCTACAGAGTGAGTTCCAGGACAGCCAGGACTACACAGAGAAACCCTGTCTCGAAAAACCAAAAAAAAAAAAAAAAAAAAAAAATTGACATTTAATTTGTAACTATGTGTCCAAAAGCTACAATATTATAAACCTAATTCTCTTATGAGGAAAAAACATGAAAGCAGGAGGAAGACTTAGAAAGATTAGGGATTTGGTGAGACAGGAAAGGGAATGAGAATACTGAGAATAGAATGTTCAAAGAATACTATGTTCATGAATGAAACTATGAAAGAATTAAAAAAAAAAATTAAACAGGGAAATTACCTATGATACCACAGATGGGGAAGAAACAACAAACAGCAGGTGTGTCAAACTTTTAGTATGTTTTGGACATGGATTTATTTCATGTGGCAGGACGTTATTGTCAGATAAAACTAGATGACTATTCTCTACAGAAACTGAACAGTGAGGCTGGGAATACAGTTAAGAAAGTACATAAGCCAAGCAAAGCACCTGCTTACCATGAGCAAGATTCTAGGTTCAATCCCAAGTTCCACAAAAAAGTATATTTACATAATATAGACATATACACACATACATAAATATACATATATTTGTACACCCCTGCACACACATACTTTTTATAAAAGAAACTGGAGAGATGGAGCAGCAGTTAAAAGAACTTCCTGCTTTTCCAGAAGACCTGAGCTCAGTCCCAGCAAGCATACACATCAGACTGGGTAGATAGCTCACAAACACCAGGAACACCATGACACCAGAAAGTTGATAAGATAAATTAGAGCAAAAGCATTAAACACACACACACACACACACACACACACACACACACACACACAAGATGAGTTAAGCTGAAAAATTATAATGTCCTAGAAGTTTGATGAGATGGTTGCAGCAGGTGGAAGTGCTTGCTGTCAAGCCAGACTGGTGCACTTGAGTTCCGAATCCCACATTGTAGGAGAGAACCATCATCTTCATGCTTTCATCTTACCTCTACATGTATACACATCCATACACAAATATTTTTTAAAAAGAGCCCTAGAAGAATAGGATAGAAAGCTTTTTATTTGATTACTCTTTTAAAATTTAAAACATATTTTGGATTATGCTTTACTCTACTTATTTGTTTGCTTGTTTAAAATCTGGTCTCACTATGTAGCCTAGGTTGGACTAGAGCTTGTCATCCTCTTTCCTCTAACTCCAGAGTTTTGGGATTTAAGTCAGTGCAGTAGTGCATGCTCGTAACCCTAGTTCTTAAAAGAGACAGGAAGATGACAAGTTCAAAGCTAGCCTGGTCCACAGAGTAAGTTTTACACCAGCTAAAGGCTACACAATGAGAGACCTTACGTCAACACAGAAACAAAACCAAACTATACAAACAAGTTTTGGGATTATAGGCATACAATACCATGTCCAACTAACTTAATATGTTTTATTTTATTTCTTCCTTTAAGAAATTATTTTAGTGAATATGTATGTGTGCCTGCTTATCTGTTCATGTATCAGACATAGTGTGTCCAAAGAGGTGCTGGGCACACTCACTATATCAGGAGAAATGATTTTCTGAAAAGAAAAAAAAATTACCATCTCATTTAGTATGTAGCATTATTATCTTACTTTACAGATGAGGAAACTGAGATACAGAAAAATTAAGTGACTTGTATAAGGTCTTACATCTAGAAATGGTGTAGCTGGAATTCTAAGTGCTGAGCTTTTAAATACTAAGTTATAAGGCCCTTTGCAGTTATATAATAGACTATAAACACAGTAACTTCCCATATCCTAAGTTTCAAAAGTGTATGAAGAGATAGGGCGGAAAGAAGGGCAGTAGCAACTAAATGTGTGGTCGGTTAATTCGTGTAATTAGAACATTGCATCTGTAGCCTCACAGAAGGACTTTTTTATCTCTTTTTTTCTTTTCTGATTTTTTTTTTGTTGTGGTTGTTTTGTTTTGTTTTTCCCCATGAGATAAAGTCTCCATATATATAGCTCAGGCTAGACTTGAACTCCTGGTCTTCCTGCCTTAGCTTTCCAAATTATGAGATTCTAGACCCAGTGGCACAATGCCCGTCTCCGCCATTTCTTAGTACGACTTCCTTTTACTTGACTTCTTTTGTCTTATACCTTTGTAGTACTCATGTCTGTTTTTGCACTTTGTCTCTGCAAATGCCATTATAATTAACACACACACACACACACACACACACA
>JANHMN010000001.1:104690244-104718443 GCA_030674055.1 Rhabdomys pumilio
CACACACACACACACACACACACACATACACACACACACACACACACCCTAGTTAAGAGTAAGACACTTTATGCCAGTAACCTGTAAATATTGTCTTTAAATCTCAGTGAGTATTTTGACTTTAACATTGCTACCCATGGGTCACTGCTTTTCTTAATGACTAGCTGAAAAGGCTACTAGCTGAAAGTAGTACTTTTGAGTTTCAAACTGTATATTTCAAAGGCAAACACTGCTGATTTCTTGGTTGTTATTTGTTCTTGAAACAGGGTCTTTCTGTGTAATCTTGGCTAGTCTAGAAGTCACTATACAGACCAGGCTGACCTTTCCTCTTGAGTATTAAAGGCATGAGACACTACATCTGGACTCAGTGGTGTTTTGAAAGTTAACAGGAAAGCTTAGGAGGGAAGCCCTATCTTCTGTCACGTGAAATGAGTAGGGATTTTTCCTTTGCCTTAAAACTCTTTCTGATTCTGCATGGTCCTTTGGAAAGTCAAGCTTTTAAATCTGTCATTGCACTGTCTGATTTCCTGAGTGGGCTTAAGAGATTAGGCAGGAGGGTGCTGAAGTAGCAGCATGTGGCTTTGGTGAGGCATTCCACATGCTTTTATGAAGGACTCCCTGCACAGATAAATAGATGTGACACGTCCTTCTCCTTCCCTCTAGCAGCAGTTTCCCTTCAACAGCATCTTCTCTTCATTACTGTCCGCATTACTTTCAGCCTTTTCTTTTCTCTTTTTTTCTTTTTTTTTTTTCTTTTGTTTTTTTGAGACAGGGTTTCTCTGTGTAGTCCTGGCTGTCCTGGAACTCACTCTGTAGACCAGGCTGGCCTCGAACTTAGAAATCCGCCTGTCTCTGCCTCCCAAGTGCTGGGATTAAAGGCGTGCGCCACCACCGCCCGGCATTTTCAGCCTTTTCAACTAGTCATTAAGAAAAGAAGTGATCATGGGCAGCAATGTCAAAGTCAAACCACTCACTGAGACTGAAAGGCATGACTCTAATAGCACAGCACCATGCAGTAAATACACAGGGAGATGACTGGCAGAATCATCCATCCCCTGTGCTTCATGAAGAGTGCTAGCTCCTGCAGAGTTTCTATAGGCTAGGAGAATGTTCACACTATTACTTTTCACCTTGCTACAATGAGTAGAAAATTGGTAGGTAGCAAATTAGTAATGTAAGAGTGGTTTAAAAACATGTTTACATTGAAGACCACATATGAATTCATATTTATTATTGTTAAAACCATCAGAATAAAGTAAAAATATACTATTAATTTTCTAAATGTGTTTTACTGCCATTCATTAAGATTTACTTTAAAATAATATAAAACATGGCTGGAGAGTTGGCTCAACGGTTAGTAACACTTGTTGCTTTTGCAGAGGACCCAGGTTCAATTCCCAGCACCTACATGGTGGCTTGCAACCATCCATAATGCTAGTTTCAAGGGATGTGGATGTGCCTCTCTTCTAAGTTCTGCATATTCATGGTACACACACATATGTATATGGGACAGAATTTTTAATATCTAATTGTATACATGGTAACTCTAGGTATGGTGGCACATGCCTATGATGAAGCACTTGGGAGGCAGGATCACAAGTTCAAAGCCAGTCTCAACTACAAAGTGAGGTTTTATTTGTTTTGTTGTTAGACAGGCTGACCTATCTCTCCAGTGATGGGATTAAAAGTTTAGGTATCTGAGACAAAGATGGTAACTGTAGTTTTTAAGATTTTTTTTTTTTTAAATTTTATGTGTATATCTGTGCATGTGTGTTTGGTTCTCTTGGAGACCAGAAGAAGACACCAGATGCTCAGGTAGATCTCTGAATTTGAGGCCAGCCTGGTATACAGCATGGGTTCCAAGACAGCTAGGGCTATACAGGAGAAAGTCTGTCTCAAAAAAACAAAAAGAAAACAGACAGAGACAAAAAATAGAGGATGTCTCAAACAAAGCAAAACAAAACTAAAACTAAAACAAACACAAAAATCCCCCAACAAATCCAGAAATTCTATGAAAATGGACAGGTTAAAAAAATATATGGAAGGATGTTAGGTTGCTTAAATGAACAAAATATGCCATTTAAGTGCCTTGAAAATTTAGGAAATTATCAGAGAGCCACAGAAGGGAATACCTATCAGCTATTAACACAATGACAGACTACCTTCATTGATTAGTCAGGCCAAAATGAAAATAAGTAGTCTTAAATGTGAATACCAAGGACAAAAGATGATGACAGATGTAACATAGCAATGATCGCTTCATGTAGCAATTATTAATACTTTTCTCTTATTTCATTTTATTATACCTTAATGCAATGATATAAGTTACTATGCCCACCCTGCCCCAAGCAGATCAGTAAAGAACAGAAAACTGGACGTCAATGTACATCATTTGGGAATTTCTACTCATCAAAATAAATGATGCTTTAAGATTATGGCACTGCAAACCTTACCTAGGAGGCTAGGGTAAGAGGCCTGACAGTTCTGAAGCTAGCCTGGAATATCTAATGACTGTGTCTCAAGCATTCTTTTTTTTTTTTTTTTTTTTTTTTTTAATTTTTCGAGACAGGGTTTCTCTGTGTAGCCCTGGCTATCCTGGAACTCACTCTGCAGACCAGGCTGTCAAGCACTCTTTAAAAACAAATAATAAATGCTATTGCAGAGTTAAATTTGGTTATTTCCCTATTACTGTTCTTTTTATCAATAAGAAAGAACTTCCTTAACTCATAATAAATGTTGAAATGATATTATTTCTTAGACTGAATTTCTCCTTCTTCCTTCAAGCCATGTTAAGCACGTCCTTTAACCACGTTTTCCCCCTTTTCTTAAGCTAATACCTATACAACTGTTTAGTTAAGGCTGAGAAGCTACAAGAGGACACAGATCCAGGGAGTACAGTTATAGTATGTAGACATAGCCATTCCTTTACCATATATTCCATTAATATATAGTCTAAAGAACTACATGTTTATTTAGCTCTTTTATAGTCATTGAATACAATTTTCATTCCTCCTGTCATTTAGCCCTTTTAACAACCATGTGGAATAAAGTGTTATCATCTTTATTTCACAATATATGGTTCAGAGAAATACCTGTCCCTAAGGTCACTGGATTAATAAGTAGTAGAGCCAGGGTTCAGTCCAGATCTACTTAATGCCAAAGTCCGTGGTTTTTGCTCTATACAACACGACTTGCATTTTATTTTAATTTTATTAAAAGAAAAAAATTAAACCAAAACCTAATACCAAAAACCAACCAACCAAACAAACAAACAAACAAAAAACAGGTCTGAGAAAACAGGTAAGGAGTTCAAGCTCAATTCCCAGAACCCACATAGTGAGACACAGATATCTATAATTCCAGTCCCAGATCTAGCACATTCTTTTGGTCTCCTGAGTACCAGCACATACATGATGCAGACATACCTGCAGATAAAATATCTACACATATAAAATAAATAAATAAATAAATAAATAAATAAATAAAAATTTAAAGTAATAATTATCTTAGAGCAAGAAAAAAACTGACTACCACAAGTAAATACCACAGGTTCCGTTTTGTTCTGTTTTTCTTTTTTTTGGCTTTTGAGACAGGGTTTTTCTCTGTATCCTTGGCCACCCTAAAGCCCCACCATCACAGAAATTTAAAAATGAAATTTTATTAATTGTGTGTGTGTGTGTGCGCGCGCGCATGCATGCGTGCATGTACACATGTGGAAGTCAGAGGACAGCTTGTGGGAATTCTCTCCTTCTATCATTCAAGTCCTGGGAATTGTCAGCAGGCATGGTCTTTACCCAGTAAGCTATCTCACTACCTCTCAAAGTGAAAATTTAAAAGGAAAACTCTACTTAGAAATGAGCAGAGCTGGCACATGACTAAAATTCTTTGGAAACATTTCTATGTGACTGTGCATGTCTGAATTTATATAAAAAGGGTGTTGACTTCTTAAGCTTTCACCTCATCTTGACATCAGTAGCTACAATCAACCCTCTAGTGTGAACATTTAGGATATTATTCACACTCTGCACGCATAAGCAGTACTTACATGCACTCAAGGATCTTTGAACAGTGTGCTGCCAGACACAACTCACTCGGCTTGCTTGCCAAACAGACCCTTACCTTGCAATAACAGATTCAACTGGCATGATACCAGGCACATAATGGGCCATGGGAGAGACAAAGTGTCCATCTAGGATCCGACAGTCTGACTGTTCTTCAACCTAGAAGAAAAGAAAACGGAGGTGTGCACACAGTAGACTAAGACACAGGTCTATCACGGACTTCTTCTCTGATAAATATTCTATCCACCAATCACTAACATTCTCTTATTTCTTGCACACCAGCATCATTTTTACAACAACTGAGCTACATCCTCAGAACCAAAACGTTTTCATTGCTTACTGTTTTCCTTTTTGCCCCATTTTTTTTTTAACCAAAAGATATACTCTTATTCAAGACTATCTATAGTTTCATATTTATTTAATGACTATGTAACTGATACCTTCTAAAATATTTCAAGCTTTGTCTTTCAAACTCCTTCATTCATATTTACCTAACAGGGAATTATCCACTGAGCCTTTTTAAAAACAGCTTCATAAATATTTGTTTTCCTTCTATGCTATAGTATAGTTGGGAAATAATAAATTTAATTCACACACTGACAGGCAGTATCTCAAAATAAAATACAAGTTAAAAGAATTCAGTACCATTCAACAGGGCTAGGAGTACAGCTTGGTCCAGAGCATGTGGCAAGTGGGGAGACCCTGTATTCAACTCTAGGTACCACAAAAACAAAAAACAATCAAAAGCATCCAACTATATAAAAGCAATTAAAAGTACAGTTTGGAAGCAGCAATAATTTGGTACCATCTAAGCTACTATCAAGTATTCAGAGTGGTTTGATATCACCTTCATTATGTGATATCATATTGATGCATTATGTGAAGACAAAGGGGATTTTTTTTTTCCTGTAGTAAAGGGAATTTGTAAGCACCTGTGGTAACACATGTTTAGAATCACTTCAGTTTTGAAGCTGAGGCAGAAGGCTCGGGAGTTCAAAGCTAGCCTGGGTTACATAGCAAGACCTGTCTCAAAAAAAAAAAAAAAATTAAGCAACAATAAAAAAAGGCAATCTGCTAATATCCAACACCTAAGCTTACTTCTCAAAAAATTATTTTTTAGTATAAAAAAAAATCCTATTTCAAGTCAAAGGTTAAAATTAAAATAGCAGAAAGGTATCACATATTTTCACTATAATAAAACAAAAACCAAACAAACAAAACAAAAACCCATCCATGTCAGTGGTTTCAGGTATTCAAATTCAGTATTTTGTATCTGTGAATTAAGATTAGTAAACTGTTTTTCTTCCATGCAGCAGGCATTCTACCAATAATCTATATATGCCTTGGCCCCACCATTAAAAAACAATAATAGGGGCCTGGAGAGATGGCTCAGTGGTTAAAAGCACTGAATGCTCTTCCTGAGGACCTGAATTTGAGTCCCAGCACCCACATTAGGTGGCTTACAACAGTCTGTAACCCCAGCTCCAGGGGAATCTCACACCTCTGACCTCTGTGGGCACTTGCATTCATGTGCACATACAACCCCCACACATACACACAATTAAAAATAATAAAAATAAATCTTAAAAAAAAAAAAACCCAAAAAACAAAAACCATGATGGGTGTTTGGGGCATGCTTTAATCTCAGCACTCACAGAGTCTCTGAGACAGAAGCCATCCTGGTCTACAGAGTGAATTCCAGGACAGCCAGGGTTATACAGAGGAACTCTGTCAAAAACCAAAACACCCTTCCGGTCTGGGACCGAGCACTGAGCAGATCCCTGGTGGCAGCTCTGCTCCCAATCTCACAGAACCCAGAGGAAGAAGGCCTCCCAAGAGCTCTAACCTGGGCAGTATCTTAGGTAAGCAGACAGCAATGCCTAACCCAAACAGGGAGTAACTGAGACCCATTAGGATCCAGGAAGTCACTCCTAGCCCAGAGCACTGGTTCCTTCCGGTCTGGGCCTGAGCATTGAAAAACCAAAACACCAAAAAACAAACAAGAAAAAAACTGAAACAAATCAACAAAACTAACAAACCAACAAAACCAAAAAAAAAAAAAAAAAAAAAAAAAAAAAAAAAAAAAAAAAAAAAAAATCCCAGCAGGAGCTGGAGAGGTTCAGGGTTAAGTGGTGCATTAGCTGCTCTTCCAGAGGACACAGGTTCAAGTCCCAGCACCCATATAGGAGCTCACAACTTTCTGGGATTCAGTTACATGTGATTTCATTCCCTCTCACAGATTTACACGCAGGCAAAACACCAGTGCACATAAACAAAATAAAACAAAACACCTCACCCAAAAAATCCCAATTAACTAACCAATACCACCAAACACAAACCACAAACAAAACCGATTGTGCAAATTATCTATTTAATAAGCGTCCCCCATCAAAAGATTAAAATGCTATTTTTACCACTCATTGTGGCACCAAGCTTTGCTTATCAGATTCCAATCAGCCTATATATTTTTGCATCAGTAGAATATTATGTCAGTAAGTACAGGTTTGTAACACTCATTTATATATGCCTACATTTCTCTCTCTCTCTCTCTCTCTCTCTCTCTCTCTCTTTCTCTCTTTTTCGAGACAGGGTTTCTCTGTGTAGCCCTGGCTGTCCTGGAACTCACTCTGTAGACCAGGCAGGCCTCGTACATTAATCTCTTTGTCATTCTTCCTTTTCAGAGAATCCCTGATCTGATTGTACCTTCCTGTATTTTCCCAAAATAGAGATACCTACGCATTTTTTGTCTTCATATGTGTGTATGTACCTCAGACTTGCTTGAATTCACTGTATAGTCAAGGATGTTTTTCAACTTCTAATCCTTTGCCTCCACTTCTAGAATTACAGATGTGTGCCACCACCACAGGCTTAATGCAGTGCTGGGTATTAAACCTCAGGCTTTATGTAAATTAGGCAAACACCCTATCCACAGATCTATATTCTCAGCTCCCCAAATTCTACACTTACTAATTGGCTGAGATAAGTACAAGTGCTGGTGAGAATCTGATCAAATTGGGCCTCTTGTACAATGCTGGTGGGGATGCAAAATGGTGCAGATATTCTTGAAATAGTCTGGGGTTTTGCTAGGTTAGATATAGAGCTACCATATGAACCAACAATAAACTCACAGATATAGTAAACAGAACTACTTCATATAGAATGTTCATGTAACATTTATACTTGAATGTTCACAATACTTTATCCTTAATAGCCCCAAAATAGTAGAAGCAATCCAAATGTCTATGAATTTATAAGTAGATAAGAAATTATTTGGTCACAGAAAAGGTTACTGATGAATGGTAAAACATGGACAAGTCTTATAAACACAGTAAGAGGGGCAAGAGAGGGCAAATGCACTTGTGGTGCCAGATTGGCAACCCAACTTCAAGTCCCAGAACTTCCGTAAAGGTGGAAGGATAGAACCATGTCTACAACGTTGTCCTCCAATCTATTATTTGACCCAGGTCCTCATGCTTGTGCAATGAGCATGTCCACACTGGGCCATCTCCTCAGCCTATAAAATCCTACTCCTTTTTTTCTTTCTTGTTTTTTGAGGTTGGGTCTCTCTGTTGTAGCCTTAGCTGCCCTCACAGACATCCTATTGCTTCTGCCTCCCAGGAGACACACCTAGCTAAAAGCATATATATATATATGTACATACAAATACATACACACATGTACATGTATATTTAAAAGTATGCATATGTGTACATATACATATATATATATTCATATATGTATATATACATATGTATGTGCATATATATGTGTATGTGCATATATATGTGTGTATCTGTGTGTTGTTTTTTGTTTTTTTGGTTTCTTGAGGCAGTGTTTCTCACAGAGATCTGCCTGCCTTTGCCTCCTGAATGCTGGGATCAAAGGCATATGCTACCACCACCTGGCCCAAAGACCTATAATTTTTAAAAGAAAAAAAATAAAAGACCATCTTTTTATAAACAGAATATTTTATAAAGAGAAAAATATTCACCAAAATCATAAAGAAATTCTTAAAATCTAGACCAGATGTAACATTCTAGCTGTGGAAAAGGTTTTTCTGGTTGTCTGGATTTTTCTGAGGTTTTTTTGGGGGGGGGGACTTTTGATGAAGGAAATCTAGATATATCCAGTATATTCAATATGTAAAAGATGCAAGTTATATTTACTTCAGCTGAAGGTCAGGGATGGATTGTGAAACCCACCCATCTAGTTCCCTTCTATAATATTTCAAAGTGCTCAATTATATGAACTTACATTTTACATGAAAGCAGCTGATTGCTTAGGAAACAAAACAATTTCAAACATATTCTTGTCTCCCTAAGTCCAGACTACCTTCTAGCCTTCTCTGAGCACTGCGTTCTATTACAGCTCCCTGGTATTTCCTAATAGCTGCTTTTGCAAATATGCCTAATGTGCTCATCCTCCAAGAAGATTGTTTTCTTTTAATACTTACTAGTCTTCTTTAATATTCTTCTTTAATGTTGAATAATTGAACCCTCAGGAGCCTAAGGATACAAAATGAAACTCAGAAAAATGCAGCCTAAATACTATGTATTCAGGCAAATGCTAAACATATTCCCCACTATAAAACTAAAATGCGGTTGGGACAGAACAGCACTCTTGAAATATGCATCCATGCTACAGTGCACTGTGTGAGAATGACTGTTATACTTCAATACTTGGTTCTTGCATACCTTATCGATGTGTACCGGATAGTCACTTGAAACCAGGTTCTGGCACCTTTCTCGATTTCCAATCATCTTTCTGAATTCAAAGAGTCTGTTAGGAGACAATTTTTTTAAAATAAAAAAAAATAAACCTTTTATGTTAGCTATTAGACCTACCATGTTATGAGTGATGTACAGTGACTAAAATTAGCAAATTCAATTAAGAGGACTTGTTCAATTTAACTTTTATCATTGATAGAAAAGGGTACTTTTTTGTCTCTCTTTTAGGAACTAGAAAACTTCTCTTAAAAATATGAGAAACAAAATTGTTTAGAATAAACACATTTAAGATTCAGAATGAAATGGGTCAATCCTGAAAATAATTTTTCTTAGGTCCAGGTTTTGCCATTAGCTCCAGTGTATTCCAGTTTCACAGTCACTGAAATTCAAGTTACCCAAGAAAATCAGTGCCTGGAAACCACACACTACTTCAACCAGTGTAGTAATGAGTGATGATAAAAAAATTAGTTTGCACCCAAGTCATGATGCTATATGCAAAAGTATACAAAAGCAACTAGGAGGAAAAAAGAAAAACATTTTATGAAGTTCAGTATTTAATTTCATAAATAAACCACCCTAGATTTGAAGCTACAATATATTATAACTAAAATAAAAATTTAAATGTGTATTAAAACAAGAAATTAAAAATACATATTCAAGGGCTGGAGGGATGGTTTAGTAACTAAGAGCACTTTTTGCTCTTGCAGAATACCCAGGTTGGTTCCCAGCACCGAAGTGGTGATTCACAATCATTCACAACTCCAGTTCCAGGGGATCCCATTACCCCTCTAACCTCCACAAGCACAAGGCACACAGGTAGGACACAAACACTTAACATGCAGGCAAGTACTCATACACATAAATAAACAGCCAAGCATTCATGAAATAAACACACGCACGCGCACACACACAAACTACCTTTTGAGATCTTCTGGCCTTCCCCATCCTCTGATGAAAAGTTTTGTGAGGAGAAGTCTCCGGTATAAAATATCTAACTTGCTTACACCCATGAGTGCCAAATAGCATCTAGAAGTAAAATTTAAAATTACGTTAAAATATTTTTACTTGCCATCAAGGAAACGGGTCAACTTTCTAACCAGTTATTTGAATACCAGGCAAAATTAAAGACAGAAGAGTAAATCACTGAATCTGTCCCTGTATAAATATAATAGGAGATTTAGAAGAACTGGGATGGAAAGTAGAGAAGTGTAGAGCCTAAAGCCTTAATAAACGATAAATTCATCTTAAGTACAGGGACTGACTTAAGTACCTAGTCTGTTAGAAAGCAAGATTAAGGAATGATAACCACATAGTACTGTAGTATTAGCCAGGCACTATTTAATTTACAACACAACTATGTGTTCTTATTTAAGCTATACAAGGACTCTTGAAAAAAGATTAGCTGAGTTATACAGAGAAAAAGAGTTACTTATCTTAGGCCACATTGCTAGTAGGGGAGAGAACCAAACGTCAACTTCAGGAATAATAAAATGCCCAAGATCTAGCAGGTTCATCATACTCTTTTTAACTGTGAACACACATAACTAGTGCTTCTTATTGGATACTATTTAGCTCTCAAATATTCTTTTTCTTTTCCCTATTTTTCCCTTTTCCTTTTTTTCAAGACAGGGTTTCTCTGTGCAGCCCTAGCTGTCCTGGAACTCACTCTGCAGACTTACCAGGCTGGCCTCAAATGCAGAGATTCACCTGTTTCTGCCTCCTGAGTACTGAGATTAAAGGTGTGTGCCACCATCGCCCAACTTATTTCTCAAATATTTCTAAGAAAATTTTAATATCTAGCTCAACCTTTCCCAATTACAAGGTGTAGTTCTGGGCTTGAGATATAGCTGAGGCAGAATTCTTGCTTAACAGTCATGAAATCCCAGGTTCAAACTCCAATACTATAAAAATGAAAGATACAGTTCTTATATATATGGATAAAACATGATTCAGATTAAAGTTTAACTGTACAGATATATGAAATATGAAAAATTACATTTCTATCAATTATCTTTAATATTTATTTCTTCAAAATTTTTGAGTGGCTTTTATCTAGCCTTTGCTTTTTGATATATTAAAAAGTTCAATTTAATGTTTTTCTTTTTTTAGGGGAAGAGTCTCAAGCAGTACAGTCTTCAACTCACTATGCAACTGAAGTTACCCTGAACTCCTGGTCCTCTATCTCCGCCTCCCAAGCTCTGGGTTATAGGGATGAACCACTACACCCAGCTTTGCTTTGTTCCCTTCTAATATCTAGCTCTGTAGTCCAAGGTGTTGGTAGCTCAGGGTTGGCTTCAAATTTGTGGCATTCCTTTTGCTTAAGCTCTCCAAAGGCTGGGCGGTGGTGGCGCACGCCTTTAATCCCAGCACTTGGGAGGCAGAGGCAGGCGGATTTCTGAGTTCGAGGCCAGCCTGGTCTACAGTGAGTTCCAGGACAGCCAGGACTACACAGAAAAACCCTGTCTCAAAAAAACCAAAAAAAAAAAAAAAAAAAAAAAAACCTCTCCAAATGTTAGAATTTCAGGTGTGCAACATTCCTGGATGCCTTCAAGCTTTTCTTTATATAGTACACAGTGTAACCCACAATCAACTGGACTGGCACTTTACCTTCTTCTTAGGATTGGACCAGCAAAGCAAGCTGTTCACACTGTTTCACAATTCTCATAACCAGGAATATTTACTAGATACTGTTACCCCTTAGGCTAGCACAAAAACTGTCAAGCCCACAGCTGTGCATTAAGCCTACTTCTACCCACATCTTTCCAGTAATAGAGAGCCCTAGGTGTATAGTTGCAGTTGTCTGAACCACAATCTTACAATCAGAATTACTTTTGTAATTTGTGAAGACCTCATTAGTCAAGCAAACATAACACTGCAGGCAGCAAGCTGTTGTAACCAATGAATTTTTGTTTCAAAACAACCTATCTGTACTTCCTTTTGCCTTAAAAGTTTTCATTTGTAACTTGATATGCCATGTTTGGTTAATAGAGAGGAAGGCATGACCCGGGACAGACAGACTACATTCGGGATATAATATATGAAAGAATAAATTTAAAGTTTCCACTTGTCACAGTCTCCTTAGATGTATCTACCACAGTACACTCATCCTGGGTTGTAATCACCTGCATAATCCCAAATAAACACACATCTTTAAAGAGTGTCTCTGTTGTAAAACAGAAAAAAGCAACACTTTAACGTGAAATTGTTCATTTGAATTTCCTGTAAAATGCTTCCAGCTAGTTGTATTAAACAGACATTCATGGTACTACCTTGAACTTCGCTTTGGAAAATCTGGGTTGTACTTAACAAATCTCTTGTTTAAGTATTCAGTTGAAATCCATTTTCTTTTGCAAAATCCACCAAATCTTCCAACCACTACTTATAATATATTTTGCCCCCAGTCTTACGAACACAGACAACTGGGTCAATTTTAGCCTTCTTAGGACACTCAAGTACTTGATAAAGGCCAAGGTGGCTTTGTGACGCAGCTGGAGCTGGGAGAAAGCTGAGGCGCGCGCGCTCTACCAGCCCTCTTCCGCCGCGGCCGTGGGAATGGACACATCTGCCCACGTGCGGAAAGCCAGCAGGCCATGACAACGAACACCACCACCACCACAACCGCAACCGTGGCACGCTCAGTCTCCTCCTTTACTGACCCTCATCGCTTCTCCTCTCACAGCCAGCTTACAACGATGGCCTCAGCCAGTCAAGGGCACTTTGATGCTTATGAGGCACTGGATCTTACAGAATTTGCCAAAAAACAGCCTTGGTGGCGCAAGCTTTTCGGGCAGGAAAGTCGGTCTTCAGGTGAGAAGTACAGCGTGGCAACCCAGCTCCTTATTGGAGGTGTCACTGGCTGGTGCACTGGCTTCATATTCCAGAAAGTTGGAAAGCTGGCTGCCACAGCAGTGGGAGGGGGCTTTTTTCTCCTCCAGCTTGCAAACCATACTGGTTACATAAAAGTTGACTGGAGTCGAGTAGAGAAAGACATGAAGAAAGCTAAGGAGCAGCTGACGATTCGGAAGAGCGCCCAAATACCAACTGAAGTCAAGAGCAAAGCTGAGGAGGTGGTGTGCTTTGTGAAGAAGAATGTTTTAGTAACTGGAGGATTTTTTGGAGGCTTTCTGCTCGGTATGGCATCATAAGGGGTTTCGCTTCACTTCCACTGTTCACCAGCCTCAACACACCATCGTAGGAAAAGCCAGACTCTTCCTCTTCAGGCCCTCCTCTCTGTTGTAAATCTGAACCGTTTCCACAGGCATCTTGCCCATGCAAATTTACACAGGCCCTCCCATGGGCTTGACAAGCAAAGGGGGAAGCATGCTCTCCATCTGGAGGCCAACAAGAATGGTCCTTTTCCTGTGTGTAAAATCTGCCCTAAAACATCTTTAAGATCTGTCCCTAACAGTTGAGCTGGAAGAGCGACGCACAATTACCTTTCTATGCTCTTCATGGAAAGGAACTGAATATACCTGACTTTGAGCACGGGAAGAAAGAAAACACAGTTTTGGGAGTACCATGCACTAGCCAGCTATTTTAGGGGAACAGTCTCCTTACAGAATTTTACAAGTAAATTGATTGATGCTTTTTTCCCCTCTTGACAGCTACTCCAGTAAACTATAATAGTTACCTTAGTTAAGAACTCAGAAGTATGACACTTCAAAAAGGGCCATAACTTAAATACTAGGACCTATTTTTTGGGTGTTTTTTTTTGAGGGGGTGGTTGGGGTGCGCCTAGGGCTTTGCTCTTACTAGGCAAGGGCTACTCCTGAGCTATATTTTCAGTTTTTTGGGGTACTTTTTATTTTGAGAGAAGATCTTACTAATTGCTCTAGCTGGCCTAGTACTTGACATCCTCATGTATCAGTTTCCTGAAGAGGTGGGATTCCAGGCCCAAGTCACCAGGAACAGCTGCCCCAGGACCTTAAGAAAGAACTGAAGAACACACCTCTGAGTCTACTTTGCCCCTTCTCAATCTTCTCATTTGCCTTTTCCTCCAGGAATAGGTTACAAGAACCTATCTAGCTTGGTTTCCTGCATCAGGGCCTCATCTTCTTCAATCAAATGTCGGCTGGGTGAAATTTTCATCTAGAAGCTTCAGTGGAGAAGAATCTGCTTTCGGGCTCTTAGGTTTGGGGTAAAATTTATATACTTGCAACTACAAGATTTATTCATATTTGGTCTTTGTCAGCAGAGGACAAACTTAGCTCTGGGAGGCTATCCACAGTTCACCTCACTGACTTTGTTCTCTCCATACACATAAAAAACGGAGCACTTCTTTTCTTCATGGCCAGGTGGAGAGAGAGAGTATGCCCCGGGAGTCTAAGGCCTCTGCAGAAAGGGCAAGTGTGTGAGTGCAATCAATGTTTCCATTCTCTGTTGACTAGAAAGAAAAGTCATGGGTCCAGCCCAAGCTCAGCACTGTGAGCGCCAGAAAACAATGATCTTAAAGAACAACCTTGGAAACTGTATGCTACATGGGAAGAAGAAACTAACTGTACTTCTCAGTCTTTGAATATAGGTTTACACCTTTATTACCAGGATTAAATCTTCTTCATATTTCCACCAGTAGGAGAAAAAAGAACCCACACAAGTTCAAAATAACAAAAAACATACTAAAACCACAGACTCCACAGACCTGAGGAACCACTTGTTTATAAGCCAACCGACTCTTTGCAGTTTGTTTAAATCATGTTTATATTCTTCCATTCACTTAAAACTGTTACTTAAAAATAACACTCCCCTGCAGAGTAAATTTGCCAATTAGTACCTTGTATTTCAGTTATTAAACAAATGGTAAACAGAAATTGGCTTTTATGGTTTTCTTTTTGAAACAGGATCTCATATAATTCAGGCTGACCTCAAACTTCTCATCATTATCCCCACCTCATGCAATTGGAAGATTTTCTTAAATGTTATTATCCCATATCTCCACTATATACATATTCTACTAAAACAATTATTAAAATCATTTAAGCCAGTGTATTCTTTACCCACTTAAATCCAGGGCTGGTGAGAAGGCTCAGTAGTTGAAAGCACTGGCTACCCATCCCTGATACTTCTTTGATCCCCAGGATGTTTGGAAGGAGAAAACTGACTTCTTTAAGTTGTCCTCTGGCCTCCACTTGCACACCACATGTGTTTATACACAAACACATTCAAGTTAAAAATAATGTTCTGAGTTCCCAATGAACTCAAGTCTTTGGATATTTGGAGTAGGATGGAGATAAATTTTAAGGAAATATAATTTTAAATGGTGAACAGTTACTATGGTTTGGATCTGAAATGTCCTCTGGGTGTGCTAAAGACTTGGTGTTAGTTTATAGGGAGGTGGTACAACATTACAAAGTGGCTTAGTTCCTGGGTATGTGTGCTTGAGGTATATCAAAAGTCTGGGTCCCTCTCTTCTCTTTGTCCTTTTATTTCCCTCCTTCCCAGTCCATGACTGGAAAGGAGCTTCTCTGCCACACGTTCCATGTCATCATGATGTTCTTCCTTGCTACAGGTCTAAGAGCAAAGCCATCAAATGAACACTAACTGAAATCAAGAGCCCAGACAACCTTTCTGTGGTAATTTGAATGAAAATGGCCCCATAGGCTCATATATTTGAATACTTGGTTCCTAGTTGGTAGAACTATTTGGGAAGATTAGGAGGCATTCCTAGCCTTGGAGGTGTGTCACTAGGGGTGGGCTTTGAGGTTCCAAAAACCTACACCATTCCCAGTTAGTTTTCTTTGTCTCATAATTGTTGATTAGGATGTGAGCTCTTAGGTACTGCTCCAGCACCATACCTGCCTGCTGCCACATTCTCACCATAATGGTTACTGACTCACCTTCTGAAACTATACTTCCCAAATAAACTTCTAGAAGTTGCCTTGGTTATGGTGTTTCTATTGCAATAGAAGGATGTTTAATGTTTTTTCAGTTTAGTTTTTTTTTTTTTGAGGTATTTTGTCACAGAGACAGGAAGCTAACACTGATTTAAATTATTTTACTACTTAGAGCTTTCTGTAATGGTTCATATACTTATTACTCATATTTTTGTATATATTTATTAAATTTCAGAACAGTTTCATGCTACTGTAATAAAGGTCCTATCTTTCTCTAGTATCACACACTAGGATCTACACCTTTGGAATATCCACATGATACTAAGTCAATTCTATGTGAGAAAACAAACAAAACCCAAATAATCTTCAACAAGAAACAGTATGATAATCAAGAGCTATTTCATGTCTGTCTATTTTATTTTTTTTGGTTTTTCAGACAAGTTCTTTCTACATAGCCCTGGCTGTCCTGGAACTCACTATATAGACCAGGTTAGACTCAAATTCACAGAGATCTATCTTTGGCCCATGTATGCTAGGATTAAAGGCAAATGCCAACAGAGCACCTTTTAAAAATTACATTAATTTCTGCATGTGTATTAAAGTACCTAATGACACTGAAATTTCAATTATTTTGCAATGAACAATATTCATTCGAACATACTGAATTGTTCAATCCTTTGTTTTTCAACTCAACACTATAAAATTTCACACATCACTTTGTTTTTCTATGTAAGAGACCACTTTAAGCCTAGAGGCAGCATATTTCCTTGCTATATTTACCTACTAGCAAACAATTCACAGGTAAAGAACAGAAAACAACGCAAACACATATAGAGCTTATTATGCATTTGGTTTTGAAATTTGGTATTATATAGCTATTCTTAAATTCCATTTCAGTCTCGGAACAGTATAAAATGAATTTCTGAATCTCCAAATGATATAGTTCTTTCTTTTTTGGTGTGTGTGTTTATGTATGTGTGTATGCTGCATGTATGTAGGTGTACATGCCAGTTACATACATCACTCAGATGGTTGGGGGTTATAGACACATGCATCAGTGACCAGCCTTTTTCAATAGTGTTGGTGACTTCAACTCAGATCCTCCTGCTTGTATAAAAAGTGCTTTTAGCCACTGAATCATTTCCACATCCTCTAAAAAAAAATCTTTCTAGGCAAAGCTGGCTATGTTTAGGATATCAAGAACTACAAATCTTCTAAGTTCAGATAAAGACAACATCAGTTTACATTAAAGTGGCATCTGGAGTTACTCCAGGTACTAAAAGCCCTCAGGTCAAGCAAGACACCAGCGAGATCCTGTAGAAGTAGCAGCCACTTTTGGACACAACAGCCATGTATATTTTTAAATAGCAAGTGTACAGGGGAGAAACAAAGTGGAACAAAAATAGAAGTATGAGCACAGTGCCAAGGAATAGAATGTCTTTCCTAGAAATGAGTTTTATTGCTAATATGGCACTCAGAGTCTACTAATATTACTCCATCTAGTACTTTTTAATCTCCTATTACTTTGATATCTAAGTATTTAAATAAACATTACCTTTTCTTCCTAGACTTTTTTGTTTTTGGGACTGGGGTTCTCTGTGTAGCCCTGGCTTGCTTCCAAGTCAGAGAGAGTAGACTACTTCTGCTTCCCAAGTGTGCCACCACTGCCTGGTTCTTCCTAGACTTTTATGTGTGGGATCTCAAAGGTGTAAGTAAATGTCAAAATTGTCAGCGTGGTGAGAAATCCATTTCTGCAAGCTGACCTCTGACCTCCTCACATGCTCTGTAGCACATGTGTACTGCAAAATAAATTTTAAAAAACCTTTTATTAATCTACCACGCACATTAACTTCCCTTTTACCCCTCCCAAAGAGACCTAATTTTCAGTTTTTTTTAATGTATGGGCATTTGCCTGCATGTATGTATGTGCCTAGTGTTTATTGAGGTCTAAAGAGGGCATCAGATCCCTTAGAATTAGATGACAAGTTACCATGTGAGTGCTGGAAATTGAATTCTGATCTTCTGCAAGAGCCATAAGTGCTTTTAACCTCTGGATCATCTCTCCAGCCCATTTTAAACTTTAAAATCACACACACACACACACACACACACACACACACACACACACACACCAGCTATCCTTAGGTAACTGATTTAATTACTGAAGAAGATTTAAATACTGAAGAAGATTTAAATACTGAAGAAGAGTAGAAAAATAAGAGTGTTTTGGAGGGATGTAACTATTCTGAACAATCATTCAAGAAGACCCAATAAGGGGTTGGGTATCTAGATAACTTTCCTGTTGAGCACTTGAAAGGTTTAGTTCAATCCCTAGCATCACCAAAATAGAAAAGGAGTTGGAGTCGGGGGACAAATACCCAGCAAGCCCCACATTGTTGAGTAAAACATTCAGAAAGGTTTAATATCTTCAATTTTTGCTTTTTTTTTTGGTGGACTACTTAAAAACAAACAAAAATACAAAACAAAACAAAAAAACAAACAAAAAAACACTGTTGTCCTCCCAATGTTTGCTTTGATTGATACTTATTTCTCTTCTGAGAAATAAGAGTTTATTTAGATTTTAGGAGTACTTACTGAATGTGTTTTTGTTGTCTGAAGTCATCACTTGGACACAGTAATGGAAAGACCTGAATTTCTCCACTAGCTGTGTGACCTTGAGTGAGTTACCTCAACTGGAAAGTGAAAAACTATACTTGGCTTAATACAGAGGAACAAATTATTTCATTTAAATAAACACTAAATGCTTGTTTTGCTATTGGGAGATATGAGAAGATATTATTGATATTCTGTTTACAGGAAACCTGGTGATAAAACAGTGCAGGCTTTGCTGTCAGAGGAGTCCTGCTTCTTGAATTCAAGCCACTGTTAGTTAGCTCTGCAGCTCTCAGCCATCTACTTATTCTCTCTGCCTGTCACTTCTTTGTCTACATGTGTCAATCCCTCTCCTTTTGAGAAAACCATTGTAGGGATGAAGTGAGGGGACCGAATAAGATTTCCTTCAACATACATCACATTCTGCTTGATGGAATGCTAGTTAAAATTTTCTTCCTCTATTATATATCCGCTACAAATTGTGCCATTGTCCAGGGATTAGAAAAGACAACCATGACACAGGAAGAATATCGTGGTTAAAAAAGTACTTTATTTTCTACCCATCTCTAGTCTTGGAACAAATTCCAAGACTAGAATCTGCTTGTTTCTGTTACTATAGATAAATCTGCAGGACTGAATACCACGAAGTATCTAATAATCAAGACGAGATTCGGAAGATAATTAACAGAAGACATTTCAAGTTTAGCAGTTCTCTAGTAGAGTATGCTGATTGGCTACACATGAGATGATCACAAATGAAAGATCAAAGGTGAGGTGATGGTAATACCACACAACAGAGCTCATGAGGCAGGAGAAATGCTATGCGCTAATACGAATTCAAGAATTAAGACCGGGTCCCAACTCTTGAGAGATTCCAGATAACTTATCTCGACCTCAAGTCATGATAAGTTAGACACGTGCCTGCTTTACACATCTCCCAGGATAGAAGCAATCCAAGGACATCACATGATAATGTTATCTAGAGTTAAGAAAACATTACGAGACACACGATGATTTCTGGCACCAATTAGCTGACAAGCCCAACGGCAGGGAGAGAGACTAGGAAGTAAACAGCGTCTGAAGTCTGTTGAGTGTTTACGTTCCTGACGCTGAAATCAACGGGTTGAAGCTTAGCAGGCTTTGCTGAGGGGCTGTTTTTGCAAAGTTGAGGATCGAGGGCCCGGAAGCAGAGAGGTAGCAGCAGCTGGTTGCCACCTCAGCCCCGACCCTCAGTCCCCTCAGGTGCGGAGCCAGCGGGACAACAGAGGCTGGCTGCCATCAGCCCCAACCCCAGCCTCCTCAGGTGCGGAACCAGCAGGACAATAGTGGGTAGCTGCCATCAGTCTCATCCCTCAGTCCCTTCAGGTGAAGCTCCGCAGGTCAGCAGGGTTGGGGCACAGGGGTCCCCAACGTCCTCCCTCGGACCAGGACACTGCTGTATTCATGCCTCCTTGCACGTACGCAGAAGCCAGAGGCACCGGCTGTTACTTACAGGCCGCTCGCGGACGCACACCTGAAGGGGAGCTCGCCAAGCCTCTGGGCACCACCGCTCTACACGCTCTAGGGACCGGACTTTCGCCTCAACTCGGACCGCCAAGAGGTTGATTCTCCTCACGTACCAAACAAGGGTAGAGCTGCCAGGCTGACCGGCGAGGAGGACGAACTTGGGGCGGAGCGCCCGCGGGACACGCCCCCAGCAGCGGGCTGTGGCTTTGCTCCACCCCTTCCGGTCTGCTTTCTGGTCACCACCACCGCCTCTTGCGCGTCCCCTACTTCACACTTCCCTTAGGGAGCCGGTCCGCTTCCGGCCTCAGGGCGCGCACGCGCACTCGCACGGGTGTTTTGACAGCTCCGGCCGAGGAGAAGGAGCAGGTGTCGCGAGAGTGGGCAGCGCGCCGCCTAGTGAGGGCTGTCATTATGGCGAACCTTGGAAGCGAGGCCGAGCGGGAGCCCCTCCTGAGCCCCAGCTCACCCGGAAGCAGGTGAGCAGGCGGGTGGGATTGGCTGGGTACTGCGTGTCTACCGTCCCGGCCGAAACCCGGCTGCACATGCGCATTCCCAGCAATGCCTTCGGAGCAGCTCAGGACTGGCTCCCGGATAATCGCGTTTACTTGGGAATATTGGAGAATACTGGAACTTGAAGAACTTGAGTACCCAGAAAGCTGAGGAGGGGGATGCTTCACATAGGAGTCATAGGTCACAGCAGCTTCACATTGTAGCCTGTGTGCTGTGTGTCTAAAGCATCTGCCTGAATCCTATTATGGTAATTCCTTCCTGCTTGAGAGCTTTGTTTTCTTCACTTTCTATTTTTCTTTTGTTTTGTATAAAGAAACCTAAGCTGCCTCTTTTCAGCAGACACTGCATTTTGTTGACCCTATGTAGCTGACCACTTCACAAAAGCCCCAAATGATGGTTTTACCCGACACTCAAGGGTACTGACCTTTTCCTAACCTGCCTAATAACGTCTTCACGTTTTGCAAATAAACCCATTTAAAATGACTCATACTTTGCTCAGTATAACAGGTACAAAATAAAGACTAATCTTTAAGCGTTTCATTAGTATTTTCATCCTTGTAATTCTTATTTTGATCCAAATTTTTGAGCACTGATTTAGAAAGGTTTGGGTTTGTCTTACGGTGCCAATATATAGTTTTACCTTTAGGAAACAAGGTAGAATAAGTATTATTTTATCGAGTCTTTTATTTGAAGCACAGTGTGTGTTGAGGGGAAAGGGTGGCATATGTATCATGCTCTGTATAGAAGTCAGGGGAAAACTTGTAGTACTGGGTTCTCTCCATCTACCGCGTAGATTCTCAGGCATGGGGGCAAAGCACCCTGACCACTGAACCGTCTCCACTGCTGTTCGCCTTATATTTTGAGACTGGGTCCCCTGAAACCTGGGCTGGCCTCAACCTCAGTATGTAGCCAAGTAAGATGAGAATTCCTGCCCCTCCTGCCATCACATTCAAGTGCTGGGATGACAAGGATGTGTACACCATACACAACAACACATAATAACTATAAGTAATTATTTTCCCTTTTATCTATCTTCAGCACCAACCCTTTATTTTAACCACAGTGAAACCTCTTGGTCTTTGATTTACTAGGTAGAGAATATGTATTATAATTTTATGTTATTTGATTTTATCTTGAAGTGATTAAAATTAGTAGCAGTGTTGAAATTTGTTTTAAAAGAGCTGTATCGCCCGGGCAGTGGTGGCGCACACCTTTAATCCCAGCACTTGGGAGGCAGAGGCAGGTGGATTTCTGAGTTCGAGGCCAGCCTGGTCTACAGAGTGAGTTCCAGGACAGCCAGGGCTACACAGAGAAACCTTGTCTTGAAAAACAAACAAACAAACAAACAAACAAACAAACAAATAAAAAGAGCTGTATCCCTGTGATGGTTTGTATATGATTTGGGGCAAGGAATGGCATAGTAGGAAGTGTAGCCTTGTTGAAGTAGGTGTGTCATTGTGGGTGTGGCTTTAAGACCCTCACCCTAGCTGCCTGGAAGTCAGTATTCTCCTAGCAGCCTTCAGATGAAGATGTAGAACTTTTAGCTCCTCCTGTATTATGCCTTCCTGGAGGTTGCCATGTTTCTACCTTGATGATAATAGACTGAAGCACTGAACCTGTAAGCCAGACCCAATTAAATGTCTTTTTAAGAGTTGCCTTGGTCATGGTGTCTGTTCACAGCAGTGAAACCCTAACTAAGACAGTTCCCAGGCCTGTGGAGACCTTTGAAGCTGTTGGCTTCTGCCCTAATTTTTTTTTTTCTTTTTGGAGTTCATACAGCACTAGAGTGGTCCTGCCTATTCCACTCCTAGAAGACCATCCCTTGTCACCTTTTTGAAATCTGTCAGCAACCCTTGTTTATGTTACCTGCAACTACTGTCAACAACTTCTTTTCTTCCAGACTTATTATTTGCTGTGACCCCGAAAAACAGTTATTTATACTTAATGGAATTTTGTGCTTAACGAGGTGCAGGCTCTGACAGGCCTGTTAGTCAAGTCTATACATCTGTGACATTTCCTAGCATTCTTTTTGCTGCTTGCTTCTTTTCTGTATATTTCATGTTTTCTCAAAAGACCATGGGATCCTTGAGTCATAGATGTACACTTAACCACATAAATATGAGTTTATGTTTGTGTATGTTGTAATATATTCAAATAAGATTACCTAAGAATATTTTCTCTTACTTTTTTCTCCCTTTTAAATAAATGATTGTGTTAGAATCCATCTATAATCAGATGTTCCTGTCCATAAAGAGTTTATTAGATTCAGGTTTTATATTTAGCATTTTAAAAATTAAAAGGAAATATTTTCAGAACAATTTAACATACTATCTTTAAAATCGTAAGTTGATAACCTAGTTATGACTAACTGCAGGGTTTGCTCACTTTTACTTTACTGTACAAAGTTCAGTTTAGTTAGCCAGCAGCCCTTTGAAGCTAACAAGATTGATTAATCATGATTTATTGATCTAATTGGCTTAGATTCTTTGGGGTGTCTAGAGTTCTCAACCGACTTACTTATGAATTTTATTTAAGAGAACAGGGGCCAACCACTTTTCTGAAATAGTCCCATTGGTAGATAGGTTAGGTTTGTTAGTTCAGGCCAAAAGGCAAAGTCATGGACAGTATAGATAATTAGAAGAGAAAATCTACAAATCATACTAAATGAGTGGATTGTTTAGTGAATAGGTTGATTTATTGATGAGGAAAAAAAACCCTGATCTTTGAAATTAGTCTTTTGTCATCTGGTAACAAATATTCACCTGCAAACTAGTTTTAGCTTTCAAGCTAAAGACAGATGATGTCTGGATTTGACCTACAGATTATAGTTTGCTAGCCTTACCTTAGGGTTTTCTGAAATGCTGTGGACACTTCAAATTCTTATTTCAATGTTAGTCTGTAAAAGAAACATTACTGCATCACCCGTCCTTTCATGTCTGTACTACCTCCCCTCCCTCCCTCTCTGTCCTTCCCACCCTCCCTTCCTTTCTTCCTTCCTTTCAAGTAAGTTCTCATTTTGAAGCTCAGGCTGGCTCACAACTCAGTCTGGTAACGGCTGAACTTGAATTTAGGGTCTTTCTGCTTCCCCTCCCAAGTAATGCAATGACAGTAACAGGAAAATGCTAGTATGCTTGTCTTACAGTGCACACCTTTCAGTTCTGTCTTTTCTATTTCTCCAGTTATACATACTGCTTTCTCAGGACGCCCACCCTTTTTGCTCTCCAGGTCTGAGTCTGGCTGTAGTGAGTCCAGAGCTTAATTTTGAAAGTACAGTGCTGCTCTGTCCCAGACTCTTTGCAAGAAAGCCCACAAAATCAAAAATTTATTTATTCATATTAAGTTTTACCTAGGTACTCAGTTCACACCAGCGTATTACCTACTTTTCCTGGATTTTTAAGTCATACATTTGTTAAACATTCTGCCATTTGGAGCTGTGGTTTTCAAAATATTAGACCATCACAGTTTTACTTGAAAGAGAATTCCAGCAGGAAAATGAATGCCAGGATATAGCAGAAATGGTAGATAGAAGGTAAAAGTTAAGCAAATCCCCTTGGAAATAAGTACAGCAGTTCTTTTGCTTGTTTGCTTGTTTGTTTTAGGTTTTGTTTGTTTGTTTAGAGCAGGTCTCACTGTGTAGCCCTGGCTGGCCTGGAAGTGCCATGTAGACAAGGTTACCTTCAAACTCACAGAGGTCTTGCTGTCTGTGCCTCCCGGGTGCTGGGATGAAAGGCATGTGCCATGACACCCAGCTTCAGTATTTCCTCTTACACCCCTATAAAGCAGAAGTCTGTAAAACTCAGTCTCAGCCATCTAACATGTTTGTGTCATCAAAACAAAAAAGTTACAATAAATGTAGTAAATCAACAGCCATATGCTGCAATTCCTTCGAAATTAAAAAAATTTAAAAAATTAAAAATTTATTACTTTAAAAGATTTCAAATACATGGGAAGATTGAAATAGTTTAGTAATACCTAATACCTTTCCAATCACTCTTTGCCACACCAATCAGATGCCTTTTTACACAGTATCTTTTGCCAAACTGAAGTAAGTCTCAGGTATTATGAGTATGTTATCGAAGTCTGCCTTTTTCCGAGAACAAATCCATCCCTTATACAACCTCATCAATATAACTAGAAACACCAATTAAAGAGTGTTATACAATTTACACTCTGTAGTCATTGTTTTCTAATAGTTCTGATAATGTAACGAACACACATGCACACTCATACAAGTCACACACTGTTCATGTGTTGGTTCTATCTTGTTTTAAACTCTAGTTTAGAAGAACTGTCCCAGCACTTGGGAGGCAGAGGCAGGTGAATCTCTGTAAGTTTGAGGTTGGCCTGGGTAACATATTAAATTCCAGGACAGCAGGGCTACATAGCGAGATCCCATATCACAAAACAAAGCTAACTTTTCCTGGATCTGTCTCTGCTCATGTTACAGTCGGCCATGACTACTAGGTCTGTGTCAGTGTACTTAAAGCTATCTCAGAATCTAGATCCATGGACTTTCTTAGTCACAAGACTGTCTCATAACTAATACCGAGAAATGTGAGTGTATTCCATCAGTAGTGCAGGCTGCCAGCCCCCATGATGGGGAATGTCAGACTGAATGCAGTACACAGATACATATGAAAGCAAAACATTCATGCACATAAAAGTAAAATTAAAAAGTAACAGAAAGTTTCAAAAAAGAAACAAATGGAGTCAAAGTCTTGCTGTATATCCATCCCAGGCTGATGTGGAGCTTGCCATCTTCTCAGCATCTTGCCCAGTTTTCTTTCCAGAGTGTCTTGGAGCCCAGACTGGCCTTGAAGTTACTATGTAGCCCGAGAGATGATCTTTAATTCCTAATCCCCTTGCCTAGTGCTGAGACACCATACCTGTTATGCCTCAGTTTCTTAAGTGCTAAGATTATAGGCTTGGTAAGAAGTTTGTTTTTGTTTCCTTTGTGAGACACTCTGTAGTCCAGGGTGCCCTGCATCCACTACATAGCCAAGGTTGGCATTGAACATGTAACTGCCTTTTGGCTAGGAAAGATTTTTTTTTTTGATCTAGGGTCTCACTATGTAGCTATGGCTGTCCTGAAACTCTCTCTGTAGCCCAGGCTGGCTTCAAACTCACAGACATCCACCTGTCTCTGCTTCCTGAGTGCTAGGACTAAAGGCATGTGCCACCACTACCCTGATCCTTCTTATAAAGTGATCATGTGTTTAATTTCTAATAATCAGAGATTAATAATGGGTCTCTAAAAGTATAATACTAACAAAGTATAAAATTGATACAAGAGTCCATACTCCGAGATTCAATGATGCATTCTTTTCCCAGTATGTAATTAACTGCAATGGTATACATTAAATTCAAGTATGTTGATTTTGTAAACAATGAATCTTGAGTTTATCTTTTTCGGGTATTTTTTGTCACAATTAAAAGGTCTGTGTGTAGGTCACTATATTATATGCACAGTGATTTAAGCACTTAGAATGTATGTAATGGGGGCTGGAAAGATGGCTCAGTGGATGTGGGAGCTTGCTTCCAAGCTTGATGATTTAACTTTGATTCATGGATCTACTGGGTAGAGAGAACTGACTCCGACTTTATCCTTTGGCCTCCACATGCATGCTGCAGCACTCAAGCACATATGTAATAAATAAAAACGAGTAAATATAATAAAAATGGAACACACATATCAGTAATGAATATCCTTGGCAGAGAGTAGATCTAAACATGTTTCTTCTTCCCTGCCATTTCTTGTTTGTTTATTTGAGATATGATTTCTCTGTGTAGCCCTGGCTGTCCTGGAACTTGATCTAGGCTGCCCTAGACCTCACAGATCCACCTGCCTCTTCCTCCAGAGTGCTGGGGTCAAAAGACAGGTGCTGCTCCCAGCTTCTTTCTGCCATTTCTAAGCATATTACATTTGAAAAATGAAAGCTTTTCAATAATGATTAAATCTGACAACATCACAGTCTGTTTTATAAAATACTCTGGGACCAAGACATCATGGTGAGGGCAGAGGATTTAGACTCTGTGGCCAGCCTGGGCTTCATAGGACCGTCTCTTAACAAATAACAGTGACAACAAAAACAAATCAACCAAGCCCTTTCTCCAAAAGAAAATACTCTTGGAACATAATTGGACATTTTTTTCTGTTAAGTGTTGCTGAGTTGGTAGAAAGAGTAGTACCCACATTTTCCAACTCTCTACTTGGTACTTGTGTAGTCATTTAATAAACATAAACACTCAGGTATCACCTAACAGAGGTAGGATGTCAGTTATATACTTACTTTTAGTCCAGGCTATGTTTATTCAGAAGACAAAACCCAGTCTGCTGTATCACCATAAGCTCTTTGGTCCACATGTAGAACTTATTTGGCAATTCATGTCAGAGCAAAGGGCAGTGCTCCCGGAAGTTCCAGGCTGGCACTGTCTTAGGTTACATCATGCCAGTCAGAACAGTTCATAGGAAAAGTAATATGCTTCCATCAAGAATGAATGCCAAAAACATGAGAGTAAATATAGAATACTAGATCTTTACTGTATTTGCTCATTCATTTGTGTGTGTGTAGGCATGTATGTGCCGTGTGACCTGTAGAGGTCTCTGTTTCTACTATATGGGTTGTAGGAAGGGAATTCAAGTCATTCATTGGGCAGGAACCTTTACCCATCTCACGATCCTTATAGTAATTAATTTTCAATATGTCCCATTTGTGGGAGATTTCTTTCTTTCTTTCTTTCTTTCTTTCTTTCTTTCTTTCTTTCTTCCTTCCTTTCTTTCTTTCTTTCTTTCCTTCTTTCTTTTTAAATAAATCATTTTTATTTATGTACTTCTTTCTTTATTTACTTATTTATTTTATATATGTGAGTTTGCTGTCTTCAGACACACCAGAAGAGGGCATCGGATCCTCATTACAGATGGTTGTAAGCCACCATGTGGTTGCTGGGAATTGAACTCAAGACCTTTGGAAGAGCAATCAGTGCTCCTAACCTATGAGCCATCCCCTCCAGCCTTAAGGGAGATCTATTTCTCGTAGCTAGTTTGTGTAACTTTTCTTGAGAAAGTTTGTTCATTCATCCTGTTGGATTAACACATTTCTCTTGCATGTAGCAGTGGAAAAGGAGAGCCAGGATCATGGCTCAGTGGTTAAAATGCTTTATGTGCAACAAAAGGACTAGAGTTTGGATCCTTAGAAACCATGTAAATGTCATGTGGTTATGATGGCCTACCTGTAAGTCCAGCATTGAAAGTAAGAGACAAGGGTCCCAGAGTACCCTGGTTGTCCAGACTGGCCATATCTGCTATCAGGCCACCATATGCACATGCACACCATATAAACATGAAAACTTGAAAAAGAAAAAATTAGTAAAATAATTGCTTTGAAAAATGTTTTACTTTTTTTTCTATTCAGACACAATATTTTTTCTTATTTATTTATTTATTCATTTATTTTTTATTGGATATTATATTTACATTTCAGATTTTACTTCCTTACCCCATCCACCCCCCCCCACCCAGGAACCCCCTATCCCATCCCCCCTTCTCCTGCCTCTATGAGGATGTGGCCCCACCTACCCCCCACACATACTCCCACCTCCCCACCCTCGAATTCTCCCCCCCCCTCGGTGTTCAGCCTTCATGGGACCAAGGATCTCCTCTCCCACCTATGCCCAACAAGGCCATCCTCCCCTAGATATACAGACAGAGTCATGGGTCCCTCCCTATGTGCTCCCAGGCTGGTGGTTTAGACCCTGGGGAGCTCTGGTTGGTTGGTATTGTTGCTCTCCTCATGGGGCCACCAACCCTTTCAGTTCCTTCAGTCTTCTCTCTTAACTCTTCCATTTGGAACCCCTTGATCAGATCAATGGTTAGCTGTGAGCATCTGCATCTGAATATGTCAGAATCTGGTAGACCTCTAAGGAGACAGCTATATCAGGCTCCTGTCAGCATG
>JANHMN010000001.1:104720288-104746496 GCA_030674055.1 Rhabdomys pumilio
CTCTCTCTCTCTCTCTCTCTCTCTCTCTCTCTCTCCCCTCCCCCCTCGTGCTGGGATTAAATGCATGCCCAGTTTACCTATTTAGAAAAGGCCTTACCATATAGCCCAGTCTGGCCTGAACTCAGGTTCTGCTGTCTGGGCCTCTCTAGTGTTGGGTTGGGATTACAGGTGTGTACCATCATACCAGACTGATTTGATTTCTTCCTTTAAAACAGTTTTTATTACTCAGCTGTCTAAGAGACAATTTCAAGTTTTATAGCGGAAAAAAAATACTTCAGATGTTAATTGGCATGTTAGAGATTTTATTCGATGTAACTTTATTATAAAATGTACTTTTAAAATGTTCTGGGTGGGAGAGATTTTGAGACAGTTTCACTGTGTGCCCCACACTGTTGATCTGCCTGCTTCAGCATCCTTAGTGCTGAGATTACAGGTATGGGCTACCAGGTCTGCCTGAAAATTGGCTCTTAAACTCCTTTGTTCATCAGAGTCAATTTAATTCCAAATACAAAGAAAGTTGTGTGCACCTCAGTGATAGCGTGATGCCTAGTACGATCAGAGCCCCGAGGTCCCCAACACTGCCAAAACATTAAAAAACAAACAAACAAATAAACAAACAAAACCAAAAAGCTTAAAAAAAAGTAAAACAAAGAGACTAATAATAGAGTCTGTTATATTTAAAGCAGATGTTAGAGATATCAAGATGACTCAGTGGATAAAAGTTGAACTAGAGACCCGAGTTTAATCTCAGGAACTTATGTAGCAAAGACTCCATGCTGAGACTGTATCTAAAAATAAAAATAGACTTCAATTTTTTCTTTTGCAATTATTTTGTCTATGTTAGTGTTTTGCCTGCACGTGTATATGTGAAGAAGCCAGAAGAAGCTGTTGGATCCCTTGGAACTTGGAATCCAGAGTTACAGATGGCTGTGTGCCACCATATGGGTGTCTGGAAATGAATTCAGGTCCTGTAGAATAGGTGCTCTTAACCACTGAGCTATCCATCCCTCTAGCCCAAGCCAATAGGCTTTGTGAACAAAACAATAATAGATACTACTACCAGATGCATGAATCTTAGGGCATTATGCTTAATGAAAGAAGCCAGGCCTGCCTGACTCTGCACTAGGGCTATGGATGATGACCTCTGTGTCCAGCATTTTATAATGCTGGGAGTCCAAACTAAGGCCTCCATGCTTGTGTGGCAAGCACTTTACACACTGACCCACCATCCCAGCCCTGTGTAGTGCACGTTGAATCAGTTACCCTCCTGTGGTCCTCTCCTATCTCCTACATGAGTTATCTACTTTAAAGGGGTGAGCCATGTGGTGCATTTTTTTTTTTTATGTAAAGCAATGTCTTAAGTTGGTTTGAAACTCTTGATCCCCCTGCCTCAGTCTCCCAAGTGCTGAGATTACAGAGATGGGGCAGTACACTCAGAAATAAAGCTAAACACTTAAAGTAGGCCTTCCATAATTTCTGACTGAATCTGCCTAACATTTAGAATGTACAAATAGGGCTGGGCTGTAACTGGGTGGTAGAATACTTACCTAGAATTGATGAGGCCTGGTTTGATCCCTATCACTACAGAAAAGTAAAAAAATAAGAAAAGGCCACATTGACAAACAGTGTAAGAGTTTTTCCATTATAGTTTTTGAATGAGAAAACCTACGAGAAATCAGGAATTTGCCTTTAAATTGTGGCTATCTTTATGTAATTTAGTTCATATTACTTCCCTTGAGATAGTGTTCTGACTCCCTCAGTTTCCTTGCAGTGAATTGCTCTTTGAAACAGTACAGAAGCCGGTGGTGGTGGCGCACGCCTTTAATCTCAGCACTTGGGAGGCAGAGGCAGGCAGATTTCTGAGTTTGAGTTCGAGGCCAGCCTGGTCTACAGAGTGAGTTCCAGGACAGTCAGGGCTACACAGAGAAACCCTGTCTCGAAAAACAAAAACAAAAACAAAAACAAAAACAAAAACAAAAAGAAACAGTACAGAAGACTTTCCTCTGATAAAGTGGCCTTTCTTCCACTCATGTGTGCTATGAATACTCAACAGACCTTTCAGTAATTTCCACTATGGCAAAGATATATGAGAGAAGAGAGACAAATTATTTGCCCTTGCTAGATCAAGCATAGTCAGGGACTATAATTACCTTGTTTCTATTTTATTATTAGAGTGTATTATCCTTCTGATAATTAACATTTCACTGCTTGATAAAGTAAGCATTGTGTATATAAATTTTCAGTTTCAGAATATTTAAAAAATTTTTGCTATATTTCCAAAAACTATGGCTTTAATAGTGATTACATCATTATAAAGCAAATAAACATGTCTACCTCTTTGCAGGTTTTTCTATTGTAATAATGTCCATCTGGCCATATCTTCAAAAGGTTTGTGCATTTCAATCTGTTTTTTGAACTTGTGAAAAGGATAGGCAATATAGCTATCTCTTGACATTCCTGGGAAATTGGTTTTTAGGTCCCCCCAAAGTGTACCAGAATGTATGGATGTGTAAGTCCGTTACATAAAGTGATGTAGTATTTAGTATTTGCATATAATATGTGCACATTCAGATGTATGCTGTACTCATCTCTAGATTACATATGATGCCTAGCACAATGCCCATTATATAGTGGCTAAACTGCTCTGTCCTAGATCAGTGACAAGAAAAGAGTCTGTTCAGTTCACTTTTGTCCTTCATACGTGAAGGTCAAAGCTTACACTGTCCCCTCCTGCTCCTGGAATTCCTAGCCTCTTTGTGCTGACTTTTGTCTTAACACTGATTACTTAGCCTTAAATTCTCCTTATCTTTACCAGCTCACTCTTTTTGTACTGATTTTCCAGAGATCCATGTTTTGGCTTATAGCAGATAAGTAGAGAGCAGTGTGTTTAACTCACTTCAGTGACACAGGCTCTGCAGGGCTGCACACAGTCACCCCAGCTCCTTTCAAGGTCCTCTCTCTCCTTCCTCCCTCCCTCCCTCCCTCCCTCCCTCCCTCCCTCCCTCCCTTCCTTCCTTCCTTCCTTCCTTCCTGTGTTTGCCTTCCTCTGTCCTCCCCTTTCTCCTATATCTTTTGTTCACCCTTCACACCTCTGCACCTCTCATGTTCTCCAGAAAGCTTTCTCTGGTTGTTATCACCCAGTTTGGGCCAAAAAACCTGTGTATAGTTGATCCTCCTCATCCTTGAAGCTGCATCCAAAAATTCAAGAAACCATGGTTTGGAAACATCACTTCCTAAACTGTACTGTATGGCAGCTATGTTTACAGAATTTGCATTGTAGTATGCATTATAAGTGATCAGAGATGACTTACACCGTAGAGGTATGTGTAGTTGGTTTGCAAACATGTTCTATGTGAAGGGCTTGTGTATGCACTCATTCTGGTGTCCTCTGGCATCCTGGAGTCAATTCTGAGGACACAAAGGGATGACACCACTTCATCTCTGTACCCTTAGTACTTACCATATAGTATGATGTTGGATGTACAGTGATGAACTCCCCCATGATTGTCGTCTGTTCAGGAGTTCTCCATAGAAATACTAACCCACAAAGGTTCTGGTAAGAATGTAGGTGGTTCAGCCACTCTACAATACAGCCTGGATATTTGTCACAAGCTAAATATAGTTTTACTAAGTGAACTAGCAGCCATGTTCCCGGGTACTTAGTTCCCAGTGTCTGAGACTTACATGCATGTACAAATCTGTCTTAGAATGCTTGTGACTACCAGAAACTAAAGACTGCTGTTGTATAATGACTCTCAAAGTATTTACTTCTCTCTGCAGATTGATCAGACAGCTGATGCAAGTTTTTTGGGCTGGGTTATTGCTTCATATAGTCTTGGCCAAATGGTAGCTTCACCTCTATTTGGCTTATGGTCTAATTATAGGCCAAGAAAAGAACCTCTTATCATCTCCATCTCTATTTCGGTGGCAGCCAATTGCCTATATGCATATGTCCAAGTGCCAGCTGCTCATAATAAATACTACATGTTGATTGCTCGTGGAATGGTGGGATTTGGAGCAGGTAACTGTGCGCGCATGTGTATTTGTGTGTGTTAGGTCACATTCTTCCTACTGTTAATAGCCATGTCTGCCCTGTGTCATCCCTTCTCAGTCTCACACCCCTGGTTCAGCAAACTCTGCCTGGCCGTGTTCCTCCTATTACATGCATATTCACTGCTATTCACCCTCAGGGCACACATTAAGTGTATGTGTAGTATGGAGCCTTCTCAGGCTTCTTGAATGCATCCTTTTCTATTTTTGGCCTTTGCTTGCCATATTGTATTGGTTCCGTCTTTCCTCACCAGTTATAGTAAGGTTTTTTTTTTTTTTTTTTTTTTTTTGCATTAGAAGTAGTAAATGATATTTTAAATGTTCTGTTCTGTGGTTCCTAGCAGAGTCTTTACTATAAAATAAGTGATCAAATCATTTTGAAAACTTTTCTTATGTATGTCTGAAAATTTGCAAGTGTTGAGTACCCTCAGAGGCCAGCAGATGGCACTGAATCCCCGAGCTCGAGTTCCAAGCGCTTGTGAGGGGCCCCAAGTGGGCGCTAGAAACTGAGCTCAGGTGTGCTACCAGAGAGCAGCGCGAGTGAGCCGTGGGCACTAGAAACTGAGCTCAGGTGTGCTACCAGAGAGTAGTGCGAGTGAGCCCTCCCCAGCCAGAGTCGTGTCACTTAAATTCCTAGTGCAGATTTTGTTTCTGTATTGCATATCTATGCAATTTGGGACACATTTCCTTATAGCATAGCAGTCTGCCATTAGTGTGCAGCTCCCTGTTTGATGAGAAGATCTTGGTATCATATGTCATTTTACATTATCTAGAACTGTGTCTATAGTCCTATGAGTGGCTTGTTTTATTTTGATTCTTGTTTTGTCGATGGTTGGTTTTGAGACAAGGTTTCATTATATACCTAAGGCTGGCCAAGAACTCTGTGCGGCCCAGGCTGACCTCTGTCTCCCAGCTGTTGGAATTACAGATGTGCACCCCCTAGCCTAACGGCATTGTTTCTGTATCAGGGACAATACTGTGTTTCATTAGTTATATGTTTGTTCAATCAAAATCTCACACATTTTCTTTGGTGGCACAGAAGGGACCGTGATATTCATTAGTATTTCTTGCTCTGTGTAAAGCTGGGTAAGGTAAGTGTTAGAGCTGAAGGCTGATTCTTTCCCTTTATTCTTTCTTTAGGAAATGTAGCCGTTGTCCGATCATACATTGCTGGTGCTACTTCCCTTCAGGAAAGAACAAACGCCATGGCTAATACGAGCACATGCCAAGCCCTGGGCTTTATTCTGGGTCCAGGTAGGTGGTTTTTACGTGACTACTTAAATTTGAATCAGGATAACCTTTGAGGTTCAAATTTAAATGTATTCTACATGTAAGACTTTGTGGCTAAAGGGAAAAAAAGAGAAACTTTAAAAAGGAGGGAGGGAACCAAGGAAGTAAGAAGGGTTAATTTGAGCAAAGTACAGTGATACAGATACATAAAATATAACAAAGCATTTTGTATGTTAACTAAAAATCATTATAATTGTAAAAAAGATAAAGCACTAATCTCCCCAAATTGTGTGTGTGTGTGTGTGTGTGTGTGTGTGTGTGTATGTGAGAGTGATTTTGACAGAACTCAAGGTTTTGTGCATGCTAGGCGGTCACTCCACCACTGAGCTATAGAATTAGCAGGGAGGGACAGTAGTGATTTTAATACACTACTATTTGCCTCAATACCAGAGCTCTTAGTTAAGTGTTGTTTGCCCATTTTACAGATGAACACGATCTCTATCTCATGGTATAGAAAGTCTGTCTAGAACCTCCAAAGTAGGTGGGAAGTCTGGGTCTCAGAACTGACGTTGTTCTGGTTGCTTTGAACTCAGTGCTATTGTAAGGAGAGCATCTGCTTTTGTCCTCAGCTGAAGTTAGATCCCAGTTACTGAGAGGGCCCATGGAAAATTGTCTCAAATAAGTTTCACCACAGATTTAATATTAAGTGATAGTAAATAGATATAATTTAAAGACTACCTACACAGTAATATTAAAAATATTTGACTTGGAAAAATGTTACATTTCTTTCTTGTAATGAAGGTGATTAACGTTCTAATTAGTTTAGCCAACAGGATTGCTGAGTGGGTCTTTACCTTTGCACTCACTGCCAAACTTGGCGGACTGAGCCTGCTTCCTTGGGACCACACTGTGGAAGGACAATCAGACTCCAACTGCTCTCTGACCTTAACAGGCGCACCCTGGCAAGCCCCGTATTGTGCACATACGAACACAAATCAGTACAATTTAAAATTTATAATTTACTTACTGAATGAATTGTAGCTTAACCTTCATATAGAGTATGAAGCTTTCTTTCCTCCTCCCCCACAAAATGAAGACCACATTATAGATCCATGAAAATATCATAACTCTAATTATGTAAAGTTGTATATGCTAATAAAACTGAAAGTGAAGAGATGATGAGTTGGTTTGTTAGAATGTGTCACTGAATTCACCTGTCTCGTCTTTAATACTGTCTCCCTGAGGAGCTGAGTTAGGTGTTTTTCCTACTTATTCCATCCTGCCTGAAATGTTAATGCCACATATTTATCACATATAATAATATATGTGCATATATATACATATGTACGTCTGTGATTTATATAAGAAAAGAATAAACTGTCTCCACTAACCAAGAGCCAGTTTTTTCACTCCAGTTGAGATTCCTTAGTACATGTGGTAGCTCCTGTGTACTAGCGGTCTGTGGTAAGCATCTTTTACAGTTCTTAGCTTTTGGCTCCCATGTCAAAACTTACTTATACACATATGTCTTTATTAGTTTTTCAGACTTGCTTTGCACTCATTGGAGAAAAGGGTGTGACATGGGACATCATCAAACTGCAGATCAACATGTACACAGCACCAGTTTTACTTGCAGCCTTCCTGGGAATTCTCAACATTATTCTGATTCTTTTTATATTGAGGTAACTACATAGAAATGATAAGCTATGCTTGTAGATTCTAAAAGTTAATAAGCCTTGTTATTACTGAAGGATAGTTATTCCTATGAAGTCTTTTTGTGTGTGTAGTACTGGGGCTTGAACCTTGGCCCTCATACATGCTAAACAAGCCCTCTACCACCACTCTCTATTCCCCAGGCTCTAGTTCCCTTTATAAAGATTTACTTTTCTGGTGCCGGGTGGTGGTGGTACACGCCTTTAATCCCAGCACTTGGGAGGCAGAGGCAGGTGGATTTCTGAGTTCGAGGCCAGCCTGGTCTACAGAGTGAGTGCCAGGACAGCCAAGGCTATACAAAGAAATCCTGTCTCGAAAAACCAAAAAAAAAAAAAAAAAAAAAAAAAAGATTTACTTTTCTGTTTTTAAGTGTTTGCCTACATGTATATATGTGCACCACATGCATGCAGTGCCTTCAGGTCACCTGGAACTGGAGTGGCACAGTCAGGCTTCAGGAACCAAACCTGGGTCCTCTGCAAGAGGAGCAAGTGCTTTTAGCTGCCGACACCCCTCTCTAGCCAGTTTTACTTTTATTTTAATAGGGTGTGTCCTGCTAAGTTTCCTAACCCTGTGAGTACCAGACCGACCTTCCATGTGCAATCTCCTGCATTAGCCTCCAGGTAGCTGGGATTACAGGCCTGAGCTGTGAGGGCTGGCCCTGTGAGTTCTTTATGTTTTGCTCTCCATAGATGGGAGCTCTCCAGTTTTTGATCAGCTAAAGCATGTTGTATTGGCAATCTCAGTAATAAGACAGGTTAGGAACAAATACAATTAGGAAGATTTATTCTTGATTTACTAACTGTAAGTTTCTAAGAATGGAAATGGTATTTCATTTTCTAAACCTAGTATCATTACTTTGTATTTCTTGTTTTTAGTTTTTAGAGAATGTCTTAACTGTGTGGCCAAGGCTGCTTGAGAACTTAGGTTTCTCTTGTGTTAGCCTCTGAAGTGTTGGGATTATAGGTGTATGTTACCAAATGTGGCATTGTTACATTATATTTTCTTAGAGTGCTTCTTTCAATTTTCCAAAACCACTTATAGCTAATTTTTAAAACACTGAAAATTTCAAATATGTACTAAGGTAAAACATGTATATGTCTGAATAAATTTTGAAAAAGTCTTATATGATGATATGTGGTCTTCCTGATCAGGAGAGTGAGGCCAGAGGATTACTTGATCCCAGGTGTTTTTAATAGCTGGGCAACAGGGCATTTCCTCACCAACGCTCACACTGGAGATACAGCTCAAGGCTGTGGCTTACTTGTATACATGTGTAAGGCCCTGTGCTTCATGCCCAGTACTGAAAAAAAGATATCTTTTGGTTTATTGGTTATATTTATTAGTAAATCATTAATAACACTATTTCTCAGAAGCCAATAAGAGAAACTATATCTGACTATGAAAAAGATACGGTATTGATAAGCAAACTGCTTCTGAATTAAGGTCTTGTTAATACTTGTGCTGTTCTTTTTAAGAGAGCATCGTGTGGATGACTTGGGACGTCAGTGTAAGAGTGTGAATTTTCGAGAAGGTACTGTTAGCCTGTGTGGCACCACCTGTGTATCCTGATTCTGTTTGCTTGGTATTCACATGGCTTTTGCCCCTCAGCATAATACACTGGGTGACTGGGGGATATTTTCAAAGGTAAAAGAAATCTGCATTAATTTACTTAAACAAATCTATACCTTTCTGTTATGTGGTGTTTATGACTGGCAAGACTAAAGCCATTGCTAAAGATCACTTGTTTTTTTTCAAAGAGCTGGTGTCCTAAAACCCTTGTATTCCTTGCCATGCTTCTGGTAACTCTGGTACAACTTCTGTCTCAAGCAGTTTTTGTTGTTGTTGTGAAACAGTGTCTCATTATGTAGCTCAGGCTGACCTTGAAAATGACATGCTTGGGACCAAGGCTGGCCTATGACCTGAGATCTGCCTCAGTACCGAGGTTACAGTTGCACTACACCTGGCCCCCAGCAGTTCCCAGTACCTTAATCACAACAGTAGGCATCCTATTACTTTGTAAATGTGCATTTTCATCGTTTATTTGGTGGTGTGTGGTGTATGTGTGTATGTGTGCAGATGCGTTTGCCCGTGTGGTGTACACAGAGGTCAGAGGTCTACATTAGATATTTGCCTTGTTTGCTCTTCACCTTACCTTCGGAGTCAGAGTCCCTCACTGACCTAAGCTTGCCATTTTGGATAGAATGGTTTGTTAGTGAGCCCACAAAGTCCACCTGTCTCTGTCACCAGTGCTGGGTTCGCACCAACACACCTGAGTTTCCTGAGGACCTGGGGACCTGAACTCAGATATTCATGCTTGCACAGCAGACACTTCACCAGTCACCAGTCTTCCAACCCAGTTCTTTATACTTTTTTTTTTGCTTATTTAGAAGTTCCCAATCTGGTGAGTCGGAATATTTTACTTAGTAAGTTGTTATTTAAGTACTGGTTATGGCATTCAATCATAAGAAAGAATGCAAGCTGGTACTTCTCAGTGATTTTATAAGATTATACAAAACCAAAGTGTAATTTTACTAAATACGTGCATATAAAATCATCATAATATCTCACTAAATATCTTGATAAAATGAAAGTAGTAAAAACTCATTTGATTTTTTTTTAAAATTTAAAGGTAGTCAAGTTTAAAGAGCTTTTTATTGAGTGGGATTGTAATTTCTTTCTTTCTTTTTTTTTGGTTTTTCGAGACAGGGTTTCTCTGTGTAGCCCTGGCTGTCCTGGAACTCACTCTGTAGACCAGGCTGGCCTCGAACTCAGAAATCCGCCTGCCTCTGCCTCCCAAGTGCTGGGATTAAAGGCATGCGCCACCATGGCCTGGCAGGATTGTAATTTCTAATTACATAAAATTGAGGGTGGAGTATAGTGATGGCTCAGCAGTTAACAGCACTTACTACTCTTGCAGAGGACCTGGGTTCAGTTCCCAGCACCCACGTGGTGGCTCAAAACTGTCTGTAACTCCAGTTCCAGGGGCTCTGAAGCTCTCTGAACCTCTGTAAGCACTGAATATATACTTATGTGCAGACAAAAGACTGATATACACACAAATCAATTAATTTAAGTTAAAAGCTGGATCGATATGTTGAAGTAGTCTTTCTTTAAAATCCTTGTAATTAGGGCACTTAGTCAACTTCCTGGGCCTGGGATACATTCCAAGATGCCTACAGCATCCAGCGCTGAGGCTGCAGGAAACTAACCAGTATGTTGGAAATTTTACTGACTTGAGCAGCATTCATATTTGACTCAAAGAAGTCAACACAGGCTCTAGGTAGTAACTAAGAATTAGAAGTGTTCCCCAGATAGGACGAGGGTCAGAAGAGCTAAGGACTGCTTCTGTGAAAGGATCCTGATGAAGGTGACTATTATTCTTGGTGTGACTAGAAAGAAAGGTCAGAAGTGACTCCTATAAATACTACAGACCATTTCTAAACCTCCATTCTCCTGAGATAGAAAGGCAAGCACCATTATAGAAACTTTCATTTGCTTTCTATGACTTTTCCTGAAGAAAGCCATACCATGCTTCTCCTGTGCCAACACACATACACACAAACACACGCACATAGCTTGTCCATTCCTGTGTTATTTACATCATCTGTACTGAGTGACAACATGAGGAATGGATGTCCTTGGATTTATATGACTGTGTGTGTGTAACTTTGAAGCTGTGTCAGGAATCATGAATACATGATTTAATCACATAGTTCGAGGTGAGAAATTATGCTTTGCCCTCTAACGCCACTGCCATGTAAAGATACAAATGATTTTTATTTTTGAGATAGGTTTTGTCATATGCTTGGACTGGCCTTCAACTCATGATCCTGCTGCTTAAGCCTCCTGAGTACAGGGACAACAGTGTATATATATCACCAACCCTTGCATTATCATAACTTTTAATTATATTCTTAGACAGTTTTATATATGTACACAACATATACTGACTACCCTCACTCCCACCCATCTCTGATCCGCCTGCCACCCCTGCTCACCCCCCTCTTCCCCACAAATCTAACATAACTTTTTTAATGACAGGGAAGTGAAATTAAACATTTTAAAATTATGTTTATTTTGTGTTTATGTACTCTTACCACATAGGTTGATCTAGGGGATCAAACTCCAGACCCTACGTGGTGGAAGGGCCTTTTGCCATTGAGCCGTCTCTCTGGTCCCAAAAGAAAGACTTTTACTAGCACTAACTTCATATAGTGTTGAAATTAAAAAAGCTATTGAAATGAACCAAAGAACTGGGAACTCGTCTAATGAAGTACTGGTAGGACTTAATAAAATCACTGTAAGTTTAAATTTTAGATTAAGTAGAAAAATTGGTACCTGGAACTGAAAACAAATGCATTTTTCATGAAGTCTATAAAATGCATACTTGGATTGGGAGACACCGACTGGAGAAACATAAGCTAGCCTGAGTAATTCTTGCAGACAGTGGACTCTTGTGCTTCCTGAAGAGTAGCCAAAGTACTGTAAATACCATTGAAGACTGCTTACTCTCTAAGCCCTGTTCCCCCACCCCACCCCACCCCACCCCCACCTACCACCCTCTTACTGGCCCCATCTGGCCTTGGCGTCCCAAGTCCTGGGATTACAGGTGTGAGCCGGCTAAGAATTTCCTATTACTTTACCATCATGTGAAATTTAGATATATAGCTAATTCTACTTTTCTCCTATTATTAGAAAATACAGATGAACTTCAGATTCCTGAAGGAAGTATTGATCAAGTTGCTGTTGTGGCTACCAATATTGTCTTTTTTGTGGTTTTGTTTATCTTTGCCGTTTATGAAACGTAAGTTTTATTCTATCTTTATTTAAATCAGATTACTTACTAATCCATGTTTCTTAATGCACTCTTAATTATGCACAGATTTTGTTCTTTAAAAACTTATCCAGGCAATGTGGTGCAAACATTTGATTTCAGCACTCAGGAGGCAGAGGCAGGCAGATTTCTTGAGTTTATGGCCAGTCTGGGTTACAGAGTGAGTTTCAGGACATCCAGGGCTCCACAGAGAAACTCTGTCTGGAAAAAACAAAAACCATCCAAACAAACAAAAATTATGTAAAGCACAGTTTTCTTTCTTTCTTTTTTTTTTTTTGTTTTTTTGTTTTTTTTCGAGACAGGGCTTCTCTTCTCTGTGTAGCCCTGGTTGTCCTGGCACTCACTCTGTAGACCAGGCTGGCCTTGAACTCAGAAATCCACCTGCCTCTGCCTCCCAAGTGCCGAGATTAAAGGCGTGTGCCACCACCGCCTGGCCAAACAGTTTTCTAGAATAAGATTTTTGTTTCCTTCTTCTCTCTCTCTCCTTTTTTTTTTTTTTTTTTTTTTTTTGGAGACAGGGTCTAAGTCTGGATGAAGACTAGGCTAGCATTGAACTTACAGAGATCTGTTTCTGCCTCTCAAGTTCTGGGGTTAAACGGATGTGCCAGCATAACCAATTTAAAGATGTATGTAGACTATCATAATTAATACTAAGTCTGGCAATATTAGCTACATTTAATCCTTGATCAAGAATTATAGAATTTATAACTCATTCATCCTTTTTAAAAAATCACATGATCCTTTCAAGAGAGAAAATATATGTATAAAACTAGATAGTGTAAATAATTCAGTGTAAAATGCATTACACACACACACACACACACACACCCTGCAAAAGGCACTTTATGTTTTTTCAACCAGGAAGGGGAAGAATATATTATATTTGCATAAGCTGTAATGTTACCATTTGACGATTTGGTTTTTTTTCCATACACTGTAATATTTTTGTGTAAATACATATAGATTTGCTTGGCACATGTATTTTCAAAACTATTCACATGAAAATCATAATTCATTTCAGGGAAAGTTTTTAATGTAAAATACACAGCACATAAAATTTACATTAACCTTTCCCTCCTAATACTGGGGATTGAAGTTAGGGTCTCCAGCATGCTAGGCAAATGTTTACTACTGCTCACTATTTTGAGACAAATTCTCACTAAGTTGTCCAACCTGTCCTTGAACTCACTCTGTATCCCAGACAGGCATTAAATTTGGGATCCTCCTATCCAGCCTCCTATAATTGGGCTTATAGACCTGTACAACCTGGCCCAGTATTTTAACTGGTTTAAACATTTTTTTAGATTTATTTTTATCTTTTAAAATATGTTATGTATTTTGCTTGCATGTATATATGCACACCATGTGTGTGCATGATGCCAATGGAGGTTAGAAGAGAGCATCAGTTCCCTGAAAATGGAATCACGGATGGGTATGAATCACCATGTGGTGCTTAGAACCAAACCTGGTCCTCTGTCAGAGCACTGAGTTCTCTTAACCTCTGAGCCATCTTTCCAAACCTTTTTTTTTTTTTTTTTTTTTTGGTTTTTCGAGACAGGGTTTCTCTGTGTAGCCCTGGCTGTCCTGGAACTCACTCTGTAGACCAGGCTGGCCTCGAATTCTGAAATCCGCCTGCCTCTGCCTCCCAAGTGCTGGGATTAAAGGCATGCGCCACCACCGCTGGCGAGCTCAAACCTTTTAACTAGTTTTGAAAAGTTGAATACAGTGACTGGCATCAAGTCTGGTCACAGCTTGGTGAACCTATGACAAAAACCTTGCCGTCCTCTTAGACAAGCTGCTTACCCTTTCTTTCACAGTCACCTCCCGTGTCTTTCCTCAGCTCCTAATGACCTGTAGAAGGTACCTCATAGAAGTTACATCGTGCAGCATTTGGGTTTTACACATCTCATTTCATTCAGTGTGAGGTGTTTCCGGTTTTTCATGTCATGGTGTACCAGATTTTCCTAACTTCTTACGGCCCGTGCCAGCTCCTTTAGCTGCCTGTTCATGTGCTGATGAGAGCTGTGTTGGCACCATGCAGCAGGTGTTGAGTCATGCTACTGTGCAAGTGTCTGCTTGAGTTCTGGCCTTCTGTTCTTGGGTTCTGCACCTGAGAGGAATGGCTAGGTACATGTGAACGGTGTAGCCCTTGGAGAAACCATGCATCTGCTCTCTATATCAGCTCATCTGAATTCAAAGGTTAAGACACTATATTGTTCTTTGTAATAAAACATTTAAAATATAAGATGTTTTGTTGTAAGCCAACAGAAGATGGTATAATATAGAGATAGACTTGGCAAGGAAGGAGAAAGCCATATGAAGGCAGAGGTGATTATAGAGAGGGAAAGAAACAAAGTACTACTGTTAGAAAGAAAACTCTAACGATAGTGTAACAGTGTGACATTGCTGGTGACATGCACACTTTTAATAACCAGGGGAAAAAAAATCTAGAAAGTACTCTCCCAGGAAAACTAAAATACATTTCTGATTTTGAAAAAGGTGTCAATGTAAAATTTCCCTTTGTACAAGCTCCTTACAGGGAATAGTGGTCCCTCTGTAGACATAATGTCCCACAGAGAAGCTAGTCAGTTACCCAGAATCCCATCCTTAAAGCTAAAAGCACCACCAAGAGTAAAGATCAGTTTCAACCATAGTGTAGCTATGAGTCATTGCTGGGAGGGTAGGGTTGTAATCGATTTATGTTGTCTTCTGTTTGCAAGCCTTCTTCAGTGTAACTGTGTTCCTTATTTAAATGGCTGCATATTTGTAAAGTTATTATTATTAATGTCTACATTAACAATTCTTAGTTAACAACTGCCCTTTAAACACGCATGACCTTCTCTTCTTAGAATCCTCACTCCATTAACGATGGACATGTATGCCTGGACCCAGGAGCAGGCTGTGCTCTATGATGGAATAATCCTTATTGCTTTTGGAGTTGAGGCAGTTCTTGTTTTCATGGGGGTTAAATTACTTTCCAAAAAGTAAGTTATATATTTTTACTTTACCTTAAATTTTCTTTGGAAAAAAAAGATAACATGAAGCAGAGCTAGTAAAGCAATTTTCAAGTTTTTTCTCATGTGTTTGTTTTGTTTTTCCTTTTTTTTGCTAAGATGGGGTCTTAGTATATAGCCTTGGCTAGCCTGGAATTCACTGACTACATCTATAGACCTGACTAGCCTGGAATTCATAGGTCGGCCTACTTCTGCCTTTTGAGTGCAGGGATTACGGGCATACACTACCATGCTTGGCTGTATTATAGTTCTTCAGAGTTTGCAAAACTATGTAAACTCTACTGAGAATTATTTTTACACTTTTATATTCTATCACATCACTTTGGTAAAGCAAAATGCCTTACCAAGTAAATAACTGTATACTAATCTATTGTTATGTCATTTTTAATGTACATTACTAAAAATGTTTTCTATAAAACATTGTCTTGCTAGATTGAATGAATAAGTTTGGAAAGTTCTGGTTATTAAAGCTTCTATTTATGGCTGAGACAAGAGGACCATGAGTCCCTACATGCTACATATTGAGACCATGTCTCAAAGAACAGACTGAATTTACATAGATTGTGTGTGTGTATGTGTGTTTTGTTTGTTATTGAGATAGGGTCTTATATATACCCTGGGTAACATTGAATTCCTGATGCTCCTGCCTCTACTGCCCAGGCACTGGGATTATAGGATTTTAGAACTTCTAATCAGGTCTTCAGCTTATAAACAACATATTTTCACTGTACCAAATATAATTATCATTTCTCAAAGTTATTTGACCACATAACTCTTTGTGTATGTGGTGCTGGGAGTTGAACTTAAGGCCTCAAATAAGCTAGGCAAATGTTTACCACTATATTCCCAGCCCTTAAGTAACTTTTTAAAAGAATAATTTTATGAAAGTAACTATTAGAAACCCAGTATGTGAGGAGTACAGGAATGCATGTACAAATGGAGTTCTGTCATGTAGTTTATTTTTCTCTCTGGATGCTGGGAATTGAACCCCGGCATCATGCATGCTAGGCAAGCAGTCTACCACTGAGCCATATATCCCCAGCATGTCTTACAGGCGAATACTGGTTGTTAGCTCATGAACAGCTTTAATGTATATTCTTAAACTATTGGTTGAAAATGAGCATAAGCATAAATAGGTATGATTATTTTTGATACTGGCTGAGTCTCTTTCCCCTAATAGTTACTGACAAGCTCTACTTTCTATAGGAAAAGATAAATACATTTATCTTCTAGAGTTTCATCCCCCTAATCTGAAATCAGCAGTTTATAGATAAGTCTATTTTTTTTTTCTAAGACAGGGTCTCACTATGTAGCTCAGGCTGGTCTTAACTCCCTACCACCTTCTGCCCTATTATCTGGATGCTGGGGCTAGTGTACACATCCATGCCTGGTGCTGGTTGCTTTTAGTGGGGTATTTTATGTAGCATTACAGTAATTCATAAATATAATCTGTATAACAATGTCACTTAAATTTTTTAGATATAGTAATAAAATTGTGTATTCACATTTCATTTCAAAATCAGAGTTTCTGTTTCACAGGATTGGCGAACGTGCTATTCTTCTGGGAGGATTCGTGGTCATATGGATCGGCTTCTTTATCTTGTTACCCTGGGGAAATCAGTTTCCCAAAATACAGTGGGAAGGTATGGTGACTTCAGTTCTTTAGCACCAGCTCCTGCATTCTTTAGAAGTAGCAAGTGATACCTTGTCCTGTTTTCATCTTACAGATTTACACAACAGCTCAACCCCTAATACTACATTTGGGGAAATGATTATTGATCTTTGGAATTCTCCAAGAGAAGATCACAGTCAACAGCCAACTGGGTGTCCAATTGAACAGGCCTGGTGCCTATACACCCCAGTGATTCACCTGGGCCAGTTCCTGACAGCTGCTGTGCTAGTTGGAATAGGCTATCCAGCCTGCAATGTCATGTCCTATACATTATACTCAAAAGTTCTAGGGCCCAAACCTCAGGTAACCCAGCACCGCAACTGTGGGAAGTACAGTCTCCTCATTTCCTTTTGCTATAGGTCTGTTCCTACACAAGCTGCCTTAGCAGACTTTGGGGAGGGGGCTTTAGAATTTTAGACAGGCTCAGGGACTGGAGCTCACTCACATCCCTTGCAAGTCTGAACTTAGGTTCTACCTCTGTCTCTATCCCTCCACAAATTTGTAATGTGTTTGGTAAGAATTATCTGGTGAAAGATTAACATTGCTAAATCAGAACTCAGATGTCAAAATAATTTTCATTGAAAAAAATCTCTGAACTTTAAATTTCTAAAACTCATTCTTAAAGTAGACAGAAGAAAACCAAAATTGGCAGCCAAATGGGATTTAGACAATTACAAAGAATGAAACATAATAGTCTTATGCGGTTGTGCTACACTAAGATCTATCTGTATATATTTTAACTGTTTTGTGGTGCTAGGATTGGATCCAAGGCTTTGTACATGTTAGGCTAGTGCTCTACCACTGAGCTAAAGCTCCGCTTCAAAATTAATTTCTAAGTAGGAATGTCAGGGGACGAGCTGGGCATGATTATACACTGTCGGGGACCACTCTGCCAAATGTTGGAACCCGCACTGCCCCAAGCTTTGGGGGCTAAATTGTCCTGGCTCATACTGCTCCAGTTTGTGGGTCAGGGTTCAGCAAGAGAGAGAGTGAGGGTGGATGTGAAGAATGGAAACCAGACAGAGTGTGATTCAGTCCCATTTATTCTCAAGTCTCTCTTCTCTCTTTCCAAGTTTCTTGTTCCTAGTCTAAGTCCCAAGTCTCGAGTTCCTAGTCCCTAGTCCCTGGTGCCTCCAAGTTTCCAGTCCCTTCTTCTGTCTGCCTCTTGCCTTTTATGTCTCACTTCTTAAGTCACGCCTTTAAGTCTCATTTCTAAGTCACACACACCCAAGGGAAGATCCTGGGTATCTAAAACAAGATGTTATCAGAGTGTGCTCAGCTGTTGTAGGCTGTTGAAAACAAGTCTCTTTTCAGGGTATATGGCTCAAGATGGCTGTAAGGATGATAGCCGCCTTTTGTTAGCTCCCCACAATACACATTTTAGCACTCAGGAGGCTGAGACTGGAAAAATCACTGCAAGTTCAAGGCCAACCTGGTTTACATAGTGAGGTCCAGGACAGCCAGGGCTATACAGTGAGATTTAGTCTCAAAATAAACAACACAAAGACACACATACAAAAAAACCTATAAGCTGGAAGTATAGCTCAACAGTAGTCTTTATCCTAGAATGAGTGACATCCTAGGTTTGATCCCTAGCACACATGCTCACACACCTAGTAATTTCTGTATTCATTATGTAAAATTAAAAATATATAGATGCAATGTGAGTAAGTTTTGATAGAGGACATAACTATTAATTAACTGTTTTAATGAAGTCAGGCTCCATTTCCAGCCTCTTCTTTATGACTGTGTAATGGGTTTATGCAATTAAGGGGTCTATCATGGATTCTTTAAGATTTACTTAAAGTGAAATGCTGTACTTCATTTTATATATAATCACATAATCAATTGTTTACTTATTTCTGTATGTTTCAAACTCTTCTTTTTAATGGCAGTTATGTATTTTTAAAGATTTACTTTATGTATATGAGTACACTGTAGTTGTCTTCAGACACACCAGAAGAGGGCATCAGATCCAATTACAGATGGTTGTGAGCCACCATGTGGTTCCTAGGAATTGAACTCAGGACCTCTGGAAGAGCAGCCGCTGAGCTATCTCTACAGCACCCTAATAGCAGATATTTAAATGGCTCCAAATTACCTTACTCTTTAAAAATTTTACTGAGCTGGCTGACACATGCTTATAATTCCAGCATTTCTCAAAGATCTCAAATTTCAGACCAGCCAATTCTACCTGGTGACTCTTAGGCAAACCTAGACCATATAATAAGATCATCTTTAAAAGGCAAACTAAGGGAATGGAGACATGGCTCAGTGTGCTTACTGCTCTTCTAAAGAACTAGAGTTGAAGTCCTAGCAAAGGGATCTAATACCTTCTTCAGACCACCACGACTACCTGTATAATTAATATATATATATATATATATATATATATATATATATATATATATATATATATATATAGAGAGAGAGAGAGAGAGAGAGAGAGAGAGAGAGAAAGGGAGGGAGGAGGGAGGTCGGTCTACTACCAGCATTCCCTGGCCCAGAACTCAGTGTGTAGGCTAGGCTGGTTGCTGCCTAGGGAACCTAAGGGTTCTGCTTGTCTCTGAATTTGCCAGCTCTGGGATTCCAAGCACATGCTACCATGCCTCATTGTTGTTGTTGTTGTTCTAAGTATTTGTATTGAGCATCCATCCACACAATGCATGTTTATCATATTTATCCTATTCCTACCCAGACCTCCCAAATCCACCTCCACACACTCAGCTTTTCAACTTTGGGGATTGAACTCAGGCATTTGAAGAGAAACACTACCAATTCATTGAACCACTTCTTCAGCCCAGATCAGTTGAGACAGGGTCCTGTCATGCAGCCTGAACTGGTGATCCTCCTGCCTGTACTCCCCATGTGCTAGGCTAGACTTATTAGCACCATACCGTTTATTTGCTGTATTCAGAGACATTTCAAAGAGGAGGTAATTGATTATAAGTTTGTTTTTATTTTGCAATAACTAAACCTGAATTAATCTGTTGTTCTGTCTTTCCCACCACAGGGTATATACATGGGCTGGTTAACCACTTCTGGAAGTGCAGCACGGATTCTTGGGCCTGTGTTCATCAGCCACGTGTACACTTACTTGGGCCCACGATGGGCAGTCAGCCTTGTGTGTGGAATAGTAGCGCTCACCATCTTGCTAATAGGAGCTGTTTATAAAAGACTCATTGCCTTTTCTGTCAGATATGGGAGGATCCAGGAGTAAGCTAGCAGTCTGTGCTGGGTACATGCTGCCTACTGTCTTCTACTCAACATTGAATAACTTGACTTTCAATGGTAGGATGTGTCAAAACACTCTGGGTCATAATCTCCGTATCAAAGGTGAATTGCTTTTCTTATCATACCTTACTGGAGTCCTATGACAGTGAATGGATAATGGTCTGTAGGTATGAAACTATACTCAATGTGAACTATAGGGCTCTGTCTAAAGCAATGGACTATGCAGTGGAACAGGGCAAAGTTCTGTATTAACCAGAGTACATTTAGGTTAAACAATGTCTCTCTTTTTTTTTTTTTTTTTTTTTTTAACCGGGGTGGCAGTGGTGAAGCACACCTTTAATCCTAGCACTTGGGAGGAAGAGGCAGGAGGATTTGTGAATTCAAAGCCAGCCTACAGAGTTCCAGGACAGCCAGGGCTATACAAAGAAACTCTGTCTCAAAAAACCAAACCAACCAAACAAAACCCCAAAACAAAAACTAAAATCAAAAACAACCCCCCCAAATCCAATGTTTCATTTTTTAAAACTAAACAAAAATATTTTTTCATTAAAGTTTTTTTTTTTTTTTTTTTAATAAAAATACATTATTCAGCTTCCTAATGAAATAAAACTGAGCCTTAAATTGTTATAGCCTGCCTACAACCAGATTAGGCTTTAGTTTTTCTTTCCTGCCCTGGGTGAACTCCCCCTCAAAACTTGTAATCCACACATTGTAACTTTGTCTATTTTGATTTAGAATCTGACTCTAACCTATGAGCAAAAGTAATGCTAATGTCTAAGGAGACAAAAGGTTAAAGAGACAAGGCGGTCTTCACTGCCCTTAGAAGGGCTACCTTCTTTCAAGTGCTAGTAAATTCACATTAGAAACGTAAGTTAAATGTGTTTTTTAAAAAAATATGGTATTAATAGCAAGTGGATTCTTAAAATTACTTTTTTCAAGTCCTTTAAACTCTAGTGCAAACTGACCTTTTAATGCCCCTTGTCAGTTTTGTCAGAGAACAGCTGTTCACAACCTGTCTGTAGACCCATTCACAGTAGCAGCACTGCAGTTGGACCATGGATGCTCTGACAGTCTCATGGTTGGGTGGAGACTTGAAGCAGCATGGCCAAAGGTGACTAGTCAAACTACACAGTTTCTACCTCTGTACGAATGGAACACTGGAATGTGGATGGGAATCTCTGCAAAACATGCCAAGTGTCTTCTTGTTTTGTTACATGGTTTCAAATCTGAGTGTGAACACCATACTCTGTACCTTATACTGTATGAGGCCTTCTGAAGCTATCAGCACTAAATGACGGCACACAGCATTTTGCTTCAGTTTCTGTTTTGTCAGGCCCTGGACTTCCTCTTACCTGCTGTTCTGTATTTCCTTTCATCTTTTGGGTCAGTGCTGACCTTAAATTCCACCTTTGTGTGGTATGCCCAGAGACAAAACAATGCTAACCTGTGAGAATGAGAACACTCCAGTGTTCCTGTGGAATGCACAGTAGTTTCTCACAGCAAGCTTAGAGCTGAAGATAAGATCCTCATCTGTGACACGTATGAATAAAGTATACAAGTCACTTGTCTTCAGAGGCTACCTCATGACTGCTGCACTTTCTCAGAACATGAAAACTGACCTGAGCACTAACAGTTGCTTGACTGTGAGGAACCATTTCCACTTGTGACTCAGATTTGCAAAAATATTTGGAAAAAAAATTGAAGTGCACGAAGTGAAGCCTTTTCCTTAGCGTAAGTGTTCCCAGCAAGAGCGTGACAGACATCCCCAGCCCTAGAATGCTAATACTGCAATTCAGAAATCTACAACCCAGCTAAATGACTACACCTCTTTTTACCGAGGCACCTACTTCCTGGGAGATTAGACTAACATCACCTCTCACCAAACAGAGGGCAGTGAGAGGGATGGGGGAGAGCTGGGAGATAAAAACTCTTACTAGTGTATATTAAAGAAGGAGTGAAAAAAATGTAAAAAGGGGAGATGGTTTTATTTTTGAAAATCTAGCAAAGGATTATTTTCTTATTTTGAATGTACTGTCACTTCATAAAGCATCTCTAGTCATTATGCTTCTCTATTTAAAACAAACTCTTTTCTCGTATGAAAATGAAATAAACTTGCGATTTTTAATTTAATGATAAACTACTATACTATTTGCATCTGACCATTTACTGTTGAAGATTTATTTGTAACTTTATTACATTTAAGTATTCATTTCAAATAAAACAAGACTGTAAGAATTTTTAATCTGTCATTTTTAGTACATATGAAGGGGACATGAATACATGCCTATTCCCATGTACTTGTTGAGACAGACATGAGCGGTAACTGCTAAGTTGATATTCCATCAGGAACCTCAGACACTTAGGTAGCTGGTACAGATACTTATGGTTGGCTATAAGAAGGCTGATAGACAAGGAGGCAGAGGCAAGTGGATCTTGATTCTTCAATAAATCCAAGGTCCTCATTATAAAGGAAATATGAACTGTATATCACAATACATTTCGGAATTCCAGCATAAGTGAAATGATAAGCCTCAGTGACGATGTCTAACACTTATAAGATTAAAACTCAAGTTTTAATGTGGTTTGGAAGTTTAGTGTGCTTATTGCTCTTGTAGTAGACTCAGAACCAACATGGTGTCTTACAACTGCCTGTACCTCAGATCCAGGGTGGTATCTGATGTCTTCTGACCATAATAGGTGAAATAATAATGTTTCTTACAAAAGGAGCCTATATGGGCAGAGTAGGAGGAGTTGCTAACAAAGTTCTTCTCTCTTGATCAATCCCCATCTGAGCAAGGCAGAGAGGCCTGTGCAGGTTAATAGCCTTGCTCTGCCCAGATGGATGTTTCGTCTGAGTGCCCAGCAGCCAGTCTACTTATCACCCAATCCCCTTCAGGTCCCATGCCTGTCTGCCCAGGGCACTCTTCTCTCCTGGGTGAGGCAGAAACTTCTAGTAGAGGGAAGATGAAAAAGACACCCTATAGGTTAAATCAATAAAAGCCCAGCCTCAAAAGGGGGTGTGGGGTCTTCCTAAACAGCAAACAAAATTTAAGAATGAATTTATAGTAACTTACCTAATATTTAAAACAAGTATTTAACCAATAAAACAAGTTAAAGAAAACTTACCACTGTGTTTATTTTATAAAATGTATTTGTAGAAATCTTATCAGACACAAGTGCTATAAAAATAAATATAAAATATACACGTTTACATATTGCTTATACATACATTATTTACATATTAAAAATTTCAAAACTATAGCATGTTTTATCCATGATTCTCAATGTCTTATTAGTAAAGAAAATAACAAGAACAAATAAGCCATATACAACTTAGTTCAATACAAACATAGGAGCACAAAGTTTAAAGGATTGCATGCTTGGAGCAAAATTAGATGTCCTAGCTTTATAGCTTATATTTGGTAACTAAAATCTTATTATTTTCTTAGTATATTTTTTATGGTGTAGATTAAAATTCTGTTTAGTAGAAAGGCTTTCTGAAGTCAAATTAAATTAAACAAAATCACTTACTTGAAAGCCAACCAAAAAGTCATTTATTAAATATAGACATCTGTGACTTAAATTACTGGAAACTAGGAGTTGGATTAGAAAACATCAGAAGGATGGAAGAAAGACATTGCAATTTCTGTTTGATGTATTCAGGTAATTTTTCATTTTCTCCATACCTAAGCAGAAAAAGACAGAACTTCCATTACTTGGACCTTAATACTCAAAAGCATATTTCCCAGTAATTCTTTCATGACAAGAGATACATCAAGAAAACAATAAATGCACTCACTAGGATTCTAAATCAACTGAAGCATGGCCACTTTGTTTCTTTCAAAACCACAACACTTTTGATTAACAGTTGTGTAAAAGCATAGTTTTGTTTTGTTTTTTTAAACCAATACTTTGATCTGTCATTAGTTGAATACTCGGAGACAGCACTTGTATATTGGGAGGACTAGTACGGTTTGCCTTCAAAACTGTCAGTGCCGGGCTGTACGATTCAGTTACAGAGGGCTTACATAGCATCCACAAGGCTTGAAGTTCAATGCTTAGCATAAATAAAAGCCAAACTGTTAACAAGGCTTTTAAAAGACACTATTTTTACCTGGGGAAAAATAACCAAGTTTATTTAGTTAATTTAGACTTTTTTGGAGGCAGGGTCTCATATAATCCAGGTTGGATGGTTATGCAGCCAAGGATAATGTCAGACTCCTGTTACCCATGTATGTGCACTACCACATGCGGCCGGAGGGCAATGCTAAGTGTCTTCTTCGGTCACTTTCCACCTCTTAGTTTCAGACAGTGTTGTTCGGTGAAGCTGGAGGTCACCTATTGACTAGATTGGGTAGCCAGTGAGCCAAGGAGCAGCTTGTCTCCAGTTCCCTCGTATGGTACACACTGCCTTGCCTTGCCTTTTTCATGGGTGTTGGCGCCCTGAACAAACGTCTTCCTGCTTGCAAAGCAAGTACTTAAGCAACTGTGCCATCTCTTCAGTCCTCCATGTCCTTTTGTGTTTATTTTTTGAGACAGAGTCTCACTGTATAGCCCCTAGCTGGCCTGAAAGTCTTTATGTAGATCAGGCTGGCTTTGAACGTACAAAAATCTACCTAAAGTGCTGGAATTAAAGGTATATACTACCATACCTGGTCCCTCTATGTTTTATTAAGTAAATAATTTATTTTACTTTCATAAGTCCATTCTGAAAAGAGTCAACCTAATTAGGTTATTAAATTATATAACCTATTTATATTAAATATAAGGGTTACAAAGAAATCCTATCACTTGAGTTGATTATGGATAGATTATTCATGTAGATAATCACAACATTTATATTAAAGGCCATGAAGTTAAAAATAATGAACTATAATAATGAATGTAAGTAAATTATTAAAATATTATGTTTATTAAGTCATTTATTTCAAGTACAAAGAAAGCAAAATGAGAGCAAGCACTGAATCCAGCCGGTGCTATGAGAGCTTACCTAGTTGTCTGACCATCTGGTGATGTGTAACTGATAGAAGACACTCCTGCCTGGACAACCAACTGTGACCCATCATTAAACTGAACCCACACAGCTCCGCTAGTTAGCTAGAAAAGCAAGAGGCATAAAAAATGACTACACAGAAGATAATTTGATGTTTTTTAAGGGCTCACTTATAAAGTGTTCTATACAGTTTTTTTTATTCATTCATTCATTCATTCATTCATTCATTCATTCATTCAGTGTTTGGGGTTTTGAAAAAATGTCTCTGTATATAGAACTAACTGGTCTTGAACTCACAGAGTTCTACCTGCCTTCCCTTAAAAGTTCCGAGATTAAAGGCACACATCACACTCAGTTATTTTATTTTTCATGTGTATGGGTATTTTTCTTGTACATTTTACCTCTGTACAACTTTCTCACAACGCCTGAAGAGGGCATCGGATCCTCTAGACTGGAATTACAGACCATGTAGGAACTGCTCTTAATCATGGAGCCATCTCCCGCTCCACATTTTGATAGGGTCTCACTCACTACACAGCCCATACTGGCACTGACTTAACTCCTACTTCTGCTTCCTAAATACCAGGATTCTAGCCCTATGTGATCACTCACAGACCCAATAGAGCCTTAAAAAAAACTGCTGCTGGTATCTACCAAGTGGAGTTTGTAAAGATCTTAGTATTGGAAACATTCATGTTCCCCACTTCCTCTTCAGATCATTCCTCTAGTAGTTAAGGCATCATAATATCAAAATGACTCTCAATAAATTTAGTTACTTAAAATTATCCACTGAATTAGGGTTTTGTTTCTCCCCATTAAAGTATTTTTCCCAAGATGGGTCTAAGAAAGGACAAAAGCTCCCCTGTGGTCTGCACTGAAACTTACCTTTGTGCTACAGGAACGGAGAAGCATGCGGTAGGTAAGAAAACGAGCACCAGACAGACAGTCCTGCATTTACGGCAGACCACAGTTACACATGCTGCAGGACTTGGCAAATCAATCTACCATAAAGGATTGTGATTTTACTGCCTTTAAAAGGGCAGCTAGCATCAGGGATAAACTCAGCATTGTATGTAAGAAACAGGACTGCACAGCAGGTTGTCTTAAACAAATGTAACCAAGCACCATAAAGTACTAGAGTGAAATTTACTTAATTGTAAAGTAAAAATACACATGCCAAAAGTCTTCATGCTTCACACCCTCTGAGGACACACACAGTGTAAAGGTATAAACACAGACATAAAACTATACATTAGAATCCAATGCTGACTTCGTCTCTACCATTTCAAATGCTTTAGACATCATTCTCTATTCTGCACAACCCTTATCATGACATGATCCACACCTCATATCAACAACAGAAGTCTTCTGATATATACCAATTAGAAAAGCTAAAACTTTTGGGGGAGACACACACACATACACACACACACACACACACACACACACACACACACACACACACACA
>JANHMN010000001.1:104746506-104786916 GCA_030674055.1 Rhabdomys pumilio
CACACACACACACACACACACACACACACACACACACACACACACACTTCCTGGAGAAGAAAAGTTGTTAAAATAATTTATATTATTGGGTTAATAGTTTAATCAAGAGGTTTGCAGTGAGAAAATTACTTTCTTAGAAATATCTCACCTGTGTAGCCCAACCAACATTTTTCACAAAAACAGATTTCAAAAGCTGTGCTGATTTAGGAAGACTTGAAGAGACGCTTGTTCCCGTGGCAGTCGCTGTGTGGCCAACTCCTTCAACTGTTACAGGCTTTAAACAGTAATGGAGAGAAGACATTCCTTAGCACATTCTTAAGCCACTTTATTAAAAGTACAAGATTGCTTCATGATTTTGTTTTCTCAAAACAAAAATTCTAAAAATACCAACCTCATTACTCAAAAATGAAAAGGCCAAATCACGTCTTTTGTTTTCATTTTAGTAAATTTCTTTCCCCTAAGTTATTTTTTGTAGCTAAAGTTGGCGAATGTACATACTGATGAGTACATATACATACACTAGTTTCTTACTCACTGTATTCCTGTATATTTACATACAGTCTTTACTGATTATGACCATGAGGCAGCTGATAGCATGTGCAAGGACCTTTAGTTTATTCAGGCAGACTTATGGCAAAGTACCTCAGTGAGGCTGAAATATAAGTGGTGTTTTATTTTTCTGGGTGGTGCTGGAATCGAACCTATGGACCTTAAGCACATATTTTCCAACTGAGACGTATCCCCACCCTACAGCTTCACTCTATAAAAGGACACCAGGCACTCAATTTAGGGTCTAAAGCATGTGATGAGACATTACTTACAGAAGGATTGAGGACTGGTGACTGTGTTGGGAAAGCCGCAGTTTTTATGCTCGATCTGCTTGATGATGCTTGCTCTCCCTTTGAGTAGCCTGGATCCACAGGAGGTGCTGATAAGGCTTTAGGTGAACTAGTATTACCAGGTTTTCTGAAGAAAAGAGAAATATCCTGATATAGTTCCCCTAAAGTTTTTCAATATACAGGGAACTAAGTAAGCACTTATTTAGTTGTGTGTGTGTGTTTGAAACAGGAACTCACTACACAAAGATTCACTTGTTTCTGCCAATGCAGTGTTGAAATAAAAGGTGTGGGCCACCAGGCTTTGCTACTAAAATTTTTAAATTTAAATTTTATTTATTATGTACGTCTGTGTGAATGGTGTGGGAATATAGGCACGTATATACTCCAGAGTGTTTCTGGAGGTTAGAAAATGAAATTTGGAGTAAGTTCTCTCCTTCAATCTTTATGTAGGTTTCAGAGATCAAGCTTAGGTCAGTAGCAAGCATTTTAGCCATTAAGCCATCTCACTGGCTCTTATAGCTGTTTTGAGATAGAGTAGCCTCCAATTCTTCCTGCCTCTATCTTGTAGGTGCCAGGATTACGGGGTGTCACCATGTTACAATTTAAACATCATTTACAAAGAAATAATTTCAGTCTCAAACAGTTTAGCATTTTAGCCATTGTTAGGAATTTTAAGCTCTTACCTTCCTACAATTATTGGGAAGAATGAAGAGCCCCTGCTTCCTTTTTCCTCTTCAGAGATTACAGATTCCAGTGCCAAGCAAATACGGTGACCCTATCACAAAGAAGATTGCCTCCTGTCAACAGTTCACTGCTTTAACAGGTGATTGTTAATTAGATCAGGAACAGGTACATACCTCATTAGCATGGTCCATATATATTTTTACTTCCTCTTTCAGACTGGTAACTTCATTTTCATTTTTTAAAGAGTAAGATATCCCAGTTTTCTCAATTATGTGAATTAAATCTTCTGTTTTATGTATTTTGGCCCCTGAAAATTAAGTAGAAAACCATATGCTATCAGTTCTTTTATTATTCCTATATTTAATTACTATATTAGTACACAATGGTTGACAGATTATTTACATTCATTTATTGTTCATCGGTAAAATGGTACTCGATATTCCACAAATGTAAGCCATCATTTCCCTTCCCAGCATATATCTGATCTGACTCCACAAAAAGGCATGGTACTTATACAGAGTAGCAGGGACAGCTGTAATCATGTAATACATGTATACATGGGAACCCTTCATAGAGAGAAACAGGTAAAGCCAAATCAACTTTACAGAATGCTCTATGAGACTGTCTGGTAAACCCTATCTTTTGCCAAATTTTAGCTCTCAAAACTTGTGTGTGGGTTTCAAGTAAGATATGGGATATTGCTTTTCATGCAGTTTATACCACAGACTGATAAGACGCTGAGCAGAGAACAATGACTAGATCACACAGGTATTACTGATGAGCTCCTGGGTACAGCAATAACTTCCGATCACACATAGTACACTCACCATCATAAAACCAAACTTCGAAATCAGCACCTGGAGAATTTTCCATCAAAATACATTTAGCATATCTTGTAAAATAAGTGATTTTGGGAGTTTTAGATCTTACAAGTTGAATGAATCTAGAAGCATACTGATATTTCCGCCAGTATTTTTCTAAAGAGAAAAAATATACCTACTATTAAGGAAGAAAGAGTCAACTAAACATACAATCACACCTATGTTTGATTCTCTAGTAAGGTTAAGACAGGCTTCCTTCTTTTTGAAAGTTATTTCAACTGAGATGTGCTATTCAGTAGTTACTTTTCCAATTCAGAGCTTCTAGGAGCTTCCACATCTAGGAGTCAGTTACTAACACTTTTAATTTATTTTCATTTCAAATGTGAAAAACTAGACATTTTATAGTAAAATGTTTGATGATTCTAGATAGACCAATAATTAAGCAAGAACAGAGGCTATACTTCTGATGTTACTGACATCACTTCCAAGCTAGTTTTACTTAAGAGGTCCATGATAGCAGCATACCATAAACAGCAGAGTAATGAGACACATCAGATCTTCCCAGACATTCAGTACATGAATTTGACTGGTAGCCCAACTGAAACCAAGGTAGTTACAACTTACTATATCCAACCAACAGAATATATGTGCATGCAAACCAACGGTCTCAATCCATCTCCTGCTTATATACATACCTGGTAAGTTGTCAAAGCTGTACCTACAGATGTTGTCAGTAGGCAAGGGTGGTCTATCAGCAAGAGGAAAGCCTCTTCCATCATTTGGGTAATAAACAGTAATCTGATTAAAAAAAATTAAAACTTCTAATTATAGCCATTAAGTATTATTGTTTGTTGCCAAAAAATATACAAGATTCTGTTAAACATTAAACATTAATTTTAAGGGTTATATTAAAATAGTTTCTAAAAGTAATAAAGTATTTTAAACTAAAAATTTAATTTTATTACTAGTAATAATTATTATTTTTTAGTTTATAAATTCCAAAGATAGATTAAATATCATATTGTAAAAAGAACTGAATACCAAATACTTAAAGCCACACCTGAAGTTACAAGTTAATAAAATCGTACACTACCGTAGTCCCATCACTAGATATCTGAAGAACTTCCTTCACATGTCCTTCAGATGTACACTCTTTCAGAAGCTCCACACACACCTCCTCTGAGTCAAGGATGCTCACCTAGAGAAACAGAAAAATTAACAACATGCTTTTTAGAACACTTCTGGCACATAATATTTAAAAGGGAAAAGTACTCAACCATAGCAGAAATTACAAAATCCAACTGCTGCTTCACGTTGGCAGTCCAGAACAGAGATATACTCAGGGGCAGCTGTCAGCCAGAAGGCATAAAGGTGAGTGTAATCAAGTGTGAAATGCTTACCAATGAGCAAAAAGCAAGCAGAAGGTAGGGTGGAGAACAAGGACGCAGAAGACAATGGGAGCCAAACAAAGACAAGACTGGATGACATGGGAAGCAAAGAACAAGTAGGATCAAGAATCAATCACAAAGAAATTATTTCGTCTTCACATATGCTCATGAAATTCTAAACAGAGACATGTGTGTGTGTGTGTATGTATGTATATATATATATATATATATATATATATATATATATATATATATATATATATTGCTTCTTGTTTTTTAAAAGGCTGTATTTTCTAGCTTACTCTTGAAATTAAATGTAGAAACTGAAGCTAAATCAAAGGGTTAATATTAAATGTCAATTCACCAGCTGTAAATATAAATAAAATATTTAATACAGTACACAGCCAATATTATTTTAAAAATATTTTCATTTAACTATTTTTTTAAATATAATTTAGAGACTAGAGAGGTGGCTCAGTAGTTAAGAGCACTTATTGCTTTTACAGAGGCCCTTGGTTCAGTTCCCAGAACCACATGGTGGCTCATAACTGAGTGTAACTGCAAGACCAAGGAACTTAATGTCCTTTTCTGACCTCTCTGGGTACCAGATGGGGATGCAGTACATACATACATACATACATACATACATACATACATACATATGCAGGTAAAACAGACACAAAATCAAAATAAATAAATTAAAAAGCATCATTAATGTAAGAGGTCTAAACTTATCAGAATCAACTTGCCATTCTTATAAAGCTAGAGTACACACCTGAATTCACAGCATTCATGAGGCAGAGGCAGAAGGACACTTTCAAGGCAGTCCTGGATTACCTACTAAAAACTGTCTTAAACACACACAAAACCCAAATATTACCTCTTTAAAAACAGAGAGAAACTATGCTATTTTCCATGAATGTTCAATTTCTCCCCCTTATGTTGCTTATAGAGTACCTCAAATTCCAGAAATATCACAAAAAAATCAAAAAAGTCACACTAAAGAATTTTATTCTAAAGAAAACATCAAACAGTAACTTAGAAAAATAACTGACATACCACAGCTTTTTTGGTTTTCTGTCTGATTGGCTTTAATCTGTGAGCAATCAAAGGAGATGTAATGCTTCTTAAGGTAGGTTTCTGGTAACCCAATGTTGACTCCATACTTCTATTCTTGCTTTGTTCAGAATGCGGATGTAAGACCGGCTCTTGTGGCATGATCTCAGGTTTATGGTGATGTGCAGTCATGTATTTCATGGTACTCATCTGCTTTACAGGATGAACATTAGCAGAAGTATCAGCATTCTTGTCGGCTCTTGTATCAGTCCAAGCATTTCTTAACGTGTCCTGCAAATCTGGATAGTCCTGGAAACCTCTGTTTGGGCTAACGGTGTTGTGCTCATTAGTTTCTCCTAAATGAGCTAAAACATACATTTAAAAAAGCAGATTAGTAAACTGTAGCATAATGTGCTGGTTACAATAGCATTTGGAGGGGCAGAGTTTGAAGACCGGGTCTTTCTATGTAGCCCTGGCTGTCCTGGAACTTACTATGTAGATAATGCTGGTTTTGAACACAAGAAGAGATGAACTGCCTCCACCTCCCATATGCTGGGATTAAAGGCACGTGCACCATGCCCAGTTCTACAATAGCACTTTTTTAAACAACAGAAAAAGTCAGTTATAAACATTCACGTATTACATTTCAAAGTCTATTTAAATTAGTAAATTGTAGCTGCTCTTGCTAAACGGGGAAATATGTAATTATCTTGAGATGACAAATATGCAAATTTCTTCCACAATAACTAGTTTACTATATATAACATTATTTACTATATATAACATTATTATACATCTTATAAAGAAGCTATTAAGAAAATAAGCTCTTAACTTCTTAAATAAATAAGGACAAAAGTAGTTAAAGGAACATTTAAAGTGAGGTTGAAAATAAACTTTTAGTATTTTTATGGCTATGAAAATATACTAGTATGAAATCAAATTTTCAGTCACAGCAAAAAGTAGTTACTCATTCTAAGGCAAGTCAATGTTCATCAAAAGTGGTTCTGACAAGAATTTCCAGTCTATGGAAGAAAAAAAATATATAAATCTTGTTTAAGCCAAGGATTGTTTATCCCATTCTCACTTACAAAATAAGCAAAACAAAAAAAAACAACTATCTTTAAGTGTCTATAATAATTAATACTACAAATGTATTTGTACCTACATATAAATAATTTAATCACATGAAACCTTCTAGGGTAATTATCTTATTCCTTTTTTGAGACAGGGTCTCACTTATGCTGCCTAGCTGGTGTTGAAGTCATGAAATCATGATCCCTATACCTCAGCCTCCCAAGTGGTCTAATTAAAGGCATGGGCCACCACAGCCTGCTGCTATTATTTTTTTCAAAGGCCTTAAATGATCAGTTATATAGAACTCTATTTTTCAGTATTAAACTCTCAGAATTTCCATCACAATTTATTCTTAAATAACTTGCAAAGTTTCTTGTCCTCACATTCTTATTATAAGGGAAAATAAATTGTATCAAGCAAAATTCTTTTAATTAGAGAATGACTAAGTTACTTATATAAAGGGTTTTCCATCTCAGAAAAGCCTATATTACCAAATAAAAATAACCTATTACCAAATAAAAATAACTTATTTGTAAAAATACAAATAAGTATAAGAATGCAAGACTAATTAATATATAGGACGGTTTTGTATTAAACGTTTGTATTTGTTGGTTAAAAAAAAAAAAACAACCAAGTATATAAGGTCAGATTAATTTACTTTTAGACTTGTGAAACTCAGACATATCTCTTGAGAAGGAAAACAGACTCCTTGACAAGACATAACAGCTCTGCCTAATGAGAGCCACACCTCAACACTCCACAGACAACACAGTGTTTGGTGAAAGATGATCTCCTCCTCCAGATGCTGCCTTCTAATTCTCTTTCCCCACCATTATTTTCCACCCACCTTCTGTGTTAGTCATTAATGAGGGACACTTAATCTCCTCATTACTAATAATGGCCTAGGGACACCCGCTTAAAATGTTTAAGTTTCAATATGAGAAACAATTGGCAGATTAGAATTTCCACATCAGCTTCTTACAAGTAAAGTTAAGCATCTTTTGATGACTTTATGTGCACCAATAACAGCTGATTTTGACATAGGCATCAGCAGAGCAGAAGGCATCAGCATCTAGCCTAAGCTAGGACTACTTAAGAATTCTGGCTCTTCTGCCTAATCACAGAGGAGCTGTGCAAACCAAGTTTTGCATACAATTTGCTCATGTATAAATAGCTTTCTTCCTACTTATAATGAAAACTTAAGAAACTGATCATATACATTAAATATTAAGGAATGAAGTATAAATATTCCAAATCTCAAGCAATGGTTTTCTTAGATAGAAGTAGAAAACTGCAATGTTTGTGGGTTCCAGGTCATTACATTTTAATTAAATACTCCATTAAAAACTCACCATTCATTTGCAGATTCCCAAACCACTGCTGTACCATTTCCATCTGAGGTGTCTGGTCTGCAAATGGAAAAGGAATTTTTCCTCCACAATGATGACTGGAACTAAAGAAGAGGAAAAAAATAAAGTCCCATAAATTATTGAAAAGAAGGGTTAGGGACAGACCCAGGGCTGGCTACAAACAAACAAACATACATACATACATATATATGATGAATATGCATTCTATGTCAGAGAATTCCTAGTCCCTAAACATTTTAAGGCAGAAACCTTAGAAGAGATTTAAATCCTGAAATTTTTAACTATAAAAAACAGTATTTGTATAAGCATCTTTAAATCTCCAATACCAAAATGCCATGGTATTGGCATGCTATAATGGCACCACTGTATGTCTACTATCCCTTTATAAGCATATAATTCAAACATTAAAAGATCACACACAAAACTACAACTAGGCAATAAAATTACTGTTCATATCAGAAGCAGTATCACAGCTACTCCTCACTCAGCCCCAGCTTCCTTCTACGTGCAGCTTATTAGTCCCTTAATGATCAGACCTGTTCAGTAAGTTTGAAAGATTACCCTTAAGATCCACAACTATTGGCTGTTTTGTGTTTAATGAAGTTAAAACACTGACATTGCTGTTGGTGGGTGAATACCTGTGTTTATTTTCATCTAGTGATCTTCTGGGCTTTGAAAGCATTTCTACTGAGTGACACCGTTCTATTGAGTATGTTTTTGCTCGAGACTGATTAGAGGGGCTGGATCTATCAGAGGAATGAGCTCTGCGCAGGTATCGAGAATGTGGTCTTTCTTCTGCATCTTCAATTACTCTTCCCCGTCCCCTGTTACTAGTTTCTTGTTCTGGATTTCCCCATTGAGTACAAAAATTACTTCCATCTCCTGAAGAAAAGTCACTTGAATTTTTATTTTTTTGAAATACAGTAATTTTATTTGGAAGTGGTTGACCAACCAAAAGTCTTCTCCTGTCAAGTAGGCTACCACTCAAACTGGTACCAGAAGAAGCTGTAATTGTTGTGGAAAGTGTGGCATGCCCACTATCCATTGAATCCTCTACAGTCCCTAAATCTTTACTCTTTGTTGAAGGATTTCGTGACATAAAAGGATGGTCCAACACGGAAGACAGACTTAACCGATCTGCAGGGTTTCTACGAAGTAACTGGTGGATAAGGTCCTGGGCCTCTCTTGACAAAAATGCTGGCATTTCATAATCTGCCAATACTACTTTGTTCAATGTGTTCTTGACTGTATCAGTGTCAAAAGGTGGTCTTCCAATAAGTAATGTATAAAACATACAGCCCAATGACCAAATATCAGATTCAAGTCCATGTGCGCTTCGAGTTGCAATTTCTGGTGAAATATAATTAGGGGTCCCACACAGTGTATAGTGCTTTTCATGTGGCATATTCAATTGCGTTGCTAGTCCAAAGTCAGCAATTTTTATGTTCATATTCCGGGTAAGTAGGATGTTGGAGAGTGTGAGGTCGCGGTGTAATATGCCATGAGAATGAAGGTACAACATTCCTGTGATGATCTGGTGCATGAAGTGCCTAGCTGTGAAGATGGAAAAAAAGAGAACTTAACAATTCAAAACTTCTGGGAAATCTAGTGTTTAGAATACACGATAAAACCTAGTATACATGCCAGAGTATTAAAATCCTAGCTTACAGATTAGATGTACCAACTAAAATACCACTCTATCAATATAATAGTATCTAATTCCCCTTAAGAAAACAGGCACTCCTTTTAATCTTTGCTTTTTCTAACTTTTGAGCTAAGAGAACCCAAATTTTATACTAGTTGAAAGTGTTTTAACTAGGTAACTAGATATTCACAACAAAACGTTTTTTAAATTGTACAAACCATTCATTAATATATTACCTGTAAAACAAAAAGTATATGTCTTTAATGCTTCCCAAACTCTGCCTCTAAGTATTTAGCATAAACATTTCTTTTTGACCTGTGCAGTATACATGTGTATGCTTACTTATGTATGAGTAGATATGTGTGCACGATGGTCAGAGGTTCATATAATTACTCAACCTTCCTCAATTACTTCCCATCTTACCGACTGAAGCAAGTCTCTTGAATGCAGAACTCACTTATTCCAGTAGTCTAGCTAGCGAGCTACTTGGGGGAGTCTTATTTCTAGTTCCTGAGTGCCAAGTACAATTAGCAGGTTTCCATATCCACTCAAGCCTTTCCTTAAGTGCTGGGGACCAAAACCCAGTTCTCAAACTTGCATGGCAAGAACTTTACACACAGCCTCCATTGTAAACATTTTTATATACTTCATATATGTTTCTGCATAACTACATATAAAGCTACAAACACATAATCCTTTTAAAATATTAAAACAAATGGTATCAAAGTAGTTTCATTACTTTTTCTTCTTTAGCATATTTCAAAGTTATTTCTATAACAATATATCAGAGATTTTCAAAAAATTTTACTTAATTGCCATTGGTCATTTGTGTAATTTCTGATGTTTCAAGATTTCAAAAAATATAAAAATAAACATTCTTGTGATTACTTTTTGTGTTATACGTGAGTTTCTCTGTGACACACACACAGACTCGGTCAGAAGACATAAAAATGCTTTAGTTTCATATCGTGGTAAGTTAGCCTTTATGTGGAAATGGTCCTTCATTATTTTGGTTAGGACCCTCATGACCACTATTGAATCTATGCATTCATGTTTATTAGCTATTTGAGCTTAGTAAATAGTCTGCTCATATCTTCTAGTTTCTTATTTGATTATCCTTTCCCTTTTATTTGATATCCTTTTGATACCCTTTCTTATTTGATTATCCTATTTAACACCTTTAAATTTTCAACATGAGATTTTTTAGTTATATGCACTACACACAAATTTGTCAGTGGAAAAAAGAGACCCAGGTCTTGGTGTGCATGTGATTTCAACATGCTACTGAATTACAGTCCCAGCCTTATCAGTCATACATTTTGCAGATGTTCTTTTCATCTTTGTCCTAAACCAATTTATCGGTGGGAGGGGAGTGTATCTTTGGTTACATATAAGTTTTTAAGTTTAGTTCAGTCTAACATAATTTTTTTCTTTATATTGTCTTAATAAAATGTTTATAAGAAATTACAAAGCATTTTGAAAAATAAAGTAACCAACATCTATATGTATGGAACTCACGCCTCTAGTTTATATTATTTCCTCAGAATAAACTATTAACAATGACATTTAAGAGAAAAGTTATCAATGTTTCTACAATTCAGCATGTGTTAATTACTGCTGTCCAACAGATTTAAATGTATAAAAAGATCTATCAGGCCAGTGTGACAGTTAAGCAGGTAAAGGTGTTTGTAGCCAAGTCTGGCAACCTGAGTTTGATTCTAGAACCCACCTGATACAAAGAGACGGCCAACTCCCTACAGCTAACCTCTGACCATAACACACAAAATACAAATGAATAATGGATATTAAAAACAAAACCAAAAGCTTATCAGCACCCAATACTCCTTAGCTTTATCTGCAGTCAATAACCCGAAAACAGTAGTTTAACAACATATGGAGCTTATCTGATTTGAGAAAATGGGGGGACAAACTGAAATTCATTTTGTATTTCATAGAAAAATATTACGAATGAAAAATAGCTTTGTTGCTATGTTCACTTAAAAATCTGAATTGTAAAGATATTCTCTAGGGAGTCTGAATCACTCTATACTTACAGAAGTTGAGTAACAAGCTATTAAGAAATAAACAGTAAGCATAGTTCTCTGCATTTCAGACCTTTCATATATAGTAAATGTTCTCAATGTTTATTTGGAAATGTCAGTCAAAAACATTCTAAGTAGTTTTCCAGATTTGAAAGGATTTACTATAAATTATTACTAATGATTTAATTTAAATTTGTTTTTAGAGAACAGAAGGCTTACAAATTTATCTACTTTTGTAATACCTGATTTATAAATAACAGCCTTTGTGGGGACTCTCCTTTTTTAGTTTAAAATAGTTTTATCTGTGGCTCGAGAGATTAACGCAGCTGTTAAAAAAAAAAAAAAAAAAAAAAAATATATATATATATATATACATACATACACACTGTTCTTGCAAAGGACCCAAACTCTATTCCCAGCATCATGTTAACCCTCCAAGGGCAGGGGCACCTACCTACACTACATGCACATACTCATATACAGGGGCACTCATACACGCGCCTTAAAAACAGAAAATTGTTGAAGCTAAAGGATGGCTCAGTGCCTAAGAGTCCTAGCTAATGGCCCAGAAGACCTGGATTCCCAACACCCACATGGTGCCTCACAATCTGCTTCCAGGTGATCTAATGTCTTCCTTTGGACTCCCTGAGCACCAGGCACAATACAGAGTACAGACACGAAAGCAGGTGAAAACTCAATAAATGAAGAAAAAAAAAAAAAAAAAAAAAAAAAAAAAAAAAAGATAAGATTAAATATGTATTACTAGGCTTACACTTTTAATCCCAGGACTCAGAGGGCGGGTGACTCTCTGTGAGTTTGAGGCCAGCCTTATCTATAGAGTGAATTCTAGGACAGCCAGTGCTAAAAAGTAGAGTCCTTGCCTCAACAATACAAAAATTTTAAAAATATTATAAAATAGCATAGTTTTTCAAAACCACACATTGAAGCACCAAGTTTTACCAAACAGAAAAAAGAGAGATACAAATTCCACACCCCACCCCCAAAAGACACCCACCTTCACTTTCGGAGAAAGGCTTCATTCTGTTCTTTAGATACCTGTTCATTTCTCCATTGTGGCACATTTCTAATACCAGGTATACATAATTGTTATCTTCAAAGTAATTATAGAGCTAAAACAGAAACGGGTGCAGTCAATCACACAAACATCCAGCTTTCCTTAACTACTTTAATACATCTTGTATCTTACCTCCAAGACAGAGGGGTGTTTCAACTGGCAATGTATTTTCACCTCATTTTGGACTCTCTGTACCATTCCAGCTTTGTACATGGCTTTCTTATCTATCTAAAAATAAGAGGCCAGATTTATTTGTTTGATTTTTATGGTTCTGTAGCTTGACCTAGAGTCCAATGCATGTTACAGAAAAGCAATCTATCACCCAGCTATACCCCTAAGCCCAGACAAAAGCTCAAACAAAAATCTATAATTGTAAGAAGTCTTTTTTATATAGTTTTTGAAGTCAATTTACTCTTATCTATGCTCTGCCTTTGCACCTAGCAGTGTACATTCTCAAGATGTCCAATGCATTCCCAATTATGTCCAATATGTGATAGCAGAGGTTGGTCTTAGATTTAGGATTTTCGTTTTTCCAATTCTTCAGAGCTGAGATTACAAGCTGACCATAATGGAATTCTTGGACTGTTACAGCCACACATGAGCATATTATTATTATAAATAAATTGCTGACTTCTTCCCATTACCTTAAGTATTCAATAGCAAAAAAATATACTGGTCTCCTGAACACTAGTAAAGTATAATAAAAACTTCACTTAATCAAGGTTAAGAGTCTCTTAAATGTCCTTAAATTCAGATGCTGCACTTAACAGAACTGTCTTTTGGTTATGCCACAGATTATGCAACGTATTACACATGCACACATGCGGCAGGGTGGCAATGTGCAGCCTTTAGTAGATAAAGAGTGGAACATCTTAAATAGCACGCCTCTATTGCTCTCTAGTACCTTGCAAAATAATGAAGAAACAATAACTAACACATTCTTACCATTTTGATTGCAACTTCCAAACCAGTGTGTATGGACTCAGCTCTGTAGACACCAGCAAATGATCCTTTACCGAGTAGATTTCCAACCTTAAAGTCCTTTAAACAATTAAAGATTACAAGTGAGGAATCGCAGAACTAGAAAGTAAGAAAGTTGGGTAGGGGCTGGAATGTAAAATGGGCCAGAGAGAAAATGAGACATAGTTCAAGCTGCTGCCACACCTCGATGATGCAGGTGTCTGCGGTGGAAGGCATCTTGATGCTCTGAGAGACTTTCTGAGCTTCCGCCCGGATGGAGGCTAAGGACTCTAATAAGCTGGTTAGCTTGGGAGCCTCCTCCGGTCCATCAGGCTCCCGCCGCAGCTCCCGCCACGGTAACCGCCGTCCCCGGGGAGGGGGCAGGCGGAGCGCGGCTTTGGAGGCGGGAGTGCGGACCTTACTCCAAGGGCCCGGGCGGGGCCCACAGCTGGAGACACACCTGCCGGGGACCAGGCGCTCCCCTCGGGCGGGGCTCCAAGGGGCGGGCCGCTTCGCTGGTCCCTCTGCAATCCGCCCCACCACTGTGCCTGCCCGCGGCTTCCCCGCTTTACCCGGGTCACTGAGCACTAGTGAGCGCCTCAGCCGGACTGCACCCCAGCCTGAGCCCGCTCGCCCGTCCTGTCTCCCGTGTGTTTGTACCGAGCCATAGCGGATCTTCCCTCAACACTGCGCTCGGTTCACCTCAGCTCAGTCGGCCCCCGAATACCAGAGTCCGCTTCACTCGGACCTTCCCTCAGCTCCGCGCCCGCCCGCCCGCCTCACCTCGATCCTCTCCCCGATGCACGCCGCCATGTTCCCGAGCCGCTTGCGCCCCGGGGTCGGCAGTCTCGTAGTCCCTCCGAGACAGCGCTCCGAGAAGCCAGCAGGTCTTGGTGCCCATCAGGATGCCTTCTCTATGCCGCCGCTGGCGACGCCGCCAACGCCACCGAAAGGTATCCCCGGTACCTCCGGAGGCCTGGGCGGCGCCTCGGTGCTCCCATTTTGAAAAATTCCCGCCCGTCTCCGAACGAGCCAGACTGGCGGTGACGTCAGCACACTGGCCACTTCTGAGAGGCTGAGACCAACGCGCATGCGTAGCAGGAGATTCCGCGCTCTAGGCCGGAAGTGAGTCCAAGTAGGACGGGAAGCGGTCAGTGTGAGACTGACCAAAATGCGGACGCTGACAATGGATGTTTGTAGTTGGTAGGTTACGTTTTGATCTGAAGGACGACACAGTTTCAGAGCCCGGAGCAGAGCGCAATCCCAGAAGGCCTCCTAGCACGCGCCGGGCTTTGGTTTTCCCCACACAAATCTTTTAAATAACTGTTTAGATTTGACCTAAAGAGAACTAGGGGGAAAAGTCCATTACCTTCCTTAGAACAGCCCCCCGCTCCTCGGCCCCCCACCCCCACCCATTTTTGTGGTATTTTCCTTTTTACAACTATTAATGTGTGGTGCTTTAAGATGAACTGAAGAGGAAAAACACGGACTCTGCTTTAAAGTAAAATAAGGCCTTGGGATGTACTTGAGTAGTAAGATGCTTGCCAAGCACGCACATGACCTTGGGTTCCAGTTCCTTCCAGCAACCTGCTGCCCAGACAGTATTCAAAGTTGGACACAGCGACGCACTCTGAGGAGTTTCAGGGTAACCTGGGCTGCCAATCTCACAAATTTTGTGCCATATGTGAGTGACTTAAACTAAGTCATTTTCTTTTAAAAATGTTTTGAAGAGTAGTTGTAAGGATCTTTACAAGCAAAGAGGTAATTACAAATTAGTAAATAAGCCAGCAGGGGTTTGCTTTTTTTAGCTTAATTTTCCCGAGATTTTTAAATCAGATGTAACGAAAGTCAAAGTAATGACTAGTTTTTTGAAGGCCCCCAATAGTGTTTTATCTCCTTCAAATAGAAGTCCTAATACTGTTACAATCCAGGTCTAGATGGCTATCCCCAAATGCCAGTGACTCCAGGACAGGAAATGAGGCAAGGAAAGATTCATTTGGAAAGACAGCAAACCAAAAATGATGACACTTGGGAGCAGGGGGCCTGGCAACAAAGATGAGTCATCTTAGTGAGGGCCCGTGTCTCAAAGGGCAATTTATAAGTCAGGAATAGGAGCTAGGCGTAGTGGGTGCTTTGGAAAGGTTCTATGCTAAGTGAGGTCATTTAGGACTATTTTGTCTTCGGCGGTACTATCCTTGAGATAACTAAATTAAGGCCAATCTCCACACATTTAGATGAACACATTGTTATCCTGCAAGCTAAGCATCATTTCATAAGTACATGGCCCATGCTTTTCAAGTTACTGTGAACATCTCAGGGGTTGGGCATGCACAGTGATTGAGACCTTGCTGCTATGGGAGAGGGCCGTATTTAGTTATCAGTGCTCACTGCTGTCAAGCAGCCTCCGGATCTAAGTCCAGGGACTCTGCACTATCTTCTGGCTTCTGCTGACATGGCACTCACGCATACAAACCTATACTCACGTTATAAAAGTAAGATTTTAAAACAAAAGTTGATTTCATTGTATGCTAGACTTTCTCAAAGCTGCTTGAAAACAAATATGCCTGCCCTATGGAGCTTGCACTTTTGTGTGAAGAGATATTTTATAACTAACATGTAATTTACATACACATAGGAATGACTGAACATCAAAACCAAAAACCTGGAATTTAATGGGTTCATTTGTAGCTTAAGGAATGTTTACATTTATAGAAACACTCTCAATTTTCAATATGATTTAACATTCTATAATTTTAATTTCAAGCACATTGGCATATAGAATTTCTTTTGCAGTGTCTTAATAGGCAAATAAAATTTTGACACAGGGTCATGCTATGTATCTCAGGCTGACCATGAATTCCAGATGTAGATTTTAGATTTGTGCCACCATATCTAGTTTCATAGATGAATTAGACTGTTGCTTAAAAGTCTTACAGCCATCTTTGGTATTCCTGGGCTTTACTTTGTGGCCTCAGTGTTTTTGTAAATATTTCACATTTAAAGTTTGTCAAAATCCATTAATACTCTATGACTATTGATATAAATCCATGACATCCAGTTACTTTTTGTTGTTTTATATATTTGCCTTCTGATATTACTTCATTGCCTAAAGTTACTTTCTATGTTCTGAGACTTGTGTCAGAACTGATATATTTCTGGTGAATTATCTATAATCAAAGCACACCTTCTTTATGTTCTAAATGTTTCATTTATACTACTCATATTTAAAGAAATATTTTTTTAACCATAAAATCACCTTTTATCTGAGCCTTTCACTTACCTTTTGGTATGTTCTTAGCATAACTTTTTCTCTATTACATCATTTTTTGGTCTTTCTGTAAGCCACGAATACTCTTTAAACTGGCAAATATATGACACCTATTAGTTATCAGTGTTTAGGTTTTTATTTGCTTACTAAGACAAGGTCTCTGTAGCTCTGACTTTGTATTTACTTGCAATGGATACCCTCCCTCTGTTTCACTAGTACCCACCTGGCTACTAGACTTTTTAATGTGATTTTAATGTAATGTTTTTCCTCTTTTAGCAATATAGTACAATTTGGTTAAAGTTATCTTCTATTAATTTAATGTTCTTGTCATCTCTAATCATTAAGGAAATCAGTTTTATCTTGCTTTGTTGACTTGTTGCTTTGTGAGATTAAACAGGTGGCCAAAGCATCATTGTGGAAAGCATGCTCACACTGCTGACATCATGCTGCCTGTGACATTTATGGGCTGAGTGAACCATCTTGAATCTATTTCTTTATCCAAAGGGGGAAATTTTGAAGATAAATTTATTAAAGACACACATAAAACAGTCCCTTCTTACCCCTAAAGCATTCTCTTTCCTTTTATATTACATATTTAAAAAAAACTTTCAAATTTTCAACTCATGAGCAGCTAAACTGTAGCTCAACCATCTAAGACTTTAGAATATGTACATTTCATTGAGACTTTGAGACTGGGTTTCTCTGTGTAGCTTTGACTGTCCTGGAACTTGCTCTGTAATCCAGGTTGAAGAGATCCACCTGTCTCTGCCTCTGGAGTGCTGGGATTAAAGGATTGCACCATCACCATCCTTCTTTGACTGAGATAATTTGGAAATTTAAAGTGGATGGTATGTTTTTGTAGATTGAGGGTACAATAGCCTTTTATTTTTTACAAGCTATCTTAAACCTCTCAGAAGATTAATATTACACATACTATACTTATTTTTAACAGGAACAGCATTATTTTTGTTTATTAATATGTTCCTTATCAGGTGCATGCACACACACACACACCACACACACACACACACACAATTAGGAACAGCAGTTACTTTTGTACCTGGAACTGGCCTTGAGACACAGAGATCATCCTTCCTCTGCCTTCCAGGTACTGAGATTAAAAGATGTACACTACCACACCTAGCTTTGATGTGGTCTCTCACTAACCCTGTAGCTTACCCAATGGTCATCAAGTTCTAGAGATCTCTTAGTCCATTTCCTCAGTGCCACTAACCCCAGTTTTGTTTTGTGTCATTTTGTTTAAGTGGGGGCTCTGGATCCACACGCTTGCACTTGCATTTTAATGAGACATCCCCCAGGCCCAGGACCAGCAGTTCCTTTTTATTTTGCATGTATGTATGTATGCACATTCATGCCACAGTCAGGACAATTTTGTACAGTTGGTATCACCTCTTCCATCATGAGATCTAGGGAGTAGACTCAGATTCTCAGGCTTGCATAGCAAGTGCTTTTATTGGTTGAAACACCTGGCCAGCTCCAGGGGCAGCAAGTCATAAACAGAGGACCTGGGCAGAAATTCTCAACCTGAGAAGTTCCAAAGTGTTTCTTCACTCTCAAGCTTTTGTCCATTAACACATCTAAAACTCAAAAACTACCATACGAATCTTCAGAACCAAGTGTCTGAAAATTAATAAAAACCCATTGTTATGCAAATTCCTTATTTAAGAAGATTTGGCGACCTGTCATCAGTGTCTCTCACACAATGAGTAAAGTTCAACACTTAAACATTAAAACTCTGGTGTGCAAAACTCATGGTTCAAGGAGCAGGTAGAATATGTATTTATTATTATTACATGACTTCTTAACAATGTGGACTGACTGACATCCAAAACTGAATTGCATTTATTATCGATTGTTAATTTGTTTGCTAGTATGAAGGTGCAATTTATGTATACAGGAAATGTTTTATATGCTTTTATCATTCCATATGCAAGCATTTTGTGTATATATTTGTGACTCAGTCAAATTCCAAATTGATACTTATAGAATATCATTAACATTGAAAGCCATTATATGTCTGTTCATGTTTGTTATGTCAAAATTATTTTATAAACATGTCATATTTGATTATAGTTTTCTGCATTGCATTGTGAACAGAATTGGGAAATCAAATGTACAGTTCTTCTAAAAGGAAAAAAAAACTAAGACTAGCTACTAAGAACTAAACTGTCAAAAGTCCTTGTACAGGAATGACTGGAATAGAGTCCCTTTGTACATGGTTGTAATAATGGTTGTGAAGATGACTGAAAGACTGTTTACCAGAACTGGACAATTTGGCATAGCTTTCTTTAAAAACTGTTCTGGCTGGATGGTGGCGGCATATACTTTTGTCCTAGCATTAAGGAGACAGAAGCAGGAGGATCTCTGTGAGGCAAGCCTGGTTTATACAGTCAGTTTCATTTCAGGACAGCCAACACTAAAACAGACCAAAAGAAAAAACTTGTGTGTAGTGTAATGTAACACTACACAGTTAACAGTGGCTTCTTCCTCCCAAATCTAAGAGGTGACCATTTCATATTAGGACTCTTCTTCCAAGACACCAAGACACAAAAATTTATTTTAGAGAAAAATGTACACTGTAAAGCTAGTTTTTCATCTTAAATTGCTTTTTAACATGTACATTCTCACCAGGATGATATGATTTTAAAGGTGTTTTCACTTAATCTCTCAGAAGGAACAAATTTAGGAAACTTCAAAAAAAAAAAAAAAAAGATGTAGAGTGCTTTTCCTTAATCAGAAATCAAAGGTGTCTGCTTTTTATGTTGAACTTCTGACCCTTATTATTTTGTCATACTTAACAGACAACATTCACAAACTGACTTCTCTTGGTCCAGAACTTCTTCAATGCCACTATTGATCTGGAGATGATGAATATGTAATATTCATCCTGGCTTATTACATATTATATATGATGTAAGAGCTCTAAATCCTGACTGTAAGGCTTACTATTTAAAAAGGAAACAAAGGGCTGGTCAAGGTGGCACACACTTAATTCCAGCACTCAAGGCTGAGTCAGGAGGATTACAAGTTGGAGGCCAGCCAGGACTACATATCTAGACTTAGTCTCTTTAAATATAAGGGGAAAGGGGCTCAAGTTATTTAAACTGCCAATTTAAACATCAACATGGTAGTTGCATGCTTTAAATATCATGAAAGAGAAGAGTTAAAGAAAAATCAAGGTTCTAAGAGCAATGCATTTGAAAACACCATTTAAATGACATTTTACATACAAACTGATTGTGAAAGCTAGTTATTTAAATTCTATAATACAATTAAGGCATGTTGTAACTCGTCATCTCTATAGGATAAGAGGTATCTTATAGGATATGTTTTTCGTTGTCTATGTTTTTTTTTTTTTTTTTTAATAATCATCCTGTGACTTGGGTGACATAGCTTCATACTCCAAGCAAGGGTCATGTTATTTTCAGTACCATGGATATGACTGTATCATGCACCAGATAGTCATGATTTAGTTACTCTCTCTGGATCCTTGATTTGAAAGCTCCTGGTTTCAATGTATTTTAACAAATATGCCTCCGCCTCCTTTTACTATTTATTCTTATACTATGCTAGATGCATCGTTAGGAATCTAGTGGGCGAGGAGGCTTTGCAGCTGTACACGGCTGACTACTTCCAGTTTTTGACTTTCCTTTGAAGCAGTTTGATTTTCAACATTCTTAACATCCTAGATGCCCCTTTACTGTTTAAAATAACTAAGCATTTTGCCTTGTTTAGTGGCTTGAATGAGAATGGCCCCCATAGGCTCATCTATTTGAATGTTTAATCACTAGAGAATAGAACTGGTTTGAGAGAATTATAAGGGTTAGGAGGTGTGGTCTTTTGAAGGAAGTGCGTTACTAAAGGTGGACTTTGAGGTTTCAAAAGACCATACAAGGCCAGTGTCTGTCTCTGTTTCTCATGCCTATAGATCAGGATGTTAACTCTCAGCTACTTCTCCAGCACCATCCTACCTACCTCCCATAATACAAATATACTCAACTCTGAAATTATAAGCAAGCCCCCAACTAAACACTTTCTTTTATGAGTTGTCTTTGTCATGGCGTCTCTTTACAGCAGTAGAATAGTATACTAACACATCATGAAACTTAACAAAGATTTTGGCAGTACTATAATCCCAGTACTAATTTGTTATGTGAATATGTGAAAATATATATATTTTGAGATTGTATATTTATTTTATGTGTATGAATGTTTTCCTGAATGTTATATTTGTGCCTGCAGTGCCTGTGGGGGCTAAAAGATGGCACTGATTCCTCTGGGAATGGAGTTACAGGTGGCTATAAGTAGTCATATGGATGCTGGGAATTGAACCTTGGTCCTTGGGGAAGAACAGCCAGTGCTCTTGACTGCTGAGCTATAGTTCCAGATCTAAGAATTTAATTTTGTGTACTTTAAAGAGAAATAGGATGGTTAAACAACTACAGTTTTTAGTTAAAATGCTGGTCCTAAATTTGTTATTTTAAACAAAAGAAAATCTTGTATGCTTCCTTGAAATTGCTTTTAAAATATTTAGATTAAGTCTTGACAACAAAAAAACCGTAAATAAATGTTTAAAGTTGATAATCTTTTGGTCAACTGTCTGTGTACTCTAAAATTTCCTGGATGATTCAAAATTAGTTTTGTTAAAGGGTTGTTAAAAATGTGGAATCGAGAAAGAGAGTAACAATGATTAGAACCAGACTCTATAAGCAACTCTCTTTTGTGTTTCTTGTAAGTCATCCACATCTTGAAATATGGACTAAAAAATCAATGAGCTCTTTCATTAAATTTTATACAACCAAACATCACAAAACAAAGTGTATATATCTAAAATGAGTCACCTCTAGGCCTTCTAAAATCTGACACTTTTTTTTTGCATAGGGTTCTATCCCAGTGTTAAGAATGTTAATGAGGCTCTCTATGCCAGAGCTGTCCCCACCCCCAGCCCTGTTTCATAAAATTAGTACAAAGAACTTAATTTGTCTGAGTTACCAACCCCTAGGAATCAAAACAACATGGGGATGCCTCCTGGAATTGTTTCAAAGGTCACCAATTACATTTCAAATGTCTAAGAATGGAAAAATGATTTTACTTAGTTTAGGCCACACTGATCTAGCTGATCATTCTTTCAAGGTCTCTCACCTTTTCATGGGGTTTTCTCCTAAGCCACAGATGGCTAATTGTGATAAAATGCTTAAAAACATGCTTTTTTTTTTTTTTTTTTTTTTGATAAGGTTTCAGGTTTCACTATGTAGCACTGTCTGGCCTAGAGCTCCCTATGTACACCTGACTGGCCTGAACTCAAGAAATCTGCCTGCCTCTGCTTGAGGAGTGCTAGGATAAGAGACATTTGCCACTATGAGTGGCTTAACACTGTCTTCAAATTGATTATTGAGCTCTAATGTTTAAAGATGCTTTGTTAGCAAAGAATCACTTCATATCCACCTCCAACCCAGCAAAGACCTGGTTACTGCCTAAAACTGACCTGTTGTTCTTTCTAGTCCTTGAGCTACTTGATGTTTGTAGCTTTTTACAATTTCAGGATTCTGCACGCTGCTAAACAACTGTTTTCTGGGGCAGAATCTCAGTGTAATCCAGCATGGCCATAGTAAAGTTCAGAATCTTTTTGTCTCCACTCACTGGGTGCTTGCTGCTGCATGAGTTTCTTTTTTTCCTTCCTTCCTTCCTTCCTTCCTTCCTTCCTTCCTTCCTTCCTTCCTTCCTTCCTTTTTCCTTTTTGTATGATTTAACAGTCTTCGTATAGTTGGTTATTAAGTATTTATTTCTTTTTTGGGGGAGTGATGGCTTGAGGCAGGGTTTCTCTCTGTGTATTGCCCTGGTTGTCCTGGAACTCGCTCTGTAAACCAGGAAAGCCTCAAACTCAGAAATCTGCCTGCCTCAGCCACCTGAGTTCTGGGACTAAAGGTGTGTCCACCACACCTGGTTTAACGGTTGGTTTCTTAAAAAAAAAGATAATTTGCACTTTAAAAATGAAAGCACACTAACGTATTTGTAGTTCCTGTCTGTTTTTGAGTAGTATGCTGGACAGTAACATCGCTTTGACTATGTAGTCTTGAAAACTGCACCTTCTGCTTTGAAGACTCTCGGATCCAGCATTAACTATTTCAATGCATATTAAAGATGAGTTGAACATACTATCTACACAATACTACTAAAGAAAATACATTTTCTTTCTTTTAAATAGCATAGGTTTTTGTTTTAAACATTCACACCAAACTGGTAAAGTATACAGATTATCTTTGTATGTACTAACTTATTAAATGAGATATAATTGTTTTTCGTTGACTAAAATGTTAAACTAACTACTTGAACGTGACTTAACATCAGAATGAAAACCTGAGGCTCTGCTGAACATTCAAGTACATGGAGAGATGTTTCTTCTACTTCCAACAGGTCCTGAGGAACAGCTCCTTACTGAGTGTAAATGATAGCCAGGAAGCAGCTATAAAATCCCCGTGTGGTTATATCTTCCCTTTACAACCATCATTTTTGTTTCTGAAATGGCCCTATGTATTTATTTACCACACAAATAGAAAGTAACTGATATCTACTTAAGATGTATTTCTTCATTTATTGGATCTAATGGTTTCACTGTAATAAAAGGTATAGACATTTAAAATATGTTAGAACTATATGATCTTCTTAATAAAAAGGGATGACATCTACCCCCAAATCTGAATAAAAATTCCTGCAAATGACCACCCCACCCTCTACATTCCCTTTCAGTGCAGACTACATTGTAGGAACGAAATCTCTATTAGAGAACTCACTTGAGAAATGACTATCCCTAAAGATAGTAAACTCTTGGTCTTTAGCTACTTAAGAAAAAGTCAGTACTGTGTTTAATATAAAGACCTAGCCTTGGGAAAACAAAGAACCTCTGAAGACTGTACCTGAAGTTGACCTTCAGTGAACAGTATTAGGACACAAGGGCCCATGCATTTTGTCTTGCTTCTGTCCCTTGAAAACTGAAACATCACTCCAGCCTTCCCCACCGTTAAATAAAACAGTTCTAAGGCTCAAAACATAACTGAATGGTGTGAACAAGTCTGGTGATAAACCACAGACCAGGTCCTTAATATGGCTAAAGTTCACTGTGCCTTTCCCATTTAAGAAGCACCAACCCTGGAGCCAAGTTTTCAAAAGGCAATTTAACAGCAGGAACTATAATTTAATCACATCATATCATATTACACTATGTAACATTATGTATTTACCTACTGATGTAACACAGTTAAGTTTATTACAAGCATTATTTCCTAAGATTTGGTACAGGTACTCCGTTTAAGGAATTACTGCTTATTTAATAGTGTCTATCTACATTGGAACATTAAATCAGTGATAGGTATATATAATGCAATGCATTGTGCAACGTCTCCCTACCCCAGATTAAGTATTATTAACAAAAATCAATGAAGAAAACCAACACAACTATAAAAACTGAACCAAGGCTGTCAGCATCACAGATGCACACCTGAGGAGGTCAACAGTGCTTTCCCACAGGCTTAGCATTAGTGTAGCAGCAGCTGGTCTTTTGGACAAGTCGATCAACAGTGTCAAGTGAAAAGTTACTCTGGGAAAACATAAATCCACGCTACCAACAAAAGCAGCAAATGCTGGTGTTATCCAAATGTCAAACTGCACTGTCCCTCTCTGAGTGTCATTTAGATCGTTTATGTGATGACAAGACTGATTCCTTGTGGCGCGGCAGTGAGATAGATGGTCTAGGATGTCAGAACCTCCTGTTTGTTTTAATATTTAAGTAATAGCATTAGGGAAACTAGGAAAGGGTCACTGCTGGTGGCTCTAAACCACATCATCTTCAGTTTGTTTTCACAATAATAATGCAGTTAACCCCCTGCCTCTGCAACAAAAGAGCAATGCAGTATCCCCTTCCTGCATAGAGGAGCTGAGGGCTATGCAAGTAGAGCTGTGACTACCGTGGATGGCTGCCGAGTCCATAGCAGTCCTGCATACTGACACAAGTATGGAAGGAGAGCTCAAACTCATTTGTACATCTATATTCAGCTAAAGCTTCACAGCAGCAATGGACAGCAATAGTGCACTCAATATAGACACTTTTCAAAACTACTCCAAAAAACAAATGACAAAAGTAGTTAAGAACAACTGAACATATGTTGTGTGTACCGGGCATAAAGGATGAATGGGCCCTGTAGTTAACCCACTGCTTGAATTACATGAAACTTAGTCCACTTCCATCTCTCCAGAGTCAGTGTGCTGCGAGCTTCCTTTGGGTGGATCTGGGTTGGTCTCTGCACCACTCTGTCCGTCCATTGGTCCATTGTGCTCACTGCTAGTTTTTGCTTTGTCTTCAGGAGCTTCTACTTTTGGTTTGGGCTTATAAACAATGGGGTTACAGAAATTATCCAGTTCCTGAAAACAAAAACGAGCCATGTCAAATATTACACAAAACACTTAGATACTTGTCAGTGTTCTCTAATTTGTCTTGCATTCTCATACATTTAAATACTTAATATTTAACAATTTTATTACTGTACCTTGTATTTGTTTATTTTAGTTTCTCAAGACAGGGTTTTTTTGTGTAGCTTGGGCTATCTTAGAACTCACTCCAGGCTGGTGTGTAACTCAGAGATTCACCTGCTTCTGCCTCCAGAGGGCTGCGATTAAAGGTGTGAGCCACCAACTACCCACCCAGCTACAGTACTTATTTTTAAAAAAATTATTTTAAATTTTGTTTTTATTTCATGTGCATTGGTGCTTTGCCTGCCTGCATGTCTGTGTGAGGGTGTCACAGCCTCTGGAACTGGAGTGACACACAGCTGTGAGCTACCATGTGGGTGCTGGGAACTGAACTCCGGTCCAAGATCACCTACAGTTTGTTAACAATAAATTATGTCCTTACTTTCTTTCAAGTGAGAGCTGTGTTAATGCCTATAAATGTGATTTTATTACGATTCTGTAATTCTTTTTACACACTATGTTGTAATGTCTTTATAACTAAAACATCATATTTGATAGCTATATCACATATATAGTAGCAATTCCTTGTGTGGCAACTTTCAAAAAGGAACAGAGTCCATCACAACTAGAGTTGAAGTCAACAAAGCAAAGCCTGGCCTTAACTGTTCTTCTGTAAGTTGATATTTCTCAGAGTGTGATAACCATTAACTTTTTAGTCCTTAAATGTATTTTTGGTGTTTAAACTTAGTAAAAAGGAAGTGTAAGGCAGTGAGATGGCTCAGCAGGAAAAGGTGTCTGCTAGGAAAGCCTGGCCATGTGAGTTCTATTCTTGAACCCATCTGAGAGTGGAAGCTGAGAATCGACCAACGCAAAGTTGTCCTCTGTCCCCGCTTGAGCCATGGCACCCGTGCCCACTCACTCACTGTGGTCCTTTCACACTCATCATTTAAAGTATGTTTTAAAAGGGAATTAGAGTTTCTTACCTTTGACTTTGTAACTATTTCTGACACTTTAACCACAGGATCTTGAGTAAGACTTAATTTATTCTGTGCATTCATCTTACTGTTTAGCCAATTCATGGAGTCACTGATGTACTTTTCAACTTTTTCCATTTCAGTAGGATCCAGATGATCATATCTTTCATCCTATTAAACATTAATAAAATGGTAAAAGAAAAAGAAGAAAGTGACTTTTGGTAAGTAATGGCTTATTGATAATTTCTCTCTAAAATATTCATTCTTCCTTATAACATACTTTATGTAAATTCATGTAAAGGTGCCACATATGAGATGACACAAACTGAAGAGACTAGGGGAAAATATAAAATCAGTGCTGACTTGCAAAGAACTCCCAGAACTACTAGTGGAGGCTCTGCATTGGGCAAGAGAGGCTAAGACAGAATAGAATTTATGTAGATTAAGGAGAGAAAAGGTGCAGAGGTATAGAGTGAGGGAGGAAGACAATTCTGAACATACCGTAAATCTAGGTGTTGCATTCTTGATAAAAAATGACAATGGAATTCTGTGTAAACAACATAGCTGCAGCTTCTACATCTAGGAAACCACCCCCAAAGTGAGTTTACATCAGCAGCCAATAGAGCAGAAAGAAGCAGCAACACAACATGAAAGCAAGAAGATTTCCTGATAAGGATTATGGATAGCCTAGAAAACACAGGATGAACAGGAAGGGGAAGTGTTGAGGAAGGGGACAAGGGCAACAGGACATGCATGACATGAAAGCACAGCGGAGGAAGGGTCCACAGACGCAGAAGAAAGCAGAAGGTACAGAGGACCAACCCAACAAATTTCCTTTGAAAAAGACAGAATGAGACAGAATACTGTATATGCTAATTATTATTTTTTTTTTTAAAAAAACTAACTTCTTTTTAATGTACTTCCCCCTCATGTGTTTTGAGATAGGGTCTCACCTAGCCACACCTAGGTTTATCCTTATCCTCAGTCTTAGCCTCTTAAAGCATTGAGATTAAACCCTGAAGTTAAAAAGTGAAACTATAAAGAGAACATTTTAAAAAAATATCATCACACTATATTTTATCCATATTAAAACCTTTGGGGTAATTTTGGACTGTTATACATATATCTTATAAGCAAGATAAATGCAAACTCTAATCACTTTTGGTCCTTCATCATCTGGTTGGATCTTTCATCATTTCTTGATTGTGTTACTCTAGCCTACTACTAGATGCTTCACAAGCTAGGTCAAGTCGTCTTGCTTCTAGACTCTCACACTGCAGGGTCCCTGTGTCACAGTAAATCCCAGCCACTTACAACAGCAGCTACGAGGCCTTCTGTGGTCAGGCACCTGTTCCCTTCCTAGTTAGGTCACAACAGCTTTATTTCTTCAGTAGCTTACTCCAGTGCACGTCCGTGCGCGTGCGCGTGCGTGTGTGTCAGGGACAGGGTAGTGGGGTGGTTGTGCAGAAGCACATATCTGAAGGTCACAGGGCAACCTACAGCAGTCAGGAGTTTCCGACCATCACATGTGACTTTAGGATTAAACTTCGGTTGTCAGGCTCAGTAGCCTTGATGCATGGAGCCATCTCACTAGCCCACAGTTCTATTTTCAACAACATTTTCTTTCTACAAATTCTGAGCCCTGCCTTCCCTCAATTTTTTATGATCTCTCTCTCTCTCTCTCTCTCTCTCTCTCTCTCTCTCTCTCTTTCTCTCTCTCCCCTCTCTCTTTCTCTCCCCTCCCTCCCTCCCTCCTCCCTCCTTCCCTCCCTCCCTCCCCTTCATCATTGGTTGGCCTTCTCTCAAACACAGCTCCTGGATGTCCCTTACCTTTTCCATAAGGTAAGTCCCTTTACCAGCACTTTATTTTCCAACTGAAGCATTCGAGAACAAACAGGTCCAGAATTTCTTTTTGCTAGAGTCCAGGACCCACAAAACATCCTGGTACATATTTAGAACTCATGTGCCTAATCCAATAAAGTCTTAGTTTGCTTTGGATGATATCTTAAACCCACACACCCAACATGAGTACTCAAGTCAGAGGAGCACTAATCAAGTCACATTTAAAATATGCTTGATATTTTGTCTGCCTCGTTCTTCTTTATGCTTCCATTATCAATACACTCTATTTGTGAGTATGTGAGAAGATTGGGCTAGCCAAATTACAAATTTTCCTTTTCAACACACAGAATTTCTCACTTCTGAAATAAAGAATTAAGTGTACACAGAGGCTGTATACACACTGATACACACCTGCTGCTTCAGTATGACTCCCGACTACCATTCATTTACTATCTATGTAATCCAACAGTCTGCTTAAGCATCCAATCTCCTCTTCCTCCTCATCCTCTTTTTTTTTTTTTTTTTTTGAGACAGCATTTTTCTGTGTAGTAAGTCCTGGCTATCTAGGACTCACTTTGTAAACCAGGTTGGCCTAGAACTCAGAGAGATCTGGCTGCCTCTGTAGACCTCCTCAGAGCTGAGATTAAAGGCATATGACACCATGCCCAGCTCAAGCATTCAGATTTTTCTTATATTCGAATTGAGACAACAGCATTCATAGTTCATAGGTATTAAATACCCTGGTGAGAAGAATGCGAAACCACCCGCTCACAATGCTTAAGATTTACTAAGCACTTGGTGAATCTAAGCTTCTGGGATGATGCCATACCTCAATGATTTTGGTGCTGCTCTCTCATGCATATGAATGTAGTGTTAACATCAATGACCAAATCTGGGTGATAACTGAGTATCAGGCAGTGACCAGTAAATCTGACCTCATGGGACAAGTTCAACAAGATGGTCTTGTTTCTCTTGAATTTTTTTTGGAACAGACCTGTATCTATTGGTCTGCTGCAATACACCAGAAGCAATGAAGACATAGGGGAGACTATAAGTATCAGTCATCTCTTTTAAGTCTGCTGGGCTCTGTCCAGATGCATGACTAGCCACTTACTGTCTTATCCAAAGGGACACACGACATATATTACCCTGCCTGAAGCTTCAAAACAGTGGGGAATGGAGAGAGTTTTGGGTGTGTATGAAGAATAAAAGGAGATTATGGATGATGAATTATAGATGGAAGATCAACAACAAATCAGGCAAGAAGCAAAATACAGTTTGGAAGTTTAGAGTCAAGGAAGACCTTTTTCTCATATAAGAAACACAAAAATGAAAACAGTGGATTTTGCCATTGGATTAAACTTAAGCTATAACTTTGGGGAATTCTAAGAGATGAAAGTCTCGACTTTCAACTGTCCTGGAATCCTCTGCTGGCAATTCTTCACTAAAAGCTTTAAGTTTGGTCTGCTCAGTCTCTAAGTGCTACCCTGCAGTGCTGGAGCTGAGGACTTGCATAGCCACCATACATCAGCAGCGCTGCCATCATGGCCCCAGTACCTTGTTTCTGTGTGCTTCGATCACTTTCAGGACAAGCTGAATCTTTTTCCCTAAGTCATTTAAAGCTTTTGGTCTCTCTTCATGCTCCACGTACTTCATTTGAATGGGCTGGCCATATTTCTATCAACATAAGAAACATTTAAAAAGAATGAATAGTTTTAACAGAATACAGTTGTCCCTTACAGGATGATAAACAGGTGCAGGCAAACATCTTTTCTGTCTTCCCACAAAGAAAAGTGTTAATGTGGCCCTTGCCCTACTTTAATCCTCATTTTAGCTAAAGCATTCACAAAGGATTACCCTTTGACTATTTTCAAACCCAAAGACCCAATCAAAATTGTCAGTCCTTTCTTTTCTTTCTTTTCCCTCCCTCCGTCCTTCCCTCCCTCCCTCCCTCCTTCCCTCCCTCCCTCCCTTCCTTCCTTTCATCCTTCTCTTTCTTTCTTTTTCTTTCTTTCCTTTTTTTTTAGCCATTAGGACTTTTTATTAGCCGGTTCACAACTACCCTGGATGTTCAGGCCCCCCAGTGCTGTCCTGAGCTTTTCTCACGGTGAGCTTTTAAGAACAAAAGCACATCCTGTGCTGACACACCTCTGTTAGCAAGAACAGTTAGCTAGAAGCAAAGATACAGATGCCAAAATGCAAGGTTAGTAGATTTGTGGACTTTCCCAGAACTATGGACTCTCATGGATTAGGACTTTGTTCTCATTTTGGCAGGTGGCACTGTCTATGTGCTGGGTTCCAAAGCTTAAATAGTACTTGCATCATGGCGTCAGTTGTAGTAAGGGCCTCTGTTACACTGCTCCACCTGGACCTTCCTAACACATCTCTGTCCCATGTTCATGTCACTGTCTTCTGCTCTTCTTCTCCTCCTACTCTTCTTCTTCCTCTTCCTTCCTCCTCCTTTCTTCCTCCTCCTCTTTTCTCTTCTTCCTCCTCTTCTTTTTTCTCCTCCTTCTCCTCTATTTGGAGCCATCTACTAGAACATGGGCAACCACTGGCCACATTTTCAAAAGAACCCCTGCGCCCCTCATGAGCCCTTGCTCTATCCACACTGAAAGGTTGACCATCTTCAGCTCATGCAGGCAGATCACAGCTGCTATGAAGGCTATTTTTTTTTTTTTTTTTTTGGTTTTTCAAGTCAGGGTTTCTTTATGAAGTCTTGGCTGTCCTGGAACTCACTCTGTAGACCAGGCTAGCCTTAAACTCAGAAATCCGCCTGCCTCTACCTCCCAAGTACTGGGATTAAAGGCGTGCGCCACCACTGCCCGGTGCTTTTTTTTTTTTTTATTTAAAAGGTTTTATTTATTTATTTATTTATTTTTTATTGGTTATTTATTTACATTTCAAATGTTGTCCTCCTTCCCAGTCTCCCCTCTGCAACCTCCATCCCATTTCCCTTCCCCTTTGCCTCTATGAGGGTACTCCTCCACCTACCCACCTCACTCCCTCCCCACTCTAGCATCCCCCTGTGCTGGGGCATCTAGCATCCACAGGACCAAAGGCCTCCCCTCCCACTGATGCCAGACAAGGCCATCCTCTGCTATATATGCAGCTGGAGCCATGGGTCCCTCCATGTGTACTCTTTGGTTAGTCCCTTGGAGCTCTGCGGTACTAAACTGCATAGAACCACTTGAAAAGACAATAAGGACCATTCTACTACATGCAGAATTCATAAATTAAAAACTTGGGTTTCAAATTTTACTTTATTTTTGAGACAGGATCTCTATGTGTAGCCCCTCCTGCCTTTGAACTCCCTATGTAGAATAGACTGGCCTCTAACTCACAGAGATCCACCAGCTTCTGTATATCCCAAGAGGTGAGTGAGGTTAAAGGCATGTACCACCATGCCAAGCAAACCAAACCAAACTAAATACTGATGCGTTTACACATAATCTTTACAAAAGTGCTTCAGTTAATGGTCACCTACCCCTTGCAGCAGTCTACTAACCTTTAACTCCTGAAGCTTATCCACATAAACTTGTTTAGGTTGGTCCTCTCCTTCTTCATAAAGCCAATTTTCTGTGTCTTCTAACATTGCCGACAGCTTATTCATGTCCTAAGTTACACATTTAAGAGATACTAATTACGAATGCCTTTCTTAGGAAAAAAAAAAATCATTGAGATGCTTTTTAGCTCAATGCCAGAATCTTCTGACCTTAATTTTTCATTATCCTTCTGCAACTTGAAAAATAACTAAGAATCATCTCCACATAGGCTCAAAATTGACAATAACAAATTTGATTATAAATAAATATAAACATAAATAAATATAAAAATAAATATAAACAAATTTGATTATAAATAACAATTCATAGGAGGACTTTCAAGTGAACGTTCAAGTAGTTCTTACAGCTTTAGACTTACTTCTGGAGTGATGAACTTTTCGTAGACAGTGCCCAGTTTGTCTCTGAAGTCATAGACGTATTCTTCCACAGCATTTTTAGCGTCATTTCTTTCTTTCTCTAGTTTATCCTGCATTATCATCTTCCCCTATTAAAAATGTTTCAGATTGTCAAAACAACACACATTAGAGATCTGCTAGTTAAAACCATGATACCACTTCATACCTCCTAAGAGGGGCATATTTAAAAAATAAACCAGAATAGAATCTTTTTGATTGTAGAGAAACTAAAGCCCAGAACACTGGTGACAATAAAACATTCCATATCCACGAACCACAGAAACAGTGTAGAGGGTCTTCAAAAATAATGAACTATAAGCTGGGCACAGTGATATAGACCTCTGATCCCAGCAGGGGAATTTCTGAGTTTGAGGCCAGCATGAGCTACAGAGTGAGACTTTGTCTCAAACAATAAATAAATGAATAAAGTAAAAATATATATTAAATAAATAAATATAAATTCAGGATGATAATTTCCCTTAAACTTAGCAATCCTAATCTTGAGGATATACCCAAATGAATGGGAAGTACACTTCACAGATGTTTGTATGCCAGTGTTTCCTGAGGCATTATTATCACCAAAAGTATAAACTGAAGCACCCATTAACTGATGTACTGACAAATGATCTATGTGCACAGACGACAGAATTGAGGCTTAGAAGAAGTTTCACATATCAGTGAGCCCTGAGATTATGCCGAGTAAAACAATCCAGGACAAAAGACAAGTAATGTCTGATTCAATTTATGTAAGCGACATAATGAGGCAGACTCTTAGGAGACAGGAAACGGATGGGTGTACAAGGAGAACTGAAGAAGGGAGGAGAGGAGAGTTTGGATTTCCTGCTACAGCATCTCTATCTTGGACAGCCGTAGGCTTTGCAAACAGTGGTAATCATCGTGCAATGCTAATACGATGGATACTAACTTGAAAATATATGTGAAAATGGTCTTAAGATGTTAAACTCTATACAACATGTATTTTAAAAAGTTAACAGTATATTCCCAAATCACTGATTTATATGCTTTGAGTGAATGAATTATGTGGAATAGAACTTGAACTTAATAGCTTTTGAACACATTTAACAAACTCCAGCATCCCCACTTACTTGTTGGAGACAGCAGGAAAGTCACCTACTCTTAGTGTTCTTACCCTCATAGGACTCTAATTCCACATTTCATGGCTGTAACTGACACAGAGTATCTTCCTCCTCACCTGATGCACTACTCTTGCTCAGGGATATATTAACAGCAGTTGTGATGCTGAGCTTTGTAGACTGATCACCTGACCCAAATATGAAGGTTATTACCTGATTTGAGGTAGCATAGTACACACAGGCCTCAGTTTTCTCATCCATAAGCTACAACCCGTAACAGAACCTATACACTGTGTTTGTTTTGAGAATTTAAAAGATGATAGTAAGAACTGTTATGATTAAAAGCAACTAAAGAATTAAAATTGTAATTCTTGAACAAAATTTCACTTAAAAGTAATTGGTTTTCTAAACACAATGATTTCTTTATAAACTATGATACAGTAGCATAAATTTAAAAAGAGACATTTAAAAATTAATGAAAGTCTCATTTTACACATAAACCTACTATAACTATAGTTTCCTACAGCTAATTCCTTTGGAAAAATTAGGCTCCAAATATATAAATTCTAAGTACTATAAGATTTTCAGGGATTATTATGCATGAACAGAGTCTTGTTAATAGGTATCATGCATTGGTACTTTTAAAAAAGCAAGCCCTGTAAAATCAACATCTCTTCATGTAATGATGGGCAGTTAAACAGTTGAAAGCAACATGCTTCAAACAGTAGAATTAGGAACCACCATTTCAATATAAGTTTAAGGGATAAATATAAATATAATTATGGTTTACAGTTACTACTAAAGAAAGAACTCACTTCTCAAAAGACTGGAACTAAACATGAAAATAAACAAGAGCAGGTAAAAATGTTAACAATGGCAACAAAGTTTAAATCATTGTTAATCAACACTCTGAACAATCTTTTAAGTATCACACACTTACAAAGGGGGCTTGGTAGGCCAGGGGAGATGTTACATACCTGTGATCTCAGAACTCAGAAAGCAGAGGAAGGGAGATCTGGAGATTCAAGGCAGTGTGGGCTACACAGGAAGACCCTGCCTCAATATCTCCCCAAAACAAGACAAAGAATCCCCCAAACTAAGCCAAAACAAGAGAACAAAAGGGGGTGTTGTTATTTTATTACTCTTAAAGGTTACAAAAGATGGAGCCAGAGGTGATGGCACATACTCATAATCTTAGTTCTTAGGCGGTAGAGGCAAGAGGATCAAGGGTTCGAGGTCCTCAGTTACACAGTGAGTTTGAGGTCAGCCAAGGCTACTTGAGGCCTGGCTTAAAAAAGGGGTGGGGTAAGAATTTACTTCAGAAGACATTTTCCTCTAAAGTAGATATGTTTTCATATAACTAAAAGTGTTATATATGGTACTAACTTACTATTTTGTCAAAAGCAGTTTAATGACATTTATAATTACTTAATAATTGCAGAGCAGATTGCCTAGATATTATAGACAACCTCTGACGCCAATACAGTATCAGAGTGCATTTGCGCTATTCTACAGCAACACCAACTTACATACCTCATTTTCAATGTAACTATTGAGAAGATCTTGAGTCAGTTGTCTGTACAGGCTACTCTGGATCGGTAAATCAATACTCTTGATTTTCCCCTTTTTAATAGTTTGATTTATGCGATCTTGCTTGTCTGAAGGAGGTGCCTGTAAAAGAAATTCAAATCAAAAGTAAAATTCCCTAAAAACTAACAAATAAAAATTTTAGAGGTGAAACAAAAAAGCAAAGCCAAACAAACCTATTGCTGTCTTCTGTACTTTTAGGTTTAGACAGTATGGGCTGGGAACGAAGCTCAGCAGTCAAGTGCTTGTCTAGCATGCACAAACTCTGGGTTCAGTTTCCAGTATCACCCCCTGCTTACACACACACACACACACACACATACTCTCTCTCTCTCTCTCTTTCTCTCTCTCTCTCTCTCTCTCTCTCTCTCTCTCTCTCTCTCTCTCTAATAGCCTTTTATATTCACTTTAATGCTAAGGCTTTACTACATTTGCAATATGGAGTTGGAGATCCAAAGCTGTAATGAACTACTACTTCACATACCATACTACGGTTGTAATTCTTGGCAAAACAAAACAAAACAAAACAAATATAGGTAAGGATACGGAGAAATTGGAACCCTTCTCATAAACTATTTGTAATATTATAAACTATATAGTGATTGTTGTCAGTTTTTAAAACAGCTGAACCATTGAGACTGTTCATTGGACACTTGCTGCTAAGCCTGACAACCCGAGTACAATCCCCAGGACCCATATGCAAGTTTTTACATAATTGTCAAATCTGAGGAAATAATCCTACATCTGTGCTGTCTAGCTGGACTTCTGTACAGTGCAGCAGAGTGTTATGATGGGAGCATGGAGCTGGAGCTGCACTTACCATCAACTATCTCCCCAGCCTACATTCATCTTAGTCAAGAGACTTGAATGAGGAAGGGAGGCCTAAGAAGTCAATGGGATCTGGTGCTCTCAGGGCAGCGGACCTGGAATGTGATGGAGATGTAAGCCACCTTACTTCCCTGCTTAGCACCACGCTTGGCTCAGGTGCTCACATTCAAATAGTTTTAGCTGAGTGTGGTGGCACATGCCATTAATTCCAACACTCTGGAAGTGAGTTCTGCCTGGTCTACACAGTGAATTTTAGGCTAGCCTGGGCTACACAGAGAGACCTTGTCTTTCTATTCCCTAAAGATATTTTTCAATAGACCAAGCCTTGATTTTTATTACTTAAAAAGCTGCATATTTACTTTGCTTTCTGACTCTCTGCTTGTGCTGTCAATACTGTCACAGTGATTCCTGCTACTCTATAAGGAAAGGCCTCTTGATCCTGTGGCAGACACATCTGGCACACAGGGAACCACTACAGGCCCTGCTGATGTGCTTCTCATAAGGACTTTTGGTCTCACAGCACGAACGTCTTGCAGTCTGCTGGGCACACACCACATGCGGATTTAGGTGCTTTCCCAACCTTCTTGGTATAAAGGTAAACAATCCTGTTGCCAGGGGTTCAAGACAGCCTAATTTTGTTAGAGGCTGTCTCTAAGCACTGCCCTGGAAGAGCAAGAATTTTTTTTTTTTTTTTTAAAAAGAAAAATATGATGTGACTGAAATGCCATGCAGACCATTATACATTTAAACTGTCTTCACTTGGAAGTGTTGTTTCTCCATTTCTCCAAGACTGTGTATATAATTTCTAGTTAAAAAAGTTATTAAAACACTCTTTTCCCTGTCAAAAATAATTTTATTTTTAATATTATATCTTGTTCTTTTAAATGCTTTTAAGTAAAACTCTGAAATGTACCTATTTTGGTATAGGCTTTCTGTGCTTCTTCTTGGCACTGCAGTTTAAATTACTAAGTATATTGAAAAGCAGGCAGCATACAGTGAACAGATCAGTTATTCCATCCGTCCACCACATCTCAGCAGGATATGGTAGGTAGAAGCAGGTCTGTGACCCAACTACTTGTGAGCTGAGGAGGAGTACCATAAGGGTGTGACAGACCTGCACTACACACAGGAGACCTTGTCTAAAACAGACACAGCCAAACAAGCAGACATGAAGTGCAATCCTGACAGAGCTCTAAATCCACAAGCACACCATTACGAAAGCACACCTTTGCTTTGGCCCCGGTGTGGTCAATCTCTTCTTCTGGGGTGTGCTCAGCACGACATTTCTGATGACCTCCTTCTTCTTGGTCAACCTGCATTTTGTCCTGGCAAGAAAATATATGAATGGATGGTACACAGCTTTCCTTACAGCCCTACCCCTGTGTTGAGATGTGTGCACACACTAAAGCAGTTCACTTTTCAAATGACAGTAGCCACAAACAGGTTAACACGTATAGATGGAAAGATCAGTTTGAAGCTATGTAAACAGACCTTCTCATTCACTCTTTTTGGTCAACATTTGTAAAAAATATAGACAACTATTCTCAAAGTCATAAATCAGTATTCTCAAACTTAAGTTTTAAAAAAGGAGAATATTCAACTTGACAATGAAAATGTTGTGGACATCTTAGTTATATAGAAACTCAATGAAAAAGGTGAGACTCATAACCACACATTCAATTACATGCTTTTAAATTTATTTTTTATTGAAAATATTTTTTCATATAATATATTCTGATCACAGTTTCTCCTCCTTCATCTCCTGCCCACCCTTCTAACTTCATGCTTTCTTTCTCTCTGTTACATATTTTCCAATGTAGTAAAATACTGAAGCTAATCAAAACTTAAAAGTCTGTGAAGCATTGGAATATAAGCTCATAAGCTACTCATCTGGCAAACAATCTTAAACAACACAGACATTTCCGCACTCTTTCTAATCACACTTACTCCCACCTTCCTCAAAGAGGTTTAGAACACAGGAACCGTTGTAATTCTTGCTGTGTCTCATAACCCCAGAGGCAACATAGGTGCCCCAAACTCCAGAAGCCACTCAGGCTGCCAAAACCCTAGCAGAGAAAGCCTACTGAATCCGAAGACTTTCACTAGTCACTAGAATCACAGGCCATTCAGGCCAGAAGACCAGAGAGGAATAAGAAACCAAGGGGAAGACATCCAAAAATCATCGATCCAAGAGAGATAAACTCAGAAATTAGCACAAAAACCCAGATGACAAACAGAAGCCAGTGCAATATGGTGCCAGCAGAGCTCAGCTATCCCACAACTGTTAAGCCCTGGATATTACAACACACCTGAAGCACAAGAAAATGACCTTAAAACCAATCGCATGAAGATTACAAGAGGCCATTAAAGAGGAAATGAATATATTCTTTGAAGAAATCCAGGAAAACCCAAGAAGGTGAAAGAAATAAAATTGTTCAAGTCCCCAGAATAGAAATAGAAGCAATAAAGAAAACACACTGAGGGAATCCTGGAGATGGAAAACCTAGGTAACTTAACAGGAAGTAAACACACAAGCATCACAAACGGAATATAAGAGATGGAGGGAGAATCTCAGGTACAGAGGATGCATACAATAGAAGAAATTGATTCACTGATCAAAGACAATGTTAAATCTAAAAAATTCCTTACATAAAACATATGAAAAGGCCAAAGCTAAGAATAATAGGAATAGAAGAAGAAGATTCACAGGTACAAGGCCCAGAAAATATTTTCAACAAAATCATAGAAAACAAAAGGTTATTTTCCTAGCCTAAAGAAAGAGATACCAGCCGGGCAGTGGTGGTGCACGCCTTTAATCCCAGCACTTGGGAGGCAGAGGCAGGTGGATTTCTGAGTTCGAGGCCAGCCTGGTCTACAGAGTGAGTGCCAGGACAGCCAGGGCTACACAGAGAAACCCTGTCTCGAAAAACCAAAAAAAAAAAAAAAAAAAAGAAAGAAAGAGATACCTATAAACGTAAAAAGAGCATACAGAATACCAAATAAACTCAAAGTCTTCTCATCATATAATAATCAAAACAGTAAATATACAGAACAAAGAATACTAAAAGCTGCCAAGGGAAAGAGGCCAAGTAACATAAAAGGCAGACCTATTAGAATTACACTCAACTTCTCAACAGAGACTAAAAGCCAGAATAGCTTGGGCTTTGCAGACTCAGACTACAGATGCGAGTATAAACTATTACACCAAGCAAAACTTTCAATCATCATAGATGGAAAAAACAAAATATTCTATGAAACATCAAATTTAAACAATATCTAGCTCCAAATCCAGCCCTACAGGTACTAAAAGAAAAAAAATCCAGCCCAAAGATGTTAAATACACCCAAGAAAACACAGGAAATAAGTAATTTCACACCAGCAAAACCAAAAGAACAGAAACATACACATATGTGACCACTACCACCAATAACAAACAACAAAATAACAGGAATTAAAATAATCATTGGTCATTAATATCCGTTAATATCAATATATCCAATTCCCCCAATAAAAAGACACAGGATAACAGAATGGATGCAGAAACAAGATCCATTCTTCTGTTCCATATGAGAAACATGCCTCTGAAGTGTAAACTTTAGGGTTCTTTGGAAAGTCAGTTGTGTTGGATGGCACAATGTTTTGCTGGAACAAACACGTGAAGGAATGTTTTGCTGAAGTGAACACAGGTGAAAGGCTAAGGCAGACTTGTGAAGAACGTTTGGCTGAAGCAGACACAGGATGAACTCTTTCTTAGGGACACTCATGGATTGGTTCACCTTACACTGCATCTCCATTTGTCTGGACTCCACTCAGAGAGAAACACAACACTACCCTCTCACCGACAGGTCTTCAACTAGAAACTAAACAAAGAAATAATGAAACTAAGAGATGTTATGAATCAAATGGACCTAACAGATATCTCCAGAACATTTCACCCAAACACAGAGGACTATACCTTCTTTTCAGCACCCCATAGAACAGTCTCAAAAAGTGACCACGTACTTGGTCACAAAGCAAGTTTTAAATAGATACAAGAAAAGTGACATAACCCCCTTTAACCACCACAGATTAAAGCTGGATTTCAACAACAACAGAACAACAGAAAGCCTACAAAACTTAAGGAAACAGAACATCTCAAGTGAATGACCACTAGGGTTAAGAAAGAAAGAAATTAAGGACTTCCTAGAATTCAATGAAAATGAATGTACAAGATACCCAAACTCATGGAACACAGTGAAAGCAGTGCTAAGAGGAATGTTCACAGCAAGAAGTGCCTTCATAAAGAAATTAAAGAGATTTTATGGTAGCAACTGAACAGCACACCTGAAAGCTCTAGAACAAAAAGGAACAAACACACCCAAGAGAAGACAGCAAGCAGGGAACAGTCAAACTCAGGGCTGAAATCAGTAAAATAGAAACAAAGAGACAAATACAAAGAATCAATGAAACAAAGAGTTGGTTCCTTGAGAAAATCAACAAGATAGACAAACCCTTATCCAAACTAAAAGGCAAAGATGGTACCCAAATTAACAAAATTAATAGGGAGAAATAACAGTCACTCAGAAAATTCAAAGAATTTCTAGGTCTTACTTCAAAAGCCTGTACTCTAAAAAACTGTAAAATCTAAACGAAATGGATGATTTTTTTTCTAGACAGATACCACTTACCAAAGTTAAATCTAGAACAGATAAATAATTTAAATAGACATAAAAATTTAGAAGCAGTCATTAAAATCTTCCAACTAAAAATTGCCCAGGGCTAGATGGTTTTACAGCAGAATTTTACCAGGCTTTGAAAGAGATAATACCAATACTCCTTAAATTATTCCACAAAATAGAAACAGAAGAAAGAGCATTGCCAAATTCATTTTATGAGGCCACAGAGACTCTGATACCCAAACTATACAGAGACTCAACTTGTATGACAAGAACTTCAAGTCTTTGAAGAAAGAAATCGAAGAAGACATCAGAAGATGGAAAAATCTCCCATGCTCATGGATCAGTAGGATTAACACAGTAAAAATGGCCATCTTACCAAAAGCAATTTACAGATTCAATGCAATCCTCATCAAAATTCCAATACAATTCTTTACAGGCCTTGAAAGAATAATATCCAACCTCATATGGAAAAACAGAAGGCCCAGGATACATTCCTGTATAATAAAAGAACTTCTGGAGGTACCAACTACCATCCCTGATTTCAAGCTCTACCACAGAGCTATAGAAATAAATATCACATGGTATTGGCATAAAACTACAGGTTAATAAATGGAATCAATTCAAAGATCAGAACATAAATCCACATATCTATGGATACCTGGTTTTTGATAAAGAAGTCATAAAGACAGACAGACAGACAGACAGACACATACACACACACACACACACACACACACACACACACACACACACACACACA